>OY755202.1:43488386-44088386 GCA_963576765.1 Draba incana
CCTTCAGATGATGAACTCTCTCTGTCAAAACCCATAGGAGTAGGTCCTTGAATTAAATCCTCACAAAACGTCACTCTCTTGGATTTCTTCATTCTGATTACTTTTGCATTACCGCAACCATTCTCTGCAGCCTTAGCAACTCTCCCTTGCAGATAATAAAGACCATCATGATACTTTCCTGATATCACTTTCTTGTTTCTCTTGTAGAAGTGCACCATGAAGTTGCTTCCTTTGTATCTGCAACCTGACTGCTCTAGCATTCCATACGAGATCAGATTTTTACTCATCTCAGGTATGTATCTCACGTCCTTGAGTATCACTTCAGAACCATCTAGATTTTGAATTCTGATTTTGCCAACTCCTTTGATTTCACAAAAGGTGTCGTTCGCCATAAGCACCCTCTTACCTTCTACTTCCTTGAAATCAAATAGAACTTCCTTGTCTGAGGTGATGTGGTAAGACGTTCCTGAATCCATAAACCATTCCTTTGTTGTGTCTAGAGCACAAACTGTTAGCACCAGAGGCTCCTTAATCTCTATTGTAGCAACATTAGCAGTATCCTTAGGCCTGTAGGATCTCCTTTCTGGGCACTCTCTCTTCCAATGATCTTCCTTTCCACAAATAAAACAACCCGTAGTTGTCGTTTTATTAAACCGTGGCCTTGACTGAGATCGATCTCTATTGTTAGATCCACCTTTCCACTGCTTGTTGTTTCATTTAACCTGCCCTCTTGTCTTCCCCTTGTTCCAACATATAGCGCATCTGCATCTGATCTGGACTTGTTAAGCATACCTTTCTGTCTTAATTCTGTTTCCTTGGACTTGTTAACTACTTCATTAACCGTAAGCGTTTCTTTTCCAGATCCATACTGAAGAGTGTGAACCAATGGTTCGTAAGCTGCTGGAAGTCGTGACAAGAGCTGAATGGCTTGATCTTCATCTGAAACGGTAATCTTAAGACTGTCCAAATCTGCTACAAGCTTAAGAAATATGTCAACGTTTTCTTCAATCGTCTTGTCCTCTTCCATCTTGTAACAGGAGAGCTGTTTCTTCAAGTAGATTCTGTTCGGAAGAGACTTCGTTTGATAAAATTTTTCAAGCGCCTTCCACATGCTCAAAGCAGTTGTTTCGTGCATGATCTTCCTCAAAATAGAATCACTTAAACAGGTTCCCAATAGACTTCTTACTCTTAGATCTTTATCAGCCTCCGTTTGATCAACCTTAGGAGCATCTTCTTTCTTTTCAGACTTAGTGTAGATAGTGAAATCTTCCTTAAGAACTAGCTGCAGACCTTGTATCTCTAACTGACCTAGCATCTTGTATTTCGACACACCAAAGTCACCCTTACCATCAAACTTAACCATCTCAAACCTTCCTTGTGTTGGTTCCATACTTATCTAATGTATTTGATCTTTTAATTTCAGGACTAGATTCAAATACACCCAAGAACTACCTAAAACCAGCAGCACCAACGAGATTTGCAAACAAGTTCAAGGTTACAACAAACTAAGCCTAGTTGCTGTCTACTCCACCTTAAACAAGATAACCGTAAGTAACTTTCTTACCCGCAAATCTTCTTCTCCTTGCTGCGTTAACCGGATCAGCCTTAACCAACGCTCTGATACCACTTGTTAGGATTTACGACTTGCTTTAATCCGATTAAACTAGTATAAGCAATAAGAACACAACACGTTTGTTTATCCAGTTCCCTTTCGGTACCTCTGGGGAGGGAATCTCTTGTCCCTCAACTTCCACTATAAATCTGAGAGTTACAAGCTCTTTGTTTTGCAGATTACAATAAGAATCTCTAGAGAGATGATAAAACCTTACGGCACAAAGTACAAAGAGATAGATATATATTTATGCATATATATACCAACCCTAAAACCTTTTACGTATTCTTCTTCTTGTTCTTATGGGTTTATTGCCCAAAATCATATTCTCTTCTCTTCATGTAATAAACAAGCCCAATTGAATTGGTTTTGGTTTGGTCAACCTTACACCACCCTTTGCCACCGCCGTTCATCTATCTAATTTATGAAAAAAAAATGAAAGGTGGTGGAGAGAAACATAAGAAGTTTAGTTTATATATGTAGTGTTTTTAATTAGTGTTTATGTTTGAACTTAATGAAGAAGTGGTTTCCATGTTTTCATTTTTTTTTTCCAACTATCCCCTAAATAAAATTCATGAAATCTTAAAGCCTTTTTTTCCTAGGAAATTCTGGACCAAAACCTATATTCTTCTTCCTTTGTGGAGCTATACAAGGCCAAAGTACAAACACTCTCAAATTGATAACTAAAATAACGTTAAAAGACTACTTTTGGAACATCTACTGAGTAAAGGACGGTTCCAAAGTGGTACTCGAAATTGCGAAACAAAAATACACTTGCTAAATTGTGAACCTTCTAACATAATTAGGTGAATTATGTGGTTCAAAAGAAGTTTACATGAGATCCTTCCCTAACCAAAATCACTGACTGACATGGGTTTCTTTTGCCACATTTCTGTCAAAAGTTCGAGTTTCGATGAAGCCTCATGAGAATATATCGGTCTACACCTGCACATATGCAAAAAAACTGTAGAACAAGGTTCTATCCAAAGAAAAAATTATAAAGTAGAAGAGAGGAAGAGATAAGCCAGGGATCCTTAAGGGAAAGCAGGGAACAAAAAGTGTAAGCTCGCCGCAAGAGATAAAAATGCCTGTCTAGACTATAGTTCCGGCTACATAGATTAAATATAATCATTAATGTAAAGATACGTATTTCATAAAATATATACAGAATAGATACTAGACATCATATTAGTATAGATACACACGCATTATATTCGATAACTATGTACACAACACATACACATTACGAAATCACTTGACATATTTATAAAGAAACGAGTAATGAAAAATCATTGCCTTCCAATTAATAAGTTTTCTTTCTCATATACACAAATCGAAATTGTCAACTCCAAATTAAATTAGGGAGATATATATATTAGAGACAAAAGTAGTGGTGATCATTTTCATTAGACACATTACACAGCTAAGACACGGGGGCGACGACGGCGTATTGGAAGTCCATGACTTTAATCCAACTCGCTTTCAATAATTGAGCATATTGTATCACGTCGAAAATAAACTCTTGGACCCGGGAAGTAATTTTTTTTTTTTTTTTTGAAAATTTGGGGAAGTAATTGTTGAGATGATACTTTACTAATATTGCACGTGGGTTTTGACACTGACTTAAATGGTGTCATTTTGACACTTTATACTACTATTTATGGCTTTAACACCCTCATCCACTCCACAAATTACAATGGTTCCATTCCCAGAGCCGGATTTGGAGACAAACAAATGAAACATTGCATGGGGCCCCCAACTTGTAGGGGCCCCAATTAATAATAATAAAAAAATTATTTATTAATTTTTGAAAAATATATTTATTTGATGGGAAAAAATAAAGATTTAGTGAGATTGTATGATAAAAACATTAAAAATTTTAAGTAGTTTTTTCATAACTTTATGAAAATAAGAAATCACGAGTGTATGTTGTTAAAAAAATTGCATTTTCTGAAAAAAAATATATTTAAATTAGATTTTTTTTTTTGAATAGGGTCCCCGAGATCTCAGATCCAGCTCTGCCCATTCCCCTCTCTCTTTCCAACCTTCCACACCTCTTTCATTTTTTTTTTCATTTTTTCTTCTCTTTTGATATTTGTTTTCTATTTTTCTTATATGTACATTTATTAAAAAAAATGTTTTCTTGCTATTTAAACGCCATTTTTTTTTAATTTTTAGAGTTCCATATTATCATATTTTCGCACAATTATAATGATCTAATTTTACTGTTATATATGTTCCTTATTATACATGTGTGTACATATGTTTATATGCATATATATGTGTATATGTGTACATATGTTCAATATGTATGATATATATTCATATGTATATGTGTACGTGTATGTATGTGTACATATATATGTGCACTCATATACGTATGTGTGTACATATGTTTTATGTGTACGTGTATGTGTACATGCATATGTGTGTATATATATTTTATGTCTATGTGTACGTGTATGTGTGTGTACATATGTTTTGTTGTGTATGTGTATGTTTGTGTACATATGTTTTATAGTTTACATGTATGTGTGTACAAATTTTTAAACGTGTATGTGTATGTGTATGTGTATGTGTATTTGTATGTGTATGTGTATGTGTATGTGTATATGCATGTGTGTATATATATTTTATATGTATGTACGTGTGTTCGAACATTTAGTATGTGTATGCGTATGTGTACCAGAGGAGACAATTAATCATATGATTTTTGAATGCCCCCGGCCTTGCAGGGGTGTGCCTTATCGGACTATCCGTCCCTTCCGGGTTATTTCCCGAGTATATCCCTATACCAAAATATGGGTTTTCTATTTTGGAAGGCAAAAGAAAGAGGTCTCCCCAAACCACAAAGTAATACATTTCCGTGGATCATTTGGTTCATCTGGAAGGCTAGGAATGACAAGCTCTTCAATGGGAAGAATGTATCAGCCGCGATTACGCTCCAAGTAGCCCAATTAGAGGAAGAAAGTTGGCGATGTGTGAATTTGGCTAGAAAAGAAGACGAAGAGGAGGATGGAAATACTACCCATATTGAAGATACCACCCCACCCGAGTTTCCACATATCCCGATCTGCCAAGTGGACGCATCTTGGGCAGATCAAGGGCCCTTGAGCGGTCTCGGATGGTGTCTCGCTGACACATCAGGACAAACACACACATGCAAGCAAAGATACCGCAAAAGCCTCTCAGCTCTACGTGCAGAGTTCGAGGGACTCCTCTGGGCAATGGATTTCAAAGTCATTGTGTACCTAAGGCCTGATTTGAGACGGATTGCTCAAACCTATTGACGATGATCGACGATGTAGTGGTCGGATTCCACCCCTAGGAGATTGATGTAACGACAACGGCGATTCTGCAAAAGTCCAGAAGAAATCTTAAACAGATTAACAAGTGCCCTATTTGTAATTAGGCCCATAATAAAATTAGATCCATATTTAAATGAGTTTTATTATGGGTCTAAAGCCTATTTATTGCTTAATGAGGCAGGCTCAAATCTAGCACTTAGACCTAGGATGAAAAGCTATATATAGCTCATTGTATTCACCGAGAAGGGGATCAGAACTTTTTCGCAACAAGATTAATAAAAGAATTCTTAATAGCTACAACAACAGTCTCTTTTACTTTTTGCACTGTGATTCACTCAGAAGTCTCGCACCTCCTCTAAAACTCTTACAAATTCAATTGTGTGAGTTACGACTCCTACAAACGATCCGATAGATTGACCAGCTTTTCAGTCTGAGTTAGATCACTTCGCAAAACTTAGAGAACTTTTTATTTTCTCTCAGTTCGCTTATATTCCTCGTTCTTGTAATGACCGTGTCGATGCCCTTGCAAAAGCGGCACGACCACGTAACTATCTTTTTCCATGTAGATCTCGATGAGTTGGTAGATAGTACCCGATTTTGGGATGTTTCTACTGACAAAATGTGATTTAATATATGGAGCTTGTTGACAAAAAAAGACTTAAATGGTGTCATTTTAACACTTTATACTACTATTTATGGTTTTAACGTCCTCCTCCACTCGACAAATTACAATGGTCCCATTCCCCTCTCTCTTTTCAACCCTCCACACCCTCTTCCTTTCATTTGTTTTTCATTTTTTTCTTTCTCTTTTGATATTTGTTTTCTATTTCTCTTATATATACATTTATTACAAAAAATGTTTTCTTGCTGTTTAAACACCATTTTTTTAAATCTTTAGAGTTCCATATTACCATATTTTCGCAAAATTATAATGATCTAAATTTACTGTTATATATGTTCCTTATTATACATGTGTGTACATATGTTTATGTGCACGTGTATGTGTATATGTGTGTACATATGTTCAATATGTATGATATATATTCATTTGTATATGTGTACGTGTATGTATGTGTACATATATATGTGCAATCGTATACGTATGTGTGTACATATGTTTTATGTCACTAAAAGAAAACATGTAATATGTGACGCATTTTGGTGACAATTATTTTCGTCACAAATGATTGCGACGGATTTGGGACTGATATGCGACCGATATGCAACGAAAAGAAAAAACGTATCAAATCCGTCGGAAAACTCCTGTCGTAAAAGCATCACAAATTAGCTACGGAGTTGGGACTATTTTATTGAATGTCACACTTTTTGCGACAAATTAGCAAGAGTAAAATATTCGTAACTCATTTGCGACTCTTGTGTGACTCACTTGTGACTCTTTTATGGGTTTCAAGTACCATCACTAAAGAGCCACAAAACGTAACATATTTATGACTCTTTTGCTACTGATTAGCTACGCCCAGTTAAATTTTGGTGTTTCAAATGTGTATTCAAGTACTAGGATTATATACATACATATATTATTCATGTGTGGACTAAAAATCTTAAATCTAATTGTTAAATCTTCTATTTCAAAAAAAAAATTATAATGTTCATATCATATAAGTATTATATAAAGTATAAGTATTATTAGTTTGTAATCTTTGTAAAATTTTTATTTTTTGATAAATAGACGTTTGAAGTTCAAATTACCTAAATATAATCATTCAAATGGTTCTAAGATCATAGAAAACTTATTTTAAACCCATAAACTTACCAAATTTACATTGAAATGTTTAGGGTTTAGGGTTTCAAGCTGTATATACACTTAACATCACAAATTCGTAACAAATTTGTGACTCTTGTGTGACTCATTTGTGACTCTTTTCTGGGTTTCAAGTACCGTCATAAAAGAGTCACAAAATGTAACATATACGTGACTCTTTTGCTACTGATTAGTTACCCCAATTGAATTTTGGTGTTTCAAATGTGTATTCAAGTACTAGGATTATATACATACATATATTATTCATGTGTGGACTAAAAATCTTAAATATAATTTTAAATCTTCTATTTCCAAATCTTAAACATATGTAAGTTTTTGAATATCAAAATTGTTAATTATCCAAAAATGAAGAAATTAAAATGAAAAAAACAAGCATAATGTAATTTCACAAATTCCACAAAACTTCTATACGAATAGTTATATAAAATATTTAGTTGAAACCAATTTTTAATAAAGAGAAAGTTAACATAAAACAAAAATTAGAAATATATATAACCAATGTTTTGAAAACCTGACCGGACACTGACTAGGCATCGTTGTTGGATGGTTGGTCGGACCGGTCCAACCGGGTTTTTAAATATATATATTTTCAATTATATATATAAGAATAAGAACAATAGATCATGTAACTTTTTAAAGAAACGACAAAACATACTTAAACTTTATTTTTCTCATATCATTTTATCTTTTAACAAAATAAATTACTACAAAATAAGATAATATATCATTTAAATGTAGAAATAATAATATGGAATATTCTATGATCATGTAGTAATTGTCATAAACACACCTACATAACAAGATTTTAATTTATTTTGTATAAAAGTTTAGTTTTTTTATTTAAAGTAAAAAACAAAAATAAATTTAGAAGTAAATAAATAGTGATTATAAATAATAATTTGAATTTTTGACGAAAAAACTCAAAATTTAGACTTAATTTTTGTGAACCGGGGTTTGACATGGAACCGGGTCACCGGTTTTACCGGTTTTCGGCCGGTTTCACCAGTCCAACTCAAATCCGGGTTTTAGACTAACCTGGAATCGGCTAGAAGAAGGAGTCCCGGTCGGACCGGTCCGGTCCGGTTTTGAAAACCTTGTATATAACTAAAAATACAAACGACCATGTTTCTATCATTATATATATGCATAAGTTTAACATATGTTATATCTATGGGAAACACAATATAATTAACCACAGATAAAAGTAGAAAAGGAGAAAAAGCAAAGATAAAGAAAATTTGGTCAGTGGTATGTTTTTACATGTTCAAAGTTTACGAAATAGCATCAAAGAAGGATCGTCAAAACATGTGTAACATCCTGAAACCAAAATATCGTATTTTGGTAAGGGTGTCGATCGACACCAATGTTATTGAACCAGTTCTGGGTCGATTTCGATTGTTGGTTTGTTCCGGGTAAAGGGAGAAGCCCTAGAGTCTCGTCTATAACTCGTGCAGCTTTGTTTGGCCGAGTTTTTCAGAAAGAAAAAAGAGAAAAGGAAGAGAAAAGATCCTGGTATTGAGTGATAATCGATTGTGTTTTTCTTAAGCGTGATTTGTGGCTTTAAGAACACCGTATCGTTTTGTGGCTTGATTCTTCGTGAATCTCGAGAGAAATCGTAAATTTGATGGTTATTCGGATCTGATTTCATGTTCCAAATTTTCATGTTCCAAATCCTTATACTATACTTAAGCTCCAAGTTTGTGGAGAGTAACATGGCAAAGTCGTGAAAGTGGACGCAGCAACCATCACAATTGCCGCTGTTTTTCCAGCGGCACACGCATCGTCGGAAAAACCACATAAAGTGACCGCAGCATCATCCTTTTTAATTCTTCACCGTGTCTTTTGCTTTTGGTGATGTGTTAAATTTTGGTCGCAACCGCAGACGCAGTGACAACGTAACGAACAGGCCAGCATCGTGGCAACCTCGCGGTGTGGGAAGTTGGACAATGAGATTCGGTAGAGACAGAGTTACGGGGAGCTATAAAGTATTGAGGATATGTACTGGAAATAGTTTTCGTGTGATGCAATGTGCTCTTCTTGATGTTGAAACTGGTGGATGGCCGGAGTTGAGTCCACCATCTCATTTTGTGTCCAAGTTAGGAAGCAAATCTGCCTGTTTTAATGGGTCCATCTATTGGTTACAATTTCACATTATAGGGGCATTACAGATTGACAAGGGAGGGGCATTACAGATGGACAAGGGAGGGGCAAGTCACAAATTACTAGCCTTGGATCTCCACAAAGAAGAGTTCCACAAAGTCGTCTCAGTCCCGACTACCTGAATCACGTGCGAAACCTAGTTAGCCAACCATGAGGACCGTCTAGCCTTAGCCAAAACGATACAAGTTGGGCCTGAATTGATACTTGAGATATTGAGCATAGACGCAGATGAAAAAAGATGGACCAAGGCTTACTCCATAAGTTTAGCCCCTAGTGTTGTTTGCCGAGAAAGACGAGATATGTGGTTCACGCCGGTGGCCGTTTCTAAGGAAGGGAATCTTGTCTTCTATGACAATCACAAGAGGCTGTTCAAATATTACCCGGGAACAAATGAGATTCGTTGTGTCTCCTCAGACACTTGTGTTCTATCTCTTTACTTGGAAAATTTGGTCCCGCTTCCCCTAAACTCAAGCCAGGATCATGATCCCAATCCCAATCCTGATCCTCCTGGTCCGTTTGATTCAAACTTTTTTTCAAAAGAGGACATACACATGCCCCTTGCTTTTGGAGCCAGCGTCTTGGATATTCAAACTTCGGCCACAGAGTGAATCTACGGTCCTATGTATTCTTCTGTAATCAATCTAGTAGTAGTTAGCTTGTTATTAATACTTTGTTTCAAATAATCTTATGATATTTATTTGGCAAACTCGTGTATCCATTCTCTTTCCATTAACATTTAAATCGATATTTACTGGATTGCTATGTTAAAAAGATGACAATAATACTGATCGCTTACAGAGATAATTTAGTTCTCAAGTATGTTACGAATGAATGAACCAAAGAGAGAGCCAAATACGACCTGCTACTTTAAATCTCATAGACTCTTAATATCGTTGCATTGTGCTTACATTTGTACCTACTCCTCCTCAAGGAATAATGGCTGAGCCAGTCTGGTCCAATCTACAAAGAGTCATGAATATTCATTGTAGCCGCAGTGCAGGTTAGTCACTTGCCAAAGTGTGGTGGGAGTCTAATGGGTCCTTGATGAGACATGAAAAAGGCAGAATACAACAAAAGGAAGCCAAATATAAAACATTGAGAAGAAGTGAAAGAAAAACCATGGTTACATTAAAATGTTAAATACGACTACAATGGTACATGGGTTCAAAGAAAAGAAGGACAGATTAATCTGATGAAACAGAGAACAAACTTTCGACATAATCAAGTCACTGTACGTGGTTGGTAGGCTCCAAGACTAAATCATAAGATTTGGTCTGGAGATGATGCACCACCAGAGGTTGCATGTATTGACGACCATGAAGCAATATCTTATTCCCCTCCAGGATTGCTACTGGTAAGAGCGGGCAATTGGGTTCCCCGAACCAGGAAACAGTTTTTGTTAAGTCTATTGAACACATATTCTTCCATGTGCGTGAAGAGGAATCGAACAATCATATGACTTGGGTGGGCCAGTTTTTCTGGGAAACACACAAGCGGTTACCAAGGGTGCACATGATGACGCTGTAGGGGTCACCAAGATGGGCAAAGGGAGCTTTGGAGAGAATCTGAAAAGTTTTAGTGTGAAGATCCAAAGATATCACCTTGGGTTCTTCGAGGTCGGCAAACCAATAGAGCTATCCATCGAAATACGCGGGCTTCTGGTAAGGAAGAATCTGATAGGGAGAAGCAGGGAGAAGGTACCTCCAAGCGTTGGTGCTAAAATCTAAGATTTCGCAACAAGTAACGTTGTCTAGGCCAAAGTCGGATGAATTATATAACCAGACGGACTTGAATGTGCCCTTGCATTTGTCTTTACCGAATCCAGGCTCAGGATAGGGGAAGTCCAAGTCATCATGATCATACCTGTCCGTAATGACCCGTTGAATGGTGGAAAGAGGAAAACGTTGATGCCATCCAGTGGCGGGATTGATGATGATGCTATCTGACTTGTCGCAGTAGAGGCATACAAGACCGTCACAACTACCACGGCAGACCATGGTGCTCAGAGTAGGGAACCTGACTGTACGAATTACTGAGGACCCCAACACAACTATCCTATTTTGATGACCAACACCATCACCAGGGGACACGACAAGGACATCGGATTGCTTAGAAAAAATAAACAGTCTTTCTGCAAAACGCAAAGACTCGATTGTGGATTTCCAGTTCTTGGATACAGACTTGAATCTCAGCAGAGGCTTCACGGGAAGTCTCTCGAGATCAGCTCTACAACATCGTGTTGTTGCAATTCTTCCACACTCGGCCGATGTCTTTTCAGCAACATCAATTCTTCCCCACTCGAGCGATGTCTTTTCAACGACAATGTATCTTCTTGGCTCTAATTGATCAACCAGGCTTCTTAAATAATATCTATATACACAGTATACACACACGAGCATTCGAGTCCACCTAGAAATTGGAAAAATGAATTTCAAGTCATTTGAGAAAAGGAAGTTTTCCTTTCTTCATCATTATCTAATATATCTATGAATAATTAAATCCAATAACTTAACACGATATTACAGAGATTCATCAAAGATAAATCATAGAAAGAGAGAGAGAGTACCTCGACAGAGATCTCGTCGGAAACTCATACCACTTTCACTTGTGGCTTCTTCTTCTTTCTTCTCTTCTGTGGCTTTGTTTTTTCTTTTGCGCTATAAGAGGATCTATTACCGCTTTCCTTTTTTCGGTTTGATGCAAGTAAGCCCAGAACTTGTACACAAGAAGACCAATTCGGTCTTTTTAAACCGGTTATACACTACTTAGCTTATTACTACAATTGTTCAAGATCAAACCGTGTGATATTTTTTACGGTTTGGGCGACCAATAATAATAGTAATAAAAATCTGGTTTTTTCTTCTCTATCCGTAACCGGTTCCTTTTTTACCATGTTTTCAAAACCAGACCGAACCGGTCGGTTGAACCGGTTTGACCGCGAACCGGATTATCTTCCGGTTTGAGTCACTGTAAAAAAACCAGTTTTTTTTATTACGAGGGGTTTATCCAGCATTCGTTTTTAGCAATTCTTTTGGATGTTATCAATGTGCAGTAATTTGTTTGGATTTGTATTAAAGTGTTTGAATCTGTATTAGGAGAATAAAAAAACGCATGAAAGAAAATATTTGCAGAGAATTTAAAGAAGAAAAAGAAAGATGAAAGAAGGCCGAGTTATGAGGCAGCTTGACTTTAAGTAGAATAAATTATTTCTAGGGTATACTTGTGTTTTACAAACGATTTCTAAGAGTATTTAATAATTAACTATTTTTTCAAGTAGTAAATAAAATAAAATATCCGTATATTGTTTGAGGAAATGGAATAAATAACATATACATATACAGTACTCTGTCATTGCTACATATTATTTCTAGAGAGAAGTAGGTGGACAACAATACATTATACGGAAATTAGGAAACTAACAAAATCGTCCGGAAACGAAAAGTCACTATTGGTAATTGTACGCATGTCTGACCATTTTGCCCACGCAACTTGCGTGTGTCAGACATCGGAGCTAGGTAATAATCTATAGGCTGCAGACGATATTATAGCTTCACTGTTGCTCGTGTAGAGTAGCATACAACAAGTTCTCGGCCACACATTTTCTGCGCATTCCGGTCATTAAATGCGAAGATACAGGAAGATTTAATGGCCAATATATACACCTATATGGAACATGTAAGTATGTCCTCATCTCTCCTCTTATCGTCTATAAAATCTATTATCTGGCGAGTTATAAATTTCACCGGAATACAAAGCCTTTAACAAATTTCTTTTTCAATCATAAAGTCACCACTTCATCTGCTCTCAAGTTGATCATAAAGTGTTGCCCACCTACCTCGGAAAGGTTGGTCCCCACATATATTGTCTAGTCTCCGTATTTAAGCATAAGAAACATATGTGTATCCCGTAAATTTATTTTTCAGTATGCGCTTTCTTTAGATTTGTCTGTCTTCATTAATGGCTAACCATTTTCTGTTCCCTTTTTTCCAATCAGATGGGTGAACTGGTTCGTGTTCTAAGAGGAAGTTGGATAATAGCCAACTACGCGAAATGAGAATTTAGGAGGGACCCATCAGATCTCGGCTATGGTATAAGCGTTCAAGACAACGAAGGGTTCAATTCGCTTAGTCATTCATTAAGAAGCAAGTACTACCTAGAGCCAACTACGCCGATAAGGTTGACTTACCATTTACGGCTGTTTCTGGAGATCCGTACGGCGATGGTGGTAGCCCTTCAAATATTAAAACAAACCGTGATATCACTATGTTCATGGCTCTTCGCTTCTGTTACCCTGAGCTCACTCTCTGTAGTACTGTTGGGCCAGAGGAAGTTGCTACTTACGAGTTCAACTGCAGAACTCCATTTACCGTTGGCTAGCAAACCTACTTGGTTAAGACAGATGACCCCGACATAGCTCGTTGTGACCTCGCGGAATACAATGGTAAATGCGAATTTTTTCTTCATTTATTTGAAAAATAATGTTACGGGATACAGATGGAAGGACATGTTTAATAAGGAAAATAATAATCATTTTTCAGATTTAATAACCGGTGAAGTTATTACGGCAGCTCGGTGTGCACTGGAACTTTCAGAGGTCGAAATGGTTGTCATGCATAGGGTCCATTTGGAAATGCTCTACTCTAACCCTATCCAAAGCTTGCCAAACTGGTATCCAGGAGAAGAATCATCTCGTTCTAGAAATGAAATAATTGTGTTGGATGGGAAGAAGATTGCCCAATGAATACGCATGACGGTAAGTTTTTTAATAAATAATTGTACACAAATATAAAAACTATCGGCTACTTTGAAACATTACCGGAAAAATAACTTAGCTATATCTAGTTAGTTCAATAGACACATTATAACCTTCTACTTATGTACCAGATTGCTACTAATATTGTCTTAAACGCATCCCAACAGGCCTTGTTCCAGTCCTACAAGAAGATCTAATGTTAACCCAACTTACTCCTAATGATACAACTCATTTATATGGCGATGTAAGCCTGAACCTGCTTGACACCTTCATGCAAACAAATGAGCAGCACAACTATGGGAACATTGATGGATCACGTGCATACTGGGACAACCTCCTTGCTCAGGGAAACCTTAGTGGAGGAGATTCATTCATGGAAGGTGTGTTACATATGGATGAGAACCCAAATAACATTGAGCCCCAACCAATCTCTGTCCTCAACCCAGGGGCTTGCTTTACTTCCGATGACAGTGTGGATTTGTACAAGATCCACAGGTTCTTCAGATGACATATATCTTTCAGCTGAATTCTAAGCACATCTTGACAACGCCTTACTGGAAGCAGTTGGACGTGTTCAATCTTTAAGGAGGGACCCCTTAAACAACTTTGTTGCAACTGCTACCATTAACCATTCTGGTAAGATACTTGTGCTTGCTGTTGACTTACACATGTATGTTCGCAAAAGTAGAAAAATAATACCCCCCAAATTGGCTTGAGTTTGGTGTTTTGGTTAGATTTTCCTTTTCAAGGGATTTCTTTAATTGATTTCCCGGTTGAGGTTGAATGTTTGATGTCGGTTAGTTTTTTACTGGTGTTGTTGATTATCCGTTTTGAACTTATTAGCTTAGTTACATAAATGATTGATATGAGAAGATAAAAGAATACTAAGCGTCTCTTAACGGGTTTAAATCCGTAATTAATTGGTTCCATTGTTTTGTAATTGTCAAATAATCCGAAAACAACATATAATATACAAATCACACCATTACTTTAATTTCCTTCACCAATGTACCTAAACAAGTTTCTCATCACACCGTAAACCGAAAATGTTACATTGTGTTTCAAACATTTACATGGAAATAACCAAAAGAAATAAAATTTTGTAGGGTTGGTGCAAGAGCACATTCCTTGAATGGGTTGGTAAGGACGAATGCTGGTTCCCCTCCACCCATCATCATCGAAGGTATCACTCTCTCTGTCTTCAAGTGTACTCCAAAAAAATAACTTATCCATATGTATAGGAAAATATATAAAGTAGCCTGTGAAGATTATTTGTGACAGTTACATAAATTAATGCTGACTAACTGTATTATTGTATTCCTCGAAGGTCCACAAACAAATGGGGTTGGTTCCGTGATTGAAACTGGCAATGGAAGCGACGTTAATGGGCCAGCCACTGAAAGCCCCCATCTCGAGCTAACTTTTGGTCGTAACTTCAATCCGGAAGACATTCCAATACCTGGATCTGACAACCCCACCGATGATCTCATCCCCACAACCGAAGCTTTGAATGCAACCTCATCAGATGAAAGCGAAATTGTTGGTGGGTTTTAGGGAATAATATCAAACCCTTTAAGTTGTTTTGTAATGTCTATTTTATAATTCGTTTTCATTGTGTTATATTCACAGTCTGCTAGGATTTCTGTTTATGTCAGACCATGTTTTAATGTTGTGTGATATTCTAAGGGAAACTAATGGGATTTAGGATTTTGTATTGCATGGTGAATTGTAATTTATAACCGAGACCTAATGTAATGGCCATGTAATCTTACTTGTTCGGTATGACCAATGTTTTGTACGTGACTCCTTTTCTATAATAAAATTTTGTAAGTGTTTGCACATTGTGCAATGTATTGATTTAATTTAATATTTTGTCAACTGTAGGCGACAGTATTCACACACCTAATGAAATATACGTCGGCATGGTTTTCACAAATAGAGATGCTTTCCGGCAGCACATGACTATCTATGCTTTACAGCAAAAATTCAAATTCTGTAACAGTAGATAGCCTGCCGGTCTGATGATACTCAAATGCTCCGGACAGTCTTGCCCATGGAGAATCTACGCAAGTCGCATTGATGGAAGTGAAAAATATGAAATCAAAACCACTTTACTAACCCACAGCTGCACTGTTAATGAACGCGGAGGTTATCAAAGGCAAGCAACAACAATTATTATTGGAACTCTTTTGAGGTCCAAATAAGTTGGGACAGGGACCGGTCCACGTCCTAACAAAATAAGAGACATGATGCGCGGGGAACATGGTCTACAAATATCATACTGGAAGGCATGGAGGTCAAGGGAATTAGCGATGGATAGCAGTAGAGGATATGTAGAACAATCTTACAACTCGCTACCACACTACCTTCAACATTTGGTGGTGGCAAACCCGGAGACCATAGCACATATGGAAACTTTTTACGACACCAATCTCGGCCAACGTTTCAAGTTTCTCTTCTTTACTTTAGGAGCATCAGTGAAAGGGTACCCTTTTATGTGGAAGATGGTTATACTAGATGGTACGCATTTGAAAGGAAAATATGGAGGATGCCTCCTCACCGCATCGGCCCAAGATGGTAACTACCATATTTTTCCCTTAGCCTTTGCGGTTGTTGATAGTGAAAAAAATAAGGCATGGGAATGGTTTTTCAAAAAGTTGTCTACCTTCATTCCAGCTGAAGCAACCGTAGTGTTTGTATCAGACCGACACAAATCAGTATACGTTGGACTAAAAAAGGTACTACAAGTACAATTGATTATTTTACCGTGTAAACAATGTTTGTTTGGCTAAATAAAAATATTTTTGTTACGTGTAGGTTTATCCGTGTGCAAAACATTGCGCATGTTTGGTCCATTTAGTCAGAAACATACAAACATATTTCCGCGGAAGGCAACTAGGATATTTAGTCTCCAAAGCTGGAAGGGCCTATTAGCTAGGTGATTTATACCACATTTTTAACGAAATAAAGAAATAGATCCGCAATGTGCTGAGTACTTAGTTGGCATAGGATTTCCGCATTGGGCTAGGGCACATTTTGATGGGTTAAGATATGATATCATGACAACAATTGTGGCTGAGTGTTGGAACCCTGTGCTAAAAGAAGCTAGGGAATTCCCCATCTTGACACTTGTAGAATACATCAAGTCAAAGGTTATGAGTTGGTTTGTAACTGACGCGAAGCTTCCAAAGATTCTACACCGACGCTCACTCCAAAGGTACTAGACATTCTAGCTCAGAACTTCAAACTTTTTGCTGCATACGAGGTGAAAGAAATCAGCAAACCTGAATATGAAGTCCGTGCAAAGGAGGGTGCCTCATACCACATCCACCTTGGAAACAAAACATGTAATTGTTTCAAATTCCAGATGCTACTGATTCCTTGTCCTCATGCTGTGGTTGCAGCCGTCTTTGCCAATCTAGATGTTTACTCACTTGTGGGTACAGTTTATAGTTCACACAACTGGAAGAAGGCATATGGAAATGCAATCAATCCTGCTATGGAATTGCATGACCAGCTTGATGTGGCGTCTCCTTTAGCAAACCTTACTCTCTACCCGCCAAAGAAAAGACGCCCTGCTGGTAGGCCCCGAAATTCAGGTTTCTTGTTTCGTGGGGAAAAGCTTGGAAGAAATTTCTGTACCTTATATTATATTACAACAATTGCTAATCTCTAACTCTAAGGTGGCATAATTGTTGCAAAAACGGAGTCTAAGGAGTCCAACAATCTATAGTCGATGCAAAAATGGGTCACAACAAGGCTACTTGTAAGATGCCAATAAGTTAAGTTATCTTGAAAAGGGCGTCTATTGAGTTGATGGAGTCGAATTATCCCACGCTATACCTGGGTCAACACAAATCCTTTGTGAAATAATGCAAAATAATAAGTATCATCCCAGATAAGACGAATTTGAACTCTTGTATTTAAATAATGGAAGTCCTAATATCAATGAAGTCTGTGTTGGCTTTGTAGTATATGTTTAACAACCATGTAGGTATTTTGTTTCAGTTGCCTATGAATAATACTTGGAACATCCATATAGTTTGCACCAAATCGATTATACATGCTTCTATGGAATTAATATCAAACATATTGAAGATTTAGTATGTGAAAAGTATTTAGCAAGTAAGTGCATATTCCGGAAATTTCGCATTTAATAAGTAATTTAAAATATATTCGGGTAACTATATTCATTCCTGCTTTAGTTAAATATGAATACTACACTAGTGGTAGTATGCACCTGAAACACAACTTAACCAAGCCGTTCTTTAGTAATGAAAAGTGACAAAACCGCAACTTCTATGGAATGAGAACAAAAATTATCGAGGAGACAAATAAGTTCTTACCCAATAAACCACATCAGACACATACAATTCCTATGGCTAATTAAAAATGTTGACACAAAATGTCAAATACAATACACATATTTCCCCATATATTGACCAATCTGCAAGGAAAGAAGTAATTAGCAGTCATGCACAACAATTAAACAGAAGTAGAGTGTAGGCAACAACAAACTATTTAAGAGCATTTATGATTACAAAGGTAGCACCTACAAATCCAACCCACGAGATGACAACAAAATGTCGAAGAAGCTTTTCTTTTTCTATACTTAAAGCAATATCATGGTTGAGTTTTTGATTCTCTTTTTCCAAAAGTGTAAGAATCTTTGATTCTTCAACCCTTGCATCAATATCTTTCGATTCACTTGAACTCTCCTGACCACCACCATATCTAAGCTTCTTGATTTCCTCCTTCTGTTGACGAATTAAATCCCGAGCTTCAACCAACACAATTTTCTGCCATCTATGATGTTTCTCTAGGTCAAACCAATGGAAGAATGTGCAGGAGGACCAGCTTTGTTTCCCTTCATCACACGAATAGAATCTCCTCCAGGGATTTTCATCGGTCCATGACTTTTTCACAACCGCCAATTTGCCACAGAAGCACCGCACATCCCCTTTCAAAGTAGAAGCACTGTCTTTGTTGGAGCCAAATCCAAAGTTATCACTGCGATTCATCAGGGCTGCTTTTCTTTATTTAAGTCGCCAAACCTCGAAATGAAATTAGGGTTATATAAAATAGGAATTGGGGATTTTGTATTCAGACAAAGCAATTATTAAAATACACAGTTACCGAGTTGGGAATTAGTAGTGAATTTCAAAAAATTAGGGATGGAAGGTGCAATTGTCATAAATACGTGGTTAACAAAAAACACCCAAAAAACTTTAGCCGACAATTGGATAAGTTATGGCATACGGAAATACAAAAGTAAATCCCCCCTCCAAAATCTATACCATAAAGGTTATTTGTTAACCCAAGTGTCCATAAACTTAACCACAAAAATTTGTTGGAATTTAACATGGTGACGTACCATTAATTTAATAAGTAACACTAGAGAAAAGTGGATAAAACAATCCAAACAACCGTGCAGATTAACTTTCTAACGTCTCAAAATTTTAAAAGCCAATAATTTTTAATTGTTGGCATGCTAATTAAACCCTAACCCCCCTCTCCCTCCCCAAAAAATATTTATACCCTAAAATTAATTTGTTACCCCCAGTGTTGATATACTTAACCACAAAAGTTTAGTTCAATTTGACATGGTTACCTATATCACCAAAATGCTCTTATCTTTTCGGTCACAGGTCTTGAGAAAACTTCTGAGTTAAGCGTGCTTAAGCTGGAGTAGTTTCGGAATGGGTGACCTACTGGGAAGTGATTTTCAGTATCGTGCGAGTGTGTCAAAACACGAGAAAAGATCGCGTGGTGATTTGCAGGGTCAGTAAACATGACTTCCGAGCCTCCTGGACTAACGCACTGACCGTCTGACATGGGTAGGCCCATGGGCCGAGAGTGGACGTGGGGCCCATTAGGAGATGAGGATTTCTCTCGAGGGGATGAGGATTTCTCCTACGACGGCGGTCGGGGCGTTACAGTCTACAACTAAGTACCAGGTAAACAAAATCTTAACCTTCACATAGAATAATTGACGTCAACTAATTAAATTAAAGGATAATAAACAACATAACTAAATACATTAAATAATTTCTTACCAGTGGATCTAAGTGTAATTCTCTATCACGTCCTAGGCTAAGACTAACCATTTGCTTCCGTCGGCCCACTTCCTCCACATATGAATCTGGATAATCATTAGATTATGAGGATGAGGTCTAATTGACTTGAATCCCCTCCAAAAGGGCTGGGACTGCCTCAACCATGACCAACTGGATCGCATGCACAAATCCTTGGACAACAATACTTTTGTTGGATACTGTTATCTCAGTTTTTGATCTTAAACTATTAATTAGCATCTCGAAAGCAAGCCGAACCCAAGGATAAGCAAAGAACAAATCCAAATCTTTAATTCTTTCCACAAGTTTTCCTGATAATCTTCATATGATGAGTTGTAGGAAAAGAACCGAGGAGACCAATGCCAAACAAGCATACTTGATCCTGGTCTCTTTGCAAGTGACAGTCTTCCGCTTCAACATCTTTATAACAGAAGAAACATAGACATTATCCAATGTCCTAAACAGAGAAGGCCAACTATAAATCTCTAGATGATTATCTCAATCTTCGTCCCTTATCCGTCGTAGATTTATGACTCTTCTATATCGTTGCACATCCGTCGCATTTGTGTGACGCTTTTTATTTGTCACCAAAGCGTCGGATGGGATTTGCGATGGTTTTTAACGACGCCCAAATTCCGTCACAAAAGCGTCACAATTTTGTGACGCTTTTGTGAAGCGTTTGGGCATCGCAACATACCTGTTTTCTTGTAGTGTGTGTATGTGTATGGGTACATGTCTGTGTGTGTATATATGTTTTAAGAGTATGTGTACGTGTATGCGTGTGTACATATGTTTTGTTGTGTATGTGTATGTTTGTGTATATATGTTTTATAATTTACATGTACAGTAGAACATCTATAAATTAATACTCTATAAAATAATAATCACCATAAATTAATAAACTTTCCCGGTCCTGAGTCGGGTCAATATAAAAATTAACAAAACTCGATAAAATGATAAGATAATAATTTTTTTGAAACTCCTATGTAAAATATGGTCCCAAATGAAACAACCAGAATTTTTTTTTATCTAAGACAATTCTACTGCGAAAATTCTCAAATAAATCAATCCATCAGATTAAACCAGCAAGTCAACCAATTCAGATTCAATTCCAAAATTATAAACAAATAATCTAGCAACCTACTAGATACAATCCATAACATAAAAATCCTATCATCCTCTTCCTAGGCCATGATTCTGCGATCCCACAATTCTTATACCTGCAACACATGGAAATAAGAGTTGCGTGAGTATTATCACAAATACTCAGTGAAACGGTCATCCCGTCTAAAGGTTACATAATAAGGAAAGATAGAATGCCAATTACTATACTTTCAATCAACAATCATCAATATGCAAATCCAACAATATTCAACATCAAGAATATCAAATTCACCATGCAATAAGTGGTGTCGATCGACACCCCACCCTAGTGTTGATCGACACTATAATCCAAAATGCAGAATTTACAACTAGGTGTCGATCGATACCACCACATGGTGTCGATCGACACTCCCGTCACGAACTCAACTATCGCGAAAACAATGTGGGTGTCGATCAACACTCCTTCTAGGTGTCGATCAACACTCCTCGCAGAAACCTAAACCGAGTTAAATCCTCTCGCAACTCGATTCTGTTTCATCTCGCAAGACAATATCACGAATGAACATACACAAAATCACAGAGAACAGCCACCAAATCATCCGAAATCATCACAAACCATACAATCGATATCCTAACAATCTATTCCCATAACCACGATCACGCAATCACCTCAAATACGGATTAAAAAGGGGATTAAACAAAAAGGAGAACGAGACATCGACGAGCAGAGACAATCACACCGAATTCTGTCTCAAACACACAAACTCACTGCTACAATCGATCTCACAAACCCCAAAAACCTTGAAGGACACTAAATCCTCAAGAACTATCAAAAAATCTTACAAAACTCTAATCCTCTCTCAATTCTGATCAATCTCCTGTTTTTCCCCTGAAAAACACGGCCACAAGCCTTATATAACACGTCCTAGGATTCCGCACCCAAACCGACGTAAACCGGGCGATTAAAATCAAACCGGAAAACAACCCATAACTTGGAGAACACAATCCCCAAACACACGGGAAAAACCATCCCAAACAGTATACTGGAGAACACAATCCCCAAAAGTATACAGGAGAACACAATCTCCACAAATGAGTTATTTGGGGACAACACACCCCTAGAGTAATAAATTATGAGATGCTCGTAAACATCTCCCAACTAGGATTACCTCTTGTGGCCTAAACAGAATATTCCCAACCCGAAATATCATCACAAAGGACAACCACTGGTCCACACCAACCAATAATGAGAACACCCATCTCATCACACAGAAATATAAGGAACCCCACCTTATAAATCTCAAAATGTATACTCGTTACCACCGAACGAGAATACACAAACCGACAGACAACCTAGCACCATGCTAACACAACCGGACTGGAACCACAAGAAAGTGAAGCTCGATTCGCGACCTCCTTGCCGAAAATACTACTCAAACTTCCACTTTATCCTTGCCTCAGATTCCCAAATCCCACCTCTACACAACATAAACCCGCAAAGCTTTTAACAATGAAACTTCCTCTGACGCAACACCTTAATTCTGCTCTCGAGAATCCTCAAAGGCCTCGCCAACCCATACACAACTGGCCGAAAGTCTCGGGAATCTTAGCCACTAACTCCTCCGAAGTACACATGCACTTCCTCAACATTGATACCTTGAGATATACGCGATCTCCCACCTCAAACTCCTACTCTGATCTCTCCTTATCAGCATAACTCCGATGCCAATCAGGAGCCTCCCCCATGCTCAGCTTAAAAACACGGATGCTTTCAATTGTTTGCTGCACTAACCTGCACCCACCATGTTCCTCTCCCTCACTTGGGTTTAACATATAGGTGACTCACTCTGCCTCCCATACAAAGCCTCGTAGGGAGCCATCCGGATACTCGCTAGAATAAATGCTATTCAAAACAACTCGACCAAAACACAAGTGATCCATCCGATGATCACCTGATTCTCAAACATACCTCCTCAGTAACATCACCAATAACTGAAAAGCCCTCACTGCTCTTGACATAAAATAAAATCCCTGACTCAACCATACGACTGACACTCCATGCCGCCTCACCATCTTCTCTACATACCTCCTAGCCAAAACCACTGCTCCATCAGCCTCCTTAATGGCCAGAAAAGTGCCGACTTAATCGGATAACCCACCATAACCGGCATAACATCCAATCTCTGCGAGTTAGGTAATTATACAATGGAAACCATCAAAACCATAATCCACTTCCACTATGGGTTGGAAAACTCTGCCTCCATCCAGTCAGAACTTATACTTCGCTTCCACTAGCTGTCACTTAACGCATGTTGTGGTCCAGAAGCTGATATTACTAGGTTTACACACCAGAACCTTGAGGTCCATATTTAGCCTCATACTTATGCCACGATCAGACTTTGATTACTCATACTTTTACCGACATCATCACACTCTCAAGGCGTCTCCTTCGAGGTAACGATGCCGATGCCACTCCACCCTAAGGACGTCTCCCTCAAGCTCTGGTTATATATAGGAAAAACACTTCCTATAGAGTAATCAACTCTCGCGTGCACAAGCATCTGAAGATTAAAACCACTTACTCGTAATAACCTGCTACACAGACTCCAGCATATCATCGCTGCTCTAACTGAGCACTTGGCAAAACAACAATCTTCCCAAGACCTGTTTATGACCCTTAAAGCACATCACTAATCCTATAATTATTCGGCCGTTCCAAACATCTATTAGGAACATACCACTCGCACTCTCGAGACGCATCCCTCGAGCCAACGATATCTGGGAAACACATCCCCGCGAGAGAATACTATCTCCCAGGAACATATCGCTCGCACTCTCGGGATGCATCCCTCGAGCCAACGATATTTGGGGAACACGTCCCCGCGAGAGAATATTATCTCTCAGAAACATATCGCTCGCATTTTCGGGACACATCCCTCGAGCAAACGATATATGGGGAACAATCCCTGCGAGAGAACACATCTCCCCCTACTTATATTGGAAAACACAATTCCCAAATAAGTAAGTCTGGGACCACTGTCCCCACACGAGAGAACACATCTCCCCCTACTTATACTGGGAAACACAATTCCTAAATAAGTAAGTCTGGGACCACTGTCCCCACACGAGAGAATACATCTCCCTATAGAGCAATAAATTCCAAACGCCTATAAATCATAAGATAAAAACTGCCTCAAGTAGACCGAACCAGTTCTTGAAACCACAGTGTACACCGCAAAAAGCTTACCCAGCTCGGGCAACGCCAACATAGGTATACCCAAGTACAATGCAATACTAACCACTACCTGCCCTGATTCGTCCGGAACATCTTCAATGCAACGTTTCTTAATCCGAACCAGGTCTGTCGGATTGATTGCACAACAATCAAACAAGAACATACACCACCAACCGCATACCTAGAATTGGATCAATCGATCATGCAATAACCAAACAAAAACATGCATGACCATAAGACGCTACATCCGTTACCAGGGTCGTCTGATTCGAGTTTCCAACGCAAGGTCAATGCTAGGCTTGGTGCCCACAACAGTTGTCTATCAAAGACCAACACCTGACCACAACCTGGTCCACAACACTCGAGACCTCCACTCGATTCTCAAAAACTGACCACCGTAGACCAAAATCTTGACCCCACTTAGCCAGTACCATAAGAGATCCTCACCTGATCTCAGAGGCTCCCATCTAAACCTATGTTTATACGCATGTTTCCAGACACTTATTAGGTTTAACTCACCCATCCACCACACACATTCGTAGGAACGAATCTGACAAGCATCTCGTATCCAAGGAAACCACCGTCCCTGATATATACTCTGGAGAAACCAATGTTCCAGGTAATGAGTTATTCGTAATAAATTCTAAAACACCTATAAACATCAGTGTCTAGATTTTCCCCAAGTGGTCTAAACTTGATATTCCAAACACCACTGCCCACTAAGACCATCTCACTAGTAAAAAAATGGCTAATAGCCACGAAATTTTCGAGGGTAACAATGAATGTTTTCGTGGGTATAGCGTCGTGGGTAGAGAAATTCGTGGGTTTTCGTGGGTAACAGTACCCACGAAAACCCACGAAATAAACCGTGACAAAATACACACGAAAACCCACGAAAAAATTGGTGGGTAGCCTTTCCCACGAACACCTACGCAATATTCCGTGGGTAATTAACCACGAATTGCCACAAAATTGTTTTCGTGGGAAATTACCCACAATTTGCCACTATTAATTTCGTGGGTACCAATTTACCTACGAAATCCCACGACAAATTTCGTGGGTATGTACAATGTATTTTTTTTTATTTTTAATTTTTATTTTTAAATTTGTTTTTAAAATTTTAAATTTTATAAAATTAAATTTAATACTAAACTAATAATTCAAATACTAAAAAAAAATTTACATAAAATTAAATTGTTACCCACGAAAATTTTTTGAAATTAAAAACAAAGCAGGAACAAAAAATCTACGGCTACGGAACATAGTCGAAGCGAACATCGTGCAGCTGGCTTGTATCAAAGTCGTCGGGCTGACTCGTTCTTTGTGAACTGATGCGTCCAAGTAGCTTATCCATAATGATATCTATCTTTCCCGCCATGCTACCCATCTGCCTCCTGATATCATCGAGCTCACCTCGGATATCCTCTTGTGTGCCCGACGGATAATGGACGGAAGGGTGATAGCATTGCGTCCTTGCACTACCGACGCCGTAGGCTTGCCCGTATTTTGGTTTGACCTTCTGCATATTTAAACATTAAATAATTAATGTCTTAATATACAATAAATAACCAATTAGAATATGAAAAATTTACCTGAATATATAATTGGTTAATGAATTCCCGAGGAGAACCACTTGTGGAAAAAGCTGTGCCCGACGAATCTTGGTGCTGAGAAGCCTCCTCTTCAACCTCCTTCACGAGTCCCTCAGTGACCGGATCGACGTAAGTGCCATCCGCGCGTCTATGCGTCTCCTTCACCAAATCCAGAATGGATGGTTCCTGGGATCCCTGCCCCTTCTGCTTCTGCATTTTAAAAAAATTTATTTACACAATGTAGTCAACAATAACATTATTAACCATAATGAATAGATTAGTAACTTAATGTATGGATCAAACTTACCAATTCATAGTCAATCTTTGAGAAGGATCGGGGGCCGGCACTGTGTTTGTGGATTGCCTTGCCGTCTATCTTTGTTTTACGGCTGGTTGTTGCCTTCTGACTCTTGCTAATGGCTTTCTCAGTCTGCCACCCTTCCAAAAAAATTGCCCAGTCATCATCGCTGATATATGTGGGCTGCACTCCATCTCGATGCTTTCTACTAATCTCTTCGCCGATTCCGAACTTCGGCTTTTGCTTCCATTAAAAAAAGACAATGTCTTTGAACACGGGATCCCAATAATAGTTTTGCTACAACTCGCAACCACCATTGTTAATATAAAATGTTAGTAATAGACAATAAACGTTTAAATATTAAAATTTTTTAACTTACCACAAATGTTCTCCACCAACTCTGAATTTTTTCTGGAGAGTATTTTTTCACATCGCTCCAGTTCTTCCAGGGACCCCAAAAATTACCTTGCCATGTGCTTCTAATAAAAATGGTGACCGAATCATCGATCCCAATCCTTAAAAAAAATTTTCACAAAGTGAGAAATCAATTTGTAAACACGTAAACCTTAAAATTGGTAAAAATGTAAGATGTTTACCATAGTCCTCCGTTTACCTTATGGGGATGGAGGACATGCTGTGATCTCCTAGTAGGCGCTTCGTATACCGCCTGTAAACGGTAACGATACTCTAAAGAAGCACCCCTGGGAGATTTTGGGAGATCGAAACGAGGTCCGCTTGGAACTGAGCAGGTCCCGCTAGACAAAGACATAACTACATGCACAAAAACAATACATCTAATTTTTCTTACACAAAATTATTTTCTCATATATTTTTTATAAAAAATTAGAGCCATTAATATGTTTTATATTTTTATTTTTATAAATTATTTTC
This sequence comes from Draba incana, assembly GCA_963576765.1. NCBI lineage: Eukaryota > Viridiplantae > Streptophyta > Magnoliopsida > Brassicales > Brassicaceae > Draba > Draba incana. The sequence continues at coordinate 43,515,197 of OY755202.1, forward strand.
TCATATATTTGTTTAGAGCCATTAACATCTAATTTTATAAATTATTTTCTCTTATATTTTTTAAAAACATTTAGAATTTGAAGCCATTAATATGTTTTCAAATGTTTTTAACAAGTGACACTTTTATACATAAGTTTTGTAGAAGTTGTATTTGATATGTTTTTTCAATTATACAATTTTGGTATTTGATAAAAAATTTTTTTTCAGTTTTATATATTTTTTTTTCACAAAATTATAATACTAAATTTATAAAATTTGCTATTTGTATGTAAAAATCCATCAAATTAATTTAAAATACCTAAACAAATTAAATTTTTTATTTTAATTATTACTAAACACTAACTACGCAACAATTCCTTGTACAAACCTTTTAATTTACGTTTTTCATAAAGATAATTATTAGAAAAATTTAAAAACCCTACACTATACAAATACCCCAAATTTTTAACAATCTAAGCAAAACTATGGCATAAAACATGTAAGGATTGATTCAAATAACCTACACAAAACTAGTAGAATCATGAAGCTAAGAAATTTTGAGGAATCCTAAAACCAAATTAAAGAAAAACTTAAAGGATTATAGAGATGAAACGAATTTACCTATGGAGATGCGGAAGATAGGAGATACGTGAGTAGGTGAGGTCGCCTGAGCATCGCCGTAGACTCGCCGGTGGTGCGCAGTGTCGAAATCGCCAGAGTAGACCAATTTTTCCTTGTTGCGTCGAATGGAGGAAAGAGATCTGCTTTCGATGAAAATGACGAAGTTACCCACGAAACCCCACGATTAATTTCGTGGGTAATAAAAAAGCCACATATACCCACAATTAATTTCGTGGTTATAACTAAAAAACCACGAAATCCCACGATTTATTTCGTGGGTAAATTCTTTAATTTTTATAAAAATATTCCTCACAACACCGGATTCGAACACGGGTTGGTTTGAATTATTTTTTAAAGAAAGCTTAACCATCAAATTATGCTTCTGACGAATCTTATAGATCATCAACATTTAATAGTATATAAACGGAAATAGTTCTGTTTGCTAAGTAACGAGATATATTGATTATGCAACTCCAATAAAATATTACATTTAATGAAACATAAAATTTGAAACAACTTTTAAACTGGTACATTAGAAAATTCAAAATATTAAACTGGTACATTAGAAAATTCAAAATATTAAACATACAATGGTTATGGTACAAGTACATATTAGGCTCTAAATTTTTAAAACATATGTCTTTTCCACTCCAAACTTACCAGAAACTTTTCTTTCCCTTTTGTTTCTTTGGTGGAGAATTTAAAAATCCATCACAACATTCCCTTTTGATTGCATCAACATCTAGATTTAAGTTTGGGCTTTCTGGTCTTTGGGCAAATTCATCACCATAGTAGTGATCCTTGCATTCATTCGAGGAACTTCCACCGTAGGTATCTGAAAATCCGTCACAACATTCCCTTTTGATTGCATCAACATCTAGATTTAAGTTTGGGCTTTCTGGTCTTTGTGCAAATTCTAAATCATAGTATTGATCCTTCCATTCACTTGCAGGACTTCCACCGTAAGTATATGACTTTTCAATCAATTGAGATGGTTGTACGTCTACGATTTGCCTATAAAAAACATCATCGACAACCTGCTTCTGGTCATGACCTTCTGGATGCTTATCATCGACAATCAAATGAGTTTCAGTTTTCCCCGAGTATTTTGGATTGTGGTAGATGTTTTGCAAGAACTGGTTGTCCGGTACTATCATTGATGTAGAACCATCAGTTGCATAGATTGGTGATTGCGTATCATATTCCCACGAGTAAGTGGGTATCTCTTGAGTGAATTCGTCGCACAGAGTTTTGGTTTCCCAAGAGAATTTTGGAAGAGGGAAAAACATTGGCACGTTTTTTGATTCAGAGTCTTCATCACCTGAGCTAGAAGACATTATTTTTGTTATTGATAGGTGTAAAAGCCATACACTCCATCATATGTATTTATAGTAGAAGTAATGTCTTGTCAAATCACATTGGTCTGTAACGATTGTGTCCACAGTTTATGTTCTTAACCAAATCTTCCATTAGATTTGTACTACATGAATATGTGGTCCATCAAAGTTTCAAGTTATAACATAGACACAAATAATTTGTGAATCACACATTAATAGAAAATAAGATAATTGAAACTTTGATACAATATTTTTTATAAAAGCATTACAGATAATAACCTTATATAAATAACAACACACATAATATATAGTACATTACTAGACGTATTTTGAACCACATCCCCTTACTGATGCACAAATTATTAAATAAAAGCAAACATAAAAGCCATATGCACTTATTGTAGTTGTATATTACTAATTAAACACATCTCTTAATGATCCATCTCGAACTCCAACATGTGTTCGTCACAACAACCGTAATAGTCATTTGGACATTTGAAAACTGGAACCTCCCGTTTTTCATAAACATCTACAGCCTTGGTCGATGTGGGTGTTTTAAGTACTTTATTTTCTCCCCTGCCTAGAGAGCGTGGTTTACGAGGCTTGGGTGGAGCACGCGAAGTAGAACCGAGACTGGGGTTGTAACGGTTCGTTGGGTTACTGAGACGAATCGTAGAAGAAGGAGGGGTGTTTGATTCTGGTAAAGACTCTAGGAAGGTCTTTATTATCTTATCTTCCTCGGGGTGATTTACATTTCTTTTCGATATGGCTGATTTTGTATGTTTTGTGTTTTCGATATACTAATCTAATGAAACACGTCTCTATTTATAGATTTTACAAAATTATTATAACAACTTTAGCCTAATATATCTTGGCCGTTGAATGATGAATCTATAACATCAACCATTCAAATGAGTTGTCAATTCGGATTTGGTATCAGATTCACTTGTGTCCATATAAGTTTTGTGTTTATATTCAAATGAGTTGTCAATTCAGAGTGAATTTAAGATTCACTTGTGTCTATATTCACAAGTTTGAATGAATAGTTTCGCAGAATTGATATTGGCCGTTGAAGATTGCGTATAAGACATTATATATTTTGATTATTCATAGTAATCATGACATGTTGGTATCAAATGTACAATGTCTTGTCAAATCAGATTGGTATCAAACATCTATATCCATAAGTTTTGATGAATACTTTTGCAGAGTTGATCTTGGCCATTAAAGATTGTGTGTAAGACATTAGATATTTTGATTCTTGACAGACCATTACAGTGTCTTGTCAAATCAGATTGGTATCAAACGTCTATATCCACAAGTTTTGATGAATACTTTTGCAGAGTTGATCTTGGCCATTGAAGATTGTGTGTAAGACATTAGATATTTTGATTCTTCACAGACCATTACAGTGTCTTGTCAAATCAGTTTGGTATCAACCATTACCTCCATAATGCACAACTTATACCATCCATGGTATAATAAATACTTGGTTTATTTGTTCCTAATTTCTTACACCAAACACTTGGAATTCCAAATCATTTAAAAATAAGTACGTATATTTGTTATGTCTTCCTCAAACCATTCAAAAGATGGATGGATCTCCGTAATGATCCATCAACAAATACTATTACCGAAGAATTTAGTACTGGGATTAATGTGTTTATCACATTTGCTTGTCAACAACCATCATTTCTGGCAACCGGAAAACTCCTTTCTCCATGCGCACGGTGCAAGAATGAAAAGCCACAAACAGCGAGGGTGGTGGCGCGTCATCTTTACACAGTTGGATTCAAAGGCAATTACTATGTTTGGAGTAATCATGGAGAATCTTTCATGTTTACGGGAGAATCATCTACTGGAACACTGGAAGTGCCAACCAAGAGCGTTATCATCATCCTCATGTTGCTGTACAAGAAACATTTCATGAAGCATTCATAGATGTCGCTGATATTCCAGAGATGCAAGATCAATAATATAGTGCAGAAGTCGAAGTTGCGGCGTTCGTGGACATGAGGCCTTCATGGAAGCTAATCAACCTTTATACGAAGGTTGCAAAGTAGAGAATACCAAATTATATTTGGCATCATGTATTTTAAGTTGGAAGACGGAGCACAATATAGCAGAGGGTACTGTAGACGACATTGCTAGTACTTTCAAAAGGATTCTACCAGGCCCGAATACTGCTCCGGAGTCGTACTATGAAACCAAAAAGATTACAAAGACCCTTGGCTTACCCGTTCATAAAATTGATGTATGCGAGAACAATTGCATGCTATTTTGGCGGGGAGAAGATGCCACGCTCGATCAATGTCTCTTCTGTATTACGGATCGATATCATCCGTGGAATGGTCAAGGTAAAAAGATTCTAAAACAACGAATGTTTTATCTTCCCATTACCGATCGTTTGAAAAGACTATACCAATGTCAATGAACTGCGGGACATATGCGTTGGCATGCCGATCATATTAATGTTGGAGGCGAAATGAATCATCCATCAGACGGGGCCGCTTGGAAACATTTCCTGAGCGTTTATCCGGGGTTTGCTTCTGAACCAAGAAACATCTACCTTGGATTGTCAACATATGGTTTTAATCCACTAGGCATGAGTGGCCAGGCACACTCAATATGGTTGGTGATAGTCACACCATACAATCTACCTCATGGTATGTGTATGAACCGAGAATTTTTATTCCTCTCGACTTTGGTTCCTGGTCCAACACACTCGAAGAAAAATCTGGACGTGTACCTTCAACCTTTAATCGACGAACTACAACAATTGCGGACACATGGCGCTGATATATACGATATATCAACACACAATTCTTTTAAGATGAAAGAGGCGCTTATGTGGATGATTAGTGATTTCCCAGCTTATGGGATGTTATCAGGGTGGATGACTCACGGACGCCTCGCATGTCCATACTGTATGGATTCAACCAATTCATTCTGGTTAACGAATGGTCGAAAACATTGTTGGTTTGATTGTCACCGAAAGTTTTTGAAGAGCGACCACCCATAGAGGCGGAATGCAGTTGCGTTCACTAAGTCTAAAGCTGTCCATGATGAAGCACCGTTATGGCGTAGTGGAAGAACAATATTGCACTCCATCAACAGTATAGAAGGTCTGCAAATGAGTGTCGAGTGTGGTGGCAACGGACACAATGATCCATCTAAAACAGTACATGGTTATGGTCAATATCATAATTGGTACAAAAAATCTATTTTCTGGTCTTTGCCATATTGGGAGAATCTATTTCTTAGACACAATCTAGATTTTATGCATATTGAGAAAAATTTCTTTGATAATATTATCAAAACTATCTTCAACGTGTTGGGGAAAACAAAGGATAACATAAAATCTAGGCTAGATATGGCGATAATATGCAACCGTAGAGCGTTGGAGCTTGCATCAACTGGAATTGCTCCGGTTCCAATATTTCGAATGTCAAAGGAAGCGAAAAAGAAATTTCTAAGTTGGTTGAAGAAAGAAATTCGCTTTCCAGACGGGTATGCTTCCAACTTTGGTAGATGTGTCAATGAAATTAATGCGACTCTTTCGGGTCTCAAAAGCCTTGATTGTCATGTCATTATGAAAAGGCTTCTACCTGTTGCTTTGGTGGAACTACTCCCCAAGTCTGTACACATAGCGATTTCAGGTATTTATTTTTAAATTTTATCATATACATATATAACTGGCTAATTTTGGTTGTTACTATTAATACACAGAAATCGCTTTGTTTTTTCGAGACATTGGTGCCCCATCATTAAAAGAACAAGATGTTCAAACAATGAAGGAAAATATAGCAGTAAAATTATGCAATTTGGAGAAGATATTTCCTCCTTCGTTTTTTGATGTCATGGAGCATCTACCGGTACACCTTCCGGACGAGGCAATCTTAGGTGGACCGGTACAATATAGGTGGATGTATCCATTTGAGCGGTACATGTACAACTTAAAAAAAAAGTTAGGAACAAGGCACAAATCGGAGGGTCTATCGTCGAGCAATGTGTACAAGAAGAAATATCAGCGCTAGCTACCCATTGGCTTGGAAAACCGAGCGCTTGAGGTAATGAAGGATGGCCTGGTGAAAACCTTCAAATCTACGCATTCGACGATGTTCCAACAATTTTCAAACAGAAAGGAAGGTTCATTGGTAAACCTTCAAAGGGATGGATAACAGACGAAGAGTACAACGTTTTGCAAATGTTTCTAATGAATAACTGTCCCGAGTTAGCACCATATGAAAGGTATGATTAACCGTCGCAAAACATTATATTCACTAGTTAAATGCTTTTTAATTACATATACGGAATATTATGGCATTGTGGACGACATCAGATTGCTTGAGTACGATGGCGGTGTCGGGTTGAAGGTGGTTATCTTCAAATGCTTTTGGTACGACATCACTAGTAGAAGTGGAATGCGTAGAAGTCGTTCAGGACTGGTGGATGTTGCTGCAAACAAGCAGTATCGACAATATGATCCGTTTATTACTCCTGAACAGTGTGGTCGGGCTTGTTACATACCATATCCAAAGGTTAGTAGGAGGCATGAGACAGAATGGTTAGCCTGTGTAAAAGTGGTACCCAGAGGTGTTCGAAATGTTACAGATGCTTTACAACAAGCCTTTCAAGAGGATTCTAGGAATACTATTGTTGCAGCTTCAGAGCTCCTAAGGGCCGAGGCACTCAATGTTGAAGACATGGACAATTATGATGATTTACCCGACCAACATACAAACGACATGTACACATCCGATCATGAGCTAACTGATAACGAATGATCTGAAGCTGATTCCTCTTCCGATGATGAATAAAAATTGTGCATCAATGTGATCCTGAATTTTTAGTATTATATGTAATATTATTTTCGTCTTTGTTAAATTTTTAACGTCTTATAAAAGTAGTAGATTATTATCCGATGAGTGGTTTGTAATAAAATATGTTGTGGATTCTTGTATAATATTATGTGGAATATAATTTGTAACTTTCTAAGCAGTTTTAACAGCTAGCCCTATTTAAAACACCCGTGATTGTTTACATGAGTAGAATACTTTCACGCTATTCATTTAATTGTCGAAATGTCAATTCACCATCTAGTGGCCGACAGTGTCATTCACTGTGTTATTTATGATTCAGTGGCAGACAATGTCATTCACGAAATTGATTTCTTTATTGCACACTGATATGTAATGTCGAATCATTTTTTCTTATTTTCTTATATCCACATATACATAGACACGTTTAGCCTAAAAAATCACTCTGTTTTGCCCATATAAGTCCGAGTAATTTAACACAAAATCATAACACAAAAAAACAATTTCCAAATGGCAAACAGAGATCTATGGAATTACTATATGCAAAACCGAGCCTCCGTTCAAAACCCTCGAGACACAACTCATGTTCCTTCAAGCCCTCCATACGATAACTTATATGATATTGATGCTCAACCGACAGTTTCACTCCAACCAACACAACGATCTGAAATCCAAACGACGATAATTTCGGGACCTGCCCAACTCATACAGCGAGGACTGTTTCGCAAGAGGGCTCACGATGGGAAGGTGTTGCGAGGTGAAAGTTCTCAAACACGCCCAGCACAAGATTTCATTCGTGAGGTCATCAATGAGCCACAACAGGGCGACCAGGATTTTAGTAGTCCTCGTTGGACTTCTACTATCGATTACATAATCCGCGAACGTATACACAAATAATGTACTCTTTTACCATTACAATAATGATTGTAGATGACAAATACTAACTCTATCATTCATAAATATAGGTACTTATAACAATAGGACCACACCATTCTGGACCCAGGTTGTAGAAATACAATGCCCTCATTCACAGTTTGTGAAAGTGAATAAGGTTTACTTTGTCGAGCAATATTATTTCAATTTAGATATACAATGTATCTGACAAGTAAATTTTATCTCATTTTCAGCTTGTCGCTATGCTCTCCAGTTCGACCCCCAACGGCCAGGGAGACCTTCTAGTAACCTTAAAGGATCCGTCTGGAATAATCGAGGGAACCATGCACCATAACATCTTCAACAATGACGAGAACAGAGTCAACACTGGTGTAGGTGCGGTTGTCATTCTACAAAATGTGACCGTAGGCCGTTTTAACAGAAACTCTAAGTACCTCAACATCACTGAGCGGAACATTGTTAAGGTAGATTTTCCATAAGTTGGTAAATATTATTGATAATTATAAACTAAAATCATTTTTCAAACAGATAATTGGGGCTAATTCGATGATTGCTGGATACGAACCAACCGTAGCATCTACTATCAATGAGGAAGCTGAATGAACTACTGGCTACGAATATGAAATAGTCTCAGACTCAGATGGTGAATAAACATCCGACCCGTCAATGTTTACGAATAAGCTGGTTAATCACCAGACTCTTTATGTTGCTTTAATGTTTACTATTTTCCTACCATCTATTGTACGCGTTTATAATAATGTTGTTATGTAATGTAATATTTTTATATGTTTAATGAAATATACCAATATTATAACTAATGTTTTGTTTTTTATTGAGCTTCCATTCGAATAATTCAAATACATATAACAAAAAACCTATTAATAAGTTTTTAACGCGTTATAAGGTTAATATATTTGTGAATGTTAAAAACAAATAGGGAACCCGAGTTCTAACATATGGTAAGCACCACCCACGGAAAAATTCTTGGTATTTCGTGGGTATTCCATTACCCACAAAACAAATCGTGGGTATTAGTGGGGTTTTGAGTTACCACGTAAAAATTTGTGGGTAACAGTGGCAAAGTTACCCACGAAGAACCACGAAGATTTCGTGGGTACAATTTTCCCACGTATACCCACGAAAACCCACATATACCCACGAAAAACCCACGAAATATTTCGTGGGTAAGAGTATACTGTTCACAGTGGGTTTTCGTGGGTGTTCGTGGCTTTTGAGGTATACCCACAAAACAAATCGTGGGTTTTTCGTGGGTATATGCCATTTTTTACTAGTGTCTATGTGACCCAACCCGGTCAACACAATCCGAGATCAAACTCCGAGGCCCCAATCCCGTCTCATGCTTACTTACGTTTTCAGACATTAATTACTCTTTACTCATTCCACACCTCTCCCACTCGCATGACGCATCCCTTGAGCTATCGGTGTCACGTGCCCCATCCACTCTCAGAACGCATCCTTTGAGCTCCAGGTACACAAGGGAACTAGTCATCCCCTCGAGAGAACTACTCATCCCTCGATACTCGAAATGGAAACTAATTATCCCAAATGAGCATACAGAAGAACTAATCATCTCCTCGGGGGAACTAATCATCCCCACTGGAGAACTAATCATCTCCAAACAAAATGAATGAGTTATTCGGGACCACAACCCCTAGAGTAATCAATTCTTAAACGCCTCTAAGCACCTATTGAATAGATCTACCTCATATGGTCCAAGGCATGATATTTCCTACTCTGAAATATCAACAATAATAAAACTACACAACTTATTCAACACAGGAAATAAACCGGAAAATCACCATCTTATAAATTTCCAAAACGTAGAATCGTTACAACACCAACGAAAATACGAAAACCAAAACATAAAATCCAAAAATCCAATCTCAAACAAAAGGAACAACATTTGAGATAAAGGAAGCGCAGCTCAGTCCCCGATCTACTCCCTCAGATCTTCCTCAACCGCTGCCTCTGCCTACCGCGGCAACTGGGGACACTCAGGCTTGATATGACCTTGCTCCCTGCAGTGAAAACAAACTCAAGCCTCCCTAAACTCCGCTCTCAACGGACAATTCACCACACGGTGCTCCCTGCTCCCACACCCGTAGTAACTACAATCACTTGATTTTAGCTTGGAAGTGTCTTTCCTCTTCCTCTTTTGCCCTTGCGCATGCTTGCCGGCTTGGCTAGGAAGCTCATGTCGCTGCTGCCTCCTTGGCTGAACAACTGGATCAACCAATGGCGGAACAACCTCTGCTACCGCCGGAACCCCCGTAGACACTCTGCTCGAACGAAAGACACGCTCTTCACTCTTTTTTTTTTATCCTAGACAATTCTACTGCGGAAATTCTCAATATAAATTGATCCATCAACTTAAACCAGCAAGTCAACCAATTCAGATTCAATTCTAAAATTCTAAACAAATAATCTAGCAACCTAACACCAGGTTCACTAGATACAATCCATAACATAAAAAACCTATCATTCTTTTCCTACGCCATGATTCCGCGATCCCACAATTCTTATACCTGCAACACATAAAAATAAGAGTTTCGTGAGTATTATCACAAATACTCTGTGAAATGGTCATCCCGTCTAACGATTACATAATAAGGGAAGATAGAATGCTAATTACTATACTTTCAATCAACAATCATCAATATGCAAATCCAACAATATTCAACATCATTAATATTCAAATTCAACATGCAGTAAGTGGTGTCGATCAACACTATAATTCGAAATGCAAAATTTACAACTTGGTGTCGATCGATACCACCACATGGTGTCGATCGATACCACCACATGGTGTCGATCGATACCACCACATGGTGTCGATCGATACCACCACATGGTGTCGATCGACACTCCCGTCACGAACTCAAATATCATGACAACAATGTGGATGTCGATCGACACTCCTCGCAGAAACCTAAAACGAGTCAAATCCTCTCGCGAGACAATATCACGAACGAACATACACAAAATCAAAGAGAACAACCACCATATCATACGAAATCATCACAAACCAAACAATCGATATCCTAATAATCTATTCCCATAACCACGATCACGCACTCACCTCGAATACGGATTAAAAAGGGGATTGAACAAAAACGAGAACGAGACAGCGACGAGCAGAGACAATCACACCGATTTCTGTCTCAAACACACGAACTCACCGCTACAATCGATCTCACGAACCCCAAATACCTTGAAGGACACTAAATCCTCAAGAACTATTAAAAACTCTCACAAAACTCTAATCCTCTCTCAATTCTGATCAATCTCCTGTTTTCCCCTGAAAAACACGGCCACAAGCCTTATATAACACGTCCTAGGGTTCCGCACCCAAACCAACGTAAACCGGGCGATTAAAATCAAACTGGAAAACAACCCAGAACTTGGTGTCGATCGACACCACCCCTTGGTGTCGATCGCCACCCCTACCAAAATGCCAAAATTTGGTTTTGGTGTTACACCAATAATAATATAAACTAATAATTATGAATTATATATATATATATATATGTATATAAAATTATGTGTGTTACTATATATTCTAAAACCATTTATTGAAACTTCCATATTATTTGTTTCTTTTTAAAATTAAACTCTCAAGGTAACTAGTTTTTTTTTTTTTTTTTTGCATCAAAAACTTATAGTGTTATTATCTCGATTTGCATCCCAAAACTATAAGAGTTTTAGACGTGATAAATGTTTCTTTACGCATAACTACTTTGAGTATTGTTATCTCGTATTTAAATTTATTGAATTGCAACCGTACTTTCTTCTAAACTATAAATTTTGGAGTATGTATCATTTTCATCCGAATAGTCAAGTAGACTATTCACTTCTATTCTATTATTATAACCAAGATTATTAGTATAATATGAAGGTAAGATAAATATGTTACCATTATACATAAATATTTGAATAAAAATGTTTTTAGAAGAATTTTTATATGTATGAATTTTAAGATAACTTTTTCATTTTAGATTAACTTATTTTTTTAACAGAATATGGAACTGAAAACCTCTCTATAAATTAATAAATATTAATTAATCAATAAATTAATAACTCTCTAAATTAATAAATTTTCAAAGTGCCAACATTATTAATTTATAGAGGTTTTACTGTATGTGTATATGTATGTGTGTACATATTTTTAACGTGTATGTGTATGCCCTGTTCAAAAAATTGGCCGCCTATCTGATTAATCATCCGATTAATCCTTGTCGGACACTCTCCGCCCGATTATTGTCCAATTAATTGCTGTCGGGCACTCTCCATCATTTTAAGTTCAAAATCGATTAAAACTTGATGGATCTGTCATATTTTGATATTAAAAACAAAAAAAATAAAAAAAAAATGAAGAATAACGTAAGGAAATTGAACATATATGGCGGCTAGGATTGCAGAAATCGTTTTCCTTCATGAGGAAGACGAGGACAATTTCGTCATTTTGCATTTCATTAAAGTAAATATGCAGAAATAGATCAAAAAGGCAGATGAGAGATTCAAACACGCGTTCTCAATGTATAATTAGTCTCATCGTACCACCAGACTATCTTAACTTATTGCTATTTATCCGCAAAAATAAAATATATACTATATTTCCTTTAAAATGTGTAAAAATAATCCGCGATTAATCCCCGTTTAATCTCTGATTTTCTCATTAATCGCTAAGCCTACTCCGACCGCCCGATTAACGCCTAACAAATTTTTGAACATTGTGTGTATGTGTATATGTGTGCGCATATATTTTATATGTATGTACGTGTGTTCACACATTTAATATGTGTATGTGTATGTGTACATATGATTTATAGTGTACATGTATGTGTATATGTATGTATGTACAATCGTTTTTACGTGTACATGTATGTGTATACGTGCGTACATGTGTTTTATATCTAAGTATACAAATGTTCAATATGTGTATGTGTACGTGTAGGTGTATTTGTGTACATATACTTTGTAGTGTACTTATGTGTACATATGTTTTGTAGTGTACTTGTGTGTACATATCTTTTATAATGTACATATATGTGCATATGTATGTGTACATATATTTTACGTGTACTTGTATATATATATTTATGTATATTTGCATATTTAAGTGTAAACTCATCTAGATACCATGTACACGTATACATATAATATACTTTATATAGTTCATATGTTTGTATGTACAAGTGTAATTTATTTAGTTTTTATAATAATTTATTAAATTAAAAAATATAATAAAATGGGTATCAAATAGTAGAGAAAAATATATTATAACACAATCTGATAATATTTAATTTTTTCTAAAATAAATTATGAAATATTTAAGAAATAAGAAAAAAAGTATAAATAAAATATGTATCAAACAATAGAGAAAAATATATTATAACACAATTTGAAAATATTTGAAAGTGAAGTATGAAAACAAAAGAAAGAGGCTCTCTCATTCCCGTCGGAGAGTCTTAGATCCAACTTAGATAACCTCTTCGGTGAGGAGCCACAGACGAAGTCTCTCAGGCCTTTCCATGGATCATATGGTATAAATGAAAGGCGAGAAATGATAAAGTTTTTAAGGCGGGAATCGTGATACCGCATAAACCCTAGCGGTGGCCATTACGGAGGCACGAGAATGGGCTGAGGCAAACACCTCAGTCCAAGGGTTACCCCTACAGCCCCCTCCCACAGCTATACGTCTTCAGCCACCTTCATGTGCTTTATCGATGGATCATGGAAGGGAGAAGACAGTACGAGTGGTGTGGTTTGGGTTTTGCAGCTACATGATGGGACGACAGATTTGTTGTGACTGAAAGGGAACCATCAAAGCCTCTCTCCTCTCTTTACAAAAGTACATGGTCTTTTATGGGCATGCAGTGTTTACTTCAAAAACAGCGATTTTGCTCTACTTTCATCACAGATTCAAAAGATATAAAGAAGATTGTGGAAGCGCCACATGAGTGGCCCGGTTTTGAACTGGAGTTGCCTGAGTTGGCAATCCTTCGGGAGTCTTTCCCCTAGTTCGACCTCATCTACCGGCAACGGGAGAACAATACGAGAGCGGATTTGTTAGCAAGGAATGCACGCATGTGAAACATGATTTTTTCTTTTATTAGCACTTCTGTTCCCTATTGGTTTGCTGATACAAACAATGTATTTATTTAACTAATATTGAAGTGTGTTTGTGACAAAAACAAAAACAAAAAAAAAAGAGAAAAACAAAAATTGTTTTCAAATATATTTATTAGTAGACCCCATGATGAAATTGGTGGGTGTGTACGAAGGAATAAATGTGTGGAACATAGGTCTGAACACAAAATTCAATTGTGTGTGGGGCTATTTTGGACATTTTAGATCTAAAAGTGTTAAGCGCAGCATGCATTTTCATGAAGTGCTATAAACCCATACGAAAAATTAAAAAGTGTTACCTCATCCTAATATTTCTCGTAGGTATCGCCTTAAAATATATTTAAACAAATAAGTAAACCCTTATAAATTATTGAAAAAAAAATGTTTCCCTTCTAAAAAAATAAGTAAACCCTTCTTAAACTAAATCAACCCATCAGATCATGGATGCTTGGTACACTTACTGAATGTGTTCATATAAGTTTACGATTTGTATCACGACCGTGTCCCGTGGAATTTAAAATTTTTGCGCGGGAATATTTTGGATTGAACATGCAAATTAAAACATAAGAATTCCTCTATAAACCTAACTTAATTTGCAAGGAGGGTTATTGGATTTTATTTTGGGTTAAGCATTTAATCATATTTAGACCATGGAAAGATTGAGTGATAATGAAGTCTTCTCAAGAATTGATTGAATTTGGACCCAATAATCGTGAGCCCATAAAAAACCAAGCCCATTAAGCCCATCAAAACCTTAACCCTGGTTCTATGAGCACTCTCTATATAAATGGTCTTCTTGCATAAAGGTGAGACATCATAAATTTCCGCAGCCACTTGAAACAGAACTGCACCGCCAGATTGAAAGACGTTTTTCCGACGAACTGCCTTGATCTGCATGACGATCTAACTATCCGTGGAAAGTCCCGAGTCTCAGATTTCCAAAAAATTCAATATCGTCCCGATCCATGATCTGTGGTAAGAGTTATGGCGTTTTGTTTGTCGTCTGTCGCAGTTTATCCTAGTCTCGAGCAAACGCAGATTTGACCAATTCCTGTGCAGATTGGAAACCAAGGATCAAAAGTGTTATGATCGACCTAGAACTTGGTAAGAGCCTTCCTGACTCTATTGTTTAACCTAATCCGAAATTGAATTGTCATTTGAAGTTGTGAAATGAAAGTTGAGGTTGTTTTCTCAGAGTTGAGTTATGCATTGCAAATATGTGACCAGTCAGAGCAGAATTGGTGTTGCCGCTTTGTTAAGGATTGGATGAAGCTGAATTTTTGTAAGAAGTTTCATAACCCTTTTATATGAGTCTCAGTAAAATAGTTATTTCATCTTTACCTAGACTATTCTGCACAGCGCGCAAATCCGACTAGTCTGGCCGTATGTGTTGTTTGGACAAGCAAATCAATTTTAATCATGGTGAAACTTTGCAGAGACATTAAGGACTCATAAATCTAACTCTCGGTGGAAGTAAAACCGATTTGAGATTGATAAGCATAAGGAAATATGGTGTCAAAGTGGTGGCAGCGAATCTGTCTAAAAGAGAAGAAAAGAGGAAGAGTTGTTCTTCATCATTAGTGTGGCTAAGGTGAGAGTGGGATCTATGTTGCTTTATTATTAGATAACAATAGGTTTTCATATATACTAAGCCTAGGAATTTAATGTTTGATGGTTGTTGGTCTTATATGCTGATTGTTAAGTGTAGTTATTAATGATTGATTGATGTTGTGGAAATTATGTGATAAAGTTATATGGTAAAGAAAGAATGTTAAAAGATTAAATGATTGTTTGAGATTGTTAGAATGTTACAGTTCTACGGATGATTGCGTTTGTAAGCCCGTTGTAGAACTTTTTGTGTTGGACTACGGACTATCGCGTATGTAAGCCTGTTGTAGATCCATTAGGCCATAGTGTGGGCCAGTGACGGGGAGGACAGACCCAAAACAATAGAAGAGGGTTGGCTCCGCTGTGAGTAGTTATGTAAAGAAAAGAAAAGTAAAGAATGTTAAAGGAAAAGTAAAGAATGTGAAAGAAAAGTATGTGGAATGTTAAGATAAAGATGTGAGATTTAATGATTATAAAATGGATAAATAATATATTATTTGAGATTGAAGTGTTATGATTGTTAGTAATAGGTTGTGTGATGATATTTCTGGTTTAGTGTATTTGTTTGTTTATTGTTTATCGAATATTAAAGTTTATGTGGGTGACATCCTCACTGAATAAGTTGGTATTCCCCCCTCCATTTTTTTGCCTTTTTAGTGTGTGCGGATTTATTATTTGTTGTACAAGTTAGGGCGCGAGACCTAGGGCCCAAAGTGATCGGGGAACGGGGCGTCACAATTTGACTGCATCTATAAAGTGTGGTTAGCGTTGGAAGAACACTTCATTACATGGGAGATTTCCTTGTCCCGTACTCTCCACAATCTCACCAAAGAAGTTTAAATCTCTAGATGATTATCTCACCAAAGACCTCAAGGAGTTAAAAAGAGGGAATATCATAGGTTGAAGAACACCGGCCCGGCGTTGTGGCTGTGCCAGTTGTGCAGAAGCACAGGGCCTCACCATTTTTATACTTTTTTCATTGCAAATTAAGTTTCTAAATTTCTAAATTTTTTTTTAAAAAGGCCCTAAATTTTTTTAATTGAGCATAGTAGTACTAAATGTAGGGAAAACAAAATATCAATGTTTTCAAAACCGGACCGGACTGGCCGGTTAAACCGGTTGGACCGCGAACCGATAGACAATCCGGTTCCGGTCACTGAAAAATTTTCCGGTTCTTTGATTACGTGTGTTTTTCAACATTGGTTTTTAGCAATTCTTTTTGATGTTATCAATCGGCAATAATTTGTTCGGATCTATATTAAAGTGTTTGGATCTGTGTTAGAAGAATAAAAAAAACGTAGGAAAGAAAATATTTGCAGAGATTTGAAAGAATAAAAAGAGACATGAAAGAAGAGTTATGCGGCGGTTTGACTTTTAAAGAGAGGGGAGGAAATTACTCTGGAGTAATATTGGGTTTTAACCTATAATGGCCCAATTTTTTTATTTTTATTCAAACTAACCCTCTTAAATCTAAGTGGCCTCCAACTCTTCTTTTCTCAACTCTACCCCTTCATTATTTATATTTCTTAATTAATTAAATCCAATAATAAAACAATTAAATCGTCTGAATTACCATATAAATATTACAATCATCATAAGACTAATTTGATCTTATTTGATCTTATCTATATGATAATTCAGACGATTAAAAAAAAAAATTAAACCTCAACAACCAAAATCTTTTTTTTTCTCCACGTCACCTCCTCATCTTCGTTTTCTCTTCATGGTGAAACTCGTAAAAACAAAAAAACAGAGCCAACATGGACAAAGCAAGCTTTAATGTTCTTTTTTCTTTGATCTCGTCTGCTCTTTACCCTCATAGGACTCAATTTTCACTCATGAAGAGAAAGCTTGTTATCTTCTTCCTCTCGTCATCATTCTTCATCTTGTCGGAAAAAAAAAGATTAAAAACTTGTTCCCTTCTTCTTATTCAATACACGATTAAATCTTCAAAATTAGGGTTAGATATTGCAATTTTTGTGTTTAGGGTTACAATAAGTTTTCCTAAAATTTTAGAGATTTGTTTGTAAATTAAAAAATTAATTCTTTTTGTAAGGGTTTTCGGATATTTGAATTGTTATGTAAGTTTCTTAGGATATGATAGTTTTTGTCGTAAGATAACAATTAAATCATCATGAATCATACAAAATCGAAGGTAAACTGAAGATGATTACACAATCTTTTTTTTGGTATTACTAGGTACTACTATGTATAATTGTGAGACTTATGTTGTATGTTATCTCTGGTTGGTATTACTACGTATAACTAATATGACTGTGTTGCTTATTTTGTGTGTTCCAAAAATTGTGTAGGTATAACTGGGTATTCGGGTACAACTGAGAGTAAATGATCTTTGTTATTTTCTTATTCTTTTACAGGGGAGAATGAATTGCATAATCATATGTTTTGAGCATGGGGGATATTATTTACGGGAAGATAAGTACATAAGCTGGAACTCAAGAGGAGATCGAGAACGATATGTGCTAAAATGTATATCATTCAAAGAAGGTTGCAAGTGGTATTTACGGGTTGTTCCGATTAAGAATTCAAATCGTTGGGTCGTTGTAACTTACAAGAAGATGCATACATGCTCTCGAGCTGATGCGAGTACAATGAAAAAAGAAAGAAAGCAACAACAAAAATGGTTGCCTCTCTAGGGTTTAGGGTTTAGGGTCTCAACAAACAAGGCATCCGTCAGTTGGAGAACATCGAGGAAGAGGATTTATGTATGAGTACCTAGGTGGTGAAGACGAAGAGTAGGTGAAAATGGTGTTTCTTTCTGCCAAGTATGAATGGTATAACTAACTATGACTGTGTTGTTTGTTTTGTGTGTTCTTTAATAGATCGTTTTGTTGACTAAGGAGTTAATTTATGTACCTTTTATTTAGTAGTTAATGTGTGTCTACTTGATATTGAATTACCATATGATTAAAATTAAAAATTAAGATAAAACATATTTTTTTTAATCGAAACTACACCTTATATATATGTTAATGTTTGAGTAGAAGCACTCATTGCTATGTCAACGCATGATCATTGTGTTATCCAAATTTTTAATATTCAAAACTATGGAAACTTTTCTAAAATGGGTCAATTGAATTAGTTCTACTAAAAAATTACAATTTGACACATGTACTACTGATTATACGTGAAAACAATCAAAATATGACTATGTTGAAGTTAGTACTACTAGATAACTTAGTATGACTATGTTTAAAATTTTAATACTTTTTTGATGATATATTACATCTGAACACACTTTCTCAGGAACACACTTTCTATTTATTCTAAACCCCTAAACTGCCCTCACGACAATTGCTAGGGAAAATTCTGATATTGTTGATGTTGCCCAAAAACTATTTGGGACTTATTCCTCCGAAGCTCCGGCAACCATTTCCTCCGCTTATCCTCCCAACGGTTGCTGTACTAACTGCGGTAGACCAACGATTTCTAACAGATGTAAACAAACTCAAGGACCAAAAACTAAATACATAGATATTTGAAGAACAAACGGTCAAGAATATCTGGACCAGTGGAAAAAAAAATCAATCGGAGAAGAAGAAGAAGAATGGCACTGTCACCGACGCCGAAAACTCCGTTCACGTTCTTCATTCCGCCTCCGTCGCGATTCCTCAGATCTTCGCCGTTGATTTCTGTCTTCAATCGCCGTTTCGACGACCGGTATCGTCAATCTCTAACTTCAATCGAAGCGAGTCGCTTCGTTGCTTCTGCTCATCTTCTTCCTCTGCTTCTCCTATGTCTCTCAAATTCTTCACTCCGAATTCTCAGGTTCGCTCACGCTTGTGGTTGGATTACGAAATTTGTTCTTAAATTTGTGTGTTTGAGGAGAATTATTGACCGCTGATTTTTGTTTGGTTTTGCTTGAAATTGCTATCAGTTTCTTGATTGTTTACTCTATTCAAGAGCGTATTGGGCTACCCAAGGCTTAATCGCTTGGAATTTGGATGATGTTAGTGAAGGATCATGTTACTTGTATGCGAGCAGGAATGGTGGTTTATCATTCAGTGAAGATGGAATCGATGGTGCGTACTCTTATCTCTAGTTCTCTGTGAAGTTATTTTTTTTTTAGTTTAATGTTTAATCAAATTTCATTGGATTTTTTTTCAGGTTATGATTTAAGAATCAAGCTTGAAGCTGAACCTGGGTCACTTGCTACAAATGTCAGTTGTGTATTCTCTGCTTTGTATTTGCTTGATAAGAGTATTGTAATCTCAAAAGTGGAAGTGTTGATTTCAGGTGATTGAGAAGTTTCCACATATTAGGAATTACAAACCGTTTAAAGTTCCTTCTGATTTGGATGTCAGGGATCTTGTCAAAAGCCAATTAGCTGTTGTTTTCTTTGATGGTAACAGTTTTTATGTGCTTCCAATATTCGCTTCCTTGCTTGTTTAGAAGAAGACTACTAAGACTGAATTATTTATTGGTTGGTTGTTTAATTTCCTATAGCGGAAGGACGGATGATTCAGGGAACCGGATTGCAATTGCCTGGCGTCCTGGATGAATTGTTCTCGTATGACGGTCCTCTAGGTGCACATTTTACACCAGAAGGTGTCTCTATTCACCTATGGGCTCCCACTGCTCGAGTATGATGCTCATGTTGGAAAATGCTAATGTTGTTACCTTTTGTTAAACCTGCCTTATACATAATTAACTCTTTTTGTGTGCCCATTTGTTCATTTAAGTAGGCAGTTTCTGTTTGCATCTACAAAAACCCACTTGATAAGAGTCCGACGGAAATCTGTCCACTCGACCAGGCAAATGGTGTCTGGAGCATTAAAGGAGCTAGTAGTTGGGAAGGGTGCTATTATGTGTATTAGGTTCAAGTTTAATATCCAAGCACCTTGAAAGTGGAAACATGCTATGCAAATGATCCATATGCACTGGGTATGGTATATTTCAACTGGCTTCAAGGCATATGTCCCAGTAAAATTTTGTGTCCAAAATGGTTCTGTATTTTCTCAAGCAGGCTTTCAGGAGATGGTAGCAAAACTTTTCTGGTTAATCTTAATTCTGATGATCTAAATCCTGAAGGATGGGACAAATTAGGAGATAAGAAGCCTTGCCTAACATCCTTTTCAGATATAAGTATTTATGAGCTGCATGTGAGGGATTTCAAGTAATTAGACTCTATTTCCAGATTCGTAGTTTCTCTCTCGGAATCGATCCATGGACGAATGGTATCAGATCCTTGCCATGTCTCACCTACTGTCGCCGCCATAGTTTCAATCCTTGAGACCTTGTTGCAGTGGATCGACGAGATTCCTCTTGTTCAAATGTCGTCTCGATACGATAACATATCTTTACGTTCATGGCACGAGCGTCTCGCAGAGAAAGGCGAGTCGCTTCTCTTAGGGTTCTTCCCGATGAGTTTAAAGGAAGAGGATTACCATGGTGTGGTGGCTAGGGTTTTTGTCAAGTATTTTGAATTGATGCAGAAATTGCAGATGGTTTATTGCTTAGAAACTGCTGGTGAATAACGAGGACATTTTGGAGAATTTTGCTAGTGAATAACGATAACATTTCAGGATAGTGGTCCCTGGTCTTATGAGTGAATGAATTGGAAGTAGTAGCTTCTCGATTGTATTTGTATGCTGATCCTGTTAGGTAGAGAAACATTTAGTTTCAGTTGGATTGCTGATTGAATTACGTTATCTGTTAACGGAGTTTCATTGGCCCATAGCCAACATCTCTAGTTGAGTTGTAAGCAGTTTTTTTTTTTTGTGCTCCTTTCAAAGGCAGATGTTCTAAAACAACATTTTGGAACTACATTGAGATTTTAGATTTTAATTGCCGAATAATCTTTTTTCAGGGAAGAGTGATTTACTTTAGCACAATAAACTGAAGCAGGTCAGCGATTTCTCTTCTCCTCCTTGAGGTGGCTTTAGACTTATAGTAGAGACGCCTATGTTACACTATATTGTAAGGATAATTAACGAAGAAACAAATTATATTTTTTGTTATGAGTGTGTTTTACCTCTTCTACTTTGGGAAATAGGTTTATGAATTATGATCATGAAGCATTATTGACCATTAACCATCTCAATCCCCAAAGAGCTAACAAACCAAACAACGTTATCCATGCAAACCTATCCATCAAATAATACCAACACTATCCATGTACAACTATCCATCAAGACATTTCCATTGAATCGTGTTCAGCTTACATACTAAGTCAACTCCACCATTCATATTAACCAATCTTGTGATTTTTCAGTTTACAATTCAATGGTGCTAATTTCTCTTAACAATAAACCATCTAATATACTCATGGTGTTATCCCTCCAATTAAATTCGATCCACTACCAATTAATGGCACAAATATTAATCCATCATTTTTACCAACACAAACAAACAATTAAAAGGATTCATTTTTTTTACTAAAGTAGTAATACATATCATCCATCCCAACATTCAAATGCATACCCGAAAGCTAATATATAACAAACTCAATCCTAAAACAACTTCATCCATATGAAGTGTCCACCCGAAGCTGTCCACTAAACCTGTACACCATCAACAAAATGGGGTACATATCCACAACATGCCATTCACAATATATCGTCCACCGATCTGACTCTTATTTCCCATTTACCACTACTTCACTTCCAAACCACATAAGATTACCAACAAATCTTGGGTTTAATTACACAAAATAAAGATCCTAGGTTTAATTACACACAAAATCAAGTTTTATTGCACAAAAAAAGAATTTTCTTGTTTTACTCTCTCGATGTGGATGGACGACCATCGTTTTGTGTTCTCCCGATGGATAGTGGACAATATGGTTAACATTGATGTAGTTTTATATCGTGCTGAACTCTTGTAAGGATAATTAATTAAGAAACAAACATTTTTTGTTAGTATTGTGGTTTACCTCTTATACTTTGGGAAATAGGTTTTGTAATTATGATCATCATGCATGATTGGCTATTAATCATCTCAATCCAAACTGCAAACAAACCAAGGAACATATTCATGTAAACCTATCCAAGCTGTAAAAATATAGGCACCATCCATATATTACGATCCATCAGAACTTCTCCATTGATACTACTTTTATTAGTCATAAACACTACAACCACTGGATGAATTATCATAACTTTGATTTTTTCATCAATTTAACTAATTCAGCAAAGGTCCTCCTTGAATCACCACCTATCAACAAATCGAATCTCTTCCGAATCAAACCCTAATATAAAATACAAAAACCCAAAAGATAGAAGTTTATAAATAAAGACATAGAAAAGAGACTGTGTTCAACAAAGCCAGAAACTACCTAATTCGAGAAAACAAATCCCAATTTTAGAATCTTAAAAATATTTGTTACCTGCAGATCTAATTGCTCCCGCTCTTATTCTACCCGATATCTCTCAAGATCAATGAACTAACAGAGCCCAACCATGAGCCTTCAATTCCGTTAAGAATTTCACAAAATCGCCGAGCGGAGAATTTTTTTTCTTGGTTGGAGAAATCGAAAAGTCTGAAAGAAAAGAAATTGATTTATTTACGGAATCTCTTTTTACTAGATCTGTGCAAACTATCCATGTAGTTACTAGTTCAATGGAATAAGGGCATTATAGTCATTAACCTGGCAATAAGTATACTTCCCTTTTAAAGTGTCTTATGTGCAATCAAAAGTTGAAAAAGTGTCTTAAGTAAAATGCCCTTTTAGTTACACACGTGTTTTATGTATACATACATAGTAGTACTTACTAGCACTAGTAGTACCAAATACGATTAAACATAAAAACAAGTTCTTCAACTTTCATTCATTATCCTAGATACATATTATGACTATGTTGTTTGTCTTGTGTTTTCTTTACATCTAAGTATGACTTGCTTAGGAGTTGATATAGGTACCTTTTAATTAGTAGAATCATAATCCAAAAAACATAAATAGGTAGATAAGTTCTTAAAACCACAATCCTAAAACATTTTCCCAAGTAAAAACCGCAATTCAAAATCACAACAATATCCATTCATTAACTTTCCAACCAGGTTCACTTCTTTGGTTTATTCTTGTTATTCGTACTAGGTCTTGCATTGTCAATTTTCCCCCATTGGTAGGGCATCAGATGCGCCTACGTCAGACCCATCTATATCCTGCAATCAAATAAGATTTTTAGTATCAGTAATTGTTATCATCACTACTTATACTCAGTAGGACCAGTATCGCACTAGTTATACTTAGTAGGACCAGTAGTCCTATGCAGAAATAGTTTGCCATTTTGTAATCTATCACATACCTTGGACGGTTCAGACACAGTGACTGAGTCCCTTTTACCACTACATTCCTCGAATCCATCTACATCCAGCAATCAAAGTAGATGTTCAATATTCCAAACTTTTATCATCACTAGTCATACTCAGTAGACCTAATCACCCTATGCAAAACTATTACTCAATTTTCCCGTTTGTTCCACAATTCTAAATCTATCACATACCTTCAAATTGAATCGAAAATCCCCAAAAGCAAAACCCTAATTTTAAATTGAATTGAAAATCCCTAAAACCAAAAACCCTAATTTCATATTGAATTGAAAATCCCCAAAATCAGTGAATTGAAACCCTAATTTAAAAAAAATTCTCATTTGATTCAAAATCTTTTTTCAGAGAAATTTGAAGAGATTGGACGTTTACATCTCCAAAGCGGTTAAAACAGATGGAGACCAACGAATAGACGTTAATGGAGAATTTCTCTGAAACCCAATCGTTTTCGCAATAGGTTAAGGAGGAGGAGGAAGAGGAGGAGGAGGAAGAGACAACGATTGTGGATCTAATGGCAAAAGTTGTAGTTCCACAAATTCATTAAGGGTTATTTAGTATTTCACAACTTTTTGTATTAAAAATAAATTAGTTGAAAATTGTTAGGCCATTTTAGAATAAAAATTAAAAAGTTGGGACATTATAGGTTAAAACTTGTTTTATTAAATGTGTAGTAATTAAAATATTCTTATATAGTTTGAGGAAATGGAATAAATAATATTTACAATATTTTTTCCCATTGCTACATATTATTTTTATATACTATTGATTAAGATACTAATAAATCTTTATCAGATGTATATATATATATATATATATATATATATATATATATATATATATATATATATATATTGTGGAAGCTCAATTCCGCACTAAGAATTTGTATGTGAATTCGGGAAAGAAACTTTAGTTCTAAGAAATGTCTATAGATCTAACAAGGATCGAGACCGAAGTAACGGAAAATGGATTAATATTGATATTCGGTATAAGTATACAAAGAACTTTAGCTAAGATAAGTATTGATGAGCTAAAGTGTGATTAAGTGTAAACGTATGGAAAAAGTTAGCTATTTCGGCTCTAGAGCTAGCTATTTATACTACTTCAAGCTGAACGGTTCAGCTCCGCGAATCTCTCCTCATCGCCGGAGATCTCAGGCACGTTATGGTGTCTCCTTTGGAAATGTCGGGATCTCTTCATTAACCGTTGAGCGGCGCTGACTTGGTCGTATTCCCACTGGGTTGCTTGGTCAGCAGTTCTTCTATCTCGGTGGTCAATGGACTGTTTAATCGGGTTCAGTGATGCCGAGGGGCATGCTGGTCTTTTATTAACATCAATGCAGTTTCTGAGTATATCTTTTAACATCAATACAATCGAATCTGAGTATATCTTTTAGGCTTAATGGGCCGAATTTCTAATGGTGAAATCCACCTCCAACACTTGCCCCCAGCCCATTAATTACTCAATGAGGAGAATGAATGGGCGGTTACTTCTATAAGGCATAAAAGGGGATCTTCCCTAGGTGAAATCAAGATTATTTTCACCGATTCTTCAGATCGTGCGGTTCTGAGACTTTACTATCCCAGATCTAACGGTTGGGATTGCAAATATCAAATCATAGCGAGGCGAGTGGGAGTAGTGTGTGGCGCTGACGGCGATTTAACTCCCCGTGGGGTCCGCCACTCGAAAATACTTTTACTTGATCATATCTCGAGAGCAGATCCTTTACCTTCTCTTTTCCCTTAATTGATCCTTCGTCTCTACGAAATCTTCACCTTTCTTCTTTTCGTTTTATTATAGATCTTCTCCTCTTTACACCTTATTCCGTTCCCTTTCTACTTTCATTATGGCCAAAAATCAGGATGAAACGTATTTTGGTCCGTACGAACCATCAACATCACCCCTGAGGAGTTACTCGCCCTGCAGGAGGATGGTCTCGTACCATCTTCAGTAGAACTCCGGATACCGACTAGGCGTGATAACCTAGAGGCTATCAAGGAGGGTTGGTACATTGCGTATCTGGTTTACTTCCAGACATGCGGTCTTACCTTCCCTATCCCAGCTTTCCTCATCCGACTCCTTAGGAGCTTCGAGTTAGCATTCCCGCCGATGGCTCCTAACTTCCTGCTACGTCAAAAGTTTCAAGGACGGGATGGAATTGTTTCCCAAGATGTTCAACGAGCTTTACTTAGCTCGCAACTAGGGCTACCCCGGTCCACGGGGTAAAATTTGTCTCTCTCCTTGACCCTTCCAAGGGGTCATCACAAATATAACCCCAAAGGACACCAATTAGCACAAAAAGTTCTTCTTTTTCAGGGTTAACCTAAGATCGATGTCTTCTGTGTCGGACTTCAGCAGAATTCTGAAGGTTTTCGCCGACGGTGCCCGTAAGTACCTCGCATCATTGCCATTGCCAAGTGGGATTACCACTTTTCTCCTCATAACTCCCGGTGCTTGTTTGGTTTTCAGGTAACTTCAAGCTTAGAGAGGCTGATGTTGTCATCAGCTCGAGGGTGTAGTTGCTACGCTGAGATTGGGTATACTAGGCCTCTTTTTACCGTATGCGGGTCCTGCAGGCTTATCGTGATGGCCGTCAGCTTAGCAGCAAGCGGTGCCCGCAGGTCCGGTTGCTCCAGCAGTGCCTTAGCCCGCCGCAGATAATCTTTTGTTGCATCCTCTTCCAGCTACGCCGGCAGCTGGAGCTGATATACCTCCTACCGGAGTTGTCGCACCTGTTATTCCTCTGGTAACTCGTCGCACCCGATCGCGTACATCACGAGTTTAGGGTGCCCTCCCTCTTAACGTCCCGAGCTCAAGTAATCTTCTGGTGGCAATTCGAGATGACTCCCCTACTTCTACGGGTAGCTCGGTAGAACCCTTATTGAGGCGGCCGATTAGGCATGCTGTCGCGCCTGAGGAACCTAATGGGGATCACGTGATTGGCGCCGAGGAGGTCTCCTCGGCTCTCAGGGTCATTATTCCATCTCCTGCGAACTCTTCATATACTCATGTCGGGACGGGAGACAACGTTACGCTGGGCGTTAAAAGGTCTTTGGCGATGGTTAACCGGCTTTTGGAATAGAGGCCTATTGAGGTGGAGCTGCCGGTGACAGCTACTGTTGACGGGTGGCCTTCCTGGCCTGGGCATAGCCTTTCTAAACGAGCCAGGGTAGATGTGACGGGAGAGGAGAATGATGAGACGAACGCATTATTTGGCAGACCTGGAGATGACGGTCTTCGGCGTTTATCTACTTCCCCTCATCGCGTTGGGGTTTATCTGGGGGTTGCGTTGGCTGACAGACCCAATCACATAGAGGATGGATTGGAGGTCGCTGTCCTTGAGCCATCTTTCCCTTCAGCTGTTGCAGTCGAGGGAGGTCGGACATCTGCCCTTCTCGTTCCTCCCCAATTGTTGAGCCATCTACTCCAGTGGCGGCTATTGTTGAGGAGGGTCAGATCCTAGCCCAAGTCGATTCTCCACCATGCCAGATCATTGCCTCAGTCGTTGGGACATCAACTCCTCCTCCTCTCTCGTTGGGATCTACGGATCTGATTTCTTGGCTTCATTGTATCGGTTAAGCGAACTGCGTGCTACCCATAGCCAAACATCTCTCCCTTTGGGATAGCTATGTCGGGTTGGCTACTACCTTTGGAGAGGTAGGACGTTTCTTCCTTTTAGGCTTTTGTTCGAGTGGTGACGGATCTGTTTTGGCATATCGCCAACGCACTCCTCTTTTTTATGGGGGAGGCGGAGAGCAGACTCGGCGCTGCCATTCATCAATCCGAGCTAGATGCCCCAACTTCTCTGTCTGATAACCAAGCAGCTCGTTGTGACGAGGCTGCGATGATTCGCATGCTAGAGGCTACGAGTAGGAGGCAGGAGGAGCATTTTGTGAATTTTGCCAAGGCGTCGAAGCAGCTTGTGGACAATCAGAGGAAGGAAAATGAGCTGCTTGTGGCCAAGAGGTAGGGGATGGTTGTGCATGAAGTCGAGGCGGCTCGGCAATTCAATGGTCTTTGTGAGCGGGATGCGGTGTCCGCCGTGTTATCCATGGTGGCCAGACAGGAAGACGTAACTCGAGCTATAATTGAGCTGGATGCGGCTAGGGCTCAGTCGGAACTGCTCCAAAGGTTGTCAGCTGGGGAGACGTCGCTCGAGGCAGAGCTGGCGAGCAGTCGGTAGCGCAAGGGATTTCGTTCGACCCTTTTGATAGAGGCCATGGCTAAAAGGGCCGCTGTAGATGTTAGGGAGCCTTTGGTTGTACCAGACGAGGGACCGGCTCCTCGGCGGGCGGACAATTGCCCTTAGAAAAAAAATTCCGTTATTTTTCTTAAATTTTAATTTTCGTTTTGTAAAGACTTTTACTGTTGCCCAGGTGGGCCTTTTATATTAAGTAATTTCTTTGAAGTGAGTATGCTATGTCGTGATGGAGGTGGCGATGTTGCCATGACCTCAGCCGAGCTAATCTAAAAAGCATTTGGGGCATTGAGCTGACTCGCTTACGTGTTTTCTGAAGTGGTGAAATATGATCGTTGGAATCGTAGATTTGAGATTCGTTATAGCGATGCAAAGTGTTTTTAGGTCGGCCGACGCTTGATCGTATCAGAGTTTGGGCCCTGAGATCTTTAGAGTCCCAAGTGTTTGTTGATCCAACTTGGGGATCAACTCCAATTGAAATGATTTGATTTCACCGTAGGAAGTTTCAGCTCGGATGGTGGTTAGGTCCATCGTATAGTAGTTGGATCAAGTTGATGTGATTTGTTTGAGGTGGCTGATCTCGAGGGGCAAGCTGCCTATGTACCCGTGATATACCCGGTGCTTTACCACTTTTACTATCCGTTTTTGTCTATTTTCTAAGCTATTTAATAAGCTTTTCTATCAAACGAGGTAGTTTTCTCGTATATTTTGTTTTTAAGAGTCATATAGGTCAAATCATCCAAAAAAAGAGTAAAAAGGAGCAAAATTAGTATTCTTCATCCTACAACAACTTATCAAAGTCAAGGAAGACAATCCAAGCTCTCAAAGTCCAAGATTTCACTATTTCCCAAGTTGGACAGAAAGTATGTCTCTGAAAGATCGCCTCGGAAGGAAGACAAAATCAACTTGGACGGTAATGAAATTTCATATAGAGATAGACCTTTGAGTCAGATTTCCAATGGAGTTGAAATTATATCAAATGGAGTTGTAGTGTGAAAGTTATTCAAGTTTTACTTAAGACATATCATTCTACCTAGACGAAGAATCAAGACCAAGATGGGCCTAAGCACCGAGCCAACCCACGGGCCGGCTCATTTAACTGAAGCCAAGCTCAAGTAGATGATTTTGAGTCATAACCTGGACCAATCCACGTGACCGGTGCCACCGTCCGGTGTCGTGGCCACTTCTGCGCACTTATCGACAAAAAGACGTTTTTGCCCGAATTGAAACCCTAGAGCCTTTGATTCTACCATAGTGATTTGAGTTCTAGAACACTAGTTACATCTCTTTAAAAACCGTGTAGATCATGTTGCATTAGCTCCTTTTAATTGCTTTTATCTTGCGTGTTTTGATTTATCTATCCCTTTATTTTATTGATTTGCTTTATTTCATCATAAACCCCAAAATCCAAATATATTTTCTCTTAGCTTATTTTGCATCATATAGATTTATAGCATAACAACATAGTCTCTTGTGGATCGACCCCTAAGTACTACAATTGTCAACTGTGAACATGCATATTAGGGTTTATAAATTTAAAACTCTTTTGCATCGTCTACTTTAGGCCGCATCATGTTTTTGGCGCCGTTGCCGGAGACTAGTTCACTTACCTATAAATTTTTGATAAATAATAAGTCTAAGTTTTTATTTTTCCTTTTTGTTTCTTTTCGTTTTTGCTAATTTTGTTTTTTGTTTCTTTTTATTTAAGTGTGTTTCAGGGATATATCAATGGAACATCACACCAAAAACCCTAGGAAGATGACGCCAGGAAGGAGTTCTAATAGGGATTACATCCCTATGCCTCATGAATTCCATCGACCGCATTTTCCTTACAAAAATTAGTACAATCACAACTTGTATCAATAAAAACCATCTTGGGAGAGACAAGGACGTGGTGGTACCGTCATCAAGAGCATCTGAATCAGCTTCCACAGCCCCACCATCAACCTAATTTACCTCGCCAACTAGACCGAATGGAAGCCTTGATCAAGCATCCATTCAATTTACATGATGAAGACCACGACCATGGAAGCATTTCCTCACACTCTAAGGGCAACCACAAGCCTTTAGAACATAATTCCAAAGTTTAAAAACCCCATGGAGTCGAGCTAATTGACTTTAAACAAGTGCTTTATGGGAGGAAACCCATATATTGAGTCTTTATTTTCTTTTGATCTTTATAATATGTTTTTCTTTTTGTTTTTCATTTTATAAACTTTATTATTCATTAATCTATTTATTTTTGATTTTTTCAGATTTTATTAAATTTATTTTGGAAAAGAAAACTGAAGTCAAAAAAAGAAAAAAAAATGTGTGTACCGGAGCTCAGACACCGGATGGTCACACCGGACACGCGGTTCCGTTTGGTGTCCGAGCATTTAGCCATTTCGGACGTGTCCTAGATCGACATGCGGGTCGACCGTCCCACGGTCCCAGGCCCCGGACAGAGACCCCAAACACTGGAATCCAACCGGTGCCAGGACCGTTCGTCCCGCGTACCGCGACCCGCAGCCCGCATCCCGCGCCCTGTACCAGTCTCGTCTTGCGCCTCACCCAGTCCTGTGTCCCGCGTCTGAAGCCTCGTCCCTATGCCAGCTCCCCGTCCCGCAGATCAACCCGCCCTAGAGCCAGCTCGTCCTGCGCCTCGGAGAACCTTGTCCTGCAGCACACGCCCCAGCGCCCAGCCTCGTCCCACAGATCCACCAAGCCCTAGACACTCCCACCGTCCCACGTACGTGACCGGTGCCTCGCATCCCATCCATCCCGCATCCCATACATCCCGCGTCCCCATCCGTTCCACCTGACCCGCGTCTCCACAGACATGCGTCTCCACCATCACGCACCACCACCACACGGACCAGCCTGGACCTGACTGCAGTTCACACGGTTCGACCACCGATTCGAACCACGAGGTAAGTTTTTCTTATTTTTCTTTTTAAATTCTTTAAAAATGGTTTTATTTTTACATGAACAATTTTTAAACCAAAAATATTTTAAATTATGATTTTTCTTAAATAAAATCTATTTTATTTTTGAACTTTCACATTGCACTTTTAAAATTTGTTTTGATAAAGTTCGATTTTTAAATGATTATGGATCCTCTACTTCAACGTTTAAAGCAAGAGTTTTGTTACTTCTTCCAGCAGTTGTTCGACTACCAATATTCAAGAATTTTCAATATAATTTGGGGAAGAGTTCCACGATGCAAACTACGTTTGTGGTAATCTATTATGATCATTGTTGGAGGATACTAACCCGGTTATGGAGTAATGTATTAAAAAGGAAAATTGAGAAGCACTATTTCTTGTGCCTTGAGAAATTTTTGGGGACTTTCTTCACCCTTCTTTGAACACCATCCACCCGATTCAACTTTGGGAGTATAAGAGTTTATTTATCCGGTAGCTTCGTTTCATTCTCCATATTTATCAATTTACTTTATTTTTATTCTTATTTTCCAACACTTCACCCTTAATTTGATTTGACTTACACCGGGACGGTGTAAGTTTAGTCTGGGGGGATTGTTGCTATTAACGCGTTTGTTCGTGTTGCATATTTATGTTTTCAAAAAAGTTTTTCAAAATCGTTTTCAAAAACCGTTTTATTGAGTCAAAATTAGTTGGGAGTGATGACACTTTTCTTTGATCAACAACGTTTTGATTTCAAAACAAAGTGACCATTATTGCAGGGTTTATTCCGGACAATTGATTCAGACACCTAGTGACCGAATGGAGTCCAAGGAGATACTTGCACTATTTTTATGGATAGGATTTCGATTCTCAAATTGGTTTACTAACATGATTTTTGACTATCTCTTGTTAAGGATTTTAGATCAAGGAACGAATCACATTCATGACATCTTATCCTCTTTTTACCCCTCTCTGTTGTCATGGATGGCCAGCTCACTTTTAGTTGGTACCCTACCTAAGCCCTTAACCTTTCTTTCAGACCTCATGCACTTCTTTTGCTACGTCCTCTATGCAGATATGTATAAACACATCGGAGAGAGTAGGGTCGACGCAATTTTCCAATCACTAGAAGATTGCAACGATCAACATAGAAGGGAGTACAACAACAAAAGTTTAGAAAACTAAAGAAGCTTGGCTGATCCTTCGATGCTTAATCATGGTAACAATTTCATGCTTTACTTGACTCATATCTTTATGAGACCATTTTCCCTCTTCAAATATAAAAAAAAAATCATAAGGGAAAGGAAAATGGTTTTTAAAGAGTCCAAGGCCAAAGAATACCCAAGGAATGCAACAGTACAAAGGAAAGATGAGTTCGAGAGTTTTACAAGTGATTCCCGGAGAAAAGTCTAAGTCTGGGGAGAAAGGCGAACATACAAAGTGGTTGGGAAATTGTGGACTTCAATAGATCCATTCTCTCTTGCGATTTTGCATAATGTCTCGCACCCGGAGTTTTTGGTAATCCTAAACACTTTTAACCTCACCACTAAATTAGCCTTCCCTAAACACCTAGCCGAATTCCTTGTAAATATCCTTAATCGGAGATCTTTGAGAATCTAAGAGTGTAAAAGAATCGATTGACTTGAAGTTAAGATTTTGCAGGGACAGCAGTTTAGGACATACTTTCGACTTCACGATGGGAGATGATGAAAAGCGTTCATGAACTCACTTTGTCTTTAAGTGGATTACAGGTTTAGAGAAAGAAACAAGATCAAAGAATATGTGAGTTCCTGTGTTTTCAAATCTCCTTTCCTGATTAACCTTTTGTTTGCTTGAGGATAAGCAAAGGATTTGGTTTTTAAGAGTCATATAGGTCAAATCATCAAAAAGAGTAAAAAGAAGCAAATGAGTATTCTTCAGCCTAAAAGAACTTATCAAAGTCAAGGAAGCCAATCCAAGCTCTCAAAGTCCAAGATTTCACTATTTCCTAAGTTAGACAGAAAGTATGTCTCCGAAAACTCACCTCGGAAGGAAGACCAAATCAACTTGGACGGTGATAACCCTTTGAGTCAGCTTTCCAATGGAGTTGAAATTATATCAAATGGAGCTGTAGTGTGGAAGTTATTCAAGTTTTACTTAAGACATGTCATTCTGCCTAGAAGAAGAATCAAGTCCAAGATGGGCCTAAGCACCGAACCAACCCATGGGCCGGCTCATTTAACTGAAGCCAAGCTCAAGGAGAAAATTTTGAGCTAGAACCGGGACCAATCCACGTGACCGGTGCCACCGTCCGGTGCCATGGCCACTTTTGCTCACTTATCGACAAAAAAACGTTTTTGCTCGAACTGAAACCTTAGAGCTTTTGCCAACCTAGAATCTCTTCCTACACCTATATATACTTTCTTTTAGCCTCTTGAGAGAAAGAGATCAGCCCTAGGAACCACAAATCAATAATAAACATGTATTTTCGTTATTCTCTTTAGATCTTCATCTTTATCCTTTGTAAAAGAGCGATGAAGGCCATGGTGTTCTTCTCAAGCTTTGTGCTTCGAGATCCACATATGCCGAGCCCTTACTTAGCACAATCTACTGTTTTATCAACTTCTCTAGTTGCTCCATGTTTCATAACAGGTAGAGTAGTTATATGTTTGATATAAAGTTATTTTAAAGTTCTTTTGCTGCATCTTTTACATCTTTATTGAGCTTGTTTCTAGATTGATTCTCTATCTTTATTTATACTCAAGGCGTGACTTAGATTAGCTACCTAGTGACCGATTTTAGATTGGTGCCGATTCCAAAAGCTTTTGCACCGATCGGATCTAGTATTTGATAGGCTAGGCGTCTTAACAATCGGAAGTTTAGTTAAGGTGTTTAGTGAGCAATCGAATCTCATTCTTATAGTGTGATTCCACCTTGCAATAAACATCGAAAGTTGAGTCTATTGGGGTAGGAGTTATAGGTTTCGGAGCCTCGAAAGGGGAATGATTCTACCATAGTGATTTGAGTTCTAGAACACTAGTTGCATCTCTTTAAAAACCGTGTAGATCATGTTGCATTAGCTCCTTTTAATTGCTTTTATCTTGCGTGTTTTAATTTATCTATCTCTTTATTTTATTGCTTTGCTTTATTTCATCATAAACCCCAAAACCCAAATATATTTTCTCTTAGCTTATTTTGCATCATATAGATTTATAGCGTAACAACATAATCTCTTGTGGATCGACCCCTAAGCACTACAATTGTCAACTGTGCACTTGCATATTAGGGTTTATAAATTTAAAACTCTTTTGCATTGCCTACTTTAGGCCGCATCAACCCGGTAAGGGGATTAAGCCATTACGTAGTTCGATTGTTGGATGGGCAAGTTAGTGATGGATTTTTTTGAGGTTCATGGCGTTCCATGCCCTCCTCAATGGTACCATTCTGGAGGTTTGCTAGCTTGTAGACGCCGGGCCGTACTACGGGGGTGACGCGGTGGGGGCCTTCCCAATTGATCCCTAGTTTTGTGGCACCATGCTCCATTGTGTTTTGATGTATTTTCTGGAGGATTAGTTCGCCTTCTCTGAACCGTCAGGTTTTGACTCTGTATTTGTAGTACCTAGCTGTCGCTTGCTGGTAATTTTGTATCCTCGCTTAGGTGAGGTCGTGGCGTTCTTCTATTACATCCCAGGCATCTCGGAGCATTCTTTCGTTCAGCTCCTCGTTCGAGGGGCATGTTGCCCTCCGGATGCTTGGTACCACTGTTTCAACTAGGACCATTGCTTCTTTTCCGTAAACTAGAGAGAAAGGTGTTTCAGAGGTTGCTTTTTTGGGAGTGGTGCGCAGTGCCCAGAGCACTCCCTGTAGCTCCTCACTCCATCTCTCCTTCTTGGAGTTGAGGTGTTTCTTGAGGATGTCGAGCAGGGTTTTGTTGGCTGCTTTGGCATGGCCGTTTCCTTGAGGATACCTCAGGATCGAATATGTCAACCAGATCTGACATTTGCGGTAGAAGTTTCTGAATATAGCTGAAGTGAACTCGGTGTCGTTGTCGGTTACTATTTCGTATGGCTGTCCGTGGCGACAGATGACGTTCGTCCATATGAAATCCCTGACTTGTTCTGAATGAATTTGATGGTAGGCTACCGCTTCTATCCATTTGGTGAAGTAATCTGTCAGGACCAACACATATTCGAGTTATTTTGGTCCTTACTTGACCATGGGGCCGATTATGTCCATCGACCAACGCATGAATGGGTACGGGCTAGATATGGAGGAGAGCTGCTCCGCTGGTTGATGCAGGATTGGTGCCTGTTTTTGGCATTTTTTTGCATTTAGCCACGAACGTCGTGCAGTCTCGTAACATTGTTGGCCAGAAGTATCCCTGCTTGCTGATTCTGAGAGCCAGTGCTCGTGCTCCGGAATGGTTGCCGCATGACCCACTGTGGAGCTTTGACATGACTTGGTGGACTTCGTCTTCGTGGATGCAGGTCAAACAGGGTCCGGAGGTGCTGCGTTTGTATAGTTTCCCGTTGATGATGCAGAAGTGGGCGCTCTTAGCTTTGAGTTTTCTTGCTTCGCTTATGCGGGGCGGGGATGTCCCGTAGATGATGTATTCTAATATTGGGATTCTCCAATCAAGGTGTTCCGGCAGCCGGTAGACCTCATCAAGCTGTTCTGCTTCTTGAGAATTGCTCAGCTCTTCGGGATCGAGTTCGTCGTGTGATTTCTCCTCTTTTTCTTGTGTGTCCATTGGTTGCTTGACTCGTGGTTGACTTGATTCGGCTTGGGAGCTGGACTCGGGCTGCAAGTCTCTAGCCATTTGTCTTGTTATGACGGCGTTTATCCCTGCCTTTAGAGCTAGGAGAATAGTCGGTTTCTCTATTCCTTCTACCGAGATTATTCTTTTGACCAAATGGTTTGAGGTTGACGCCAGGGCTGCTAAGGTGTCTGCGGAGGTGTTTTCGCATCGTGGTATGCGTGTTAGCTCGAATTTATCGAACTGTTTGGTCAACTCGCGGGTGATCTTCAGGTATGCGTCCATTCGATCGTCTTTGGCTTTGTATTCACCATGGAATTGACTCGTCACTAGTTGGGAGTTGCTAAAAGCGCTCAGCTCTTTAGCTCTGATTCCGAGAGCTAGTCTTAGTCCGGCTAGGAGGGCTTCGTACTCCGCCTTGTTGTTTGAGACTTAGAATCCTAGTCGAAAGGATTGTTCTAATACTTTTCCGGTGGGGGAGGTGAGTTTTACTCCCACCCCGAATCCTTGTCTGGAAGAGGCACCGTCGACGTGGAGTGTCCACATTCTCCCGGGCTCGGTTTCGTTGATTGCTTGTGGTGCTAACTCGATCACGAAATCGGCTAGGACTTGGGCTTTGGCACTAGTCTTTGTGCGGTACTCGATGTTGTACTCGCAGAGCTCAATAGCCCATTTTGCTAGTCTTCCCGACTGGCTAGAGCTGTGAAGGATTGTCTTTATGGGATGAGAGGTTATCACCACGATTGTATGTGATTGGAAATATGGTCTCAGCTTCCTAGCAGAGATGACTACTGCTAATGCGAGCTTTTTCATTGTCGGATATCTGGTTTCTACATCTATCAATAATTTACTTATGTAAAATATCGGCTTTTGCTCATTTTGCTCCTCTCGGACTAGTACTCTACTTACGGCAGCTGGTGAGACTGCGATGTAAAGGTATAAGGGTTCTCCTGGTTTTGCAAATATCGCAGGTTGGCTGAGGTATGCCTTTAGTTGTTTGAAGGCTTCCCCACAGCTGGCGTCCAAGTTGAATCTCTTGTTGCCTTTGCGCAACTGGTAAAATGGGAGGCACTTATCGTGGATCTGGATATGAAGCGATCTAGCGCAGCTATCCATCCTGTGAGTCGCTGCACTTCCTTGGTTGACTTGGGAGATGCAATTTCTAGAAATGCCATGATATGTTTGGCATTAGCTTTTATCCCTCGCTCCGTGAAAAGGTAGCCTAAGAATTCTCCTGATGGGACACCGAAAGAACACTTAGCGGGGTTGAGCTTCATTCCGTATTGGTTAAGGATTGCGAAGCAATCTTTAAGATGGGTTACATGGTCGTTTTGGTCTGCCGATTTGACCAGCATGTCATCGATGTAAACTTCCATGCTTTTGCCAAGCTGCTGGGCAAACATTCTGTTCACGAGTCGTTGATAGGTAGCTCCTGCATTTTTTAGTCCGAAGGGCATAACCTTGTAACAATAGGTTCCTCGGTCTGTTATGAACGCAGTATTCTCTTGGTCATCAGGATTTATCAAAATTTGATTATAATCAGAAAAGGCGTCCATGAATGATAACACCTAGTGTTCAGTTGTGGCTTTGACTAGATGGTCGATGTACGGAAGTGGGAAGCTGTCCTTTGGGCATGATTTATTTAAATTTGTGAAGTCGATGCATACCCTCATCTTTCCATTTTTCTTTTTAACTACAACGTGGTTGGCCAACCAGTCCGGGTACTTGACCTCTCTGATTGATCCAACCTTAAGTAGGCGTTCTACCTCGTCATTGACAGCTTTAGCTCGCTCGGGGCCTAATTTACGTCTTTTCTGCTTGACTGGTTTGAAGGTGGGATCGACGTTCAACTCTTGAGATGTGACGTCGATGCTGATTCCTTTCATGTATGAGGTGCTCGAGGCGAAGGAGCTGATATTCTTTTTGAGGAACTCGACTAGCTCCTTCTTGATTGGTTCCAGGAGGTCGGCTCCGATACCAATGCATTTCTCAGGGTGAGCTTGGTCAAGGCAGGTTTGGATGACCAAATCTTGTCGGGGTTTGGTTATTTGAGGGTTATTCTGCTCAGCGAGCTGACGAAGGTTTTGGTCCTCCCGTTTCTATAATTGTTATTTGGTGGATTTTTCCAGTTGTTTGTGCCCGTTTAGGTAGCAGATCTTAGATATTTTATGATTTCCTTTGATGGTTGCTATTCCAGTAAGAGTGGTGAATTTAAAGCATTGGTGATATGTTGAAGGTACGACTTTCATGGCATATATCCATGGCCGCCCAAGTATTGCGTTAAATGGAGCTGGGCGATCTACCACGACAAAATCTACAAATTTGTGGATTCCTTCCGCCACCATCGGAAGTCGAATCATTCCCATGTATTAAGCTGTTTCTCTTGTAAAACCAGTTTGCAGTGTGCCTTGGCCTTGTAGGTCTGAGTTGTTTAGACCCATTTTTTTGTATGCGTCGTAGAATATCATATCAACTGAACTGCCAGTGTCTATCATTACTCTAGAGACTAGGCAGCCACATATATCTATTTGGATGGCTAGCGCGTCATCATGTGGCTTGTTTAGGTGAGCTGTTTCACTTTTGGCAAAAGCGATCTGATGGTCTACTCCCCTAAATGCATTTGGGGGCATGTGGGATGTGCTGGCCCTGCTTTGGTGTGCTTTGATTGAGTTTATCGAATCTCTGCATAATTTTGATCCTCCAAGGATGAAATCAACTCGTTTGGCCGGAGCTGGGTTACTCAAGCCTTTAATGGCGCGTGGTATTTTTATCCAGGGGCTGGTCAGCTTCTTTGGAGCCGGTGGTGGAGTTAGGACTGACCTCATTGACCCGCCGCATATGTTGAGTTCTCCGAAGATCAGGTCTATACGCTTTCTGGATGAAGTTGGGGTCTGAACCGGGTTTGTCCCTTCGACGGGTCTTTCCTGTTTTGCCGATGACTTTTTCTTTTTGGGTTTTTTGGGAGGTGGAGGTTCGAGCTCAACTCCTTTTTCTTCAACCGATGGGTTCTACTGAGCTGGTTCAATGATTTTCTTTTGTTTTCCTTTGGGGCCAGTAAGGTATCGACATTCTTCTGTGAAATGGCCTCTTTTGCCATGGTGAGTGCAATATTTTGTTTCGTCGTCCTTTGACTTCTTGCTTTGTTTCGAATGGTCGATGGCATATGCATGTTGCCCCTTCCCATAATCTTGACAAATTTCTTAGGTTGTTGTTGCCTAGGAGCAGCTGCTAGGTTCGTGTACTTCTTCTCTAGGAGAGCAGTCTCTTCTTCTCTAGGAGAGCAGCACGACGTTGAGTGGTATGAAAGGGTTGACGGTGAGTTCCTCTCGGAACTTGGATTTGTGTCATAAGCCATTCTTCAGTGCTTCTCGATTCTGGATTTAATCGTCTTGAACTTTGATTTGTAATCTTTGAGGGGCTCCTCTAGTCCCTGGGTTAGCTTCCAAAGGTTGGCCTCGGAGGCTCTTGCTTCAATGAATACTAAATATTGTTTAAGAAACAGCGATATTAAGGCGTCAAAGTTATCGATTGAGCAGCTGTCCAGCCCAGCGAACCATTCTAGGGCAGGACCTGTTAGGCTTTCGGCGAACAATCTACAGTGCCTGCTTCTTTTTCGTAATCAGCCAGGTCAGCTCTTGCTATGGCAAGCCTGAATGATCTTACATGGGCCATGGGGTTGCTGCTCCTAGAGAATTCTGGGAGTTTGATTTTTCTAATATATCTGATAGGTGCGTTAGCTATCCTGTTAGTAAATGGTGTGTGCCGAGTGTCTTTGATCGCCCAATCAATATCCAGAACTCAACTGGTAGCTCTGTGGACGCAGGTCCGCATACGCTGCAGCTCCGCCTGGGTCTTCTCGGCATACCTGTAAAAGGTATCCTGGTTGAAAGTGTTCTCTTTGGCTGCGAGATTAGTGTTTTCGGTTGTCTCGAGTTGATCAGCTGGAGTTCGAGCTGGAGTTCGAGCTGGGTTTCCCTGGGGATTCCCCACGAGCGATGTTTGTGCTGCCAATACAGTCGGACTTGGCTGTATCTTGCACAGTGGGGGCGGAGGTGGTAAGGTTCCTTCAAATTCACCCGCGTGATGGTACCTCATGGGTTCGGGTCAGCTAGGTTTGCTGTCCACGAGCTAGTCCTTGGGTTGGGGTCAAATGCTGGATAACGAATGGCGTTGGTGGGGGTCACGTGGATCCCTGAAAAGTCTAGTTGCCGCCTCGGGGTTAAACACCTGGAAGGGGTCACTTTGTCGTTGGGCGTCCTGCGAGGTGGGAGCCCTTGATTGATGGATTGAGACATCTTGTGGAGCTGAGCCATGAATGTTCTCCCCTGCTGATCGAGGTGGGCTACCACCGTTCGGACAATTAGGTCTTGCCCTTGCGTTTGCTCTATAAGAGTTGATAGCATTCGGCGCATTTTTGATAAATCGTCTTGGGAGCGTTCCCTACGTCCTGTAGGGAGCGGCGGGATACCTTCTGTCAAGGTGCTCGCGATGCTAGCTGAAGTTGTTCCACCAACGGTTGAATTTCGTAGCTATACGCTTCTTGGCATCAAAGGCGCAGGCACGACGGTGGTGGTTATCGCGGATCCGCGCTAGCGGGGCTGTTTTTAACCAGGAGCGCTTGGTTCTGGTTTGTTTCAAGCTGGTCATTGACCACAACCTGGTTCTGATCGGATCCGGGTTGGTTGATAATCATGACTTCAGATACGTCTCTTGTTTCTAGATCAATGATCTGCGGATTGGTGACATGGGCTGACTCTTGAGCGTTGATGGTATCCATTCCTGCTGCGGTGGGTTCAAGGTTAGATCTCTGTGTATGACGATTGTATTTCTTCCCTTTAGTCGGCGCCAAATATGGAAGCTCGATTCCGCACTAAGAATTTATATGTGAATTCGGGAAAGAAACTTAAGTCCTAAGAAATCTCTATAAATCTAACAAGGATCGAGACCGAAGTAATGGAAAATAAATTAATATTGATATTCGATATAAGTATACAAAGAAATTTAGCTAAGATAAGTGTTAATGAGCTAAAGTGTGATTGAGTGCAAACGTATGAAAAAAAGTTAGCCATTTCGGCTCTAAAGTTAGTTATTTATACTACTTCGAGCTGAACGGTTCAGCTCCGCGAATCCCTCCTCGTCGCCGGAGATCTCGGGCACGTTCTTGTGTTTCCTCCGGAAATGTTGGGATCTCTTCGTTAACCGTTAAGCGGCGCTGACTTGGTCGTATCCCTGCTGGGTTGATTGGTCAGCGGTTCTTCTATCTCGGTGATCAATTGACTGTTTAATCGGGTTCAGCGATGCCGAGGGGCACGCTGGTCTTTTACTAACATCAGCGCGATTCTGGGCTTTAGGCCAAGTATCAGATACAATCGAATCTGAGTATATCTTTTAGGTTTAATGGGCCGAATTTCTAATGGTGAAATCCAGCTCCAACATATATATATATATATATATATATATATATATATATATATATTATATGTATAATTAAAATGTGAACCCGGTTGGACTGGATTGACCCATGACCCGAAAGCCGTTTCGGTTTGTCTCCCCGGTCCGGTTTTAAAAACACTGCAAAATATTGAGCACAAGGCCCATATTATATGGGCTTAAAATGTTTGTGGACGTGGGTTGTCCATGGATAATTTGTCCAACTGATATCTCTACCCATATAACAGTTTCAAAACGACGTTTTCAAATATTGAGCCGGGCAAGAACATGACAGTTGCAAAACGACATCTTGAAACATGAATGTACGGAGGAGAAGCAACCTATAAGATCTTTTTACCCGATGAATATGTAATTGGGTGAATGAGTTTTTCCTATGATTAGCGCCGTAGCAAAAGAAAAGTTGCACTAGTTTTTCTATTGTAAAAATTTTGTTGATGGAAGCAAGACTGTACAAAACAAATAGTTTATCTTTGATCTTGCTTAGAATATGAATCTTAAGTGAAAAACTAAGAGTAGTCTTAGGTGTTAGCGTAAAACCAAGTGAATGTATAATGAAAAAGTTTTTAGGATATTGATCTGAATTCATCTACTTTTCAAACATAAATATTTCAAAGTGAATATTTGAAGGAATGGAGCCAAACTTATTTGGAGTAAGGATCTATAAATATTGGAACCATAGACCATAGACTATATCTTATTATAACCCATTTCATTTGCGTCATTTTCAACAATTACATAATATTCATATCAAATCTGCGGATGTAAAAGAATCTAGCATTCATGAACAAGAAGCTTCAACAGCTAAGCTCTTGACGACGCCACGACAAGGTTCTCCGAAAACTCTGGTCGAGACTTCAACATTACAACTCCTCGATCCAACACAGGCCTGTCACATGTCACACTCCAAGTATAAATCAAAAACTTAAGGAAGTGATCAAAATCAAAGAGAAAGGAGAAAGAGCGAGATGTAGACCTTTCGGACAATGGATTGAGACCGAGAGCTGTTGCAACTGCCATGGCTGAAGCTACCGCAAGTCCCTTTTGGTGTACCGAAGCTTGCAAAATTTATAGAAGATATGACCTGAGTGGAGACAGGGCATTTTAGTGTAAGAACCGGCCTGGTTTTGTTTGAGATCTTGGAGTCGGAAGTCC
This sequence comes from Draba incana, assembly GCA_963576765.1. Taxonomy (NCBI): domain Eukaryota; kingdom Viridiplantae; phylum Streptophyta; class Magnoliopsida; order Brassicales; family Brassicaceae; genus Draba; species Draba incana. Next base: position 43,557,334 of record OY755202.1, read on the forward strand.
ATGTGTCCACGGGTGGTGGATGAGACTGTGACACGGTCAGACAAAGGTTGCTTCCCGTTTGTTTCGTCGCGAATGATATCTTTGTCGGATCCCCTCCCATTTCCTCTAACAGAACAAGTGTGTTCCCGCTAGGTTTTATCCACGAGCGTGGCACATGATACCTGCCAAACAAACTCATGAAAATTAGGCCTCATGAAGTGTTCGATTCCGATAGATGGTTACTACTGTACTTACAATGTCTGTGAAGGTTTTCCGCAGTTCTTGAGGCATTTGTTTGCACTGTAAGTTCCTCTATAGTTACATGGATCTGTGCAACCGCTGTTTCGTGCGATGCTGGTCGGCCAATACCTACCTATACTCTGTCCATTCACCCACGCAATACCCTTTCCTGTACCTGTGAAGTCTATCGCTACTGGATCACTCCCAGAAGGAGCATCAAATGTTGTCTGAGAAAACGTAACAAACTTCTGTAAGAAACTGACGAGAAAATATAAGAGGTTTCTCAAATGTTTTTAAAAAAAAACTTATTATCATCACCTTGTACCAAATCAATGGCTGCTTAGTGGGCAAAGGAGACTTTGAAACCCATTCAGAAGAATCACCGGTTGCTAAACCTGTGTCTTCTCCTTTGAGTCCAACCTACAAAATATGAAAGCCAGAGGTAGGAGTAGTGAATATGACAAGAGATTCTTGCGGTTGAAACAAATCGAATTGAGAATTACTGCAACAGACCTGATAAGTCCACTGCTGTGAAGCCAAATCGATTGAGCTACCGCCTTTTGCACTTTTAAGCGTCACAGGACCGGTTATTCCTGCTCCCGTTAAGTCAAAGAAAGCTCCATAGTTCTGCGGAATCAGTTAGAAAATTGAGTAGAGATTCTTTTTAGTAGTCTTGAGGCTTTCTGCTATGGAAAAACGAAGAGAACTTACTGCAAGCCCTACAGTCACACTAAGGAGATCAATTGTGTTCTTCCCGGGTACAAGATTAATGGGAATGTCCAAAGAAATCTTCTGTTTGCCATTTCCGCTTCCTGCAACCGCGAAATTGTGAAAATAATATGTATCAATGGTATAGTTAGGAAACACAGTGGCAAAACTATTACAACTGCTTGTGAAAACTCAGATTAACATATATACCGGTGAGTTTTCCATTTATAAAGGCATAGACCACTTGACCAAGGGATTCGATGTGAAGGACGGCTTTAGATCCTTCGTCAAGGAAAGTTTCATCACCTTTAATATCCATCCTGTTTTAGATTAAATCACATTAAAAAGCTCTGTCAAAAACCATAATATTTTTCAGGAAGAGAAGTTACAGAAAAGATGGCTCAGGCATACTCTACCTCAGCGAGTACCACAAGTAATCGCTTTGATCAGCGGTTGTGTTAATCTGCTCTAACAATCCAGGTTTCAAAAGTACATCAGCCTTGGAAATCCCAATAGGTTCTTTAACGTAACTCCATTGTGAACCTAACTCCGCAGATGAACTAGCATCGGGATTCAATGATTGACGAGCAAATGTGGTAGACTCAGTTGCATAATTAATCTACATATTTAAATAAGATATCCAAATTAGTCAGTTGTTCCTATGACCAGAGCTTAATATATGCCATTGAACAGACCTTTGCTGTGTTGAAAGCTACGTTTTTGCAATCCGGCAAGATGCTTACGGACCATGCAGGTAAACGGTATGATTTTCCATTGAAAGTCACGGTGGCATCAGATTGTGTCCCAACATTTGCAAGAAAAGCAGCACATGATCCAGATGCTGTTTTATATACAGAGGCCTGTGACGATAAAATTAAATTTCCGTACTATTATAACAAGACACATGATTCAAATCAATGCATATTCAAGAGGAACTAAATTACCTCAAGATTTGAACCTAAAGAAGTAATAGTTGGATCTGTGGCAATCAATACGTCTTCGAAAAGCTTGATAGCTTTGTGTAGATCTCGCAAGTGTCCCCATTTTGGTTGTCTAAGAAGTCCTGCAACAAAACCAATCACGTCTCTTTACTAATTACCAGACAACTCCAAATCAATGAGGGGAAAACAAAGATATTCGGTGGTAGAGTCCTTACCATACTCATCGATCGGAGCATCATAGTCATAACTAGTAGAGATCAAGGGTCCTCCACTTGTTCTTTCAAAGTTCGTTCCACCGTGATACTAAACAAGACAAAGACCAAAATAATTAACCAGTTTTCTCAATATTGGAACTTAATGGCAAAAAAATTTAACTTGTTGTGTTTGTTACCATGTAATAGTTCTGGAAAGTTCCACCTCGTTGGTAAAACCGTGCGACTGCAAATGCAAGATCTGCAACTGGCCTAAAGGGAGTGGGATCTCCAAAACCAAGGAACCTAGTCATCCGGTTATACAAGAAAGTGAGTCAAACGCCAACTCTAGAGATGAACAAACTAGCTAACGTAAAGAAGAAAGAAACTCACCAACCACTCCAGTTCTCGGTCCACATCTTAGGCTTATTGTTTGAGTTAGGAGTAAACTGGTCGCAGTAGAATCCATTACACGTGTTGATCTATCGAGCAAAGCAAAACAATCAGCAAGACTGGCTAGCTACTTTAATAAGAGTAAGCAGTGGAATGTTAGAAAGTGACCATGGGGTCAGGAGCATCTCCCTGTTGGCACATGTTCCACGGCACTCCGGTATCTAGCGAAAGAGCCATAGAAGCAGACCACTTTATATAACTTTTACCCGCAGCGCCATAAGATTTATCAATATTCCCGTATTCATTCTCAATCTGACATTCAAAACAATTAAAGAAGATTCTTAGTTTAGTTATCAAAGACCTTCAGAGATATGATTTTTCGGAAAATTTTGCACCTGAGAGAGAATGATAGGTCCTCCTTGTGATGCATAGAGCTTTTCTTGCTTCATCAAATCAACAATCTTAGTAGTGAATCGCTGCATTTCTGCCTGCAAACATAATCCAACAATATTTACACATTTGCAACCATTATAATCCAAAAAATATATAAAATAAAGGACAGAAATCACATAACCAACCATACCTTAAATGGTTCATTATCAGTTCGAAACTTAATCCCAGGAATAAAGTGCAGCCACACTGGGAAACCACTGTTTCATCATTTGTTATCAATCAGATTTTAATTTATCAAAACCACTAAAATTAATCATATACGAAAAAAAAAAAAAAACCCACAATTACCCGTAATTCCATTCTGCGCAAACGTACGGACCAATTCGTAGATGAACATAAAGACCAGCTTGAGCAACTAGCTTCACAAATTTCACTAAATCGTATCTTCCTTCAAAATTATACTGCAAATTTTTCCATACCCAAAAAATGAAAAAATACAGAATCAGACAAAAACTAAATGTTGAGACAAGAATCAATCATAAAACCCAAAATCGACTATACCTTGTTCTTCTCTGGCTCGTGACCACTCCAGAAAACATAAGTCTCTATTACATCTAAACCACCGTCCTTAGATTTCTGTATAAGGTCTGACCACATCTATACACACACACAAAAAAAAACCCAAAAAAAAAAATAGTAGTTTTTTTTTTTTTTTTTTGAATTACCAGGAGGTTTTTGGCCGAAGCCCGTAACAATGTAGGAATATTACCTCAGGAGTACTACGAGGATAGTGAATAGAGCCAGAGATGAGAACCCTCCGCTTCCCGTCGATTACCAAAGCACGGTGGTCGTAACTCACATTCGCCGCAACAACTAGTTGAACAAGTACAAGTAGAAGAAGAGAAACAATTTCTATTTTCTTTCCTATTTCCATTTTCACCATTTTCACCATTATTCCAATTTGATTCCTTGATTTGATTTCTTGAAATCTATATTTATATACACACAGAGTTTTTTTTAAGCAGAAATTGGCTTGAAGATACAAACAAGCATCAATTTTTTTATTGCTTTTTGCTTCAGCTACTAAATCACCTGTTGCTTCACCGTTTAGTGTTACTGCATTTTCTCTACTTGTTGTGATGACGAATCAACTAAGATTCTTACACCTACACAGATTTTATTTCCAGAAATAATGTTAAAAAGATTGCTTTCGCTTTCGTCTATTGGATAATCTCTTGCTTCACTATTTGGATTTGATTTTACCGCATTGGTTGCTTCTTCCCGGATTTAAGATTTAACATAAAAGGATTAATGTTAAATGAAAATTTATAGAGTGAAAGAAAAAAAAAGATTTGCAGAGTGAAGAAGACGCGCGTATAGTAACCGAGAGACGAAGCAAGTGTTAAAAAAGAGAGAGGAGAATTATCGTGTGTTTCGCAGAGTTATTTTGTTATAGTGGACCCGACATTTATTAGTTAGACAGAAGAAGACATGTGGTGGGTTTAATGGTAGAGAAAGCTACATGAACTTGTGGGGACGAAGAAAATTGCAACTCCATCCATGCGAGTGGAGACACTTGACATTAATTCGATAGTTGAAAATGTTGTAAGTGTTATAGAAAGAATGCAAATTTATCATAATGAAAAATATAAACAAAGACGAAAAAATGATATCCGGTAGAAATAGTATATTGGAAAATGTAGAGAAAGAATGCGAGAGAGATTTAATCATAAGTTATGATATTATGAAAAATGTGTTTTACAATCGAACGAATTAGTTCATTTATACAGAAGTAAAAAAATAGAAGTTATTATTGCGCATACTGACAAAAGGTTTTATAAGCAATTAATTCGTTTGACAAATGCGTATATTTATATTATAAACATTCTGTTTTCTTTGACTTCTGTTTTTATTTTTTTTTTTGTCACGACACACTTCAAATTGATTAAGCAAATATATTGTCTGCATCTGAAAACCAAAATGGAACTGAAGTGCTAATGTAGGAAAAAATAGTTTCTCGCGTGCGTGCAGTCCTCCCAAGCAAATCCGCTCTCTTATTGTTCTCCCGTTGTTGGTAGATGAGCTCGAATTCGGGGGAAAAATCTCGGAGGATTGCCAAATGACGCAGTTCCGGCTGGAAGCCCGGCCATTCTTGTGGGGATTCCACCATCCTTACCAGATCTGTTGAATCAGTGACAAAGGTGGCACAATAACGATTCTTCCGAATTAGGCAACGCATGGCCCACAACAAACTATGTAACTCTGAATGGAGAGGGAAAGGCTCCTTTGATTCCCCTGAAGTCCAAGGAGTTCCGTCGTCCCATCTTGAAGCTGCAACACCCAACCTACTCCACTCGTTCGATCCTCCTGTTTCAACGAACCATCTACAAAACACATGAACGTGGCTAGAGTCGTATTATTGTCCACAACTACTTGTGAATCAGTCGCCTGGGTGGAGGTGTTCGCTTGTAACCACTCTCTCGATTCCTTGATAGCCATAGCCAGCGTCTCGGAAGGCGCCTGAGCTACAGAATTGAATATCCGGTTGTTTCTCGCTTTCCAGATATACCAGATAATCCAAGGGAATGCGTGGACGATCTCATAGATCTCATCCACATGCGGTAACCGCCAGAAAAGAGTATCAAAATTAGTCCGGAGAATTTCTGTAGGGAAATGTACACCCCGACCAAGGATTCCGGACGAAGCCCAAGTTTCCAAAGCTTGGGGACACGTAAATAAGGCATGATTAATAGTCTCCCTCTGGTCGCCACATCGAGGGCAGGTCGTTGAGTCCCGAATATGATGAAAATTGAGTCGTTCATTTACTGCCACCGCACCCGCTAAGCTTTGCCAAAGGAAGTGGTGTAGTTTATTGGGAGCAGGTATTTTCCAAACGTGAGCCTTTAGGGGGATATCGGACGGCAATTGTAGTGAAAAACGGGTGTCCACGTCCATGGATCTTCGCGCAAGCTCATACCCCGACTTCACCGTATAAATGCCAGATTTGGTATAGTGCTAACAAAAACTATCTTCTGGCATCCTGGGAGTGATCCGGAGACTAAGAATCAGTAGAATATCACGCGGATGAATATTGTCCTGAAGGGCCTGGCGCTTCCAAGCCGAATTATCATGATTGAGTCGGCCAGCCACTCGAAGCAGCTGATTAGTGACGGTGTGACGGCAAGACGGAGGTCTTGGGTCCGCATCTGGTATTCAATTATCTTCACAAACTTCTGTGTTACATCCATTCCCGATAATGCGTCTCACAGTAACAGTAACAGTAAAAACTTTCAAAGAAAATGATTAAGAATGATTATAAGTATAAATAACCTATCTATTAACGATACGCCACTACCTTCGACTATACATGTAATAACGTTAAACAATTATAATGGAAGCCAACAACGAAAAGCACAAACAACTTTGGTCTTTTGATCTTTTAATATAACGGAAACACTTTTTTTTTTATTGATTTGAGCGATCAAATACAAAATAAAGAAAAGATAAAGAATACTCTTCTTTGAATTAGACGATTTCTATCGTCATTTGTTTAATTAAAATTTGTTCATTTGTTTATTTAAAAGTTGTTCATTTGTATTGGATTTAGAGATATGTGAATGCGATCCTAAAAACACACAAAACTCATGTGGTTGAGAGGTTAGATGGCCAGAAGTCAGTAGAGTAAATTTTTCTGATCCATGATATAGATGATAGATCTAGACTAAGTAAGTCATTCTTTATATCTGGAAGTTTTGAAGTACTCCTATAAGGAGATGATTACCATACGTTAAATATATGGAATCTATCATGTGTAAACTCTTGGAAATTTGAAGTAATCATCTCTTTGCATGTGACATAAAAGGATAAGACCAACCTTGCTTTCTTATAGACTTATAGTCACTGGGGAAATTAAATCATCACAGACATATGTTGTGGGTAACCCCCGCCTTTACCTCAGGGTATCTAGAGATTTGTTTATTGACTAACTATCACAAATGACAAATAGAAATAGGTGAAAGCATTTAAAACCATTTAATTTTTTTAATGTGGGTTTTATACTAATTTAAGCATGGAAAGTTTCTCAGAAAAACTCCCCTTTATATTTTCGAGATTGTCACGTATTTGTTCATTTCATATAAAAACTTTTATGGTTTCTTGGACACAAAAAAGTAAATTCACAACATAAAGCATTCTAACATTTTACCACCAAACTTATTTTTTAGAATTAATCTAGGGATGGAGAACCTTTCAAAATACTTTCGTTGTTGCTTTCTCTCTCTAGAAGCTTCTGGCGATCTAATTTCGACTCGATCGATCTTGATTTTCCGGCTAAAATCACTCAAATTTTTTGTTGTTTTCAAGTTTAATTTCTCTTTTCTCTTCAATATGACCACCCAAAAGGACATATGGGAAGAGTTACAAGGATTACGAATTGGATCTGAAAAGGAAGTGTGGAAGGTTGGGGAAGAGGTACAACAAAAATTTGAAAGAAATCATCAACTATGTTTGGTGGTTAAAGGTCTGAATTTAGATCATCAAAATCCAGCTGGAATTAAAACAGCTATGCCTTGAATTTGGGGATTAATTGGAAAGTAGAAGGGCAAGTTACAGAGAAGGGATGTGTTAATTTCAACTTTAAGCATGAACACCAACTCCTTACGGTCCTTGACAGAGCTCCCTACACGTACAGAGGATGGATGGTTGTGGTAGACAAATGGATTCATCGTGAGGATCCTTCGTTCCTAAGATATATCCCGTTGAAGGTATACATCTCTAACTTACCTTCGAAATATCATAGAGAAGATATGTTAGAGAATATTGGATCTATGTGGGAAAGTTATAGAGAAAAAAGTAGTTGAGCCAAATCAAAAGAAAGATAATCGAGCTCAGGTCTGGTTTAAAGTTAAATTCAATGTAGATCAGGAGATTAGTTTGGTTCGTAAGGTTCAGCTTAATAAGAATGAGGAACCGATGGAACTGGAATTCAAATATAAGGTTTTAGAGAAGTTCTGCACATCTTGTGGAAGCCTTAAGCATGCTTATGATAGATGTCCAAATGCAGCATCTCTTACAGCAATAGCAGAGGCTCTAATGGAGATAGGGAATGATACTCATGCGACATCACAAGAAAGGCTTGCAGCTATTGAAGGAATAAATACAAGGCAAGAAATTGTAATATCAGAGAGTGGTGTGAAGGATTTGCCCCTAGTCCTAGTTTCTTTATCAGCCTATTTTATTGATCAAGAAGACAAAGAATAGACAGAGATGTCTCATGATGTGGTTATGTATCAAGTGGAGCATGGAATAAAAAGGAAAGGAGAAGAGATTGAGTTAGTAGAAGAATAGGGCTCTTTAAAGAAAAAAAGAGGCAAGCAGATAGTCAAAGACAAAGCAGACAGTTCGGCTAATCAGGATACAGTTGTGAATGATGGTTACCAAACAAGCAAAGAATAATCTTTGACAGGCTTGGTGGTTGCCTCAAAACCACCAGGACATCCATGAAAATTATGCATCTGAATTGTCAAGGTATGGGGAACACCTTGACAATTCAGTATCTCAAGGATGTTAGGCAGTCCTCAAAGCCTGACATCATGTTCCTCATAGAAACTAAGCAGGGATATGAAGTTGTAAAGAATGTATGTAAAGACTTAAACTATGCCCACTCTTTTGTTTTGCCTAATGGTTTATCGGGAGGTTTAGCTATCTTTCGGGATGTAAATATCCACCTAAACATAATATCCAACCCATCTTTGTATCAAAATGACATGTTAATATATTATGGAGATAGTAGTTTCCGCTTGTCTTATATTTATGGAAATCCTGTGGTAAAGTTTCGTAATTTACAATGGAAGGAAATGATATCTCAGGTGGAAGAAGGGAGATATGATAATATGCCAAGGCTGCCATTGGGAGATTTTAATGATATTAGAGACTCATTTAAGAAAGAAGGAGGAGCTTTCAGGTCAGAGAATTCTTTTACTCATTTCAAAAATATGATGGCTTTATTAGGATTACAAGATATCAAAACTTATGGGGTAAGATTTACATTGGTAGGAAAGAGAGGAGAGCATACAGTTAGAACAAGAATAAATAGGGTTATGGCAAATTGTGAATGGTTGAACAAATACCCTACAACCTTCGCTAAATTGTTGCTTTGGCATTGTTCTGATCACAGAGCTGTTATTCTTCATACAGAGACGGTTAGATGGAATTCAAAGAAGTTGTTCAAATATGATAGTAGATGGAGGTATGAGCCCAATTTTCAAGAGGATGTGAAACAGCTGTGGGATGATCACTGTAAGAATGTCCCAGCTCAGAATTTCAGTAAAGCTTTAGTAAATTGTAGAAGGTGTTTAGCTAGATGGAAATCACAGCGTATTACCAACACTGAGAGGCAAATAAAGCATTTGAAAAATGAGTTACACCAGGCTTATCAAATGCAATATTTGGATTTCGCTCTCATTGGTAATTTAAAATCACAACTTCTGTTTCTATACAGGATGGAAGAGGAGTATTGGAGAACAAAAAGCAGGATATGTTGTGAAACAACCAAGCTTTTTTTTTTTATTAATCCGGATTATTATTCCCATAAATAATAATCCTCAATAATTAATTCAACCTAACTCAAAATGATAACAAGCGGAAAACAACATCAATAAATAAACCAGCAATTTCCATTAAACCAAATATCAATTCCAAAGAAATCTAGCAACCTAACAACCGGTTCTAAAATTCAATCTACGAACATAAAACCTAGATTTCCTAATCATCCTCTCGTCCCAGCCATGATTCCACGATCTCAAACTTTTACCTGCAACACATGGAAATAAGAGTTGCGTGAGTATTATCACAAATACTCAGTGAAGCGGTCATCCCGCCTACCGATTACATAATAGGGAAATAGCATGTCAATTACTACGTGAATGATCAACATTCAACAGATATACAACAGTCAACAATTAAGCAATTTTCACATTTTATCAAGTGGTGTCAATCGACACTCCCTCGTGGTGTTGATCGACACTCGCATTCCAAAATCAAACCTCGCGATCATAAAAAGGGGGTGTCGATCGACACTAACTCTAGGTGTCGATCGACACTTCTCGCAGAAACCTAGACCGAGTCGAATCCTCTCGCGACTCAATCTCGTTTCATCATACGAGACTGATCACGACAAAACCACACAATATCACACGGAAAACACAGAAAAACATTCATATTCATCACAATTCAATCATTCAATACCCTAACAAACTAATCCCGTATTCGCGATCACGCACTCGTCTTGCTAAACCAAAGACAAAGCTAAGAACACAAAACCAGTGACTCGAGATCCTCGCAGTCTCTGGTCTCACACGCAAACCCCAAGGAATGCCTCTTCTATCACCTAAGACTCATAATTAGGGTTTCCCCATAACCCAAATTAGGTTCTTTGGAAATCAGAACAACGAACCAACTTAAAATAATCACAGGCATCGAAGCTTACCTCCGAATTCAGATTTGAAACCCAATCTAAAAACTAGATTGAAGGAGCTTTCCAACAATACCAAGATCGTCTCCTGATTCATTCTCAAATGCCAGGTAAACGCTTCCCAAGATGAGTGATAAAATCTCGAAACTGTACAGACCACTCACGAGAAAATGATCATAACTCCTAAGTTACAGATCGAAAAGGCAATCCGATTTCTCCTATAGATAGCTAAGAGAAACAAGAACATACCTACCGAAAAACTCAATGATCAGCCCCGATATAATCCTCCGATTCGCTTATCAACCAAAGCGAATCAGTTCTGCCTCTGAAAAAATCGATTGAGACCTAGAGCAAGACAACTCCTTCCTCTCTCTCTCTCAATAACGATTTTTCTCCTCCAACAACCTTTCAAGCCTGATCTCATACGGCTGGGTCCTTTAAATATGAAGGCCTAGGGTTTCCAACCCTATACCAAGCCAAACTGCGCAATTAAACTTAAACTAGAAACCAACCAAAAACATGGTGTCGATTGACACCCATTCATGGTGTCAATCGACACCCCTTCTAAATTTCTAAAATTTTCTCCCACTAATCTGGATTCGTCCTCGAATCTTAACAAACTGTCTTCGAAGACCAAAACCTTACCCAAAACTGGTCAATACCACCCGAGATCCTATCACCCGATCTCCGAGGCCCTTGTCTAGCCTCATGTTTATACGCCTGTTTTCAGACATTTATTACTCTTAACTCATTCGACACCCCTCCCACTCGCAGGACGTATCCCTTGAGCTATCGATGTCACGTGCCCCATCCACTCTCAGGACGCATCCCTTGAGCTCCAGGTACACAGGGGAACTAATCATCCCCTCGAGAGAACTAATCATCCCTCGATACTCATAATGGAAACTAATCATCCTAAAGAGTATACAGGAGAACTAATCATCTCCTTTGAGAAACTAATCATCCTCACTGAAGAACTAATCATCTCCAGGAAAAATGAATGAGTTATTCGGAGCCGCAACCCCTAGAGTAATAAATTCTAAAATGTCTATAAACATTATCGACTAGAACTACCACCCGTCGTCAAACTCGATACTCCCTATCCCGGAATATCTCAAAAACAGGACCAAACGCCGGTCCACACAATACACAATAACCATATAAGAACTACTCATCTTATATACACCGACAAATAAGAAACTCCATTTTATAAATCGCCAAAAAGTATAATCGTTACAACAAAACGAAAATACAACAAAGGTAACACACCGACACATAGCTCAAACCTTCCTTTAAACTGAAAGAAAACTCAAGGCTCCTAACCCGAAATATACCTAATGTAACGATTCATAATCCTGACTAGGACTGCCCAATTGATTGCGCAACAATCAAACAAGAACATGCACCACCAATTGTAGACCCAGAATTAGATCGATCAATTGCGCAACAATCAAACAAGAATATGCACAACCAAAGATACTACATCCGTTAATCCGGTTGTCGAAACCGAGTGAACAAGCATTAACTTTTAGGTTCGTATCTCGTCTCGTGCTTATGCCGCGATTAGACTTTTATTAATCATACTTATACCGTCATCATCACACTCTCAGGACGTCTCCTTCGAGGTAACGATGCCGATGCCACTCCACTCTTGGAACGTCTTCCTCAAGCTCTGGATCTATATAGGAAAAAAAGTTTTCTTTAGAGTAATCAACTCATACGCGTACCAACACCTAAAACTAGGATTACTTCCCATGATATTAGCTGTCACTATTTACTACAACATAACGTCTCTACTCCAACGAACCCTTGGCTAACACAACTGATCTCCCTCAAGATCCACTAAACCTTCGAATCACAATGCTAATTCTCAGATTATACGCACGATACAGATACCTATTGCTCTTATCTCTTCCCACTACCTGACACCACAGAACGCATCCCATGGGCCCTCAGGATACATACCGCTCGCACTCTTGGAACGCATCCATCGAGTCAACGGTAAATGGGGAACTAGTATCCCCACGAAAGAACTCACGTCAATCGAAACATCTGGGGGACTCACACCCTCGCAAAGGAACTCACATCAATCGCAATAACTGGGGGACTCACACCCCCGCGAAAGAACTCATATCAATCGCAATAACATGAGAACTCACATCTCCGAAATAAAAGAGTTATTCGGGACCGCAGTCCTTAGAGCATTAAATACCATACGCCTATAACCTTGGGGCTAGCACCAACTTGGGGGGTTTAAAACCAACCCCTAAAATCACAGTGTACACCGCATAAGGCTTACCTAGCTCGGCAACGCCAACATAGGTGTACTTACAATATGACCTTTAGTCACACAACTTATTCCAACCAAGAACGCAGGGAAAAAGTTTCTCCCTCGGTGAAGTACTGGGTACTACACATACCCAATTACGATGCAAAACAGAACACTACCCGACTAGATTCGCCCAAAACTTCCCAAGGAAAAATCAAGCTCTCGCCTCCGCTTAGCCGGATAACTCTTTTGCCTATCCTGGGCCCCTTCATGTTCAGTCTCACCCACGAACCTTCTCCGTTGTTTCCTGAACCTAAGTAGCCCCATGAATACTCCGCTCCCCCACTAAGGTCCAGCATAAGGATGTCCTGCATAGCCTCCCATACAAAGCCTCTAAAGGAACCATCCCAATACTCGCCTGGAAGCTGATATTGAAAGCAAACTCTGCCAAGCTTAAAAGACCAACCTAGAGACCACCCCACTCCAATACGAACATCCACAGTTAATCTTTCAAAGTCTGAATCGCCCTCTCTGACTGCCCATCAGTCTGCGGATGGTACGCTATACTCATGTGCACCTTAGTGCCCATCTCTGCCTGAAATGCTCCCCAGAACTCTGAAGCAAAATTTAGATCCAGGTCTAACACAATACTAGTTGGCACTTCATGCAGCCTCACAATCTTCTTCACAAATTTCTTAGCCAAACAGCCGCTTCGTCTGTCTTCTTGATGGCCAGAAAGTGTGCAGACTTAGAGAACCGATCCATAGTTACCCAGATCGCATCGAAGGTCCGCGAGTTAGGTAATTCTACCACAAATTTCATCGTGATCCTATCCCACTTCCACTCTAGAATGGGTAAACTCTGTAATGAACCACTTGAAACCTTATGCTCAGCCTTAACCAATGAACACGTGTTGCACTTCGCAACCCCACCAACCACATCTCTCTTCATCTCGACCCAATGATCGTACTGTTTGAGATCACGATACATCTTAGTCGCTCTAGGATTAATCGAGAACTTTTTCGCATGAGCCCCTAGCAGAAACTCCTGCCTCAACTCCTCTACCTTGGGTACACAAACCCGACTGCAAACAAGAATCGTCTCATTCGAAGAGACCGGATACTGAAAACCCTCTGCGATTGATGCAGTAACCAAACTCGGCTCACTTGCCTGAGCCACTAGAATCCTACTCAAAAGATCTGCCTGATCAGCCGCCTCCAAACCCAACAGCTCCTGCGGAATAGCATAAAACTGCAAAGTGCCACTCTCGTTCACAAGCGACTCGATATCCTGCTCTCGAGCCGAATCTACTCGACGATGACTCAAAACATCTGCCACCTGGTTCGCCTTACCAGGATGGTAAATGATATACAATTGACAACTACTGATATCCTAAACCAAAGTCTGAAATGTCTCACATAATCCACAACTTGACCCTTATCACACCCTGCGATCCTCTGGTCGGTCCCACACGGAATCATACACTCAAACTCCGAGGTCTAACTCGATTCTCTTAAACTGTCCAACATGGACCAAAAATCCTGACACTATTCAGACAACATCACCCAAGATTACCGCTCGAATCCAAAAACCGTCTCACAAAAGACTAACCTCATGGCCCCACATGGCCAATACCACAAGAGATCCTCACCTAATCCTAGAGGCTCACGTCTAATCCTCTCAAGAAAATATATCGCTTACACTCTCGGGACGCATCCCTCGAGCCAGCAGTATATGGGGAACTTACATCCCCGTAAGAGAACTCACATCCATCGCTACTTACTTTGGGAACTCACATCCCAAATAAGTATACAGGAGAACTCACATCTCCTCTGATTAGACTGCCTCACATGGTACAATCTCGATATTCCCAGCTTGGAACATTGGTCGACACATATATAAACACATATAAGCACCACACGTCTTATTAAGCATAGGAAAATAAATAAGGAACACCATCTTATAAATTTCCAAAATGTATATTGTTTCAACACCAACGGAAATACCAAAATCCAAAACAACAAAACTAAAGCTAAAGCTCTGAAACTGGAAACAAAGTCAAAAAGAAAGAACAACCGCTCAATCCTAAACCTGCTCTCCCAGATCCTCGATTGCTGCAAGCACCTCTAGTAACTCCACCTCCGAGGCGTACTTGGAAGCTTTGCCGGCCTTCTTCAGCCCCATCCGAAGTCCTGCCACGAACTTGCCCATCTTGGCCCGCTCCTCATCCATGCCACTACTCGCATTCACCTCTAGCCTGCTGAACTCAGCATCATACTCACGAACGGACCGATTACCCTGAACCAGACTCCAGAACTGCAACTCTAACTGCTCCACCACCTCTTGAGGGAAATACCTAGCATTAAACTCGCCCAAGAATTCACCCCAAGTCCAAACTGTCTGCCTCCTCCTGGCTTGAACTCCTGTCCACCAGAGATAGGCATCACCATCCAAGAATCCCACCGCCAGATCTACGCGGTACTCCTCAGGACATCTGATAGAACGAAGCCTACGCTCTACTTTCAGCCTCCACTCATTGGCTGCCTCTAGCCCCCCTCTACCCGAGAAAGACAAAGGACCCATACCCCGCATCTCGTTGGACATCACTAGATACTGATCCCTTGAGTTTATTACTGGAGCTCGCGCTGGTGCCGCAACCGGTAACCGCTCTAAAATCAAAACTAGCATCTTTACCAAACGATCCTCTGGATCCTGTGCTCCGCTTGTAGCATAACCCAAATCTGGGCCTCTGACCGCACCAGGAACTCCGGTACTGTCTCTGGCACCGGCAGTCCTAACCGCCACACGGACACTGCTCACTGAATCCTCCTGATACATAGGCGAAACAGCCTCCTGCTCTAACGACTCACTCTGAGTCACCCACTCAAACGACGTAGTCACACGACCCCGACCACGACCTCGGCCTCCACGGCCACCAACTCTACCACCACGACCTCTCAGAACTCTCGCCATCGCACACTACACTTACCGAAAGCATATTCTAAGATACTAGAATTCACAGAATAAAGGTCAAACAATCACATACCGTGGAATCTCTTTGAAGGCTCGGAGAGGATGATCCAAGACTCTATAACTCACTGAATTAACTAACTACTCATAGTCAATTCAAACAACAGTCTCAAATCAACCAATTACTATTAGCCCTAGAACCGTAAGGGCTCTGATACCAAAATGAAACAACCAAGTTTTTTTTAATTATTAATCCGGTTTATTATTCCCATAAATAATAATCCTCAATAATTAATTCAACCTAACTCAAAATGCTAACCAGCGGAAAACAACATCAATAAATAAACGATCAATTTCCATTAAACAAAAATATCAATTCCAAAGTAATCTAGCAACCTAACAACCGGTTCTAGAATTCAATCTATGAACATAAAACCTAGAGTTTCTAATCATCCACTCGTTCCAGCCATGATTCCACAATCTCAAACTTTTACCTGCAACATATGGAAATAAGAGTTTCGTGAGTATTATCACAAATACTCAGTGAAGCGGTCGAATCCTCTCGCGACTCAGTCTCGAAGAGGAGTATTGGAGAACAAAAAGCAGGATATGTTGTGAAACAACCAAGCTTTTTTATTTATTATTAATCCGGATTATTATTCCCATAAATAATAATCCTCAATAATTAATTCAACCTAACTCAAAATGATAACAAGCGGAAAACAACATCAATAAATAAACCAGCAATTTCCATTAAAACAAATATCAATTCCAAAGTAATCTAGCAACCTAACAACCAGTTCTAAAATTCAATCTATGAACATAAAACCTAGAGTTCCTAATCATCCTCTCGTCCCAGCCATGATTCCACGATCTCAAACTTTTACCTGCAACACATGGAAATAAGAGTTGCGTGAGTATTATCACAAATACTCAGTGAAGCGGTCATCCCGCCTACCGATTGCATAATAGGGAAATAGCATGTCAATTACTACGCGAATGATCAACATTCAACAGATATACATCAATCAACAATTAAGCAATTTGCACATTTTATCAAGTGGTGTCAATCGACACTCCCTCGTGGTGTCAATCGACACTCCCTCGTGGTGTCGATCGACACTCGCATTCCGAAATCAAACCTCGCGATCATAAAAAGGGGGTGTCGATCGACACTAGCTCTAGGTATCGATCGACACTTCTCGCAGAAACCTAGACCGAGTCAAATCCTCTCGCGACTCAATCTTGTTTCATCGTACGAGACTGATCACGACAAAACCACACAATATCACACGGAAAACACAGAAAGAACATTCATATTCATCACAATTCAATCATTCAATACCCTAACAAATTAATCCCGTATTCGCGATCACGCACTCGTCTTGCTAACCAAAGACAAAGCTAAGAACACAAAACCAGCGACTCAAGATCCTTGCAGTCTCTAGTCTCACACGCAAACCCCAAGGAATGCCTCTTCTATCACCTAAGACTCATAATTAGGGTTTCCCCATAACCCAAATTAGGTTCTTTGGAAATCAGAACGACGAACCAACTTAAAATAATCACAGGCATCGGAGCTTACCTCCGAATTCAGATTTGAAACCCAATCTAAAAACTAGATTGAAGGAGCTTTCCAACAATACCAAGATCGTCTCTTGATTCCTTCTCAAACGCCAGCAAAACGCTTCCCAAGATGACTGATAAAATCTCAAAATTGTACAAACCACTCACGGGAAAATGATCATAACTCCTAAGTTACAGATCGAAAAGGCAATCTGATTTCTCCTATAGATAGCTAAGAGAAAGAAGAATATACATACCGAAAATCTCAATGATGAGCCCCGATATGATCCTCCGATTCGCTTATCAACCAAAGCGAATCAGTTCTGCCTCTGAAAAAATCGATTGAGACCTAGAGCAAGACAACTCCTTCCTCTCTCTCTCTCAATAACGATTTTTCTCCTCCAAAAACCTTTCAAGCCTGATCTCATACGGCTGGGTCCTTTAAATATGAAGGCCTAGGGTTTCCAACCCTAAACCGAGCCAAACTGCGCAATTAAACTTAAACCGAAAACATGGTGCCGATTGACACCCCTTCTAAATTTCTAAAATTTGGTTTTGGGATGCTACATGTTGGCTTAAAGCTGGGGATAAGAATACAAAAAAAGTTAATGCTAAAATTAAACAAATGAGAGCTTTTAATAGAATTATATCCTTATTTTCTCCTACAGGCCAAGAATATTTTGAGCAGAATGACCTAAATCAGTTGGTGATGGATTACTTTAAAGAGTTATTTAATGATGGAAATAGCGCTAAAGGGGCAGAGTTTCTTAAATCTATGGCGGTAAAAGTCACAAAAGAACTGAATCAACATCTCCTCAAGCCTTTCTCAGAATTGGAATTCAACAGGCCCTTCAACAAATGAGTTCTGATAAAGCTCATGGACCTGATGGTTTGAGCGTTGCTTTTTATAAGGACCATTGGAATACAATCAAGACTTCATTGGTTAGGTTCATTCATCATTTTTTTGAAGCTATGGAGTTAGATTCTGATATGAACCATACTCATATCTGTCTAATTCTAAAATTAGAGCAGCCTATGGAAGTTAAGGATTTTAGACCCATCAATCCTACTAATGTGGCTAATAAGATTTTGTCAAAATTTCTAGCTGAAAGGTTGTAGTATGTTTTGCAATACATTATCTCTTATTTTCAATCAGCTTTCATTCCAGGAAGACTCATAACGTATAATGTATTAATTGCTCATGAAATGATTCATTCCTTGAAAATAAGAAAGATCAAGGATCAGTATATGGATTTGAAACTTGATATAAGCCAAGCGCTTGAGAAGGTTGAATGGTCTTTTTTAGAACAGATCATGAGACATATGGGTTTTGCTGATACTTGGTGCAGGTGGATAATGAAGTGTGTGACAACAGTTACCTACTCGGTGTTCATCCCCTATCTCCTTATCTATATTTACTATGTACAGAGACACTATCGTTTTTGATGTCTGAGGCAAAAGATAAAGGCAAGATTTCAGGTTATAAAGTTAGTAATGGAGGTCCCAACATTACGCATTTGCTTTTTGCTGATGGCTCATTGTTATTCTGCAAGGCTACGGTGCAGGATTGTTAAGCTATTAAAGAAGTCCTTAGTATATGTCATAGAGCTTCAGGTCAAGAGGTGAATTTTGCAAAGTTTGCAATCTTGTTTGCAAGAGGTGTGGATCCATCAATTAAGCAACAAATTTTAGAATTAAATAGCATTGAGAAGATTGGAGGATTTGGTAAGTATCTTGGACTGCCAGAAATGATTAGAAGGGATAGGGTTGATGTCTTCACATACGTGGTTCAGAAAATGATGTAGAAGGTGGATAATTGGTATTCCAAGATGCTTTCCCTAGCATGTAAGGAGATTCTCATAAAGTATGTTCTTACTGCTTTGCTAACCTATTGTATGCCATGTTTTTTGCTGCCAAAGAAGCTATTGGAGAGACTGATGACTGTTATGCGAAGATTCTTTTGGTCAACAAGTAAGGAAAGAGGAGGGATAAACTGGATTGCATTCCATAAGATTGTTAACCCAAAGCAGCTTGGAAGATTAGGTATTAGAGATTTCATGGATTTCAGCATTGCACTCCTAACAAAGCAGAGTTGGAGAATTATTCAACAACCTTTTTCCTTGTTAGCCAGGGTGTACAAAGCAAAATATTTCCCAAAGAAATTGTTGCTAGAGGCCAAGCAGAAGTGGTCCTCAAGTTATGTTTGGAGAAGTATACTTCAAGGCAATAGATTGTTGAAGCAGGGAATACAATGGCATATTGGTTATGGAGAGACTGTATTGGTATGGAGAGATCAATGGTTACCATTACAACCATCAAGTCCACCAAGCCTTGTACATGTCTGAGATAAGTAACATGGATTTGAAGGTGAAGGATCTCTTTATAAATGGTACCACTTCCTGGAATAATGAGATGCTGATTAAACTTATACTTCCTAATGATTTACCTCTTATATAAAGGATAAGACCATCAATCACAGGTGCCCCTGATATTCCTTCATGGATTTATACGAAGAATGGAGGATACACTGTGAAATCAGGATATAATCTCCTAAGATCAAATCAGGGTCAGTCTTAGACATTCCCCTCTGATTTATTTAAAATGTTATGGAAATATAAACTGCCTCCGAAATTACATCACTTCTGGTGGCGTGCAATACATCATGCATTACTTGTTGCTTCAAACCTTTAGCAAAAGAGAATCTTGTTGGACAATCTGTGTTCACAGTGTGGTGAGGCAGAGGAAACTATAAATCATCTGTTATTTGAATGTCGTGTTAGTAAGGAAATCTGGGAGCTAGCTCCATTACAAATGCCTACTAACATGAAAAAAACAAGTAGGAATATGCAGGAAAATTATGCTGCTCGTCTGAAGCTGAATGATTCAAATCCAGATTCCATTCTTATTTTTCATTTTATTGGATGGAGAATTTGGAAGCAGCTTAATGAGGTAATTTTTAACAATAAAAGATGGCCTATTCCTTTTATACTTAACAAAGCCATCCAAGATTATGAGTTATGGATGCAAGTGTCAAGATTTCAAGACAGGGAGATCAATGGTTGTGCCTCAATTGGAAGATCTTCTCAGAATCCCATGGATCTTTCTCAACAATTACGTGGAAGGCTTTTGATATGCTCAAATTTATCCTTTGAACTACTCTCTCAAATTAAGAGATCATTGTAGTACTTAGGTTATCGAAATCCACAAGGAATCAGAAACACAATAGACTTAATACTTTTGAATTATGCTAAGCAGAAATAATGAGAATGCAAAAGCAAGTAAATAAATCAGTAAATGAAGACGGTTGTAAGATAATAAAAATAAAAGCTAGGCACAGGGAAATAGGAGGTGAATCAGAATTGCAGATATAAATAAAGATATGATATTATGATGCACGGTTCTTAAACATGAACACGAATATAAAATCAATCAGTTGTTGCTGCAGAGATTATCTATGTCTAAATCCTAGAAAACCAACTACCGTTGTGAATCTTATAAATCTAAACAAGCATTAAAGATCAGATTCAATTGTTCAAAAACCTAAACCAAATGTCTTTGCGAAAAGGAATTTTGCTCATCAAAGACTAGTTCAAGGAATTAATAAAACTGTCGTTTCTATTAATTAACCTAAGATCATATTTCAGTTCGCGAGGCTAAAATCAGCAATAAACACAAGTCAAGATGAAGATCTAGCAATTCATCAAACATCTTTGAATATCCCTAAACCTAACAAAGGAAACTACTCAGACATAATCAAAGAAGAAACCATTATATTAATTGAAGATATCTCTTAAACTTAGTAAAATAAAGCGTATACCTAAACAATGGCTTAAAACATCTATATATATAGTTTACAAAAACGTATTGGGTCTGATTGCAAACATCTGAGCTTTCTGACGCAAAACGGAAATCTTCCAAATTTGGAATTTGGGCTTGATCGACCAGGGTGTCGATCGACACTGATAGTGGTGTAGATCGACACCAGCTTTAAATCCTTCGTGTCGAGAGACAGGATAGTGGTGTCACTCGACATAGCTCTGAAAACTTCAATCCGAATTTCTGACTTTGATTCCTCGTACCATTCTGCTCCATAATGCTCCAGTAAACACCAATAAAGCTCCAAACATCCTTGTACCTAATAATAAACACAAAAGACTCAAAAACACCAAAAGACTCTAGATAAAAGACTTATATCATGGTCTAAATGAGGTAAAAAACCATGATATATCAGCTTTGTTGTATGGTTGATGCTTCATGGATGTCTCAGCATCAAAATATTGGAATAGGATGGACTTTGTATGATCAATCTCAAAACAAGCTTATTACTGTTCAGGAAGTGTTTTGCCAGTTCAGTCTCCGTTACAAGCAGAAGCTGAAGCAATGAGATTGGCGGTAACTGAGTTACATAGAATTAGGGCTGGGCACAAATACTTGATACTTGTCCCGTACCCGTTACTTGCCTCGTACACGCCTTGAAAAAGCAAGTACTTGTTACTGCCAAACCGAGTATCGAGTAGTAAAAAAATTACTTGCAAGTACGGGTCAAGTACCAAGTACAATTTTCTTTTTCAATACCCGGCATGTTACTACTTGGTACTTGTAAAAAGTATTAATTCTACTTGGTTTAAAATTTCATATACATCAGAAGTGGATTTATTATGTACTAATGGGCTCGAGATCTATTGAATGTATCATGGGCCAAGTCAATTAATCGAAATAGTAGCATTATCTACATATTTCTTTGTATATTTTAGTCCCACATCGGTAAGAAACATCGCTGAAACTTAAAGTAGTTGCTTATAAATAGAGATTAACTCATATGATATTACTTACTTGGGCCAAATTATACATGAGGCGTCCAAAATACATGTAATCAGTTCATATTTTACGGCAAGTAGTAACAAGGCGGGTCAAGTACTTGCCGATTATGGCAAGTAACAAGGCGGGTCAAGTACTTGCAAGTATTTAATTTTTTGCCGGGTACTTGATTTAGCGAGTACTTGTTTCTGGCGGGTCAAGTACAAGTAACAAATTCAATTACTTGAACGGGCCAAGCCGGGTAACAAGTACCTCAAAATTAGCAAGTACTTGCCCCGTGCCCAGCCCTACATAGAATGGGTTACAAAGATGTCACATTTGCAGAAAATTCAAAGCAATTTTATGACATGCTGAGGAAGAGGAATGAAGATATAATGTAGGAGAAGGATCTCCAATCTCCATATAAGGTAACCTTGCGAGACATTATATGTAATAACCCGATAAGTGGCTAAGCCGGCCGAGCGGCCTAGGTTTTTCCATTTGTTGGGCTTTGGGGAAATTCTTCTTTGGTTAGACTAAGGAAGTCATAAGAAGAATTTTGGTCTAAGAAAATCTAGATTTTGTCGAGTAAATTTTCTTCTAGGTCAAAAAATGTCTTCGCGGCTCAGTCGGCGTGGGACGCGGGTCGGATGGTCCGAACCGCAGGACGTGTGGCGTTGTCTCCTGATCACGAGACATGCATCTAGGATGGATGCAGGGTATTGGCTGGGTGTGACCGTCGGCACCACCACGTTGCAGTCATGCGATCGTGCGCAGACTTATGTATAAGCTAAAAGGAAAGCTTTGCCACGTGTCGTTTATACACTCGTGCACGGTTTTCTGCGTTGGCGCAGAGGGGACAGCCTTGATACGTGTCAGCCATGCCTTCATACACAGTTTTATGTGTCTGAGCATAGGAGATATCCTTGCCACGTGTCAGCCATGCGTACGTTCGTGTTTTTATCCTTCTTGGCAGAAGATAAGATTATGCCACGTGTCTGTCATGCACTGGGTGGCGTGTGGTGCAGTTTTTCATGCAGATCTGGGTCAGTGCATGAGCGACACGTGGTGGAGAGAGAGAGAGTGACAAAAATCCTTAGTTTTCCCTATAAATAGGCGTCCAAATCCCTTAGAAAATTCCCATTTTCGTTCTTAAAAAAACAAAGCTCTGTTCTTTTTTCTCTAGAGCATTTCCTAAGTAAAATCTTTGATTTTTAGATTTTTTGGTAGAGATTTTCGAGTCATAGTCCGGTAAGATCTAGGTGTCCCATATTTCCTTAGGATTTGATCCGTGGTTAAGTTAGATAATTTCCTTAGCTTCAGGTGGTTGAGTGATCAAAGCTTAGTATTCGTTCGTGATGTCAAGCCTGGTCAACCTTCTCGGTGAAATCTGTGAGTGTGGTGATGTTTGTTGTGTGCTGATGAGTCGAGCACACATGATTGCTTATTTAATTGCTTACAATTGGTTAGGCTGCATGCTAGATTATGCATTCTTAGTCGAGCTGAACTAGGAAATCTATGCATTCATGAACTGATTTACGCTTAGATTTTGTTTGTGTTAGGTTTTGATTTGCATGTTTGGATCTGTCATGTAGATGACTTAGGGATCATGCATAGTTTTGGTTGAGTTGATTTAAATGAACCTTGCATTCATGAATGGTATTGCGTAGATTCGGGTAGTTACTGGATCTATCAGTTGAATGGTCCAGGCCTTTGTAAGGATTAATGAATAATGCATTCATAGTATGGTGGAACATTGCTTGATGTGTTCATGCGTGTTGATTGTTGTGTTATTATAGTAATCTTGCATGAGGTTCTTAATAGTCATTTGTGTAGATTGACTTAGTACAATCATGACGTGTTCATGCTTGTTGAGTGTGGTAGAAATGCTTGTGTTAGTAATCTTTGTGTTATTTTTTGTGTTGAATGTTTGTAAACTTATTAAGCTTGTGTTTGTGTTTAATTGCTTGAATAAGTCTTGGTTGCATCTTGATTGCTTGTGGTAGATGTTCTAGACTATGTGAGGTTTAGATGTGCATTAGATGTTTGTTGTCTACTAGGATAGTAGACATTGTATAGGGGCGTCTGCTAGCACTTGTCCTAGGTGTGATCATTGAAGTGTGCAATGATGTGTGATCATTGAAGTGTGCAATGATGTGTGAAGCTAGAGTGCTAGTAGAATCTCGTTGTAGTGTTCATAGTCATAGTCATAGTTACATACATGGTTATGACTTGATGAGTGGCGGTTCGACGTTCCGGAAGATCGTGGTTATAGTGTGATAACCATGATGCATAGAGGATGACTTGGGTAGCTCCCTTGGCCGTGTGTACACGACGGTGTATGGGTCTTGTAATTGGACCGGGATGTTGTGTGCCTAAGTGACTGAAATATCAGATGTGGCCTGGAACGGACGATGGAACCGCAAAGGCCTTGGGATATTTGGAATATCCGGATCTGCATTCATGTAGGTGTGTCTAAGAGTCATAGTGCGAGTCCTAGGTTGTTATAACTATTTCTATGGTTATGTGTCTTGTGTGTTTATATGTCTTGAAGGATTGCTATCCTTGAGATTTGTCTTGTTATTTGTCTTGTGTGTTGTTTGATTGCTTGTTGTGTGATTGATTGTTCTTTTGGGTTTTGGGTGGGATGATTATGAACTGTTAGGGGAGCCATACTCACTGAGTAATATTCGATTACTCATCCCACTCTTTTTGTTGCAGGTCACCAGTAGTCGGGAAAGCCTTAGTGGGAACGTCGGACGTTAGGCCACCGGTGTAGATTAGGTTGCAATTGTAAATGGAAGTAGTATTTAATTTGTATGATTTGACTCGGGAATTCCCAACTTATATATGTTTTGGTAACATTTTTATAAACATACTATACTAAGTAATAATAAAGCCTTTTCTTAAAAGCTTTCGAGTGTCTACTGATATTATTCTGGTCCGGACGGACCAACTGTCCATTGTGACTCGGGTTGGTAAACCTTGAGTTGCGTTGGATAGGGTGGGACGCTCGCGGATAGTCGAATCTAGGTTGTTAGATTTGTTCTAATTTACCCGGGTTGACCGTCCCGAGCGTTCTCTCGACTCGGTTGCCGCACCTCGGCCGGGCGGACCTGGGGTGTTACATTATCTATGTAGTAAATCTATGTAATTTCAATTTCATGCATATTCCTAGGCTTGTAAATGTTCATTCAGATCAATTAGCAAAGCAAGCAAGAACCAATTCTCAGGACTACATTGTAAAATGGATTATGTAAATTCTAAGTTGGTAATGAAGAAATAATTGACGGAAAAAAAAATAAGAATGAATCTAGGCGTTAAATAGAGATGAAAATGTTCTCAAAAGAATCAAACTCAAGTTTGAAAGATATACTCATTTTTCTAAATTCTTTTTTTGCGAAATAGTAAATATCATTAAGATAAATGGTTTAGGCATTACAAAAGGTTTTTACCTATATGAAAGCAACTTTGGCAAAAAAATTGAAACAAAGTTACAATAGAAATTGGGGTCATCTAATCCATAGACTCATCAAATCTCTCCACCGTTTTCGATGACGACGTGATGAAATGGTGTTTCGTATCTCTATCAATCTTTTTGAAAATCATCAATGGTGAAAGGAACTGATTGTTGTGGAGAATGTTGTTTCTTTGTTTCCAAAGATGAAAAATTGCTAAATTCTTGTACTAGTAGACCACACCACTTAGTTAAACATTCTAATTTTAATATACAAAAAGATGTTATACCATCATATCATTGGATCAACTTACAAACTTCCAATTCAAAATCATTTGATTGTGAATGGATCAACTCATGTAATAATTACATTAGTTTTTTTTTTCTTTTTTTTTTTTTCATTTGTGAGGACTATAAGACGTAGCAAACAAATACAAAAATTAGAAATAGACCACAAGATATCACACGCATTCATATATTTGTCTACTATCCAATATTTGGTTATAATCTGATCATGTATAAAAATTAGCATAAATTATAGGTTTATCGTGTATGTGTGGCGTTACGAGTGAGGATAGTGACGATATCACCTCACCGTCAAATAACGTTTGTTCCAACGACTTAAATCGACTTTGGTGCTATACCGAGACGTCACCCACTGGAACCTGTTTTTCTCTTTTTACTAAAAATAATATTTCATCAAAAATCAACTTTCAACACGTTGAATAATTTATCTGTCGGTGACTATAATATTTGTCGTCTTATATTCTTTTCTGTAAATAATGTAAATGCGATTTACAGATGTTTTATATTCATAAAATAATACATTTGATATACAGTATGAGAAACAAATAATGTGATATGAAGTGTCAAAAGAGAAATAACTAATTTGATGTTATACAAAAATATGTAGATCCATTATCATCAACATTTCGTATGATAATTAATACAAATAGTTGTTAGCTATGCATTAAAATAGGATTGTGATATATTGTTGGTCCTGAATTATGGTTATTTGTATAGGATTTTATTAAACAAAAGAAGACAATATAGAATTGTTATGAAAGAGAGAGTAGCATATTAAAAAAAAAATGGAGGCGTTGGGGATGATTGTCGTTGTCTTAACTAATAAGCCAACAACATGTGACGCGCGTTTCCATGAATCGTCCGTGTTTGGTACTAACGACGACATCATTCCCACTCATCAATCATCACCATTCACATTCAAGTCGCTCACCCTATTTCCATTACTTTATTTTTATTTTAATGCCATGTCAATCGTATGCAAATTATTTACCTAATCCATTATCAGTGCGATGATCACATAATTTCTGTGGGCTTTTCAGTTCATATAGAACAAACTTAATGTATTTCTAGTTTTTTATATTTGTAAGTAAATTATTGAATTTTTATAAATAAATTTTGTATTCTTTTATAATTAGTACTAGGTGACTTCCCGCACCGTGTGCGGATATAAACATTATTTCGTAACTAAACTATTTCGAGGCTTTTATTACACTAATAACCACTCTAACTAAATTATAGTGACTCTTAAAACATTTCCAACATAACACCAAATCTTATTTTTGTGTAAAACTTTAACCATCCCAACATAATTTTTTACACTATTTTTTACAACATAACTAACTTTATACTATTTTTGGTGCTATATTTTTTTAATTTACATATTTATTATTGAAATTTTTTTTGTTCCTCAGTTTTTTTTCTTCTTCACCGTCTTCAACATCTCTATTTTTTTTTCTTTCCAATTTTTCTTTGTTTTTCTCTTCCAATTTTTTTCATCATTTTGTAATGGTTTTTCTTGTGGCTTTTCTTTGTTATTTTCTTAGTTTCTTTTTACATTCGTTTTCTTCTTTCTCTTCTTCATGTTCCATTCTTATATGCTCGTCTTCTTCTACTTTTTCATCATTTGGGTCATATAATTTTTGTACATCTTTTTGTTGTCTCACTTGTTCTTTGTTTTTTTTATTCAAAGGTATAATGTTAACATGAAAATATTACTCTAATTTATAACAATTGAAAAACAGGTAAATAGAATTAGAAATCTATCATTCTCTAGATTCATTAGAAATATTAGCTTCATGTAGACTCTTAAAATGTTTTTGGTTAGTATGTATATTTCTCCGATATTAAAAACATAATCATTTGTTGGTTTGATTCCCATTTTCGATAATTAAAAATATATATTTTAATTTTGTGTCATTTGAATATATTCGATATTGTTTTATGTAGATTGTTAAGATATTTTTTGCAAATTTTTATATGTTTATTTATGATTCACCATAATTGATATTATTCAATATATAAGAAATGCATGCAATCGTTTATTAAATTGTACACATATTCAATTATATAATGAATTAAGAATTCAAAAATAAGATCAATGCATATTAAGTTTCTCAATATATGATGACGATAAAAACAAATTGAGTTCGAGTTCAGTAGATTTAAGTTGCACACAATTATTCCAAAACCATCCATCAAATAAACTAAAATTCTATGTGTTTACTTGGCTTCATGTACTTTGTTTTGCAGTAAACCAATTTGAATTTTGAATCAGACTGTACATTTATATCTAAGTGATTTTGAACAAACTTAAAGATTTGGTTGTTGAATATTCCGAACTGTTGAATATTTACTTATAAATTCAATTTTCGAATTATTCATTATAATTTTGTAAATTTGTGATAATTAAATTGAGATAAATTTTTGATAAAAGATTGACTTCAAATATTTGCCATGTCATATTTTTTTTGAAGCCATGTCACCATTCTATGTCATAGTTTTTGGTTGTTAAATCCAATAAAATTATAACAACTAAGCTTTTTTACTAATTGAACTTTGCTTTTAATAGTAAGAGGATTAAGAATAAAAAACTGAATAACCTAACATCGTTTTACATCTTGGTAATAATGTATATATGTATGTACTATAGGTCAAAAATCCGAAACATCCTGGTAGCATTGGCGAATCTAGAGCATTAGGAGGGGAGGGCATGTGGCCACCATGGATTTTTTTTTTCCTTAAGTTTCTTTAAAGAATTGGTTAAATACCCTCCTATAATTATAAATTTTTAAAAATTTGGTTTAATGCTCCCCACAAAAAATATTTCTGCATTCGCCACTGTCTAGTAGTATACATAGTTTTTATATCCATTTTTAATAAAGTTACCACATATCATGTTTTAACAAACACGTTATTGTTGATTTCCCTACTTGAAATAGAAAGCCTGATTTACATCCGCAATATTTCTCATATTGCAAATGTTAGTTAGGATTTATATCATTATATGCCATATAAGATTATTCGCAATCAAGTTAGTACTTTCAAAATCTCAATTGTAAATTTAATAACAATTTTAAATTAATAAAAAAAAAAAAAGTTTTCAAAAAAAAAAAAAAAAATTAAATTAAATTAATAAAAAAAAACAAAAAAATTCTCGAATTATTTTCACAAATCGAAGTGTTTTTTTAACTTCAGAGTTTCTGACCAGATCCTATAAAACAAAGTTTCTAAAAGTCCAATTTTCTATCAGTTTCAAACAATTATTCCTTTGTACAAGAAGAAGACGAACCGTTATCTTTTTCATAGAGCTCTTCGTTTTCATCTTCATATTCAGAATCAGCTTCACTGTCCGAACAACTTAGATTAAGCTCATTCCGATGATCACAACATGATTCCGATGAAGAATCATCCAAGATCGAAAGAGGATTTCTGTTACTCGGGTCATCGTAAAGAGCAACATGCCTGTAGTATAGTTCAAGTTCCTTCTCTGCAATCGCTATGAAGTGTTTCACTGATTCAAGAGATTGTTCGTACTTTGATCTTTCATATGCCTACAAAAGAAACAACACCATGTTAGGAACCAGCAAATAAAAGATAGCCCCCTAACAAACTAGTAGACTTCCAAATGATACGTAAATCTTAACAGACAAAACCGAAAGGAAACATAAGAGAAGCCTCTAACAAATTCATTCTCTAATTTCCTCTAGTCCTGTTTAGGCAAAAAAACGCATTCGCAATGTTAAGTAGTGAAGGTTAAACCTCCAAAACTAATAACAATTTGAGGACTTACTCTTTTCTTTGATAATGTATCGATTGGAGACATAACTTGTGGCTGAACATAGCCTTTCCCTCTATAAAATATGATTGTATCATCGCCGATTATGTTAACAGGCACACCACCACTCAGTTTAGCAAGCTCCTCTGCATATTGTTGCACTTGTCCTGGGTTATTATTATTGCATATAACCTTAACGGTTTCATGCTTTTTCCAATGCATATGCATGTTTAGAATAACACCACCAAATACTCCTCTTCTCCCAATCGGTACATAATTAGATCTCTTCTGACCCATCTTCTTCAGGTAGAAACGTTCTTCCCCCGTAATCTCATGAGGTTGAACCTCAGGTCCCTGCACTTTCGCAACTTCATATCGCTTGAGTTTCTCAATCAGCAATGCTTCTTTGATCTTGGCCTGATACAAGACACATTGAGTGAAACTTAAGCTCATCAGATTTTACTAATGAATTATATACGTTCGTCTTTTAAAATCTCACAGACCTTTTCGAGCTTGTGCTTTATTCTTTCCTCTGCATTAGCAAACTTCCTCTTCTTCCCTTTGACAGTAAGCCGCCTTGGGTCTTTCCTATTGGCTGCATTCCTTTCCTCTCTTTCTTTCTTTCTCTTCAACTTGAGCCGCTTTTTACTCAACCACTTCCATTTCTTGGGAGGATCAAGTTCCCGAGTCTCAAACTTGGGTTTCCCTTCCGATATCACTAGGTTCACCGTACCATGACTACAGTTTCTACATATCTGCCTTGAAATCGTTGGCAGAAAGAATGTCAATATCGAAGAAGCAAATTCTTGGCTAGGCTGGAGAGACCTGGTGGGAAAATATGTGTTAGATGCGGTCGAGGACAGACATACTAAGTATGTGTTGTATGGTCTGAGACATACAAACCTCGCAGAAATAACAAGTGGACACGAGGCTCTAAGAAGAGACGAAGCTCTTTGAAGACTACGAACAAAAACAATTGCCATCAAGACTGTGACAACGTTTTATATTCAATGCATATCGTCTTGCGTTTCATATAGCCTGCTCAAGAAGATCCAACATTTCAGAATAATATTTAGGTAAAAATATCCTTTATAACCAAAGTTCTATGCACTGGATACCACTTCAAATTAAGCCCTGAGTGAAGAAGAAAACAAATTTAGACACTCCAAATTGTTGGTAATAGAAGTGCTTCAAATGTAAGAAGGAAACAAATACACACTTATCAATTCCCTGGTTTAACTTTCAAAATCGAAGCGACATAGACATTATACTTCACAAATAGGACTAGAACTGCGTTGAACTCTTGGGAAACAGGTCGCCCTAGTATGGTCAGGCAAAACAGAAACAAAGAACAATGCTTTGGAGCTTATAATAGGTACCCAGATGCAAACAAATGCTTTGGAGTCAAGATATTTCATATGACAATGAACCTATCCCTAACAAATGGAGGAGAAGTCTAAGAGGCATTTCATCGAACAAGTGGTGAGCAACCCTAGAGAGAACTTTTAATCAGGGAATCATTCAATTAAATCGTAATCCAAATTGAAGACAAGCGATTTGACTTACGAGAAATGTGATGACAATGGCAAAAGCGGCAGATAAAGATAGCATGCAGTTGCGGTGTTTATGGCCGGCGATGAAGGCGACGCCGTCAAATTACTGTATTTGAAAATACGACAACACCCTTAAGTATAATTTTATAGGATGATTGAATTTGTTTTTATGATTAAATAATAGTCTAGCATTATTATTGGTGATACCTTTAAGGGTTCTTAAAGGTTAGTTTAGTATTAATTTAATGTATGAGACTCATTAATTTTTTGCTAATATTTGATGTCCATTGGTGATACTCACCTTGGGTTCTAAATTTTGTTTTGTGGTAAATTTGAAGAAGATAGAGAATTTGAAAGAGTTTTGGTCGAAATTACAGAGCACAATAGAGAATAATACTTTATGCTTTTCATCTTATTGGACTAGAAGCAACAATCAAAGTTAATACAAATGAGATGGTATATTGAAAGTCTTACCACTCCGTATTTGGTGAAATGAGCTTGCAACTCCCTTGGCTTCGGGTCTGATCCAACCAACCACCATACGCGGAACGAGTATAGATTCTTTAACCCTTTCAATCGACTGATGATCGACTATTTTCATTGGTTTGCCCAGATTTCTTTTTAGGAGAGATGATGCCGATTTCGGCTTAGGAGTATAGTTTCTCTGATTAAAAGAAGAATGGTGTTGTTGGAAATCGATCTGGCAATTGGGAGGTTGATTTAGCGGTGTTGGCGTTTTCCCTTCGAAAGCGGTCCGACATAGGATCTTTCTCTGATTGTTTACAGTTTTCCCGATATACTTCTCCGGTGATATTTAGCTTTCCGATCAAAAAGTCTTGGTTTAGGTGGAAGATGCTTTGCAGGGGAGCAAGTCTAGGCAATAAGAAGCTTAAAGGTGGGAAGGAGGAAAAAGCTTTGATGAATTGTCGCCGGAATCTGATCATCCGATCATGGTGAAAATCTTGTTATTCCTCTGGACTAAGCCGGATGATGCCACGTTTGCATGTAGAAGTTTCTTATCTTTACATGTGTCTTATGTGTATTCAATGTTTTATCTTTTATTGGGCCGAATTATGGACTCAGATTTGTATCTTATGTTTTTAATGAAATGGGTTGAAAAAAAAATAAAAATCATGCTAGTTTCATACTCTCTCAATTTTTTTATGTCATTTGTTTTTTTTTTCACTAACCTTAAACATGATTGGAATACATGGGTGAGATTTGCGGGTGAAATACACGAACAACAACACTTTGCCAGATTATCCAGAAACAAAACCAAGAGACAATAGGAAAGTCTTTGGAGCCAATTCAAAGCATAGACAAACAACATTAAACAAAATTTTAAAACCTAACCGAAAGACAAAGCCAGATGAATCACCATTGATATCATGATTCTAGAGAAGCAAAGTATTCGACCATCCACAATAAGGGATAGCT
Organism: Draba incana; assembly: GCA_963576765.1. Taxonomy (NCBI): domain Eukaryota; kingdom Viridiplantae; phylum Streptophyta; class Magnoliopsida; order Brassicales; family Brassicaceae; genus Draba; species Draba incana. The sequence continues at coordinate 43,589,780 of OY755202.1, forward strand.
TTTCCAAAGAAAAGACCAGACCGATGCAACTTGCTTTGAGCACTTGACAACGAACACAAGAAGAATGCCTCTAGCTTCAAGCGACTATGTGAGGGAACAACTGCCTCGAAAACAATCTCTTCAACATCAAGACCAACCAAACAGAGTTTGGGATCCACAAAGGAACCATCGCTGGACAAACACCTTGAACTCAGACTCATAATTCCAAATCAGACAAAGCATATATATGATCAAGTAGATAAGAACTAGCCAAAGGAGTCAAATGCATAGGAGGACACAACCGAGAAGGTAACCGAAAGCATCATGCTTGAACCGGGCCCAAGACCAGGACCAAGCAAACGAAGCCAAAACTAATCAACAACGACGGGAATTGAGCAGATCCAAAGCTTACGCTTAAGAAAGATATGTGAACCCACACCGAGAGCGGTTACGCTGCATCAATAACATAAATCCCATGGATTTTTGATAAGGTGCTAACAAATTCAAAAATCTCAACTCCCCGAACTAATCTGAAACATCAATCCCAACTCTCTCTATTGATTTAAGTTATTTGCACACGACTAATAAATTTCTTTTTATTTTTTTATTTTTTCAAAGCAAAACATATATTAGAATTTTCAAAGCAAAATAACTTGAGAATTTTCAGGAAATGCCACTTTTGACATGTTACTTTGCAAAAATGTCATTACCACTATTTTCTATTTTTTTTTCTCTCCAAATACTTTTTTGCAAACTGATTTTTTTTCTCTCAAGATTACTAATGAGCGAGAGAGAGATATGAGTGAGTGAGTGGGTGAGTGAGTGAGTGAGTGAGTGAGTGAGTGAGTGAGTGAGTGAGTGAGTGAAATGAGATGAGGATGAGTTGAATTTATAGGCAAAATCATTTGCCACTACTTTGTGACGTCTACAAAGGAGTCATAAATTTGTGACACTTTACCCTCTACTTTGCCACTACCTTAAGGAAAAATATCTCAGTTAGGTAAACTCTTTTTCAACACATTTTTTATGCTTTTTTTTTTGCCGACGTAGATTTTCATTTATCTTCTTCTGCCGACATAACAATTGCGACACTTTTGTGACTCCCTCAACGGCGTCGCTAATCTGTGACTGTTATGTTCGTAACCAATGTGTCACAAATTTGTGACGACCTTTTTTGGTTTAATTCAGTCGTTAATTAGTGACTGATATGTGACTAAACTGAAACCTTCCCACAGTTGTCGCAAATCAGTCACTAAATGGTGTCGCCAATACGACTAGAAATATTAGTCGCAAATTTACGACGAATTTGCGACTAATATTTCATGAGTCGCAAATCAATCACAAAGGTGTCTCAAGTTAGACGCAAATATTAGTGACCAATTTTGCAGTGCCCCCCCCCCCCCCCCCCCCCCCCGAGCTCGGCCTTTGATGACGTGGGTGATCGGACAAAGTGTTCGAATACTCCACGCGGTATGCATCTGATCGTTCAGTTTGAAAGGACAACGAAAAGACGTCTTGGTTCACTCGCGTCTCCCGCCTAGAGTTTTAATAATTACTCTCAATATCCATCTCAGATATAAATATTACTTAAACCATTCCACTTCCTTTTTAGTCTTTAGCCGAAAGCAAAGAAAAGGTAACCTCCTTTCTGTCTCCTTTAGATATACTTTTTCTCTACATAATTTCTTATTACATCTGGAAATTACACACTTTCATAATGTATTCTCTCAATTATTCCCCGTCGAATCGTCCGGGGATCAAAGTAATGCTGATATGACACCAGTGGGTCCTCCTGTACCACCGAGGATCCTCTGCGACCTCGGTGAGTCTTTATCCGACTTAAGAACTCTCAGCAAAAGTTCTATATCTCCGATCAACAAGGGTTACCAAACTTCCCGCGAAACAAACAGTCAACATCTTCTCGAAGTTGACAAACCAGCCATCGAGGCTCCGATTGGGATTCCGGACGAAGCCATCGTAGCAAATCAATTTGAGGCCTATGGAGTTCATGATTTTCTTATTAGCAAAAAATCCTTAGAAGACATACGACGATCATGTGCCATGTCATCAAAGCTGGAGTTTTGCATCCCTCTTCCCGATCAGCGCCCCTGGGACTGTCCCCCTAGACATATCTTCCTTCTGGAGCACATGTTTACTGAGAGCCGCTTGTGGTTTCCCCTTTCGTACAAGTTTGTAAAATATTACGAATGCAGGAACATTGCTTTTTCCTAGATTACTTATGCCCGAGTAAGAAACCTCGTTTCCCTGATGCTCCTCGGAGCCGAGGAGAGTATTAACTTCTCGGTTGAGATGTACGATCACGTTTCCTTGATCAAAATTATTCCTACACCGGGGAGGTTTTATAGTAGTATGAGGGCAGTTTGCGAGGTTGCTAACGTGAAAAGCAAGGTCGCGCATTAGTTTGATCGTTTTTCGTCGTGAAGATCAACCTCGCCGCAGTTCAAGATGTGACCAGAACATACAAATTTGATTGGAATCCCGAGATGGGTAGATATCCATTATGAATGTGCGTGTGCAAAAATTTATGTTGCTTTAATCATAACTCCTACATATTTTCTTGACTTCTATTCTTTTGCTTCTGTTCTGCATCCAACTACTCGTTGATATATCATGGTTTATACCTATTTTAGACCATGATATAAGTCATTTATCTAAAGTCTTTTGGTGTTTTCGAGTCTTTTATGTTTATTATTAGGTACAAAGACGGTTGGAGCTTAATTGGTGTTTACTGGATCGTTATGGAGCATTTTGGAATGAGCAGTCAAAGTCGCAAGTTCGGATTGAAGAATTGAAGTCAGTGTCGATCGACACTGATGATGGCATCGATCGACACCATGAATTTGGTCATGTCGATCGACAGATAATAAGGTGTCGCTCGACACTACTATTTCCAGTGACCAAATTTCCTAATTTGGAAGATTTCTGATTGCGTCAGAAGGCCCAGATGTTTGCAGTTAGGCCCAATACGTTTTTGTAACCTATAAGTACTTATTTTCAGCCATTGTTTAGGCTATGCTTTATTTTCTATTAGATATTTTATAGTAAGGAATTATTATTCATGTCTATATCTGAGTAATTCCCTAGTTAAGTTTTAGGGATTTTTCAAAGGATAATGAAGAGTTGTTGAATTTATTTACTTTTGAGATTTTGCATCATATTTATATTATTCACCTTGATTGCTTTAAACTCTGATTTAGGCTTGAATTAGATATCCAAGGTTGTTTAGTAGATGGGACAACATTATTGAATTACTTGAACTGAATAAGAGGTGAGCAAAGATTCGATTAGCAACGACAGTTGGCTTTGGATCTTTGTGAACAATCGAACCTGATTTTAATGCTTGTTTAGATCAATTTGATTTCTGAACGACAGTTGGTTTTCTAGGGTTTAAACATCGATAATATTTGCAACGACAGTTGATTTATTTTACATTAGTTTCGAGTTCTAGAATTGCACTTCATCAATCCCATTAGTAACTTTATTCTTCAATTTGGATTTATTCTTGTGAATTCTCTAAGACTTAGCGTTTGTCTTATTATTGAATTTAAAGTCTTACAATCATCCAGTTTACTGTTTCTGCAGTTTACCTTACAATATTTATGCTTAGCTTAATCTGAACGTTTTAAATCTGTTGTGTAATTTGATTCCCTGTGGATTCGATAACCCTAATTATTACAATGATCTCTTAATTTGAGAGAGTAGTTCAAAGGCAAATTTGAGCATATCACTCGTCCAGTAAACCTTTTCCCTGTCTGAACGCAAGAGCTCACCCTGAGGTGTCGTGGATTCCTGAATTGGTCTTAGATCACTACTAGAAGGATATAGAGGGCTCATCGTATTCTTGGTAACTCCATCTTTGCAATACTAGTAGGGTAAACGTTTTCTGAGACCTTCTGGATTTTGATTGATTGATACTTGGGACACTGATTACTGGTCTAAAGAGATGAAGGTTACGAAGAAGATTCTCGAATTCAAAACACCCGCAATCCCGCCGAGGATAAGGACTCACACCTTGGTCGTGGTGGAGGATGATGCTTCTGAAACTGTCGTGATTCTTGATTTCGATGAAACCCTTGACGTGACTCCTCTTCATCATTGACCTAACACCAGGTCGGTGATTTCTAACCTTCGAGAAACATCTGATGTGAATCCTCCAGGTAACGAGGCAACTTCATCGACGAAGCCTGGCGAGGAGTCATCACCTGAGGAGGACACCGAAGACGCAACCGATTTAAAAGGAAGGGGAGTCGTCATTCTCAAGTATAAGTACAGAGAGGCGAAACGAACTCATCGTTGAGCCAATGCCGATCATTCTGCGGGGAGGGTCAGAGATGGTTTCACTGCCTGACATGTCCGTTGATCAAATTTTGGACGATGTTAAACCTCCTTCCAACGTTGATCCATTATATGAAGACAATAACCCCTCCTTGGCTATTTAGACGGGGAATTCTATTACTAAAGTTTCGGCGGTTCAGCCGGTTATCTCAACTTCTGCTCCGATCGTTCGATCGGAAGCTCTAGCGTCTGAGTTTGCCACTCAGCTGGGAACTTTACCTTCTGTCACTACTCTCGCTGTAAAGAGAAAGAGTTCTACTTTGGATTTCCATCGGCTTCGCGGTCGGTTTATGAAGTCGGTGCTGATCAATCTCGAGTTTCAAAGCGTTCTTCCGATGAGCCATCCCACCAAGTTAGGAAGTCGAGGAGGAAAACGGGCTCGTTTTCGCTAGTTTAGATTCCTCCCAACTGCAATTGCAGCTTCTCTTTTGATCACTGTACTCCTCAGATTCCTCTAATGCTAGGCCCGACAACTCACCAAACCGTTCTTATGAGGGAAATTGGAGGCCATAATGTCCGTCTTCCTATGGTTGACAATAAGGTCTGTCCCAATGAGTATTCCAATATTGCCCGGGACATGATAAAGGTATGTTTCATCTTTTATCTTGCATTGTTAATAATTTTCTTCTATTGTGTAAGACTTTGTGCTACTTCTGGATGCAGCTAATTAGTTCGTTCAACCATTTGGTAAACGAGTAAGAGGCAACCGTCCTGAGAAGCAAAGGGGAAGTTGTGGGCCACCACGAACGATGATAAAGGTATGTTTCATCTCATGTTCGGAGCCCTTTGATCGATGGGGCCTTAGCTGAGGCTGATCGTCAAAGGCACCGAGCTGATATCTGAGATGTTAGGGCCACCACGAACGATCAGCAGTTGGCTAGGTACTACGATTGGGTTGATGCCTTAAAGGTGGAGAGGTCCCAGATGGAAAAGGCTGCAAAGAAGAGCGAGATTGAGTTGGAGGCTCAATTAAAAGGTCAAAGTCAGAGGAAGACCGTTTGCACAAGGAGTGTGTTGATGCCTGACATTGTTTAATGGACGCAAGGAGTTCTACTTCGGGAATAAGGGCAAGGCAAGGTGGTCGTCTAAAGGTAATCCGTTCGCATCAAGCCTCTTGTGATGTGGCTGAGCAGGCCGTTATCCAGCTTTGCTTTGCTTGGGGTGTTGGGCAATGTCTAACGGGAATGGTTGTCGTGGTGTATGAGATTCCTGCTGACACGCTGAGCAATATCGTGTTGAGGAGGCTAAGTATCAGGCCGAGGTGGATGCTATAAACTTGGAAGTTCTGGCCAAGGGAGTTCTGATCTCGACTCCTCCTTCTACGCCTCTCAAATTTCCTGCATCGTCTTCCATGGACTTTGATCAATATGGCTCCAACCTCCTTCCTCACAAAGTATAGGGCCCCATGTGGCTCTTTTGAATTTATGTTTTGAACATGACTTCTGTTTTTAAGGGGTTATATTTGAGTTTTGTAAACATTGCCCATTATGTGGCCTTTTTATATTTTTTTTGTCGGCAGAGACTATGACTCCACTTAAATTGCTCTTCGCATTTCATGCTCGGCTCGTATTACTTTATTTTTAGAAAGTTTCTTTCTAGCATAACTTTTGACAAGGAAATGCTTTGTTTTAGAGGTTCCCTCTTATGATATCTTTTACCTTCTTTTGTGACGAAGTCCGAGTTTCAAGGACATAGGATTTTTTTAATTTTTAGGTAGATGTTTAAGTGTATAATTTTCACTTAGATCGTTCGATCGTTTGGTCTAAGTTAGTACATAGGTATGCGATGGAGGATCGGCATTGTTTTACCTTGGTGGACTTAGACTTTATGCAAAACTGGTTCGACTTCTGTTTAAAGTGAGCTGAATACCGTATTGTACTTTGCGTGAAGTACGTAGAATTTTGGATACCTGGCCAGGGTAACGATGTGAGGCATAGCTACGTTTTTAAGTCGTAGAGATGAACGAGATGGTCGTGCCACTCTTGATTACGTTTTTGGGATTTGGATAAACAAACCCTTCTTTCAAAGGAGAATTTTATTAAATGATTTTTGTGACAGTGCTTTGGTAACAAAGCTGCATACGTATCCTTTGTAGAAGGGAATCAAGTCACTCGTAGTTCATACATGAGAAGGCTTTTTTTTTGTGAACAAGAAAAACATGTTGTGGTGGGATTAGTCCTAGTCCAAATTGGCGTAATATTTTGAATTACTGGGGCTTGGGTACGACTTTCGTGTTAGCAATCTCTTAGAGAAAATCCTTGGTGATCTTCCTTGCTTTCTTCTCATACTGAGTTAAAGATTAATTCTCCTCGGCGAGTTCGGCTTGTTCGGCTTGGTTCCTATTTTTCTTCTCGATAGCAAACTAATGCCTTGCTCTTGGCTACCTTTGATGGTGTAACTTCCACTCGTGGTGGGAAACTTTACGCACTGGTGATATGTGGATGCTACGACTTTCATTGCGTACATCCAAGGAGTTCCCAGGATAGCGTTGTATACCGAGGGGGTACCAATGACCACAAATTTGATCATTCGTGTAACTCCCGCGATGTAAACAAGGAGTTTGATTGTTTAGATAGTCATCATTGTATCGTTCGCGATTCCATTCAGAGGTTGGTTACAATACTTGACATCATCTTTGCCTATGTCGAGCTTCTTCAACATTGTTTTATAGATCAAATCGACTGAGCTACCGATATCGATCAGGATCCTTCCGACCTCACAATTGTTTATGATGAGCTCTATTACTAACGGGTCATTGTGAGACTGATCTAGGTCCTGTGTGTTGAGCTCATCGAACGTCACCGTCAATTCTTCATCCACTGAAATCGGGCAACGTTGTGATATGCCAACCAAGCGCTCGTACTACAGGATATACCTCACCAAGTCATTACATTCCTCAAAGCCACTCAATATCATGTCAATGCGCTTCTGGGGTGCCGAGCTGTTTTTGTATCTGTGGAGATCATCTCAATCTCATTTTGGTGGATTTCAACCTCCTTAAAAGGTTTATGGCGTTGCTCCTCTTCTTTCTCGACTCGTTTGGTAGCAACACTTTTATGATATCCGATCGTATGGAGTTTTCTGGCCTTGTATTCTAGAAGCAGAGTGTTCTGAAGGTGGCGATATTGGGTTGTGGTATGACCGTACTTTTGGTGGTATTCACACCAACTCCTCTGAGATCCTTTGTCGCCTCCAAAGGTGGTTTCTCCTTAGATCTCGAATCCGGTTTGTTGCCTTTTTCCGCAATCTAAAAGTTCTCCTTTGCTCAACTTTGGCCACTGGATCTCTGGTGGATCGAATTACACACTTTGCGACTCGATTCCAGCCCATTTGTCTTCTTCTAGTCCGATAAAGCAAGATGCCTTGTGCATGGCATCTTTGAGGGTCTCGGGTTGGTTTACTGTTAGTTTTTGTCAAAACGTCATTTTTGAGAGGAAGGCCTTCTAGAGGGCTTCCATGGCTGCCTCATCTGGTACGATCATTTTGGATACGGTCATTTAGAAGCATCGCATAAACTGATTCTCCCGGCTTCTGCGCTAGTGACCACAGACTTACGGTCGATGTTTGCTGCTCGATATGCATTGAGTAGTGTTTCAAGAATGCTATTGATAGCTGATGAAAGTTGTCGATGGAATTTATCTTTAGCTGAGAGAACCATGCCAGTGTGTCACCCTTTAGGTTTTATATGAAGAATTTACAGTATCCGGCTTCCTTCTCGTCGAGAGGGAATTGCGCTCTTCCCATCGCGTTATTAAAGGCCATAAGATATTGAGTTAGGTCAGTCGTTCCATCGTAGGGGATGATCTTAATCTTCATGAGATGTTTTACCGGGGAGTCCACAATTCGGGCACTAAAAGGGGTATGTCTCGTTTCTTCTAGTACCCGATCGAGCTCGGGGGCCGAGATGACAACACGGTGCATCCTGGACTTCATGGTGCGTATCATTTCTTTCATAGAGGTAATCTCGGTGTCTCTTATGTCATTTGTGGTTGCTAGCTTTGCAAAAACGGTAGTCGATTGGGGAAATGCTTTGGGGTCTGCGTATCTGGGAAGAGATTTTGCTGCATTCGATCCAGCCTTGTGGTTGTTACGAAACTAACCCTTGGTCTGGTAATTTGGGTTCGTTCCTCGGACCGGTTTACTAAAAGAGTGATTTGGTCTTGATGCGGTCCTAGAGTAGGCGATGTAAAAGAGTTTAAATTTATAAACCCTAATCTGCAAGTGCACAGTTGACAATTATAGTACTTAAGGGTCAATCCAAAGGAGACTATATTGTTACGCTATAAATCTATATGATGCAGAATAAGCTAAGAGAAAATAGATTTGGGTTTTGGGGTTTTTAATAAAACGAGCAAACCAATAAAATAATGGAATAGATAAATTAAAACACGCAAGATAAAAGCAATTAAAAGAAACTAATGCAACATGAACTACACGGTTTTTAAAGAGATGCAACTAGTGTTCTAGAAGTCAAATCACTATGGTAGAATCATTCCCCTTTCAAGGCTCCAAAACCTATAACTCCTACCCCAATAGACTCAACTTTCGATGATTATTGCAAGGTGGAATCAAGTTGTAAGAATGAGATTTGATTGCTCACTAAACTTCTTAACTAAACTTTCGATCGTTAAGACGCCTAGCCTATCAAATACTAGATCCGATCGGTGCAAAAGCTTTTGGAATCGACACCAATCTAAAATCGGTCACTAGGTAGCTAATCTAGATCATGCCTTGAGTATAAATAAAGATAGAGAATCAATCTAGAAACAAATTCAATAAATATGTAGAAGATGCAACAAAAGAACTTTAAAATAACTTTAATCAAACATACAACTACTCTACATGTTATGAAACATGGAACAACTAGAGAAGTTGGTAAAACAGTAGATTCGTGCTAAGTAAGGGCTCGACATAGGTGGATCTTGAAGCACACGGCTTGAGAAGAACACCATGGCCTTCATCGCTCTTTTACAAAGGATAAAGATGAAGATCTAAATAGAATAACAAAAATACATGTATATTATTGATTGGTGGTGCCTAGCGCTGCTCTACTTCTCTCAAGAGGCTAAAATCAAGTATATATAGGTGTACTAAGAGGTTATTGGTCGGCAAAGGCTATAGGGTTTCTGTTCGGGCAAAAACGTCTTTTTGTCGATAAGTGTGCAGAAGTGGCCACGGCACCGAACGGTGGCACTGGTCACGTGGATTGGTCTAGGGTCTAGCTAAATACATTCTCCTTGTGCGTGGCTTCACTTAAATGAGCCGGTCTATAGGTTGGTTTGGTGCTTAGGCCCATCTTGGACTTGATTCTTCTTCTAGGCAGAATGACATGTCTTTAGTAAAACTTGAATAACTTCAACAATACAACTTCATTTGATATAATTACAGCTCCATTGGAAAGCTGACTCAAAGGTCTATCTCCATATGAAATTCCATTGCCGTCCAAGTTGATTTGTCCTTCTGTCCGATGTGATCTTTTAGAGACATACTTTCTATCCAACTTGGGAAATAGTGAAATCTTGGACTTTGAGAGCTTTGATTGGCTTGACTTTGATAAGTTGTTGTAGGATGAATAATACTCATTTTGCTCCTTTTTACTCCCTTTTTGATGATTTGACCTATATGACTCTTAAAAACCAAATATACTAGAAAACTACCTATTTGATAGAAAAGCTTATTAAATAGTATATAGATTAGATATAAATAGATAGTAAAAGTGGTAAAATACCGGGTATATCAGGTCTCTTATCTCTTGATTTTTTACGACTTGCTTATCGTACTTCTCCATCAGGTATTTCAACATCGTGGGGATGTCATCCGCAGCGGTTGGCTCCATTTATGGTGGCGGAGTTGTCTTTCTCCGGTTCTCTGAGTCCACCGCTTTGTTTAGGTTAGTCGCCCCGCGACTCTCCTCACGATTCTTGGGACTGTCGTCGTTTTGTTCTGTGGTATTTGCCGTGTTTACGGCAGCGTTCTCTCGCTCTCACTCTTCAACACCGGTCATTGTTTTGAGGATTGTCTCGTAACTAGCTTTGTATTGCGTGCCCAACAAATCTTTTTGCCCCACGGTGGGCGCCAATTGAAAGTTCCGGGTTCATGAATACGACCTCGATGCTCTTCAAACAAGTGGGGATTTTAGATTTAAGGGCAAAACAATAAGAAAAGCTTAAGAAATGAAGAGTTTCCAATGAATTATATTGATCAAGAGAGAGTTGCGGATCCCTTTATGGGTCGAATAAACTCTAGAAATAGATGGAAAGTATTCTAACTAGGAAGATTGACACAGTATTCCCACATATTCTCAACTTATTCTCCAAGTATCCTGAGGTGGGTGATTGATCGTGAATTTGGCCTTTATCCTTTATAATAGGCTTCTTTGGTTAATGTGGGCCCATCTTCCTATCTTCAGATGGATATTCGGGTCGGTTTAGTCCTAGGTCAGGTCTGGATAAAGGGTGTCAAACCCGATACCACCACTCATATTGTCTTGTTGAACTCAATATTCTACTCCCAACATCCGCACCCACATCAAACGAATTCTGACGACCAAACTTGAGAAACCACCATATTATAGTTTTTAATTAACTTTTATAAAAGAAATTGTTATAGTTATTGATTTTGCATTTTAGTATGAAGATTCAAAATATAGTTTGACTAAACAATAATTATCAGTGGAGAAGGCAAGAAAATTGATGGAGGAGTTCTTGGAGATGTGACATGAACTCAATTTTGGGTACGATTATGAGTTTTTCACGATATTAATGATTCTATTGATTAGTTTTTTATACATACAAAGCATTGAACATGACAAATGTTTTGTTTTTTTTTTCCGTCTTTCTCAACAATCACAATATATTAAATCAAGTAATACTGGTTGGATGGTTTCTCTAACAGGCAACCTAAAACGGAAATGTTTAACTTTCATTGGAATACATAACCTGATGCTCAACCTCTTCTGCTAGAGAGTTGGCTAGAACATTACCACTTTGTGAGATATGAACTAAACTAAAAGATACAAAATAATTTTTTAGAATAATGGATCAGACAATCTCCGAACTGAAAAATGGCTGATCTAGTAGATGCGTCGTAATAGAAAGCAGGTTTGAGTGTTATGTCTTAATTCTCAATGAAAAGAGTCTCATCTCCCTTAGGCACTCCATCGCCCAAAGTAGCCCATCTAACTTAGCATGAACTGCCGAGATGCTTCGTCTACATCCTCCCATACCGTATATATAGGTTTTTGTTCTCTTAAAAGTCGAGAATTCATCATGAAGTCCCGAGATGCTTTGCTAGGACAAGGACTCTCTTCTCTTAGCCTCTGATCAAACTCGATCAAGGAGCTCCCTCCCTTTGGATATGTCGGGCACTGTGGATATCTAAAAACAAAAAAAAAATCAAATAATAGAGACTTTATAGAGACATATACCATCTATAGAGCAATTTAGGATGCTCGATAGTGGCTCTCGGCTCAACCATCTCGTTCTCCTATGATTTCCTCAACTCAATCGAACCATCTTAAAAATCCTAGATCCACTACGGACGTATACATCAATCGTTTCACTAACGCAACTTGGATGGCCAATTTCCAGAATGGCTGGTAAGGGATGGAGTTTCGAATCTACCTCTGCTCCCATGATGGAACATTCATCCTTAATCCCAATGTTTATTCTACCACTGGAGCCAAAGCCTTTGCTATGAGGACTGCAATTTATACGCTTTAAGCATGCAAGTCACGAACGTGGCCTTTCATTATGATTCGCAATTGATGATTCGTGCCATTAAATTTGGGACTCCGATCGCAGAGATTCATGGCTTCTTGTCTGACATCTTTTGCTCTAAATCGTTTAATCTTGTTTTGTTCATCTATATCCCATGTTTTGCAAATGAGAAATTCACTACAAAAAAGAAGTAGATTACATCATTTATATTGTATCACAAAACTAAGTGATGCTATTTTAAATCACTTATTTATAAATGAAGCAAATATAGATAGTTTAGCATCAATTATATTAATCGATGTTGTTATTGAATATTTTAACATCAATTCAATAAAAATGATACAAATTGCTATTAGCTTAAATCATTTTTACATGATTGATACAAATATATGGATTCTCATCACTTAAGTAATTGATGCATTTACTAATTTGTGTTAACAATACTTAAAAAATGATACAAAGTTTGCATCAATAAAAAGTTGATGTAAATACATTTTTAATTATTATTATATATTTTTAAAAAGGTAAAATTTAAGTTTTATAAGGGAGGGTTGAAAAGAATTATGTTTTATAAATAACCAAATGCCGATTCTTAAGTGTAGTGGATTATCAAAACATTTAGTTAGTTTTATTCTCACAGAATCCATAGTTATTATTCTTTTGAAGTTGATTTCACTATAAATCATGATTAGGTCCAGTAAAATAAGTTTTTTTATTTTAATTTTTTTAACAAGTAAAAACTTAACATAAAACGAAAATTAATTACATGTAATATATAATAACGCTAATTAAAAAAATTGATACAAATAATTAGAATCATTTGTTGCAACTGTTGCAAATACTAGTATCATTTATATTAATTGATGCAAATGTTAATATCACTTGTTGCAAATGATGTAAATTAACATCAATTACTTTATAATTGATATAAAACATTTGCATCACCCAAGACAGAATCACTTAAATAAGTGATGTAAATTTCGTTTGCAATAATTATAACTAATGTAAATAAGTAAAATAAGTGATGTAATTTAACATTTTTTTGTAGTGTAAAATAAGATTGGCGAAGATAGGCCTTAGGAGTGTAACATACCAACTATACTTTAAATATAATGGGTTGAACAAAATTAAAAAGCTAGATAGGAAAATTAAAAAAAACCTATAAAAAAAACCTTGTAGAAAAACCTCACTTTTAATTAGTTTTCTCTCAACTCCACAATTCCGAACAAACAGTGGATTTAAATGAAACAAGCGTTGAAGAAGTATCATAACCCACCAACCAATTGTTATGTATCATGTTCTCAAAGATTGCGTCTTTTGTCTCATCAACACACATAATCGCCATACAATACACTCCTCCATTATCCACATACATATTTTCCTTATTCAAGGCAAGATTTGCACCTTCCGAGAAATGCATTATTCGCATTGTATCAAAGCTTGTATATGTAGGTTTTAAGAGTCTAATAGGTTAAATCATAAAAAAAGATGCGAAAATGAGCAAAATGAGTATTCTACATTCTACAACAAATATACGTCAAGACAAAGCTTATTCTCAAATTGGACAGAAGATATACGTCATAATTTTACTAATAAGTGGAACATGAAGATAGCCCTTTGAGTCAGCCTTCCAATGAAGTTGGAATTACATTATTTGGAATTGTAGTTTGGGAGATATACCTAATTTACTGAAGACATGTCAAACTACCTCGGAAATGAAGCAAAGGCAAAATTGACGGCAAGACTGAACACGGACCTCGGACGCTCAAAACCGACAGTGGCCAGCACTCATGAAGCCTCCGCAAAGTATTTTAGCCCAGACTCTGGACGCATGATTTTGTCTAATGCCAGTGTCCAATATCTGTGTAATTTCGACCAAAAAGACGTTTTTGCCCATAAGTGAACCCTAACCGACCTAAGACCTCTTGTAACCCTATATATACTTGATTTTAGCCTCTCTAGGAAGATAAGAAGCCCTAGGTATCACACAAATGAATAATAAAACATGTATTTTGTTCTACTATTTGTTCTTCAATAATGTCTTTTTAAGAGCGATGAAGGATCGATGTTCTTCTCTAGTTTCAATCAAAGAGATCCAACCATGCCTAGCCCTTTAGGTATTACGAATTTACTATTTTTATCCTCTACTTTTAGTGCTATGTGTTCATCGTGTTCATCGAACATGTTAGAGCAGTTGCTTGTTAGATTTTAGGTTTTCTCAAAGTTCTATGTTTCGTATTTGACATCTTTATTGGGTTTGATTCTTTATCTTTATTTATGTTTAAAGTTTGATTTGGCGTAGCTAACCAATGATTGATCTTAGGTTGATATATTCTCCAAAATATTTTGTATCGCCAGATATAGTATTTGATAGACTAAGCGTTTTAATAATTTGATAGGTTAGTTAAGGAGTTTAGTGAACAATTGAATCTTAAGCTTATTGCGTGTTTTTACCTTGTAATAACTTGTGATAGTTGAGTCTATTAGGATAGAAAGCATAGGGATCGGAGCCACCACAGTGGAACGATTCTACCTCTGTGATTTGAGTTCTAGAACACTAGTATTAAAACCCTTTAAAAACGGTGTCTTATGTGTTTCATATGCTTCTTTAGATTATTTATATCTTGCGTGTTTTGATTTATCTATCCCTTTACTTGCTTTATTACTTTTATTTTGTTCATCACGTTTTTACAAACCATAAACCAAATATATATATATATATATATATATATATATATTGACTTAGATTAATCTTAGATTTGTAGCGTAACAACTAGTCTCCTGTGGATCGATCCCTAAGTACTACAATTGTCAATTGTACACTTGTAGTTCTAGGGTTTATAAATTTAAAAACATATGCCCTAATTAAACGCAGCATCATGCACGTTCCGCTTTTACGGCATTATCCAATGCATCCTTTATTAGGACACGATGGAATTAAACCATATCTCCGATAATTTGTCAATCACACCCATGACTTATACTCCTTCCTTTTATTTGTAGTGTATAATTATTTCTTTAGGAAAGTAGATACGCTTCTTGGATATATAATTATGTAATAGTTGTAGTCAATGGAAATAAGAAAATTATTCAATCATTCTTCTTCCTCTGTTATTCTTCATGGTATCAGAGCTTGAGTCAAAATTTTGATTTCTCTTTTCTTTTTAACGAACAGGAACCCTAACCGAGACACGAACCCGAACCGAAACACGATCCCGATGGAAGACATGAACGCAAACCAAAACACGACCCCGATTTCGATAAACGCAAACACAAAAAGGCCAATTGTGCCACCAACAACGACGATTTTGAAACCAAAAAACATGAACACGACAATGATGAACATAGAGATAGTTGAAGCAAGAGAAGATTGTAAAAGTATGTTATATGCAAACGCAATGCAAAAGAGTGGACCAAAAAGGTATGAAAAGGCTCATTATGTGACCACGGTCAACGATCAAGATGGTGTCAATGGGCTTAGTGATGATCAATGGGACGGAATCAAGAACTTACGCAATGCTGGCAAAACGAACGAAACAACTTCTATTTCAAGTAAGATCGTTGTTGCTTTCGGGATCTTGGACACTGGTGCTTCGCACCTCTTGACATGTAGGTTAGATATCTTATCAAATTTACGAGATATGGCTCTTGTGATGATAAATTTAGCCGATGGTTAAGAGCAGATTTCAGTGAAAGAGGGCACCGCACGTATTGGTTCTCGTTTAGTCTTGGAATCAGTTTTTTATGTTGAGGGATTGCAATATGATCTTATTTCGGTTGGGCAACTAATGGACGACTACGAGTGCGTGATTCAAATGGCTAATCATTAACTTGTTGTCCAAGACCGAACTTCACAGATGGAAATTGGGGCGGATAAACGATAAAGTGGGAAATTTCATTTTTGCAGTATGGAAATTGCTGAAGCGATTATGATGTGGTCTAGAGAATCCTTTGATTTATGGCATAACTGATTGGGCCATCCATCTGCAAAAGTTGTTGGTATGCTGCATAATGTTTCTATTCCTATTACTTTTGAGATTTTGAATAAAACTTGTGATGTTTGTCCTCGTGCAAAGCAAACAAGAGCGTGTTTCCCGATTAGTTCGAACAAAACAGTTAATGTTTTCGAATTGATTCATTGTGACATATGGGGTCCGTATCAAACTCCAACACACTCCGCCGCTCGATATTTATAACTATTGTCGATGACTTCTCGAGAGGAGTTTGGCTTTTTCTTTTGATTGAAAAACCAGAAACGACAACACAAATAAAGAATTTTGTTGCTTTTGCTTCACGATAGTTTGAGAAACAAGTTAAGAAAATTAGAAGCGACAATGGCTCAGAATTCTTGTGTCTAACAAGCTACTTCAAATAGAAAAGAATTGAACATGAAACATCATGTGTAGGGACTCCCCAACAGAATGGAAGAGTTGAAAGAAAGCACCACCATATACTCAATATAGCTCGTACTTGTGATAGTTGTCTCGCATCCTTGCCATGTCATCGAAGCCCTTCCTCAACCACATGGACGGCTCCGCCTTTTCCTTGCCTCGCCTCGCCAAAGTCTCTGAGGCCGCTTCTCACACCACTGGAACCTCCACGAGTCTCTATGTTTGCTCTTCAAATGGATTTGATGCACTCGTGTGCCTCATCCTAGCTCCTTGTGGTCGAACCTTCTTCCTTAACGCCTCCGCCGCCTCGCCATACTCTCATGGTATCATCGGCCATGTGCGCACCGTCGTTGCTCCATCGTATATGCCACGTCGTTCCCATAATCACATTCTTCTCCCCACCACAACACACTGTTTCTCCCGAGTATATCTTTCCTCCCTTCTCCGTCGACCTCCTCTCTCTCTCTCCTTCCATCATGAATCCTTCTCTTTTCTCTCTTCTCTCTCGGCTGAACTCTCTCTATCTCACAAGGTTTGTTGTGTTTCCAACAAACAACTAGGGCTCAAGGATTATCCTTAACCACCTAGGTTTAACCACTAATTCTCATGGGCTCTAAGAGAGATGGGCCTAAATTGGCTAATGAACCGGATTAAATTTGATCAAATTTGGGACGAGGATAGGGATGTTACACAATAATTGTCTAGAAGGAACTCTAATATAACCATTTGAACCAGATAAGATACCCAAAGTATTGATAAGATACCCAAAGTATTGATAATATACCATAGACATATTCGGGAGTCATCGTCCTGCCTTGCTGAATTGATTAGTTAGAGACTATGAATCATGCGCTATCTACATGTCCTCAGGCGGTGGAAACTTGGGAGTTGTCCGGTCTCCCAACTGACCATCAGTTTCCGTCTTAAAGTTTACAGACCAATTTTGATACTCTCTTTTGGTGTATCCCCCAAACGGAGACCCTCTAAGAGGTCACTCAGGTGATACCCTTGATTATCTGGTATATTTGGAAGGAGAGGAATGATAAAGTCTTTACCTCGATGGCCCGAGCTCCATATGAGACGTTGGCTATGGCTACTAAGGAGGAGCGAGATTGGTTCCAGGCGAATTACTCGGAGCAGGGGCCGGTAGTGCACCCAACGATGGTAGTTCCCACACCTCTAGCTACATTCACATGTTTTGTGAATGGTTCGTGGAAAGTGAATGCTCATACGAGTGGTGTGGGATGGGTATTACGGCTCCAGGATGGAACGACAGACTTGCTTGGACTACAGGGGAATCAACGAAGCCTCTCCCTCTTCATTCGGAATTACATGGCTTGATGTGGGCCATCAGCTGTTTTCTCTGGAAGCGGCGATTTTGCTCCATTTTTGTCACTGATTCAACCGAGTTGGTGAAGATGGTAGAATCACCACACGAGTGGCCCAGTTTTCATCCGGGATTGCATGACTTGGCCGTCCTCCGGGAATCTTTCCCCGAATACGAACTCATCCACCATCAACAGAAGAACAATAAGAGAGCGGATTGTTGGCACGGAATGCACGCACTCGAGATTCTATTTTCTCTTTCATTAGCCCTTATGTTCCTTATTGGTTTTTGGATAGAGATAATGTGTTTACTTAATCAATAATGAAGTGTGTTCGTGACAAAAAAAAAAAAAAATTACCCAAAGTATCTGTAACAATTAGTGGCTAAATCTAGGTAACTTTTCATTTGCAATAAAAGTTTTGGAAGAATTTGTATGAATTTTAAAGTACATTTTCATCTACAATAAAAGATTTGTTTATAGAATATAGTCTTAAAAATTTCCAAATAAATTAATAAATATTTATTTTTGATTAACTAAAAACTCTCTAAATTAATAATTTTTCAAAGTCCTAACAATATTAATTTATAGAAGTTTTCCACTGTTTTTTCTAGAGAATTTTTAGTTTGAATTAAGTCATTGTTTGTATTGCCACTAGAGGTAACGAAATTTTGAATAGTTAGCTTTTTGGAACTGAAAAAGTTTAGGGATATAATGGAAAACAGAACTAATGAATTTTATAAAAGGGTAGATTGGTGACACTGTTTAAACAGAGCGTTAAATTTTTTTGAGTGATTGTAAAGAAGATTGTTTAAAATAAGGCAGTTGAAAACAATGGTTAGATAAAGCGGTTTGGTAATAGAGAGCGGTCGAAATATTATTTTGATTGGTAATACTATAACGACTCAATAGTAAAATTAAATAAAATTATAAAATAAAGTTGGTTATATGATTTAAATATATATATATATATATATATTTAATAACAAATATTATAAGTAATCATGTATTACAATTATTGATCTCCAAAATAATAATTAAATTTTATTTTTCACATTGTAAAACATCTCCATGCATGTTTTGATAAGTGTCAAAAAATGGTATAATGCAATTTTATTTACAAATATTTTTATTTAGGAAAAAACAAAACAAAAATCCATAAACCCTTTTAATATGCAAACACCCTGTATTACCATAGTTTGTGATTCTCGTTACAATCATCCACTTTTATCGTATAACCACATTTACAAGTGGACATCCCTCTATGTACAAAAGACGCAGAGTCGGACATGAGTATAGGTCTGAGGCATAGGCCTTGGGCATCGAAATTTTCTGATTTTTTAATATTAGCAAAAGACCCCCAAAAATAATTTTTTTACATAAAAGTTTCAAAGTTTTTTAAATACTCCGAAAACCCCCTAAAATTTTTGTTTTTTCTTATCGCCCCCAAAATTTCATGGCCGACCCTTAAATGAAGTTACCAATCTGACTCAAAAGAAAAAAATGGAATAGCCAAGCATAAACGATATTTTGTTTTTAGAACTGTAACTGAATTTACCGATCAGTTATAAAATTAAGTTGTTAAAAAACTGCATTACACCATTTGACACTTATGGTATAAAAGGGTATAAATCCTAGTCTAGGGATTCACCAAGGATCCTAAGAAAAGGCAAATCAGAGCCTAGAAGGTGAAGGATCAACTCGAAAACTAAGATTCAGTGATTTGGAAGGAAGAGATTGAGAAGATATGTAGTGACGACAATGATGAGATAATTTAACCAAAAATTAAGAGATAAACAAAGTTAGTGACTGGTTTATCTTGTAACAATGCGTAAGCTCTAAGTATGCCTAACCCAATTAGCCCAAACAATACATAACAGACGGTTAATGTGAGTGTAACTTCAAATTAGATAAAATTCTTGTTCAACTATAAGCGGGCGACCAAACGAGACGAGATAATTAACGATTCAAAGATAAAACATCATTATTATTAACTCTTTCAAAGCAACAAAAACATAAACAACATACTCATGGTCATGGGTTATCTACATACATACATATCTTTCAAAAAGACAACAAACAACCTCTCATTCCTCAAATCAAAGGGAGATCGAAGCCAAAACGCTCCGGTTCATCCATGTGCGGAGGAGCTGCTGCTGCAGTGGGCAGAATAACCGACTCTCGCTGGGCCTCAACCAGCCGCCTCATTGTCCCTTCATCGACTCCAAAAGCCATGGCCAGCGACGTCACATTCAGAGTCCTAAGCAATGATTTCGATCCAACCAGGAACTGAGGCCGGTTCTTGTGAGCTGATGTTGTGAATCCGACAAATTCAAACGGAGCTGAGCGAGATGCTATCTGGCAAAAGGCAAAGTATCGAGGGATCCAGAACACATCGCCTACGGAGACTCTCATGTTCATAGCAGAAGTTCCGTTCGGAAATACGATCTGGACCTCTCCAGAACCAGCCAAGACAATGCCGTATTCTGTCGCTGTAGGGTTCATATGCGGAGCCATCATTGATCCCTAAACATCATGTGGACTCAATCGGTTACATATGGTTTAGAACTGGTTTGTCTAAACAAAATCGTTCAACGTGTATATAGTTACAATCTATACTTATTATTGGTTTATCTAAACCAAACCAATAGTTCTGAGCCGGTCTAGTTATCCAGAAATTACAAAATGAAATGATCAAAACCATAACGAATTCTATAGCTTAAATAAAGATATTTTACCAAGAATGGATTGGCATAGACATAAAATTCGCTATGTTCCTAAATATACTTGATTACTAATCTAGTATATATAGTGTAGTAAAAAACTAAGAGATGTGAGTTATACCGCAGTGAGATTTACAAGATAGATACTGACTCCCGAGTTTTTGAGAGGTTCATAACCTTCAGAATCAAGAGCTATGCTCCATCCATAGTCGTTTTGGAAATCGTGTTTTCGATCATAAATGTTGTAGGAATCCTCGCACTTGGAAGTTCCCGACCCTTTATTCTTTCCTTCTGTTAGATCTAACATGGATCTTACAACATTCCTCCAAGACCATGGTGAATCGTATTGTTGGTTTTGAGAAGATCCTTGTTTCATCTCCAAGAGTTTCTTGAGATGCTTATGTTTCTCTTCCTCTCTTAACTCCAAGAAACTGGTCCACATTGATGGAACCCGTTCCGTGACGTGCACAATTGGACCACGGAATTGACTCATCATCAGTTGTTGCAGCTCGGGTCGAGATACCTATAAGCATACATAAGACCCATATGAGATTTCATCTATTCACCGATAAAGCCCTAACTAAAAGATCATTATGAGAGTTTCAAACACTAATTTCTACCGTGCCTAATAAGGACAGAAAACATATATTCAAAACGAAATATATTTTTGTAAATTGTAACCACAAACGCCAAAACAATTTTTTTACTTGTGCGTCATGTTGTAGTTTCATCTGAAATTCTTACAAAAAGATCCCGGGTTCAAATCGTGGTCCCCGGCTTAGAGAAGATGATTATGGACCAGGAACTTCTTGGTTTAAACTGAAACCTTAACTATGGTTTAGGTTGAAATGTACTTACGTTGAATGCTGAAGTTAAAGTGTCAGTATCAAAGCCGGCAAGAACAGATGACGGGCCTCCACCAATATAGAACGGCTACACATAAGCAACACGTAATTTGCCAAAGGAAAAAATATTTAGAAACAATGTTATATTAAATTGTTAGCAACAAAAAAAAAAAAAAATCAATGTTATCTTAAATTAGTCTTAAATGTTAAACTAAGTTAAGTACTTGGAAGGTTTCGAAACCGAGGCTCTGAGTCGGATCAATGCTGCAAATGACATGAAGGCGTTGGCCTATGCCTGTGTTGAGCAAATAGAAGACAGAACCAGCTGGAATCCAGTAAATGTCTCCTCCTTTCAGTTTCCTCTCTCCGAATTCGTCTTTGCATATCACTCCAAGCGTTGCTTCACCTGCAAGTAAACACATGTTGACACAGAAAGAAACTAAAATTAGATATCATAAATAGAAAAAAAAGAGAGAGAGAGAGAGAGAGAGAGAGAGAGAGAGAGAGAGACCTTGACGAATGAAGATAAGGAGGCTAGAGTCAAGATACTGAGGGACAAAGAGAGTTTTAGGTTCCATTGTAAGAAACCCAATGTGCATTGGTTTCTCAATGATCCTTCCTTTTGGAGATATTACAACTCTCATTTCTCCACCTTCTGATTTGATAACTTGCCTCCAATCTTTCATCATGAACCCTCCCCCTCCTCCTCCTCCCCCTCCTCCTCCCCCTCCTCCCCATTCTTCTTCTCCTTCATACCCATTTGATCCCATCAACATAACTCCATGGAAAACCACAACCAGAAGCAAAAACCCAAAACATCTCTTGCTTTTCTCCATTTTTTCACTCTCTATGTCTCTCTCTGATGGTTGATAATGTTTTAGTATATTTGAAAGAAGGGTGCATGCGAGTATGTGTTAAGTAGGAGGAGGGAGGACGACACGTGTGGCACATGCAAACATTTGGAGCATTCGTGTCTACACACGCAGTTTCTTTATACATTAACGTTTTCTTTCGACCACCTCTCCTCTTTCATTATCTCTTTTGGATATCTCACTAGTGATAAATATTTGATATTTTGAGATTGAAACCACATGAAATCAAATATCATTCAATAAAAAATTTAAGAGGTAGGAAACATGTTACAGAGTTCTTTTTGTAAAGAAAATATTTAAATTACACAAAATTGAAACGTTTGAAAACGCAGAAACGATTTTTTAGTTTTTTAAAAAGTAAATGTGAACACACATGTATATAGATATGAATAAAACAACAACATCAAAACAATATCTTTAAATAAAAAAACATCAAAACAATATTTATAAATAATTTAAACAACACAAACTCTACACATAAATCTTAAATAGTTAACATAAACTAAAGATGATAACGCTAAATATTAAATATTTAGACTACCATCTTTATTCATTTCATCAATTCTACCAAATAAAATTGTCTATAAAATTGATTTGTTGAAAGAAAGAACTTAAAATTCAAATCTCAAAAAAATTATATAATAAATCAGGTAGATCGTCTTCAGCATCTCATATGTAGTTGAGAAGATTTGGGTAAACAATTTTTTTCTTGTCAATAGAAAATATAGATTAGTGTGCATAGATACCAAATCTTGCATTATTTTTAAGAACAACTAGGTGACTTCCCGTACTGTAAGCAGGTGTGAACATAATTTCGTAACGTGATTAATTTTAATATTGAAAGACATTATGAATTATGAAAAACTAAAATGTCCTAGCATGTAAAAGTAAATTGAAAATGTTGTTTATGATTTACTCAATAATGATATGTTAAATAATGAAAGATGATAAAAAAACATAATGATATGTTAAATAATGAAAGATGATAAAGAACATAAGTCTGGTTTAAGAAATTTAAACAAAACAAAAGTCAAATTTTTAAAAAACTGATGAAGGTTTTGAAACATTTTCTTGTAGACGATATTTATCGGTGATTAGGATTTTTAACTTAGTCCTAGATTTTGGTATTGATAAGATATTAAATTATCATATGAATAACTAACCTCTTTCTACCAATACCATCTCAATCGAATTTCAAGTGGACATCAAAGATTTGCACAAGACAGTGATTTGAGCTTTGATTTTTTTGGTTACAAACGATGTCAAAATATTGACAAAGAGTACGGCTGGAGAATCTTGTTTGGGTATGATAGACATTATGATATAGTTATGAAAAAATAGAAGAGTGTAGATTACTTCTTTTTATTTTATCATATAGTATTTGTGATTTTATTATTGATATATTATTGGTTCTAGATAAACCAAAAACGTAATATTCCTAAGATGATTTTGTTTATGTGTTTTGTTTTAGAAATTATTTTAAACTCGGAAAAACAAATAATTTATATGAAAATCTCGTGTTTACATTTTTCACAGTTGTATAGGATTTGCATCCAGCTCATGAGAATCATATTTTTTTAACTTTCTTGTTACATTGACAAAAGAAATGATACCAATTCTCAATTCTTTACAACATCAACAGATTTAATTGTGGCCAACGAAAGTGACATAGTTAATCCAAAAAAAAAAAGATTTTGTAAGTTAAATTTTTATCCATTGTAACAAATAAAATTGGTTCCTAAAAAATTGGAAACAAACATTTGAAACAAACAAATTTAATTTATATCCGTGCATAATTTTTCTTACTCGTGAATTGAGACTATTTTTTATAATTCATTTAGTTAAACAATAATAATAATTTAATTAAGAAAACTATCAGTTTAAGCCATGTCATCTTTTATGCTAAGACATGTCATCATTCCAAGTCATCATTTATTTAAGCATAGAACCAATAAAATTAAAACACCTAATCATCTATAACTAAAACAACTTTGCATTTAATAGGAAGGGAATCTTGTTTATGGTTGAAGTGCTTTTTTTTAATTTGGTTAAATAACCTACAAAGAAATAATATATATAGTGTGCATAGATACCAAATCTTGCATTATTTTAAAGAACAATCTTTTTTTTTTTTGGTAGTGAAAGAACAATCTTGTTTATAGTTGGTGTGCTTTTTTTTAATTTGTTATTTAACCTAAAAATAAATAATATATATATATATAGTTTACATTTTAAATTTTTTACTTATTACGCTTAAAAAAGAATAATTAAAATAAATTAAAATTGAAAAGAAGAGGCGTGTTCTGGCAAAGGCGGCAAGTCTGCGCAGGGCAAAAAAAAGAGGTGGGATGATGTTTCTGGAGGCGGCTAGAGTGGTTGTAGTTGTTTCGGATGCAGGAGCACTGAGCACCAAGTGGCGAGTTGCCCCAAGAGGGAGGCATCTCGGGAGGCCAAGATGTGTTTCCATTGCAGGGAGCAAGGGCATATCAGGCCGTTGTGTCCTAAGTTGCAGCAGATGGCTGTGGCAGCTGTTCAGCCAGTGGCAGCGCAGCCGATGGCTCAAGTGGTGGCAGTGCAGCATTTTGATCAGATTGGACCAGCACCACGAGTTTATGCAGCGGCAGAGGTGGGGCAGCAGAGCGGCGCGCAGATCACATGTAAAATCTTAGACTCGAACTTCGTAAATTCTTAAGTTGTTGAATTGTTGTTGTGTTCTTTTATTTTGCATGTGATAGAAATAGTAGGGTTCTCAACGTATATAAATTGTGTAGGGACCTTGTTAGTGGGAGGTTTTGAGTCCAATGTGCTATTCGATTCCAGAGCTTCGAATTGCTTCATTACTCCGGAGCATACCGAGAGCAGTGGCATTCGGAGCAGCACTGGTGAGCGTTCTGGCTTGGTCAAAGTGGCTGGAGGTGGATTCTTGACTACTTTTGGCCAAGCGAGGGGAGTTGATGTTCAGATTGTTGGGGAGTCGATGCTAGCAAATTTGATTATCACTGTGGTGGAGCTGTACGACGTCATTATGGGGATGAATTGGTTGGCGTATTACATAGTTCATCTGGACAGTTATCGAGGCAGAGTTTTTTTTCAGCGCGAGGCTGGGAGGTTAGTGTTTCAGGGTGTGAGACCTACTTCCGGAAGTCTGATAATCTCAACTATTCAGGCGGAGCATATGATAGTGCGGGGTTGCAAAGCGTATTTGGCGACGATTATGATGCCGAAGTCTAGTGGCAAGGTTGCTATTGAGGATATTCGAGTTGTTTAGGAGTTCGAGGATGTATTTCGGTCACTGAAGGGATTACCATCATCTTGGTCAGATCCTTTCACGATTGAGCTAGAGCCTGGGATAACTCTGATTTCTAAGGCTCCTTAAAGGATGGCTCCAACAAAGTTGGCAGAGCTAAAGAAGCAGTTGGAGGATTTGTTGAGTAAGGGTTTTGTTCGGCTTAGTGTGTCACTGTGGGGAGCGCTGGTTTTACTTGTGAAGAAGGAGGATGGCAATTTTTGGTTGTGTATCGATTACCGAGGTCTGAACTGAGACACTATGAAGAACAAGTACCCTCTCCCGAGGATTGATGAGTTATTGGATCAGCTGAGGGATGCTACTTGGTTCTCTAAGATAGACTTGGTGTCGGGTTATCATCAGATCCCGATAGATGAGGCGGATGTTCGTAAGACAACAATCAAGACGAGATATAGGCACTTCAAATTTGTGGTTATGCCCTTTGGTTTGATGAATGCGCCGACAGCTTTTATGAGATTGATGAACGACGTGTTCAAGGATTATTTGGACGTGTTCGTTATCATTTTTATAGATGATATCTTGGTTTACTCGAGGAGTCCAGAGGAGCAAGAGGCTCATTTGAGATTGGTTTTGGAGAAGCTTCGTGAGAAGAAGCTGTACGCTAAGTTGAGCAAGTGCATTTTAAGATAGCATTAGATGGGGTTTCATGGTCACATTGTTTCCGCAAAGGGAGTTGCTGTGCATACGGCAAAGATAGAGGTTATTCGAGATTGGCCTAGGCCGAGTAATGCCACTAAGATCACGATTTTTATTGGGTTGGCTGGATATTACAGGAGATTCGTCATGGGATTTGCGAGTATGGCGCAGTCTATGACGAAGTTAACCGGGAGGGATATCCCATTTGTTTCTTTGCCAGAGTGCGAGGAGAGCTTTGCGATGCTCAAGGAGATGTAGATGAGTACACCTGTATTAGGATTACCCAAGCCGGGGAAGCTTTATACAGTGTACAGAGATTCTTCAATAGTTCGTTTGGGTTATGTTCTGATGCAGGAGGGCAGGGTCATTGCGTATGCTTCGAGGCAGTTGCATGGTAGTGAGTGTAATCGCCCTACGCATGATATTGAGTTGGGAGTAGTGGTGTTTATTTTGAAGGTTTGGAGGTCCTTCCTTTATGGCGGGAAGGTGCAGATTTTTATGGATCACAAGAATTTGCAGGATATCTTTACTCAGCCGTAGCTGAATATGAGACAGAGACATTGGGTTGAGTTGCTGGCGGATTATGATCTAAAGATTATTTACCATCTGGGTAAGGCCAACCAAGTGGCAGATGCTCTAAGTCGGCAGAGAGTTGATTCGATTCGGGAGCAGGACGTTGAGGCCTTAGTGAGCGAGATTAGCACCTTGCGTATGTGTGCTATTTCGCAGGAGCCTTTGGGATTAAAGGTTGTTGATCAGGCTTATCTTTTGAGTAGGGTTCGAGTAGCTCAGGAGGTTGATATTTTCTTTGTTGATTCATCAAGGGCAGATGGTTTCAAGTATCATGTCTCTTCGAATGGGACTATTTTGGTTCGCGAGCGAGTTTGTATGCCTAAGGAAGAGATTTTGAGGCAAGAGATTCTACGAGAGGCTCATGCGAGCAAGTTTTCAATTTATCCGGGAGCGACTAAGATGTACCATGATCTTAAGCGGTATTATCATTGGGTCAAGATAAAGAGAGATGTAGCTGATTGGGTCGCAAAGTGCGATACGTGCCAGTTAGTGAAGGCAGAGCAACACATTCCGGGTGGTAAGTTGCATAGTTTTCCCATTCTGGACTGGAAGTGGGATTTGATTACGATGGATTTTGTGGTGGGATTACCTAACTCACGAACCTATGGTGTTATATGGGTGATAATGGACTGTCTGCCTAAGTAGGCACATTTTCTTGCCATTAAGAAGACCGATGGAGCTGCGGTTTTGGCCAAGATAATTTGTGAAAGAGATTATGAGGCTGCATGGAGTGCCAGCCAATATAGTGTTAGATCAGGATCCCAAGTTCACTTCAAAGTTTTGGAGAGCCTTTTAGGCTGAGATGGGCACAAAGGTGCATATGAGTATATCTTATCCTCCGCAAACTGATGGTCAGTCAGAGAGGAATATTCAGACTTTAGAGGATCTGTTGAGGATGTGTATACTGGATTAGGGTGGTCAGTGGGTTGATCATTAGTGCCTGGTTGATTTTACGTATAAAAACAGTTATCAAGCGAGTATCAGGATGGCTCCTTATGAGGCGTTATATGGGAGGCCGTGTAGGATACCTTTATGTTGGACCCAAGTGGGGGAGAGAAGCATCTTTGGTGCGAGTTTTGTTCAGGAAATGATGGAGAAGATCCGTGTTTTAAAGCAGAACATGAAGGAGGCTCAGGATTGGCAGAGGAGTTATGCCGATAAGAGGAGAGGAGAGTTGGAGTTCACGGTAGGAGATAGAGTTTATCTTAAGATGGTCAAGTTGTGAGGACCCAACAGATCGATTTTAGAGAATAAGCTGAGTTCGAAGTTTATGGGTCCGTTTCCGGTGGTGGAGCGAGTTGGACTAGTGGCTTATCGTTTGGATTTACCTTCGATCATGAAGGCATTTTAAGATGTGTTTCATGTGTCGATGTTGAGGAAGCGCCTGCATGAGTTGGAAGAGTTAGTGGGCTGAGATACCTGAGGATCTTTAGCCTGATTTGTCTATGGCGGTGAACCCAGTGAGAATTCTTAAGAGGAGGGTCAAGGTTTTGCGTCGTAAGAGGATACCGTTGCAAAGAGTCTTGTGGGACTGTAGCTGTACAGAGGAGCAGACTTGGGAGCCTGAGGCAAAGATGAAGTTGAAGTTCAGGAAGTGGTTCAACAAGCAGGTCATGTTGGGAATGTCCTGAAATCACACTTGTATTCACTTCAGTGATAGTTGTGAAGTCGAGATTAGACATTCATATAATACTAGGTGGTCATTACGTTTTGCTAGAAGCCGCTTATGATCTATGAGTTATGAACTCATTACTAGTATTATATGATCCTACAGGGTCACACACCTAAGCAAATAGGATTCACTTTATAAGGGAATGATCATTAATGTAATGATCTAGATGATGTGTATTTGATACACATTATAAACATGTTTTAAAGGCAGCGTCGATCGACACTATAGTAATGTCGATCGACACGAGGGTTTAACCGAAATAAGATTTTGGTTTAGTAACTTAATTGATTCTGAATCGGTTCAGGATCAATTAGGTTTTCTCCAGGACCTATATAAAGGAGATATAGGTCACAACCTGGAGAGATAGTTTTCCGAGAAAACCCTATTGATAGCCGCCTCTGAGAATTCCCTGAAAGATCCGATTCCAGGCACTAGCATCCCTGCGGATTCCTATTTGTGTGCGTGTGGACTATCGGTAGAGGCACTGCATTTGAAGTGCTGCAGATCTCGAATCCCTGATCAAATCTCCGCTGCAAACTCCAGGTATATTCGAGATCCGTTTCATCAGATTTAAAGTTTACAAACCCTAGATCCTAGGAAAAGGAATTGCATCTAGGTTGGTTAATAGAGATTAATCCGGTAAAACCTGTATGAATTCCTATAGTGGTATCAGAGCCTTAGGGTTTAACTAGTAATCTGTATGAACTGAATTCGGATTTGATCGTTTTTCCTTCGTAAAATTGTTTTTGTGAAAATTGCTCAAATCGTGAAAGAAACCTAGTCATGTCGATCACCACTAAGGTAGTGTCGATCGACACGTCTGTCTTTGCCTTGCGATCGATGAACCGGTTCAATTGGATTGAATCGGTTATCGTGCTCGGTTAACAGATCGATTTAACTAGCAAATTTCGTTTTGTTGCGGTTTGGTTGGTGTCGATCGACACAAATGTTGTGTCGATCGACACCGATCGGTAATCGACTCGGTTCAATTAGATTGACCGGTTATCGATCCGGTTCAATTGGATTGACCTGTTATCGAGAAATTGAATTTGGTTTGGTCAATGTCGATCGACACAAATGTTGTGTCGATCGACACTGACCGGTTATTAAAATTTTGTGTCGGTTCTCGAAACCGGTTCAATTGGATTGATCGGTTTTCGATGAACTGAGACAGAGATGTCAGTGTCGATCGACACTAAGGTAGTGTTGATCGACAGCTGACGCAGATTAAGGGTTAATGAACCTGAAATCAAATAACCGAACCAGATTTAATGAGATTGGGTTTCTGAATGCATATATGATATGTATTAAGGATTAAATGTTCAGTTCCTCGACTAAATATCAAGTGTTCTGGATGTCTTCCCGATCTTGTCAGCTGTCAAGGCTCAATTCATTGCGTGATAGTCTTGCAGTGCAAGGTATTTGCAGTTACATGAGTGTGGCATTAGGTAATTGAGTTGATGGGCTTGCAGTGCATGACATCAACTATTACATGACGGAAGAGATTGGTTTACTTGAATGGGCTATCAGAAGTTCTGGGCCCAGAGACATCAGGTGGTTAGAACATAAGATGTTTTATCCACAACCAAGAGTCATATTGGATATGATTAGCAAAGTGTTGCTTACCTGTATAGCTAAGATTTGAGTAACAGCCAGTGGCTCGCTCGGATTTTAGTGAAACATGGATCTTGGATCATTATATTCTTTGAGGAAACATAGTTTTGAATATAATGAGAGTTTTCTTAATTGTTAAGTTTACTCTTTTATTGAACATCGTAACTTACCCTCTACCTCTTTTGTTTCAGCAATGTCAAGCTCAAACAACACTTTCTCCCTAAGATCCGTCATTGAGAAGGACAAGCTGAATGGATCTAATTTTCTGGAATGGTATCGGAACCTGAGAATTGTTCTCAGGCAGGAGAAAAGGGACTATGTCCTTGATAAGGTTCTCCCCGAGATGTACCGTGCCAATGCCCCGCAGACAGAAAAGAATGCTTGGGATAATGTGGTTGATGTGACTTGTCTGATGCTAGCTACCATGAACTCAGATTTGCAGAAGCAATATGAGAACGTGGCGTCGCCCATCGAGATAATCACTAGCCTGAAAGCTATGTTTCAGGAGCAGGCTCGAACTGAGAGATACCAGACGGTTAAATCTCTGGTTGAGTGCAAGCTACCAAGTGATGCTCCAGTGAGTCCCCACGTCATAAAGATGATGGGTTATATTGATAACTTGGGGAAACTGGACTGTCCCATTAGCCAAGAGTTGGCTACTGACATCATACTGCAGTCACTGCCGCCAAGCTATGATACGTTCATTATGAACTATAATATGAACAGCTTGACGAAGACGTTGACTGAGTTACATGGCATGCTTAAGACAGCTGAGCCAAACATCAAGAAGGGTGCCCCTAATGTGCTTATGGTACAAAGGGGCAAAAAGAAACCCGGCAAG
This sequence comes from Draba incana, assembly GCA_963576765.1. Lineage (NCBI taxonomy): Eukaryota > Viridiplantae > Streptophyta > Magnoliopsida > Brassicales > Brassicaceae > Draba > Draba incana. The sequence goes on from OY755202.1 coordinate 43,620,632, forward strand.
GGCAAGGGAAAGGGCAAGGCTGTCCAGGTTATGAACCAGGACAAACCTGTGCCTTCCCCTAAGCCCAGAGCTGGCCCTTCTGATGCTGATAAGTGCCATTTCTGCAATGAGTCTGGGCATTGGAAGAGAAACTGCAAGAAATTCCTGGATGGTCTGAAGAACAAGAAGAAGACGTACGAGACGACTTCTCCAGGTATTTATGTTATTGAAGTAAATTTTACTTCTACAGGTTCTACCTCATGGGTATTAGATACCGGCTGTGGTGCTCATATTTATACTAATGTGCAGGCACTAAGCAATAGTAGGACGCTGAAGAAAGGACAAGTGGAGCTGCGAGTCGGGAATGGAGCAAAGGTTGCTGCGTTGGCCGTGGGCACTTATCATTTGTCTTTGCCTTTGGGCTGGGTTTTAGAATTAAACAATTGCTATTATGTACCTGCGATAAGCAGAAACATCATTTCAGTTTCCTGTTTGGATTTAGAAGGATTTGATTTTTCTATAAAGAATAAATGTTGTTCTTTTAATCGTGAAGGTATGTTTTATGGTAACGGTCCATTAGAGAATGGGCTTTACATTTTAAACCAATCAATGCCCGTTTATAACATAAATACTAAGCGGTTTAAGTCTAATGACGAAAACCCAACTTTTCTCTGGCACTGTCGTTTGGATCACATAAAGGAGAAACGCATACAGAAGCTCCATAGTGATGGGCTTCTGGGCTCATTTGATTATGAATCATGTGAGAAATGTGAATCTTGTTTGATGGGCAAAATGGTGAAGGCTCCTTTCAACAAACCAAATGAACGGGCCAGTGACTTATTGGGCCTTATACATACAGATGTCTGCGGCCCGATGAGCACAAGTGCTAGAGGAAATTATCAATACTTCATTACCTTTACTGATGATTTCAGTAAGTATGGCTATGTCTATCTAATGAGACACAAGTCGGAATCCTTTGAGAAATTTAAGGAGTTCCAGAATGAAGTACAGAACCAACTTGGCAAAAGTATTAAAGCTCTTCGATCAGATCGTGGAGGAGAATACTTAAGTCAAGAATTCAGTGATCATCTGAGAGAGTGTGGAATTGTTTCACAGCTCACTCCTCCTGGAACACCCCAATGGAATGGAGTTTCCGAGAGGAGGAATCGAACCCTATTAGATATGGTTCGATCAATGATGAGTCACACAGACCTTCCATTATCCTTTTGGGGATACGCTCTAGAAACGTCTGCATTTACACTAAACAGAGTCCCATCAAAATCAGTTGCAAAGACACCACATGAGATGTGGACTGGAAATGTTCCAAGTTTGTCTTTTCTGAAAATTTGGGGTTGTGAAGCTTATGTAAAACGTTTAATATCTGATAAGCTTGCACCCAAATCTGATAAGTGCTTTTTTGTTGGTTACCCTAAGGAAACCAAGGCGTACTACTTCTACAACCGTTCTGAGAACAAAGTGTTTGTTGCTCGGGATTGTACTTTCCTTGAAAGAGAGTTTCTTCATAAGAAGAACAGTGGGAGTAAAGTACTGCACGAAGAAGTTCGAGAATCACAGGAGCCTACTCAACCTAATGAGGAAGAGCAGCAGGTGGAACCACAAGGAGTTCTGGAACCAGCACCTGTGGTGCCTGAAGTTCGCAAATCCGGAAGAATTCGTCACGAACCCGAGAGGTACTACGGTCTTCTCGTGAACGATTGTCATGACCTGTTGATCATTGACAGTGACAAACCTGCAAATTTCGAAGAAGCAATGTTGGGCCCTGACTCCGAAAAGTGGCTTGGAGCCGCTAGATCCGAAATGGGATCTATGTCAGAAAACCAAGTATGGTCCTTGGTAGATTTACCTGATGGTGTGAGACCTATTGAGTGTAAATGGATCTTCAAAAGGAAGATTGACCTGGATGGGAATATTCAGATATTCAAAGCTAGATTAGTGGCTAACGGTTTCAAGCAAATTCATGGTATTGACTATGATGAGACCTATTCCCCAGTCGCTATGCTTAAATCCATTCGGATACTCCTAGTAACTACCGCTTATTATGATTATGAGATATGGCAGATGGATGTGAAAACAGCTTTCCTTAACGGAATTCTGGAAGAGGATGTGTACATGACACAACCGGAAGGTTTCACAGATCCTAAAACTGTTGGGAAAGTATGCAAGCTTCATCGATCTATTTATGGATTGAAGCAAGCATCAAGGAGTTGGAATCTTCGTTTTGATGAAGCGGTCAAAAATTTTGACTTCGTCAAGAACAAAGAAGAACGATGTGTATACAAGAAGACTAGTAGGAGCGGAGTTGCATTTCTCGTACTGTATGTAGACGACATACTTCTTCTCGGAAATGACGTTCCATTGCTTTAGTATGTCAAGACTTGGCTTGGAAGTTGTTTTTCCATGAAAGACATGGGTGAAGCCGCGTACATCCTTGGAATAAGAATCTATAGAGATAGATTGAAAAGGCTTATTGGATTGTGTCAAGATACTTATATAGATAAGGTATTGCACAGATTCAATATGCAGAATTCCAAGAGAGGTTTCACGCCTATGTTAAATGGTATAACTCTTAGCAAGAAGCAGTGTCCTTCGACACAAGCTGAGCGGGAGCGAATGAATAGAATTTCTTATGCTTCAGCAGTAGGATCTATTATGTATGCCATGATCTGTACTCGTCCAGATGTTGCTTGTGCCTTAAGCATGACGAGTAGATACCAATCTGATCCAGGTGAGTGTCACTGGAAAGCAGTCAAGAGTATCCTCAAGTAATTGAGAAATACTAAGGATAAGTTCTTGGTGTATGGAGGAAATGATGAGCTGATCATTAGTGGATTCACGGATGCAAGTTTTCAGACAGACAGAGACAATTTCCGGTCTCAGTCTGGCTATGTCTTTTGTCTGAATGGCGGTGCAGTCAGTTGGAAAAGTTCCAAGCAGAGCACCGTAGCTGATTCCACTACTGAGGCTGAATACATTGCCGCTTCGGAAGCAGCAAAGGAAGCTGTTTGGATCAAGAAGTTCGTGTCTAAACTTGGTGTGGTCCCTAGTCTCTTAAAGCCTGTGGCATTGTTCTGTGATAACAATGGAGCAATTGCTCAGGCGAAAGAACCAAGGTCACACCAGAAGTCCAAACACATAGAGAGGAAATATCACTTGATACGTGATATAATTGATAGAGGAGACGTGAAGATCAGCAGAGTTCCCACAGATGAGAATGTCGCTGATCCTCTGACCAAACCCCTCCTGCGACCTAAGCATGAGAGTCATACTGCTGCTATAGGACTAAAGGAAATTAAGATGTGATCTTGATTTTAGTGGGAGTTGTCTTGGTTTTAAGTTATGCTTTGATGTTCTTGTAATCATACCTTGATGATTTTAATAAAATTTGATTTCAGTATTATTTAAATGTGTTTAAATGATAGTCCCAAAATAATTTATGTCATTCTATAGGTCATCAAGTTGAGGACTTGATCATGAAACCCTATAAGAGATAATTGACATAGATTATGTTTGTCCCTGGTCGAGGTTGTTGATGTGGGACACCAGCAACCGCGCGAGACTAGCATGTGAGGTGACTGATGACTAAGTTTCATGGAGTCATTAATAAGAGTATTAAAGTCAATCACATAGATATATGTTAGAGAACATATGATCGGACATGACCCACTAATGAGAACTCTACAGGAAATTAAGTGTCATGAGAGGTTCTCATAACGACTATAGAGTATAGTCCCTAGACCTGAGTTCATCATGATTTCTTACATATGAATTGGTCCGTTTCGACTTTGTCAAACGTTATCCGTAAAAGGTGACTATAAAGGCATTGATTGAGCGTATCATGAAGTGTGTGAAGGAACAGGGATGGAACAAGATGGGATTTGTCCCTCCTGTAAAACAGGAGATAAATATCTCAGGGCCCATCGAAGATTTGATACTGAGGAATGTGTGGCCGCACTCGAACGAGTTGAATGTCAGTCGTTTGTTTTGTCAGTATAAATCGGAGTTCGATGAACATGATGTTGGTTGAATAAGGATGACACGGTTCTTGCCTTATGCCAGATCGAGATATAGCGACAAAGGGATTATTGGAATAGTTTATTCCAGTACAAGTGGGAGATTGTTGGGAATGTCCTGAAATCACACTTGTATTCACTTCAGTGATAGTTGTGAAGTCGAGATTAGACATTCATATGATACTAGGTGGTCATTACATTTTGCTAGAAGCCGCTTATGATCTATGAGTTATGAACTCATTACTAGTATTATATGATCCAACAGGGTCACACACCTAAGCAAATAGGATTCACTTTATAAGGGAATGATCATTAATGTAATGATCTAGATGATGTGTATTTGATACATATTATAAACATGTTTTAAAGGCAGCGTCGATCGACACTATAGTAGTGTCGATCGACACGAGGGTTTAACCGAAATAAGATTTCGGTTTAGTAACTTAATTGATTCTGAATCGGTTCAGGATCAATTAGGTTTTCTCCAGGACCTATATAAAGGAGATATAGGTCACGACCTGGAGAGATAGTTTTCCGAGAAAACCCTATTGATAGCCGCCTCTGAGAATTCCCTGAAAGATCCGATTCCAGGCACTAGCATCCCTGTGGATCCTATTTGTGTGCGTGTGGACTATCGGTAGAGGCACTGCATTTTAAGTGCTGCAGATCTCGAATCCCTGATCAAATCTCCGCTGCAAACTCCAGGTATATTCGAGATCCGTTTCTTCAGATTTAAAGTTTACAAACCCTAGATCCTAGGAAAAGGAATTGCATCTAGGTTGGTTAATAGAGATTAATCCGGTAAAACCTGTATGAATTCCTACAGGTCATAGCTTGAGCTTACTTGTATCTTTGTGGTTCCGGTTTTTTATGTTAGCTTTTGGCTATTTGTCGTTTTTTGTTTGTGTTGTAACGATATACATTTTTGGAAATTTATAAGATGGAGTTCCTTATTTATTTCCCTGTGTTGTTATAAGATGTGTGATTCTTATAAGTGTTACTCGTGTTATTGACCAGTGTGGGCCGTGTTTGAGATGATATTTCGGGTCAAGAATTTCGAGTTTTGACCATTGGAGGTGGTACTAGTCATAGAATTTATTACTCTAGGGGCAGTAGCGTTCCTGAATGACTCATTACAGTTTGGAGAGAGGTTCTCTGGTGGTTTTATCTGGGACAAGTGGGTCTCAGTATAGATATCGAGGGATAGTCGAGGATGTACTTACTGTGACGAATGGGTCTCAGTATAGTATGGAGGGATGATTACTTAGCTGTGACAACTGGGTTTCAGCATAAGTATCAAGAGATAGTGGTTCTCTTCAGGGATAGTGGTTTCCCTGCATTTCTTTTGGAGATAGTGGTTCTCCGGGAGTCTTATCTGAGACATGTAGGTCTCAGTATAGGTCTGGAAGGGAAAGTGGTTCCCGATGTAGTAATGAGTTAAGAGTAGTGAATGTCTGGAAACGTGCGTACAAGTATAGATGCGAGTATCTGAGATCAGTTGAGAATCTCCAGTTGTATGGACCAAGTGGGGACATATTTTTTGTCTTTTGGTAGACGTGTTTGTGGGATTCAAGGTCGAATCTAGATTAGTGGGGGAGAATTGTTACATCCTGAAACTAAAATTTAGTGTTTTGGAAGGGGTGTCTATCGACATCAATGTTTCGGGATAATTTTGGTTAAGTTTTTAATTGTTCGGTTTTGGCTCGGTTTGGGTGCACAACCCTAGGTCATCTATTATAAGGACCCAGCCGCAGTTAGTCACGATTTTGAAAGGTTTTGTTAGAGAAAAACTGTGATTTGAGAGAGAAAGTGAGGATCGAGAGTATTGTGGGTCGTTCTTTGCCGTTTTATCCATTCTTAAGGCTTGTGTTGACGTCGTGAGCGTTTGTTAAGCTTGTTGGTGTTTTTCCGGTGAAGGAAGTCATGGTCGGGGTCTGTTTTCTTGCGTCTCATTTCTTCAAATCGTTTTATCGAGGTGAGTGCGCGACCATAGGCTTCTATATACTAGGAATCGATTAGCGATTGGTTCTAAGTGTTTACGTTATGAAATCGGGTTGATTGTGTTGTTTCCTGGTGATAAATTTGTGATTGATTGTGTTTTCCTTCGTGACGGAACCGTTATTGAATAATTTTGGTCATGAATATGATCTGTTTTTGTTCTAAGTATTGAACTGCGAACAGAGTGTCGATCGACACCCTTGTTCATGAAGCGTCGATCAACACCGTACGATGTGTCGATCGACACCGTGCGATGTGTCGATCAACACCCATGTTGATGAAGCGTCGATCGACACCGTGTGATGTGTCGATCAACACCCTATTATTTCATGCGTTTAACTTTTAGAATTAATTGTTGTTGATTTTTGGTATATGCGTACTTAGCCTGTAGACGGGAGGACCGTCTCGCTAAGTATTTATTAAATACTTACGCAACTCTTATTTCCATGTGTTACACGTAAAAGAAATGTGTGATCGCGGAATCAAGACCCGTGAAGAGGATGATAGGATTGTTGTTTAATTGTTTAGTTCTAATGAACCTATTGAATTGGTTATTTGGTTTATTATTTTATTGGATTATTCGTGAGAATTTTCGAAATTGTTAAAATAGCCATAGAGAGTTAATGTTTATGAGAATATTAACTCGGGTTATTAAGTTTTTTTTTAAAAAAAAGATGTTAGTTGTTTCACCATTTCCCTCAAAAACAACTCTCCTTTCTAAATGTTAACATCGACAAAGACCAGCTACTTAATATGGAGTCTACAAGTTCATGTTTTGTTGGATGGTTGTGCCCTTGCTAGTCATCTCTAGAGGTGGGCATTCAGGTATTCGTTCAGATTCAGATCTTTAAATAAGTTTCTATTTAAAATATTTTGAGTACCCATTTGGTTTTTGGTTCGGGTTTGGTTCTGGTTTTTTGGTTTTAAGTATAGAGGATTTGTTCAGATATTTTTATACGTCGGTTCGGGTTCGGTTAAAATTTGGTTCAATTTTTTGGTTTTGGATTTTTTGTCCACCCTAAGTGTAACGCCCCCGACCCGGACTAGGCCAAACTTGACCCGATCAGTCGCCCAAGAATAAAACAAGAACATGAGCGACAAACCGTAGACCCAAATCCTGACCGGAGACGCCACGTGCGCGTACTCGGCCGAACATTCCAAGGTTCCAAAAACGCATTTTAAAACATCAGAACAAACATCCGAGCACACAGTTCCTAACAATCAAAACTTCAAGGCTTTTCAACCCGAGTCTTGAACGGTAGTTGGATCGTCCGGAGTGGACTAAGTATCATACGAAACCCAAGTTATTAAAAACCGTTCCCTTACTTATTTATTCTTAGGATTAAAAACTCTTACAAAAATGTATTTGCTCGAGAGTCTGATACTCCAAAACATTTATGTACATAATAAACATTTTTCGTTTACAAAACCAAGGAAATCTACCACTGATTTTCCTAATCTTCCTTCATGTGCTCCCAAAGGTCTTAGGTTATCTGCAAAACAGGTTGAGTCGTGAGAACTAATTGCCCAGTAAGTCTAGGCTCCCCTAACAGTCATTAATATATATTCCCAACCCAAAATAACAATCAACAATAAACACTCAAAATGCATGCATAATTAAACATGAACAGTTTATGACATGCATTAACGTTATCATTTCCACAAGGCCTTACGCGTTGTCAATTCCCATCACGTGTGTCCATCAAGTGTACCCAAAGGCATCGTTCGGTCCAAAACCACAAAGGCTAAGGACTTAGGATCCTTTAACAATTCATGTGGTCGTACTCATACGCTACCACATAGGGAATTCTGCATTGATCGCTTATGCAGTACACGGCCCTAGGCTGCAATCCTGTCTTTCAGTGTGTTCGTGAACTTAACCCTCCTCGGCTAAGTCACGGATCAAGAGAATGACCAACTGCACACATAACAAGTTTATATGATTTATGAATCTAGCATGTATGCATATAAACTTGTAACCAAAATCGTTCAGGTTCATTCTTTACACTTAGCAATTCTACGAATGATTTACATGAACCTTTATTAGGATAAATTAAACAAGCAACGTGTGTTCCACTCATCTAACACACGAACAAACATCACCAAGACTCACCTTTGTTTAAGGTAAAGTATGCGATTCTCCTCAAGGTTTCTACTCTTGGTTTTGCCTTAGATTCGGACTTGCTTTCTAGATCGGATCGAGACTTGCTAAGGAATTTCTTCGGATTCTTCGGGTCTGATCCAACATTTCCGTGTTGGATCCTAGGTGTTTCTCGATAAAGCTCTAAGACTTGGACGCTCACACAAAATGAACAGAGTTCCGACTAGAAAATTAACTATTCCCGAGCTACTCAGAAAAGACAACGTCTTGGATCACAAACACGGGAAAGGATCGGATTTTCTATGGTAATTTTCAGAGAGGTTTTGGTGTTTGCGAACATGGAAATAATGAAAGCTACTTGCTCATATATATAGGTTTTACTAAGCTAGTAGGTAGGTAGCTGGGTCACTGCTGACTCGTCGTTCACGGTCGCGACACCTCGTGCTTACGGATTTGTCGTGCTTACAGTTTTGTCGTGCTTCAGATTTGTCGTGCTTCCATTGACTCGTTACACATATACGCGACACCTCGTGCTTACGAGATTTGTCGTGCTTTTGATTTATCGTGCTTCCGTTGACTCATCTCACATATGCGCAACACCTCGTGCTTACGAGATTTTTCGTGCTTCGAATTTGTCGTGCTTCCGTTGACTCATCAGTCACAGTCGCGACATCTCGTGCTTACGAGATTTGTCGTGCTTCGGATTTGTCGTGCTTCCGTTGACTCATCAATCACAGTCGCGATACCTCGTGCTTATGAAACTTTTCGTACTTCGGATTTGTCGTGCTTTCGTTGACTCATCAGTCACAGTTGCGACACCTCGTGCTTATGAGATTTGTTGTGCTTCTAATGACTTGTCTCACACAATCGCGACACCACGTGCTTACCACGGAGCTCGAGTAGTACAGGCCGGACTGGGTCAGGAATTATCGGTCCGTAGTGGTGTATTGTGTGGCTGGTGTTTAGTTATGTTGTTGAGATATTCCGAAATAGGGAGTATCGAGTTTGACCAAGAGAGGTAGTTCTAGTCGATAGATGTTATTGACATTTTAGAATTTATTACTCTAAGGACTGCGGTTCTGAATAACTCATTCATTTTGTTTGGAGATGATTAGTTCTCCAGTGAGGATGATTAGTTCCTTAGAGGAGATTATTAGTTCTCCAGTATACTCTTTTGGGATGATTAGTTTCCATTTCGAGTATCGAGGGATGATTAGTTATATACCCTATATTTTACCTATTTTATTATCTATTTCAATGCATTTTATAAACACTTTAGTAAGTTTTTACACCAAAAGAGGTATTTTTCCTCATATTTGTAGTTTTAGAGTCTTAACATGGAAAATCATCAATAAGGAGCAAAAAGAGCTTTAAGAGGTGTATTCTGGTCCACAATACCTTTTACAAGCCAAAGATTTCTCAAGTTATCACACTTTACCAAGTTGGACAGAATTGAAGAACCTAAAGTTTAGCCACGGACGGAGGATCATATCAACTTGGATTTTGATGAACTATGACTACATTTCAATATCTCTGAGTTAGCTTTCTAATGGAATTGGAATTATCACATTTGGACTGGTAATCAAGAAGATACATCCGAATTACTGAAGACATGTCAAACTGCCTCGGAAGTGAAGCCAACATAGAATGGGCCTCGCACCGGACGGACTTGTGGTCCGGTGTCATGGACCGGTGCCACACATCAGAAACACACTTATGGACCCAGGCACTGGACACGTGATTTTTTCTGGGGCCATGGACCGGTACCTGGAGCAGTACGACCAAAAAGACATTTTTGCCAAAAACTAAACCCTAGAAGACCCTAGACCTATATATACTTGTTTTTAGCCTCTTGTTTGAGGGTGTGCCAAAATTATAAACACTTTTAGCAGAGAGAAACAGCCACCACGTCCCTTTGGGGATTTCTCCATAGATTTGAGTTTCAAGAGCTTCCGGTGGATGATCTCGCTTTGTATCTCGACATAGAGAAGAATCCTTCAACCCTTACTCTTTTATTCAAGTTTATTTATAATGTTTTCATCATCTCTTTGCTTTGTTTTTTGCACCATGTTTGAGTACTTCCCCTTGTTAGGTTATAGGAAAATCAAAGAGTTCATGGATTGTTAACTTTTGTCGATAAATTTAGGGATGCTATATTGTTCTTCATCTTTACTTTAGCTTAATGCTATATGCTTTTCTGATCATCTGGCATTAGATCATTGGTTTAACATACTCTCCAAAAGCTTGTATGTTGCTTGAACTAGTATTTGATGAATAATGCGTTATAATAATTCGAAAGGTTAGTTATAGAGTATTATGAACAATTGAATCTTGTGCTTTCTGCGTGTTTTCACTTTGTAATAACCATCGATAGTGAGTCTATTAGGGTGTTAAAACATAGTAGTCGGAGCCACGAAAGTGGAGAGATTATACCTTTGTGATTTGAGTTCTAGAATAATTTCCCTGAATTTCGATATATTGTTAATGATTTATGAGTCCCTGCGATGAACCTATTTGCCTAACGCTTGTTTAAATCTGATTTTTCATCCTTATTATTTGCTATTTTCGTGACTTCAAAAACCCCCAATCTTTATTTTGTTTTAGCTTTATTCGATTCTAATAAATTCGTAGTACAAAACTAGGTCCTTGTGGATTCGATCACATATATACTATTGTGATTGTCGTGCACTTCCAGTTGTTTATTTGGGTAAAACTTACACTCCATCAAGTTTTTGGTGCCGTTGTCGGGGACCTATTGTTCTTTGTCTACGAGTTTCGGACTAGAATGTAGTCTAAAACGTTTTTCTTTATTTTTGCACTTTTAATTTTCATTTTTCATTTGTTTTTGAGTGTTTCAGGAGTATAACGAAGCGAAAATGGCTACTACGATTCATGACTAGCAGCCGCATCAACCTTTACATCCTCCCGAAGCCAACCAAGTTGAGCTACGCATTGATGGCGAGACTAACAACCAAACGTTGGAGACAGGTTGTCGCAATGACGAATTTCGACAACAAACCGACGAAGAAGAAGAACCGGCCAATGAAGATGAGATCATTGGAGATTCCGACAAGACCTCCATTTTTCTAATGTCACAAGACGTGGACCTCAAGATAAAGCCTCAAGTTATAGCACTATTGAAGCAAGACCAATTTGGTGGACTTCCCGAAGAAAACCATTTGGATCATATAGATTCTTTTGAGGACTTGTGCAGCATCGTCAACACAATTAGAGCCCCATTAGATCACCTCAAATGCCGACTATTCATCTTCTCTTTAACCGGAGTTGCACTTCAATGGATAAAGCTACTATTGGCTAAATCTATAACCTTATGGCAAGGATGCAAAAAGATCTTTCTGGAGAAATTCTTTACCAAAAAGAAGCTACATATACTAAGAGCCAAGATCGCGAGCTTCCAGCAAGGACCTATTGAGCCTTACCCCGAATGCTTGGAGTGTTACAAGGAGTACATCAAAGATTGTCCACACCATGGTTTTCCGAAAGTAGTTTGTGGAATGGTTTCTACTAAGGTATTAACCAAGAGTACAAGCGATCCCTCGACGATGGAAGCAACGGGAACTTCATGAATAAACCCGTGGAAGAAGCAAAGCAGTTCATCGAAAATCTAGTTGCCAGCGAGAGCAACAATCAACCGAACTACGAAGAGACCGTTAAGGCAATAAAATCTAGAGCTACGCATTACAAAGACATCATGAAGATGGCTTCCCAAGTCCGGGACAAATACACTATGATGAACCGAGCTAAGGTTAGGAGAGTCTCTCATCAAGAACCTTGTGAAATCTACTTGGAAGATGGACCGGAAGATGATTTTAGAGAGGTGAATTTCATTGAAGGGAAACATCAAGGAGCTAGAGTCATAGATTTGGATTATGATCTAAATAGAAGGTATTACGCTCGCCCAAACCGGCCTCCTAGTTCCTTTCATCAACCCAAGCCAAGCTACTTCTAAGAGATAAGAAGGGAACACTATCAACCCCCTAGAAGATCGAATATATTTCGAGAAAAGGAGAGAGGAAAGACATGGGAAGAGCAACTTGAAGCGATAGCTCAAATATTTCATCGTGACCTTGAAGGACTAAATAAGGAAACATTTTCTCAAATGAATAAATTGAGGCACAATTTCAGCTGGAGATTTGGAGCCGTTTCTTCACATGTGAATAACCTCGAATTCCAAATAGCATGCGTCGTATAGACCATGAAGAGACCAGAAGGATTCCTTCCAGGAAAGGCGGAAGCAAATCCAAGAAATGAACATGTGAAGGCCATTACTCTAAGGAGTGGAACAAAGTTGGACGAGGTCTCGATGCCAAAAGAAGCCGAAGTTCCAAAGCCAAAAGAGATAGAACCGAAGACTGTCAATGAGCTAGAGAAGGAGAAGGAACCAGAAACCGGACTTTTTAGTGGATATATCAAAGAAAACGTGATCCGCCTCCAGAACCGCCCATTTACAAACCCAAGGTGCCATTCCCGAGTGCTTTAAATAAACCAAAGAAAGAGAAGGAACAAGCAAAGTTAAAGGAGCTCGTAAGCCAACTAAATGTGAGATTACCTTTTATTGACGCTTGTATGATCATTCCATCTTTGAGGAAGTACATGAAGGGGATCTTAACCAGCAATGTAAGCCTAGAAGAAGGGATAATGATGATCTCTTAAGACTGTAGTAAGGAACTCCAAAACGAAAGTACACGGAAGCTAGAAGATCCAGGTAGTTTTGTGCTTTCTTGCGACATCTCAGGAAGCACTTTTGAGCGATGCCTATGTGACCTTGGATCTAGTGTGAACCTAATGCCGTAAATAATGGCTAGACGACTCAGAATCACCAACTTCAGGCCCACAAGGATCAAACTAGTCTTCGCGGATGCTCCGTAAGATGACCTGTAGGTATCATTGTTGATTTATCAGTAAAAATTGGAGAATGTTGTATTCCTGCAGATTTTGTGGTATTGGAACTAGATCAAGAGCCTAGAGACCCAATCATCCTCAGACGTCCTTTCCTAGCTACCGCTGGAGCGATGATAGACGTGAAAGGAGGGAAGATTATGCTCAACCTAGGCGATCTAACCATGTATTTTGATGTCAACAACTACAAGCAATCCCCAACTTTGAATGAAAGAGTTTTCTTTGTAAACAAACTAACCGAAGCTTCTGAAGAGATACTTGAAGAACTCATTCTCAATGACTCTCTAGAAGTAGCTTTGATGCAGCAATACCAAAAAGATGGCTACTTAAAAGATGAAACTCGAGAATACGCAAAATTTCTAGAGATACCACATTCTTACGATAAGATGATGGCCTATCTTTCTGATATAATGCGTTTTTGGCACATTCTAACCTTTGTTTTGTAGGATTTTATCGAGTCATTTTTTATTCTTTTGAGTCATTTTAGGTTTAAAGAAGACTTGGGAACATGGATTTGAGCATTCGGGGGTCATTGAAGCAACGGGACAAATCCAGAGAAAAGATGGCGTTTTGAAGAACGGAGCACCTGCTCGGTTTGGAGCGAGCACCTGCTCGCACGAGGGCCCGAAGATCCAAGAGCTCCCTGGAATCGGGACCGACCGGTCCGGTCCCCAGAACCATTTTAACCTAATTTTTCCTATAAATAAGAGGGTAGCCACCTCTGAATTATTATTCCCTTTTTCACTTCATTTTCACATTTTTGGGAGGCTGAGACTCCATTGTTCCCATTTCTTTGATACTCAAGTGTTCTTCATTCCATTGGATTTGCTTATAAGATTTGGAGATTTCATTCCACAACATCTATTGAGAAGAATTCTAAAACCCTTATCTCTTTTATTGTCATTATGAATTCTCTCTTGTTGTTTGCTGCGTTTGATCTCTCCATGGTTGAGTAGTTCATTAGCTAGATTAGGGGATTTCAATGGTGATTTAGGATTGTTAGTGACTGAGCCAAATAGGATTGTATTATTCATACGTCTTCATCAATAGGGGTTCTTCATGCTTAGATTAATATTGATCACTTAATCCATGATTTCAAGTTTAACTTATCCACGACAGTGCTCTAGGTTGCTAGATAACCCATTGATGAGCAATTGGTGTGTAACCAACGACAGTTGATTGTTACCATCAATTGTGAACGAATTGAACAAACTCTTAATGCTTGTCTGCATCATTACTAAATCCAAACGACAGTTTAGGCATTTAGGTTGCTGGATAAAGATATTGATACATCACGACAGTGGGGCAATATTATCTTCATGTTTGAGTTCTAGACCGAATTGCTTTAATTCCTGAATAGTAGCTCAGTCCTTAATCCGAGATCACCAGAGAATAACCTTGATCTAGTGTTTTTCCTTATTGAATTTCATATCATTTAAATTGCAGCTTTCACTATTTCCTTACAACCAAAAACCATATTTTATCTTAGCTTTAAGTTAAAATCCATAATTTCATAGTGTAACCTTGGTCTCTGTGGATTCGATACCCTTTATACTACTGCGATTGTCTGTGCACTTGCAAAATTATTTTGGGATTAAAACTTAGCACACCAAGTTTTTGGCGCCGTTGCCGGGGACCAATTGCGTTACCTTTGAAATTCGATTTTATTTATAGTCTAAGAATTTTGCTAATTTTGTTTTTATTTTCTTTTGCGTGTGTCTTAGGTATAAATTCCAGCCAACATGGGCGAGGAAACCGACAATCAAACCGCAAATGGTCATGTAGCCAATGCTATCCGGAGAATGGAACAACAAATAGCTCAATTGCATCAACAGCAACAACCGCAGCAGCGTCGTACAATTGGGGATATGGACAATCCCCATACTTCCTATCGGAACCGAGCGACAAATATTCCACCTGCTTTTGAGGGGCAAGACTATGAGATTAAGCCTCAGCTGATATCACTGGTTAAGCAAAACATGTTTCATGGACTTCCCGCGGAAATTCCGGTAGATCATATAGAGAACTTCGAGGAGATTTGCTCCACAGCAAGCTCTAATGGAGTGAACCAGGATTTCATGAAATGCAAGCTTTTCCCTTTCTCACTCGCGGACAAAGCCTCCCGCTGGCTCAAGTCGCTACTAGTCGGATCCATCACAACTTGGCCGCAATGTATAGCAGCATTCTTGGGTTATTTCTACACCAAAGCCATGACCGCGCGCTTAAGAAATAAGATCTCTACATTCCAAAAACGTGCAGGAGAGTCTTTTAGTGAGGCATGGGAACGGTTCAAGGAATACAAAAGGAAGTGTCCACACCATGGATTCGCCGATGAGAAATTGCTTAGTATCTTCTACGATGGTGTTGATCGTGATGCTAGGAACACTTTGGATGCTGCGAGTAATGGTGATTTTATGACCAGGACCAAGGAAGAAGCGATTAGATTGATAGAGAACTTGGCTGCGAGTTCTAGGAATACATGCCATGACCGTGATGAGCCTGTATATACCAGCAATGTTGAATCACAGAAGATTGATGAGCTGACAGCGAAAGTAAACCTGCTGTTGAAGAGGAATCAGGAGAGTGTTGACTATGAGAACTATGTGGGTGGAGACCATATGTTTCCAAGCGTTCAAACTCATGCACCTACCCCTCAAGACGAGCTGAAATCCCTCCTACAATTGGCTTTACTCAACCAGCAGAATTCTGCTAGAGAAATCATTACCATGATGGACAACATGTATAACGATCTCAATGGTAAGATAGAAGCTATTTGCACTCGTGCGAAGGAGCTCGATAATCGAGTAGTCCAACCCGCCGAAAAATTCAAGAATGCACAAGGAACACTTGCTCCAGAAAAGAAAAAGGATGAAGAGATTGCTGGATCGTCTTCTAGAGTGCTTTGACGGAATGAACTCGTGAATAAGGTTAGGTCACCTGCTTACACCCCTTACCCATTTCCACCACCATTGAGGGTATTACCTAAGGGTGAGGACCCAGGAAAATTCTTTGTCCCATGCGCCATTGAAAGAGTTGAATTCGGAGAATCTCTTTGCGATTCTGGTTCTTGTGTGAATCTCATGTCAAGGGCTATTGCTAAGATAGAACCTAGCCATATGACTCTTAGATTTGAAAACTCATCCACCGCAACATCGTACGGCATCATTCGCGATTTACTAGTCCGAATAGGGGATTGCCTAGCTCTAATGGATTTCCAGGTTGTAGAGATGAAAGAAGGTTACGATACGTCTCTCCTCCTTGGGAGACCATTCATGGCTACGGTGGGTGCAATCATTGATATGCCAAATAAGCGACTCTCTTTTTCCAAGGTCAACGAAAAGGTTTTCTATAGAGCCATTCCCAAAAGAACCGCCACTCACGCCTCCTGCATCTCGGCAGTAGAAAGAGAAGACCTATCGGTCGATGTTGTCAAAGAGCTTGGTGATAGGAGTGAGATCAATGGAGCTCTAGATGGAAATCGTTCTCATATCGCCAAAATGTCTAGGGAGAAGACAAAGGTGCAGGGAAACGTACAATGCAAAGGGACAAAGGGTGAGCCTAAGATAACTTTGATCCCTCAAGGATATGATGGAAACTCGGTCGAATACAAGGTGAAGTGTAAAGGTACCCCTAAGCCTTTCTCCAGAGTTAGAACTATTCTTTCGTTAGAGTTTAAAGGAAAGGGTATCAGTATAGTGAATGGGATACCGAGCGAGGTCCTGCAACTAAACATAAGTGATCAAAGAGAGAATGGACAACGTCTCAACCCACCTCCACCGAGCCCTGATCCGAAAAAGAAACTCTCTATTCCTCAAACGAATTCTGCTCACGCCTAGGCATCATACAAACGTCAAGCTAATGACGTTAAACAAAGTGCTTTGTGGGGGGCAACCCACTTGTAAGTGTCTATATGCTCTTTTGATTTTCTTTTCTTTTCTATTTTACCTTCCTTTTCGTTTTCGTTTTTGTTTTTTCCTTAGGATTTTTCATCACAGAAATTTTGGCTCGGGACTGGACAGTGGATCGGTTGATCCTCTAGAGGACCGGTCGATCCACATCACGAATTAGTCATTCTGACTCTGGAAAACGGACCTGTCGGTCCGGTGATCCGACCGGTCGATCCGCTTCGTCCCGCGGATCGGGTAAGTTGCTGACAACAGGACCGGTCGATCATAATTCCGACCGGTCGATCCCCCTCTTCCCGCGAGTCAGGTAAGTGTCTGGAAATCAGACCGACCGGTCCAGTATCGGGACCGGTCGGTCCGACTACCCGGGTAAGTGAAATTTTCATCAATTTTTTTGTTTAGACCGGTTATTTCACTTAAACTGAACCGGTTTGCCCCCTATAAACAAAAACCCCATGATCCAAACCTCTCATTACCGATCAAAACACCAAAAACTCTTCTCCCCCAAGTGTTCTTGGTGAATTTCTCCAAAAACTTCAACAAACCCTAAGTTCTTCAATTCTTACCTGAATCAAACGATTTTTGGCACTAAATCGCTTAGTTTTTCAAGCTCTTTCTGATTATCAAATCAATTTATTCGATCTCCAAGGTATGAGCTTTATATTTGCATGTCAAATTTCGGGCTTTTGGGTTTGTTCTTTGTCCTTGGATTTTGTCGTTTAATTCGCTTGTCTCTTACTCTCCTTGGTTCGTTTTTGTAGCTATGGGTCGAACAAGACGTCCACAAGCACCAAATTCGCCACCCGAGGTTGATTCGAATGAAGAACATGAAAATCGGACCAATCACTCTCACGACAAACCGAAGAGAGCTTCGAGAAAGGACAAGGGCAAGGGAATAACGAGTTCTAGCCAACCGGATCCTCCTCGTCGTTCTCGAAGCACGAGTATTCAATGGCCATGACCGGACGGTATCCCTTTCCCTGGAATTGATATTCATCCTAATATAGACCAGAAGGATTTAGTTAGGGAACCATCTTTCAGGAACAAACGGAAAGGAGACGGTTGGGTTAAGTATAATAGCATATGCTATAATGATTTGCTCAATGTTCAGATGTTGCCTACTCGTGTTTTATGCCCACAGATGCTGGATAAATTGGGTATAACTGATGAAGTATCTGTTGTTCTCCATCGTATGGGTTTTGGAACGATGGTTACGTACCAGTATCCGCTGTATCCTGATTTGGTACGACAGTTTTTGGCCTCCTGCGAAGTGTATTATAAGGACCCAACTCACATGATAGTTGATCAAGGATCACTCTCGTATGTGATCCAAGGGACCGAGTATGAGATATCCCTTCGAGACCTGTGCACTCTATATGGTTTTGACGAGGGTCATCAAGGTCCAGAGCTCCCCGATCGTCATGTCTTTCCTCACGGTGACCGCTTATGGAACTTGATCGGCATGGGTCCTGCAGAGCCGCGTAGCATGAAGCTCACTCTTATCAGAAATCCGATTATCCGCCTTATTGCTAAAGCTTTGAGCACTACTATGTTCTGCAAGGAGGAGCCGGGAGCTTTGCGTATCAGTGAGCTATTCCTACTGCATTTGGGGATGCCAGAGTTCGTGTCTACGGTCTACAGGGAGCCTCCTCGCGAAAACAGCACTAACTTCAGAGCGGTGTTTGCACAGTTCCTAGCAGAGAAGAAATTCAGGGGTCTATCTGGACCAGGCCAGAAGAAGCAAGAAGTCTGTGGAAGTCTCCTCACACCCATCTTCTCATTCCATCAGATTGATACGAGAGACACCAAGACTATCCTTACTCCTTCGCTCTTAGACATGCAACATTTGACACAGAGCAGATGGATAGTTGGGGGTAAGTGGACATACTTCGATTTGGATGGGGGTCAGTGCTCCATTTCATTACCTAGTGATCACGCACTACTCACCTCCTTGGATAACGTGCAATTTCTCCCGCCCGTCTCACCTCAGCCCACCGGTCCGGATGCATCTCTGCGGCGCCGAAAGCGCCGCCATGTTAGTCGCGATCCCGATACTGCAGGTACTAGTAGTGGTCCTGCCCCACCTGAGCCAAGCTACCAGCTTCCTCCATACGCCAACCAGTTTGTCGTCTCCCCGATTCGCGATGAATGGACTACACACGAGCACAGACATTGGCAGCACAGGAGTTTTCAGAAGCTCCACAGTATGATATCTGTCATTTGGGGTGCCATTTCTTGCTCCCGAGGCACATATGCAGTAGGAGAACCAGGCTTTGCTAGAAGCCACATGCCTCCGCCTGTTAGACGTTCTACCACGGTGAGATCAGACGATGATGCTATGGCAGCAGACTCCGAGGACACAGCGGATTCTGACGAATCTCCACCTTTCTGATGACGTTAGACCTTCTAACTTTTCTTTTTCATTTTTTGCATTATTTGCTTTCTTTTTAAAAGTTCTTTCCTTTCGATTTATTCTCACACCGGGTCGGTGTGAAGTAAGTCTGGGGAGAGTGCTATTGATACTAATCATGTTTTCTATTTTCTTACTTTCTTTTTCTTATTTCCTATTTTCGATTTTTATTGAGTCTGTTTTTGAGTCTGTTTTTGGAATAATGAACTTGATCTTTTTGAATTCTTTTAGGACTAAGGATTACTTGCATGACTCACAGCATGGTCAAAGTTCTGTTTCGGAAAGGTCATGGATGGTTGAAACATTCCCACACTTATCGGCATTAGGTTGATCCAATGTCATCTCAAATTTATTTGATACCTAATCTTGATCTTTAATTTCTCTCTCAGGGGTTTGATGTTCATTGGGCAAGACTTTTTCGAACCATGTAAGACACCGCAACTCTCCATCTAGTATACTCTTTAACTCTCCTCTCTTTATTCAAAGCAACATGCTCAAGTGACCCTGAGGACTATGCGTAAACCCGTATATCTTTAGTGACCTCAGGAGAGCATGTTGTAAGGGAAACCAAAAGGATCGAAGTGACCCAAGGGACTATGCGTAAACCCGTGTATCATTTGTGATATCATAAGATTTGTCCCATAATAAAAAAAAAAAAAAAAAAACTTCAAAGCAATATGCCCAAAGTAGCTAGGAGATGATGCGTAAACCCGTGTCTCTTTTGTGACCTCACGGAAGGCATGTTGTAAGGGAAACTAAAAGTATCGAGTGAACCAGGGGATGATGCGTAAACCCGTATCTCCTTTGTGATCTCATAAGATTCGTCCCATAAAAAAAAAAAAAAAAAAAACTAAGTATATAACTATTGAAACCAATAATAATAACTAATTTTGAGAGAGGGTTTGAGTTTTAAATGAGTATGCAGGAGAGGGTCTTGGTTAGAAGAAATCGGCACCCCTTGAAACGATCCCCTTGGGTAAGATCACTGTACTTTCATTTTCATTAATCTATTTAAGAGATGATATTGAGGATGCCAACGTTTAATGAATTGTGGATGACTAAGCTTAAGCTATGAACCCCATGATTGATTACGGTACATGTTCTACGGCCCGTTGATGAAAGTATGAAGTCTGAGATCTTTCCAACTAGCGAGTGAACTCCATCCGGTTTTTCTGTTCTAGATTTTGTTTTGTTTGAGGACAAACAAAGATCTAAGTCTGGGGGAGTTGATATAATGCGTTTTTGGCACATTCTAACCTTTGTTTTGTAGGATTTTATCGAGTCTTTTTCTCTTCTTTTGAGTCATTTTAGGTTTAAAGGAGACTTGGGAACATGGATTTGAGCATTCGGGGGTCATTGAAGCAAACGGGACAAATCCGGAGAAAAGATGACGTTTTGAAGAACGGAGCACCTGCTCGGTTTGGAGCGAGCACCTGCTCGCACGAGGGCCCGAAGATCCAAGAGCTCCCTGGAATCGGGACCGACCGGTCCGGTCCCCAGAACCATTTTAACCTAATTTTTCCTATAAATAAGAGGGTAGCCACCTCTGAATTATTATTCCCTTTTTCACTTCATTTTCACATTTTTGGGAGGCTGAGACTCCATTGTTCCCATTTCTTTGATACTCAAGTGTTCTTCATTCCATTGGATTTGCTTATAAGATTTGGAGATTTCATTCCACAACATCTATTGAGAAGAATTCTAAAACCCTTATCTCTTTTATTGTCATTATGAATTCTCTCCTGTTGTTTGCTGCGTTTGATCTCTCCATGGTTGAGTCTTCTTCATCCATAGAACATCAAAGAAGACTCAATCCAAACCTTAAAGAAGTCATGAAGAAAGAGATCATGAAACTTTTGGAAGCAGGAATCATATATGCTATCTCCGATAGTACTTGGGTAAGCTCAGTTCACGTAGTTCCCAAAAAAAGAAGAGTCATAGTGGTGAAGAACGAGAACGATGAGCTGATACCGACAAGAACGATCACTAGACAACGAATGTGCATCAATTACAGGAAGTTTAATTCCGCAACCCAAAAAGATCACTTTCTTCTTCTTTTTATTGATCAAATGCTTGAGCGTCTTGCTAACCACCCATATTATTGTTTTCTTGACGGATATTCAGGATTTTTCCAAATATCCATACATCCCGATGATCAAGAGAAGACGCCATTCACATGTCCTTACGGCACTTTCGCTTATCAGAGGATGCCATTTGGATTGTGTAATGCACCAGCTACATTCCAAAGATACATGATGGCTATCTTTACGGATTATATCGAGGACATAATGGAGGTATTATGGACGATGTTTCAATATATGGCTCATCCTTCGAGAATTATTTGTCAAATCTTGGCAAGGTTTTACAACGATGCAAAGACAAGCACCTTGATTGAATTGGGAGAAATGCCACTTCATGTGAGAGATGGAATCGTCCTAGGACATCGAATTTCAGAAAATGGAATTGAAGTCGACAAGGCCAAGGTAGAGGTGATGGTCGGTTTGCAACCTCCTACTAATGTCAAAGGCATCCGAAGTTTCCTGGGGCATGCTGGTTTCTACAGGCAATTTATTAAAGACTTCTCCAACATCGCTCGTCCGCTTACAAGGTTATTATGCAAGTACACAACCTTTGAATTCAATGAGGATTGTCACCTTTCTTTTAACAAGATCAAGGAGGCACTCATTAGCGCACCATTGGTTCAATCACCAGATTGGGAGCTCCCTTTTAAGATTATGTGTGACGCTAGTGACTATGCATTGGGAGCAGTGTTGGGACAGCGAAAGGATAGGAAGCTTAATGTCATCTATAATGCTAGTAGGACTTTGGATGAGACGTAATGCAATTACGATACGACGGAGAAGGAACTACTTGTAATAGTCTTCGCCTTTAAGAAATTTTGGTCATACTTGGTAGGAGCGAAAGTGATTGTTCACACGGACCATGTCGCTTTGAGATATCTTTTGTCCAAAAAGGATGCAAAGCCGCGCCTCATAAGATGGATTCTTTTATTACAAGAATTTGATTTGGAAATCAAAGACAAGAAGGGCATAGAAAACGGTGTAGCGGATCATCTCTCTCGAATGCGTGTAGAAGAACCATTGTCTATGAATGACTTTTTAGAAGAAGAACACGTCTAGCCCAGGAGAAGAAGAAGACAACATTTGCAACACCTTGGTACCGTCACATTGCTAATTATCTAGCCGCGAATATTAAACCTCCACTATTCTTTGGATATAGGAAGAAGAAGTTCCTCAAGGAGATCAAATCTTACAATTGGGACGAGTCCTATCTCTATAAGAAGTGTCAAGACAATTTGTTTCGAAAGTGTGTCCCAGAAGACGATGTTTAAGGAATCATACACGGGTGTCATAGTTTGTCTCATGCGGGTCACTTTGCAACTTTCAAGACAGTCTCTAAAATCCTCCAAGCGGGTTTTTGGTGGCCAACATTTTTTAAAGATGTTCACGCCTTCATCTTAAGATGTGATCCGTGCCAACGTATGGGCAACATAAGCAGAAGAAACGAAATGCCCCAAAATTTTGTCTTAGAAGCCGAAGTCTTCGATGTATGGGGAATCAATTTCATGGGCCCTTTCCCAATATCTTTTGGAAACCAATACATTCTAGTCGCAGTGGATTACGTCTCCAAATGGGTAGAAGCTATAGCAACTCCGACAAATGACGCAGCGGTCGTCATCAAGTTATTTAAGTCAGTTATCTTCCCACGTGTTGGCATTCCAAGAGTTGTGATTAGTGATGGAGGAACCCATTTTATCAATAGATCTTTCGACAACTTCTTGAAAAAAAACGGAGTTAGGGATAAAGTTGCTATCGCCTATCATCCTCAAACTAGTGGACAAGTGGAAATCTCCAATCGAGAAATCAAAGCCATCTTGCAAAAAAAAACTACAAAGACGAGGTAAAACTGGTTAGAAAATTTGGATGACGCTCTTTGGGCGTATATAACGTATTTTAAAACGCCATTGAGAACAACCCCATTTCATATAGTTTATGGTAAAGCTTGTCATCTCCTGGTGGAACTCGAATACAAAGCTGCTTGGGCCGTTAAGGAACTAAATTTCAATTTGAAGACCGTTGGAGAACGAGGTTTGATCCAATTGAATGAATTGTAGGAAATTTGTCATTTAGCTTATGAGAACACCAAGATATACAAGGAAAAGACCAAAGTTTTCCACGAATAGAAGATCATTCCAAAGGATTTGCAACCAAATGACCAGGTTTTACTTTTCAATTCACGTTTAAAACTCTTTCTAGGAAAACTTCGATCTAGATAGTCATGACCCTTTACTATCAAGGAAGTCAAACCATATGGATCCGTAGTACTTTGGAATCCTCATGGAACTGAGTTCACGGTGAATGGTCAACAAGTAAAACATTATCTTGCCGATACCAAGCGTGATGCAGAAGTCAACATCATCTTGGATGAACCACCCGACATCTAGACATCAAATGAGTCAAGCTAATTGACTTTAAACAAGCGTTTTGTGGGAGGCAACCCACATTCTAATAGTTTTTATTTTCAATCTAGTTTAATTATCATAATTCTCGCACCGGTCGGAGTCATCGGTCGGTGACCGTGACCAGTGCGAGCTCGCAATACGTCCTGCCGGGTCCTAGACCCCGGACCATGACACCAAACACGGGATTTGGTTTGGTGCCCGTGTGCTCTCGTTCTGCAGATCCAACACAGCACGGCCCGCACCGATCTGAGGCACCGACCGCGAGACTTGGTCCGGTGTTGCCCGAGTTTCCTCGACCCGCTGACCAAACAAGCAACGCCCCGATCCGAGGCACCGAACATGGGATTTTGTCCGGTGCCCGTCAAACCGTCGACCCAACCGGTTCGAGTCACAAGGTTAATTTTCTTTTCTTTCATAATTTCAAACACCTATTTTTCTTGCCATAATTCTCCCTTAATTCGATTTAATTTATACCGGGACAGTGTAAGTTAAGTCTGGGGGGATTGTTACTAACACATTTGTTTCATGTTGGATTTTTATGTTTTCAAAAACTGTTTCCAAAATCCGTTTGAAAAAAAAGGTTGGGAATGATGACACTTTTCTAGGAACAACAACGTTTTGATTTCAAAAACCAAGTGACCATTATTGCAAGGTTTGTTCCGGACAATTGATTCAGACACCTAGTGACCAAATTGAGTCCAAGGAGATTGCTACTCACATCATTTTGATGGATATGATTTTGATTCTTAATTTGGTTTACTAACATGATTTTTGACTATCTCTTGTTAAGGATATTAGATCAAGGAAACAAATCACATTCACGACATATTATCCTCTTTTTACCCCTCTCTGTTGTCATGGATGGCTAGCTCTATTTTAGTTGGTACCCTACCTAAACCCTCAACCTTTCTTTTAGACCACATGCACTTCTTTTGCTATGACCTTAAAGTAGATATGTGTAAAAATGTCAGAGAGAGTAGGGTCGACACAATTTTCTAATCACTAGAAGATGCGATGATCAACATTGGAAGTAAAAAGTACAACAACAAATTTTCAGAAAATTAAAGAAGCTTGGTTGATCCTTGGACGCTTAATCGTGGTTACAATTTTGTGCCTTACTTGACTCATATCTTTATGAGACCATTTACCCCCTTCAAAAAAAAAAAAAATATATATATATATATATATAAGGGAAAGGAAAATGGTTCCCAAAGAGTCAAAAGCCAAAGAATACCCAAGGAACGCCATGATACAAAGGAGAGATGAGTTAGAGAGTTTAACAAGTGATTCCCGGAGAAAAGTCTAAGTCTGGGGGAGAAAAGGCTAACAACAAAGTGGTTGGGAAATTGTGGACTTCGATAGATCTATTCTCTCTTGCGATTTTGCATAATGTCTCGCACCCGGAGTTTTTGGTAACCCTAAACACTTTTACCCACAAAAATTAGCCTTTCCAAACACCTAGCCGTATTCCTTGTGAATATCCTTAATCGGAAATTTTTGCAAGTCTAAGACAGTAAAAGACTCGATTGATTTGAAGTTAAGATTTTGCAGTAATCTCGGACATACTTTTGAACTTATGATGGAGGACGATGAAAAGCGTCTAAAAACTCACTTTGCCTTTAAGTGGATTACAGGTTTAGAGATCGAAGCAAGTTCTAAAGAATATGTGAAATTCCGTGTTTTCAAACCTCTTTTCTATTCTTGGATTTTGCTTGGGGACAAGCAAGGTTTAAGTCTGGGGGAGTTGATATACCCTATATTTTACCTTTTTATTATCTATTTCAATACATTTTATAAACACTTTAGTAAGTTTTTACACCAAAAGAGGTAGTTTTCCTCGTATTTGTAGTTTTAGAGTCTTAACAGGGAAAATCATCAAAAAGGAGCAAAAAGAGCTTTAAGAGGTGTATTCTGGTCCACAACAAGTTTTACAAGCCAAAGACTTAGTACAAGCCAAAGATTTCTCAAGTTATCACATTTTACCAAGTTGGACAGAATTGAAGAGCCTGAAGTTTAGCCACGGATGGAGGATCAAATCAACTTGGATTTTGATGAACAGTGACTACATTTCAAGATTTCTTGTTATTTCTGCAAACGGGGATTGTTTTTCCTTTGAGAATTTTTTGATTAACCAAAAATTTCTTTCGATTCTCTCTTCTTCTTTGTCTACACTTTCATCCTTCTTCCTCTGAAACCAAAATCCATTTCTCTGTTTCATCTCCAAAACCCTAATTTCTTAAACCCTAATCTGTCATCTGGTGATACTAGAAGCGGAGGAGTCGGTAGAGAAGCGATCAGAATTGGTGTTAGAACTCGTGGTGGATCTACTCAGGGACTCAATCTTCTTTCCTCTGCAGCTAATGCACCTGAGCCTAAGGGAAAACAAGCGGCCACATCCAATGTCAGTCCCAGAGCCGATGTCACTGGTCCAGTCAACGGCTTCGATACTCCACCGACACAAGGAGCCATCTCACAAGTCGGAGTGACGTGTGGGAATGTAGGAGGTTCATCGGCAAGCCACAACTCTTCTCAGAACACTGCTTCAGCCAGTGTTTCTAGAACCAGACAGCGGTCTCAGTTTCCTCCGGCGACACAACCGCCTTTATCTCAGCAGCATACACCTCGAGGTCCTCCTCCTTAGGCATATCTACAGGCTCCTTTGAAGACGAAGGAGAAGATCATGGTGAGTTTCCACATGATGATCTGCATGTCGAAGGTGATGAAGAGGAACCTCCTGTTTTAAACCCAATTGGTGAAGACTATCAAGTCCTCCT
Organism: Draba incana; assembly: GCA_963576765.1. Lineage (NCBI taxonomy): Eukaryota > Viridiplantae > Streptophyta > Magnoliopsida > Brassicales > Brassicaceae > Draba > Draba incana. Next base: position 43,647,233 of record OY755202.1, read on the forward strand.
GGATAACCTCATGCATCTTCCTAGGTGCGAGCAACTGATACGTTTGTCGGATTATCCTATCCCAAACATAGAGACAACCTTGTAAGTTGTCTCTCTTTACATATTAGGTTTCATGTGTGTTGTGATTAGGTTTAGGTTTCGGATGAAGTTAATATTTCATATTAGATTTGCACATTCACTGGGAATTGCTTATTTGAAGATTGCTTGTTTAGAATTGTAAATTTCTTATTTAAAGTCATTGGAAACTGGTTATTTGATTATGTTTGTCTGTGATTACATTCATATTGCCTTTCATTATGTCTGTCTTTGATTACTGGAAATTGCCCATTCATATCCACCACGATCATCCACATTCATATCTATTTTTTATTACATTTTTGCACATTCATTGGAAATTTCACATTCACTGGAAATTGCACATTCATATCTCTATCCTTGATTACATTTTTGCTAATGTGATTGTTCATGTTTATGTCTTAGGTTGATGATGATGGTTCTCTGGTTCGTAACATTTGTGGAATTCTACGCCGTAAGTTCGATGGTCGGTGGTACAGCTGGAAGGTTACACTAGTCGAAACTCAACAGTTGTTCTTTAGAACATTCGCGGTAATGGTTTTGATTGATTATTGTTTTTCAGTTTGTTGTTAACATATAAATTACATGTCTACTAACACATACTTCTTTGTAGGCAATGTACAACTGGGACATTGGTATTACTCCACTCGTTAGGGCTCATTTCTTCAGAATTGCGTCGGATCGGCTGCGAGGCATTGTTAGTCAGGCAAAGACTGGGAAGGGAAGGCCATACTAGATAGGTGAAACTCTATGGGAACACATGTGCACCCACTGGGAAAAACCTGAGGTCATCAAGAGGAGTGAAGTTGCTTCTTAGTGCCACAACTCAGATCGTAGTGGTCTGGGACTTGCTAAGCACAGGTTTGGCCTGAAGTCCTTCTTGAGAATTCAACATGACATGGTAAGTACACTGTCTCTTCTACTTTCACATCTGCCTATATGTATGAATGCTTGTACAATTATACTTTTTGTGTAATTACAGGAACCGGAGTTAGGTCGTCCTGTCTCATGGGGGAAGTCTTCCTGCGCACACATACAAATCCAGATGGTTCCTTTATTGACTTCAAGAAGTAGTTGCAGCTTATGAGAAAGAACTCCAAGATGTTATGTCTGATGATGCTGCTGATGGCCCAGAGAATTCCAGCAACTCTTCGTAATGTTCTACTCAACGCAGTCTTACCATCGATCAAAAGAATCAGATATTTCTCAAGGTAATTATCTATCTCTTCTACTTTGTACATACTTATTTTAGATTATTGAATCGTTTTGACTGTGGCATTGCATATTTTGATTGTTGTTTTGAATCTTTCTCCCTATCCTATTGAATCTTTTGTTGAACTCACATGTAATTATTTTGATCTTGTAGTGTACCAAGACTGATCAAAAGGGGAACCAATTTGGTCTTGGGGAATTGAGTCAGTTAGCTCGCAAAAGAAACATCAAACTGACATGTTCCCGCCTCTATTGATCTGGTTGCAGAGCTCCATGAACAGCTTCGAGAAGCAAATGAGAAGCTCAATGCACAGGTTGTGGAAAATGCTCGATGCAATGAGGAGCATCGATGCTCACAAGCAGAAATCTCTGAAATGATAAAGCTTGTGAAGTTCATGAAGAGCGACAATCCTCGCATCGCAGCATATATGGATCAACTGGAAGACTTGGACACTTTGGACCTCATGTCCCCGCATCGCAACACTACTCAAGAAGCTGTTCCACCAGTCTCTGCTCCAGGAACCACTCCAGGAACTGCACCAGCTCCCCTCTCTTAGAAGAAGAACGGTTATGTAATGTTTTCTTTTGTTTTGAAATTTAAGTTTCGGTTCGGTATTTTCAGTGATGTATCGGTTAAATTTTTGTACATTTGTTAACCGTTTGACGATAACTTACGGCTACTTATTATGGAATGTATAAATTTTTATTTAAGTTTCTTTGTTGTCTACATACTTTTAGTAGTACAATACAAAATACAAAATATATATTGATTTGTATACAAATACGTTGCAAATTTGTCACTCTTTTGTGACAGAAGAGTTACATGTAAGACCACTAAAAGAGTCTTAAAAGAGTCACCAATTTGTGACCGAAAACAATGTCACATATCAGTCACATATTAGCCACAACATTTATGTCACAACTCTGTGGGTAATATGTGACTCACAGTTCAGTATCTCTTTTGTCGCTTATTTATGATGCATACAATTAGTCTCAAATCCGTCACAAATTTGCTAATCTTTACAATGGTTAAAATTGTGTCGCAAAACAACGACGAATTTGTGACCAACTAAATTAGCGGCGAAAAAATTGTGACGCATTTTTTTAGTCACTCAAGTGTCACAAAGGGTGCTTTTGCGACAGAATTAAGACGCAAATGGGAGTCACAAAACAACAGTTTTCTTGTAGTGTTAAGAAAGGCGACGACCCATCTGTGAGAGGAGAAGAACGGCAGCCGTGACGTGATTAAGATAATGGCTAGCCGTGGCACAATGGCTAGCCGCGACGTAATGATGATAAGAATGGGTAGCCGAGGCTAGACTAGAACATTTATGAAATGTGACGGTTTGTGGCGAGGTGCTTAGACAGAACAAAGCGAACCATGTTGTTGATGATTCAAGCTGTTGAGAGTAAAGGGCAGCCGTTATCTTGAACACTTGATGATAAGTTAAATATAGAAGCAAGCAGTAGGAAGGCGTGCTGTTAAAGGGAAGACGGAGAGCCGTTATTTTTGTGATTGTGTCGGCTTACAGAATCATTTACATGAATAGTTTTGCTCTGAATATGATTATTCAATGTTAAGTCCAGGTATCTGTTTGCTCGATTTAGAGTTGAACATTTTGGTTTACAAGAGTGTTCTCGTGAACACGCATGCTCCAACAATGAACACTTAGTGGTTTTAGACCAGCGATTTGTTAGCTGGGTTTTTGAGATGAACATTCTTGTTTACAGATATGTTCCCATGAACAAGCTTGCTCCGTAATGAACATTTAGCATTTTTAAACCAGCGATTTGTTAGCTGGGTTTTTGAGATAAACATTCTAGTTTATAAATATGTTCCCATAAACATGTCTTCTCCAGTAATGAACATAGAAATTTCTATAACGCGCTTTGAATCTGCTGGGATGTGATAGTTGTTGTGCCCAGCAACAACGATAGATATCTGTTTAGTTAAGATATGAGTTATCCGTGAAGGATGTTATTGATGTTATTCGCTTTGAAGCTATTCGGTGGGAGTATAAGATATACGTACCCACTCACTCCCCCCCCCCTCCCTTTTTAAAGGAGGGGGCAGCTGTGCCCATCCAAAAATGAGCTGCCTACGTACATTTTGCAAGGATCAAACCACCTCGTAGTTCATGTGCAATAGCTTAGTTAAATTTTGTCCTTTCTCAGCTTTGCGTTGAATCGTTGTTATGCCGACCGCGCTTAGAGGGCTCGTCATTGGTAGGTTCAGTATGCTCGTTGTTTCGCTCTAGCTCGAAATCCTTAATGCTTATGCCCTCTCCAACTTTGCCGGCTGCCAATTTTGTTGCGAGTATAGAACCCAAGGCATGACAATCGGCTGTAGAGTGTCCGTAGAAGTGATGGAATTCACAATAAACCTCTTCGTCATAAGTGTCAGAATTCTCTTGGCTATCTTCTACTTGGTAGTTATGCGCGTCTCCAATTTATTTGTTTCCAGTCGCGGCTAGCTCTGCGAGGACTTGTTAACCACACTACGAATTGTAATGAATAAAATAAAGCTAGAACAAAATATGTTTGTCGTTTGGGTGATTGTGAATTAACACGGATACAAATATTAAATAAACTGAAATCAATAAGAGAAAAGCGTTAGGACTTAGGAAATCGGAGAGAATCATGCAACAATAATGATTGATTTAATATAGGGACCTTTGGATATACCGCACCATCTAGAACTCATAGCACGAAGGTATGGTCATTCCCCTTTCGAGGCTCCGACCACTATATTTCATCACCCTAATAGACTCGGCTTTCACGTGGTTATTACAAGGTGAAAATATGCAAGAAAAGTGTGGGTTATGATATTGTTCACCGAACTCCTTAACTAAATTTTTGGAATGTTAAGACGCTTGGCTCATCAAATACTAGTTCCGGTCAATATAAAAGCTTTTGGAATCTATATCAACCTAAAATAAAATCGCTAAATGCGCGGTAAAGCAATTATGCATAGAGTACAAGTAAAGATGAAGATTCTATTAGTATCCCTAAACAATCATCAATCAATTATCGAATTATGAAACTCATTGAAAACCTAAAACCTAACAAGTGAATTACTAGGACATAGTGCACGAAAAACAGCAAGAGATAGATGAAAACATGATGATAAACTTTATTAAAAGAGTAAGGATAAGAAGATTCTTCTCTATAGCGAAGTACAAAACGAGATCATCCACCAAAGCTCTTAAAACAAACTCTATGATCAATCCTCCAAAGGAGGCGTGGCTACTTTCTTCTATGAGTAAAACGTGTTTATAAATTTTGGCAAACCCTAATCAAGAGGCTAAAAACAAGTATTTATAGTGTTAATGTCTCCTAGGGTTCTCCATGGGCAAAACGATCTTTTTCGTCAAAACTTCCAAATCTTTATAAGTCCAACCGACCTCCACTCCAAGGCACGTGATGGGCTTCAAAAATTCTTCAAATTGGGCTGAGAATGGTCAGGAACATTGGCCTTAAGGTCCATCAACGTTTGACTCTTTTCTGCACCTTCTTCATCTTTGAGGCATTTTGACATGTCTTCAGTAAATCAAGTGTATCTTCTAGCTCATAGCTCGAAATGAGATAATTCTAACTTTATTAGAAAGCTGACTCAAAGATATTGAAATGTAGCTATGGTTCATCAAAATCCAACTTTACTTGGTCGTCCGCCCGTAGCAAAACTTCGGACTCTTTCTGTCCAAATCGGCAAAGTGTGATATCTTGAGAATTTTGAGGCTTGGACTAAGTCTTTGGCTTGATAAACTTGATGTAGCTTAGAATAGACCTATTAGACTCTTTTTGCTCTATTTTGATGATTTTCCCTGTTAACACTTTAAAACTACAAATACGAGGAAAAACCTCTTTGGTGTAAAACCTTATTAAAATGCTTAGAAAATGCTTTAAAATAGGTAAAATATTAGGTATATTAGGGGTTGTCAAGCAATGTGCGAGTCCTAGGGGCAATGCAAGCCGCAGATTGTCAAAATATGCCTCCGTCTCGTGCACGGCTAGCCGCTATCAGGGTTTTAAGCTTGGCAGTCATGGTGTTGTTGAGTATTTCCTGCTCTTTAGATTTTTTTTGCAGCTCGTGAAGCATCGCCTTGACTTGGTTGAGGACTTCTGGGTCATCCGCAACAGTCGTTTGAGCACCCATCGTTCCGGATCCGTCAGCCGCCTTCTCTTGATTAGACTCATTGTTAAGCGTGTTATCATGTCTGATTCCACCGCCGGTTGGCTCCTTCAGATCCGTGCTGCCATCCGTCGCGTTACGCTGGGTTGTTTCGTTGGTAGCAGGCATCTTTGAGTTTCTCTAAGTGGTTTCTTTGTGTATGAAGATTTTGGATCCCCTCTAGCACCAAATTGTGGGAGCTAGATTTTCACAAGTCAATTTGTAAGGTTCTTGGAAGAGTAAATGCTTCAAGGGTTTTAAAACACAAAGACAAAGACGAAGATGTGAATAAGATTGTATTAATAGCTGGAAAGCTGTAAACATAGTTTTTGTGCAAAATTTTGTGATCCCCTTATTATGAGGATGTACATGAGTATTTATAGTGCTTTAGGTCGGTTGGGCTAAGCGCTAAACAAAACAGGAAGTTTTCCTAAGTTTTCTAAGTTTTTTATTTAAGCAGCAGCCGCTGCTAGGTCGGTTGGACCTTAAATGGGCCTTAGTCTTTTGGGCTTGATCGTTTGGCTGACTTGAATTGGGCTGCCACCTTAAGGTCCACTGATTATTGGTTTAATCTGGTTCGTTAGGCTGCTGCTTAAACTTAAACAAAGCGAGATCATCCACTAAAGCTCTTAAAACAAACTCTATGATCAATCCTCCAAAAGAGGCGTGGCTGCTGTCTTCTATGAGTAAAAAGTGTTTATAAATTTCAGCACACCCTAATAAAGAGGATAAAAACAAGTATTTATAGTGTTAATGTCTCCTAGGGTTCTTCATGGGCAAAACGATCTTTTTCGTCAAAACTTCCAAATCTTTATAAGTCCAACCGACCTCCACTCCAAGGCACGTGATGGGCTTCAAAAATTCTTCAAATTGGGCTGAGAATGGTCAGGAACATTGGCCTTAAGGTCCATCAACGTTTGACTCTTTTCTGCACCTTCTTCATCTTTGAGGCATTTTGACATGTCTTCAGTAAATCAAGTGTATCTTCTAGCTCATAGCTCGAAATGAGATAATTCTAACTTTATTAGAAAGCTGACTCAAAGATCTTGAAATGTAGCCATGGTTCATCAAAATCCAACTTTACTTGGTCGTCCGCCCGTAGCAAAACTTCGGACTCTTTCTGTCCAAATCGGCAAAGTGCGATATCTTGAGAATTTTGAGGCTTGGACTTAGTCTTTGGCTTGATAAACTTGATGTAGCTTAGAATATACCTATTTAGACTCTTTTTGCTCTATTTTGATGATTTTCCCTGTTAACACTTTAAAACTACAAATACGAGGAAAAACTACCTCTTTGGTGTAAAACCTTATTAAAATGCTTAGAAAATGCTTTAAAATAGATTGTAAAATAGGTAAAATATTTGGTATATCAACTTCCCCAGACTTAAACCTTGCTTGTCCTCTAGCAAAATTCAAGAATAGAAAAGAGGTTTGAAAATACAGGAACTTACAATTTCTGATAAATATAGGGTCGATACTATGATTCGCGATCGGTACAAGAGCACCCTTTCCATATGCCATCTATTACTTTTGCAGCTTGTTCCATATTTAAATAACAATCCTACCTAGTTTCTACGGCACTTTCAATTGACTCTAAGTGTGGAGTTTCTCATCAAGGAATCGTTAGGTAAACGGCTAGGTGTAAAAAGGCTAGTTTAATTGGTGAGGCTAATAAGTGTTTAGGGTTACCATATTCTGCAGGATTGCGTGATATTATGCAAAATCGCAAGAGAGAACGGATCTATTGAAGTCCACAGTCCTAACCACATCGATGCCTTTTTCCCCCAGGCTTAGATCTTTTTCCGTAAATCACCGTTTTCTTTGAAAATCGCTCCAACAGTTTTCATAACAATGCTCGTCCTTGAGGATCCACCGGTGTTCGACTTAGTCTTCGATTTTCGTGGTTTCCTTGGTGGAGGAACCGGTTTTAGCACAATGGTTTGTGTGACCTCCACAAATCTCATTGGCTAGTTTGTATCCTCATCATCCTCATCTCGAAGTTGGTATTCCATTTCTTCATCATCTTCCCTCAAAATATCCTTTCCATTCTTCTTTGTCGATTTCGAAGATTTTCTTGAACGTGAACGACGTGGGGGTTGAGGCTCTCGTTCTCCAATGATTACAGGCTGTTCTTTCGGTCTAGGGACCCTAGTAGACCTCCTTGTGATAGCCTTTCCTTCCATTGGGATCACTACCAAAGAAAAATCTCGAAAAAGTATGTTACGGTCTTGAAAATCAAAAATTCCAAAAGAAATGCTTCTAATGAGAATTTTCATATGATAAAAGCGAATCAAGAGAATAGAAATATAAAAGAATGATAATCCAAAACCAAGTAATTTTTCTCAATTTAAATCATAATTTTCGGATTAATGCCTAATTACTTATGAAATTTGAAAATTTATGCAATTGGAGCTCTAATGTGTCAAATTTCAAGGCAATCCTATGTATATATAACAAACCCAATTTAATGGATGCATTATAACCATTAGAAACACCTAAGTTCGTACTCAATTGATTGACCCAACAGATCAATTTTTATGAAAAGGTACACAAGGGTGATAAGCATGTAATTAAACATTGAATGATGCAATTCCTAATGTCTAAAAAAGTTCTCTAATGAATTCTCTAGCAACCTAAACAAATTAAGTACCAATTTTGAGAATTAAGAAATATCCATAAACTTGAAATTTTGACTAATAGGGGGTGTACAAGAAAATATACCTTTACTTTGGAGATAATGGATAAGGGAATTGAAATCCTAATCAATTTCTAATCAATTTTAAGTGAACTAAGCAAAAACCCCAAAATTAGGTTATTAGGGTTCTTGAGCTTGAACACTTGGAAGAGAAAGATAGGTGATGATATTTTAATAATATGAGACAAAAGAATCCTAAGAAACCTTTAAAAATCCTATTTTTATGTAAATTTTGGGTTAATTTCAGTTAAAAACGGTTTAGAACCGGTTTGGAAAAATTTAAAATAAACCAAAAATTTTTACTTACCCGAACAGGACTTACCGTGAGGCGCAGGTCGACGTTGGTACGTGCCGCGGGACCTGCAGCACACGGGACGGGACAAGGCGTGGGCCTGGACGCGGGTAGGATTCTCCAGACGCGGAACGCGGGCGGGATTCTCACAGCACCGGTCGAAATCACGTGACCGGTGCCAGCGTCCGGGGTCGGGGTACATGCTGGACACGCGGGATGGGTCGCACCGGGCAGGGCGGTACCCGGGGCGAGCGTCCGGGGCCTGGTGCTTTTGCGGATCAGTATGCGGGACGACAGGAGGCTCGTCGCACCGGTCGGACACGCTGCTCGGGGTGAGCGCCCGGGGTCTAAGGCTCTTCGTTCTGCGGGTTAGTCTGGATGCGGGGTGCTCGGCACCGGTCGAGACCACGTGACCGGTGTTCGAGACCACGTGACCGGTGTCTGGGACCGGTCCGGCACCATTTTTTATTTATTTTTATTTTTTTTCAAAATTCCTACAAAAGCCAAAATAAAAATTATTAGTAAAATTTTAAACTTATAAAAACTTAGAAATGAAAATTAAGCATGAATAAAAATTAAAAATGTGGGTTGCCTCCCACAAAGCGCTTGTTTAAAGTTAATTAGCTCGACTCCTTTGTCAGGTTTTAGACTTGTGATGATTCCGCTAAAGGAATTGTGGTTCCTTTAACTTCCTTGATCTCCGGGTCCTCGACTTCTTTAGTAATCTTTGGCGCGTCTCCCTTATCAAGATCAATGACAATACTCATGGGGAAAAGCTTCAAAGTGTTCTCAAGCTTCCTTTGAACGGTTTCCACATCATTTGGCTCGTCTTTACTCGGCACAAGTATCTTGATCACCGTGGCTGGCTCATGGATGAACTTGTGCCTATCTTCATCCTTCCTTTTAATCTTAGGGACTTCCATAGTTGTTACTATGGCATTTATACCCTTGGAAACGTTCATCGGTCTCTCCTTAGGTCGTTTCTCAACGGTCTTAGCGCGGATATCTTCCTTTCTTTCTTGGGGGCTTCTTTGCTTAGCGTCTCCGGGATCTTTAGTCGGCTTGGTAACATCTATTCCCACCGACTTTGGTACGCTAGTAACATTCATAGCATAGTAGAAGAGTTGCTTGTTGATTCTAGTGAGACTAATTCTTCGGTTTGGGAAATCGATGACAGCTCCGGTAGTTGCTAAAAATGAAAGACCAAGTATCAAGAGCTTCATCTTTCCGGTCTTCTTTTCCAAAACTTGAAAATCAGTGGGGACGTCTCTTCCTCCAATCTTTAGCATCACATTCTCAGGAACTCCAAAGGGTGTAGAAGATGATAAATCCGCATATTCAATGCATACCTTAGATGTTTGCAAACTGGAGAATCCAAGCTCTTTTGCTACGGCTAGAGACATCATATTAACACTAGCTTCTGTGTCGCATATGCAATCAAAGACTTCAATTCCATTTATGGAACATGGTATAGAAAACTTTCCCGGATTATCGACTTTTTCCAAGGGAATGCTCCTAATTCTTCTCTTGTACGATCTTCTAGACTCATCGTGAAGACGCTCCTCTATTGGTTTCAAAGCCACTACAGCCTTGTCCTCAATATGTCTTGACATGCTCACGATTTCATCTTACTTGATAGATACCATGTTAGCAAATGATTCTTCTTTTTCCTTGGGTTGCTTCCGATTTGCCTCGGTAAGTTGTTTTACTTGGATATCCGTCTTGAAAAGGTGAGTACAAAGAGACTCATACTTGGTGTTGAGGTCTTTATAAGCTCCTTCTATCATTTGAGATAACTCCTTCTTGGTTTGGCTCACTGCTTCTAGCACTTGGTTCTTGAACTCTTCAAGCTTCAAATCCAAGTTAGTCGGGGCTTCGGTTGAAGGAAATACAAACGGTTGCTTGGTTTGGTAAACTCCTTGAGGGTATAACGGTTGCTTAGGAGAGTATTGAGCTCCTTGGTTGTAGTTTTTCTTTGGATAGACTTGATCTTGAGGGTTCTCAACATTTTTGCTACGGTAGAACAGGTTTTGGTTCGGCCGGTAATTGTTGTTGTAACCTCGGTTTCCAAAATTTCCTCCTATGTAGTTCACGTCCTCTTGATTCTCCTCTGCTCTATCCCCAATAAACTCTAAGTTAGGATCGTAGTTAGGCCCCACGACATCTTCTACGGCATGGACTCCCCGTTGGCTCTTAAGTAGTTGTGACATCATACTCTTGAGCTCGGCGATTTGTGCTGATTCGGACGATGATCGTGTGGTGTTGATGGTCCTATTGTAGTCTTGAGATGAGTTAGCATCACTCGCAGTGAGGTTCTCGATCAATTGCTTAGCTTCTGGTACGAGCCTAGTCATGAAATCTCCGTTACTAGCGGCATTTAAAGAGGTTTGGTGCTTGTAGTCAATTTCAATGTAAAAAGTGTTCCAGAAGTTTCCTTCGGTGAAACCGTGGTTAGTGCAGTCCCTAGCATACTCCTTGAAACGTTCTAGAGCCTCGAAGAAAGATTCGGTTACTCCTTGCTTGAAACTTGAGATCTTGTTCCTTATAGAATTTGATATTTCCTTGGTGTAGAACTAGTTCAAGAAGGCACCTTCGTATTCGTCCCAAGTAGTGATGGACTGTGGCGGTAGAGACTTCATCCACCTTAGAGCCTTATCATTTAGAGAAAATGTAAAGAGCTTGCACTTCAAGTAATCGGGAGGAACTCCGTTAGCTCGAGTTGTACTGCAAATCTCTTCAAAAGTATCGATATGGTATAAGGGATGCTCGGATGGAAGTCCATGGAATTGGTTCTGCTATACCAAGGCGATGATTTGAGGCTTGATCTCGAAATCATTCCTTTGAGGTGGTGGTGGACGAATTGGATTCCTATCCAAGAAGAAAGCATCGGAGGAATCGATATCTCCGATAGTTTAGTGTTGGCGAAGTTGAATGGGTTGAGCTTGTCTCGGGTTCACAACATGTTGGAGATTGAGGTTTCCTTGATGATGAAAGTGTTAAAGTTGTGGTTGGTTCCTCATATCTCTTGGGGGTACGAGATGTTGATCTTCTACGCAAGGTTGGTGTTGAATTCCTTCCGGTGGAAGGTCATCTTCTCCGTCTCGGGCAGGTTGATTGTTTTGGCCTCCTTGGGGCTGGTTTCCGTCGAGATTGGCTCTTTCTAAAGTGGCTTGGGCAGCGAGTGCCCGCTCTTCTTCGGTTTGATTTGGTAAATGGGCCATCTTTTGTTGTCGAAGTCTTCTTAGTGTGCCTTCAAGCTTGTCGATTTGTTGCTCAGGTTCTACTAGACTTTTCTTGTTAGAAAGTCTAGTGCTAGGCATAAAATCATGAAACACACGCAAAAAGAACGATGAAACAAAGCGTTAGAAATTGAAATAGAAGAAAATAAAAACGAAATAAAAAGAAAAATTGAAAACAAAAGCGTTCTAGACGAGATTTTAATCAAAAATTCGAAGGTGATGTTCTTCCAAGTCCCCGGCAACGGCGCTAAAAACTTGGTTGCGGTTAAGTTTTACCACATAATCCAACTTCCTCCAAGTGCACAGCAATCACAATTAGTATAGATAAGAGATCAAATTCCACGAGGACTTGTTAACCACACTACGAATTGTAATGAATAAAATAAAGCTAGAACAAAATATGTTTGTCGTTTGGGTGATTGTGAATTAACACGGATGCAAATATTAAATAAACTGAAATCAATAAGAGAAAAGCGTTAGGACTTAGGAAATTGTAGAGAATCATGCAAAAATAATGATTGATTTAATCTAGGGACCTTAGGATATACCGCACCATCTATAACTCATAACACGAAGGTATGGTCATTCCCCTTTCGAGGCTCCGACCACTATATTTCATCACCCTAATAGACTCGGCTTTCACGTGGTTATTACAAGGTGAAAATATGCAAGAAAAGTGTGGGTTATGATATTGTTCACCGAACTCCTTAACTAAACTTTTGGAATGTTAAGACGCTTGGCTCATCAAATACTAGTTCCGGTCAATATAAAAAGCTTTTAGAATCTATATCAACCTAAAATAAAATCGCTAAATGCGCGGTAAAGCAATTATGCATAGAGTACAAGTAAAGATGAAGATTCTATTAGTATCCCTAAAAAATCATCAATCAATTATCGAATTATGAAACTCATTGAAAACCTAAAACCTAACAAGTGAATTACTCAGACATGGTGCACGAAAAACAGCAAGAGATAGATGAAAACATGATGATAAACTTTATTAAAAGAGTAGGGATAAGAAGATTCTTCTCTATAGCGAAGTACAAAGCGAGATCATCCACTAAAGCTCTTAAAACAAACTCTATGATCAATCCTCCAAAAGAGGCGTGGCTGCTGTCTTCTATGAGTAAAAAGTGTTTATAAATTTCAGCACACCCTAATAAAGAGGATAAAAACAAGTATTTATAGTGTTAATGTCTCCTAGGGTTCTCCATGGGCAAAACGATCTTTTTCGTCAAAACTTCCAAATCTTTATAAGTCCAACCGACCTCCACTCCAAGGCACGTGATGGGCTTCAAAAATTCTTCAAATTGGGCTGAGAATGGTCAGGAACATTGGCCTTAAGGTCCATCAACGTTTGACTCTTTTCTGCACCTTCTTCATCTTTGAGGCATTTTGACATGTCTTCAGTAAATCAAGTGTATCTTCTAGCTCATAGCTCGAAATGAGATAATTCTAACTTTATTAGAAAGCTGACTCAAAGATATTGAAATGTAGCTATGGTTCATCAAAATCCAACTTTACTTGGTCGTCCGCCCGTAGCAAAACTTCGGACTCTTTCTGTCCAAATCGGCAAAGTGTGATATCTTGAGAATTTTGAGGCTTGGACTAAGTCTTTGGCTTGATAAACTTGATGTAGCTTAGAATAGACCTATTAGACTCTTTTTGCTCTATTTTGATGATTTTCCCTGTTAACACTTTAAAACTACAAATACGAGGAAAAACCTCTTTGGTGTAAAACCTTATTAAAATGCTTAGAAAATGCTTTAAAATAGGTAAAATATTAGGTATATTAGGGGTTGTCAAGCAATGTGCGAGTCCTAGGGGCAATGCAAGCCGCAGATTGTCAAAATATGCCTCCGTCTCGTGCACGGCTAGCCGCTATCAGGGTTTTAAGCTTGGCAGTCATGGTGTTGTTGAGTATTTCCTGCTCTTTAGATTTTTTTTGCAGCTCGTGAAGCATCGCCTTGACTTGGTTGAGGACTTCTGGGTCATCCGCAACAGTCGTTTGAGCACCCATCGTTCCGGATCCGTCAGCCGCCTTCTCTTGATTAGACTCATTGTTAAGCGTGTTATCATGTCTGATTCCACCGCCGGTTGGCTCCTTCAGATCCGTGCTGCCATCCGTCGCGTTACGCTGGGTTGTTTCGTTGGTAGCAGGCATCTTTGAGTTTCTCTAAGTGGTTTCTTTGTGTATGAAGATTTTGGATCCCCTCTAGCACCAAATTGTGGGAGCTAGATTTTCACAAGTCAATTTGTAAGGTTCTTGGAAGAGTAAATGCTTCAAGGGTTTTAAAACACAAAGACAAAGACGAAGATGTGAATAAGATTGTATTAATAGCTGGAAAGCTGTAAACATAGTTTTTGTGCAAAATTTTGTGATCCCCTTATTATGAGGATGTACATGAGTATTTATAGTGCTTTAGGTCGGTTGGGCTAAGCGCTAAACAAAACAGGAAGTTTTCCTAAGTTTTCTAAGTTTTTTATTTAAGCAGCAGCCGCTGCTAGGTCGGTTGGACCTTAAATGGGCCTTAGTCTTTTGGGCTTGATCGTTTGGCTGACTTGAATTGGGCTGCCACCTTAAGGTCCACTGATTATTGGTTTAATCTGGTTCGTTAGGCTGCTGCTTAAACTTTTAGCTGGTTCAGTCTTTGATTAGCTGATTCATGGGATCGTCGGTTTAACACATACTTATTCGTTTTAGGCCATCGATTCTTCGGGGTGAGATCCGACCCCTACAAGAGGTGAGTACAATTTTTAGGGAACTTGTAGAGTACAAGTTTGAAACCAAGATTTATGCTGTGCTTTTTATAATGTTGGTAAGTTTATTGCATTACATGAACTTTTTGCAATTTATTGGATAATATATCTCACGTCTCCGCCTCACATTCCTCACTCAATGACCTATCAAAGAGAAAACATCGACATATAGTCAAAACGAGAATTACATTTTTTTGTCAACGACATCAATACCAAAAGAATATTGGATATATGCTTTTTCCACAACAATTTTTCTCATCAAACGCCTCCTCACAATAATTATGTTGATTACATCTCTAATTCAGATTTTATTTCGTACAACTCCAAACTATAAGAAGCTAAGGATATATTAGTAGTTGTGCTTTTCTTGATTGCAACAACATAATAGTCATAAGCTTGAGAATCGATCACCCCGTTGTGATTTCATGGGATTCTTTGCCATACAGAGAACATACTATTGTTTCGATTTCTCACTTTGTCAATTTATTCGTCTGAGACATGTACAGCTTACAAAAACTATGCTTTGTTTCAAGACAATTCATTATATGCCAGCGGTTGAATCCAAACATCCTACTGGTTCGACGGTAACTATAGTATATACCATGCCACTGGCCTGGACCGAGACCCTGAGCACGAGCCTTAGCCACCACTCATCTTAGTCCTTGTTGTTGCTTGCCTCATCCCAAATATCGTCTCTAGTCTATGAATCTTCTTCTTCCTCCTTAAGCCCAATGCTCATTTTGAAAATGGGCTCTTAACCACGACCAAGTACAACTTTCTTCTATTGAGCCCACTACTCAACCATAAAATAAACCGTCCCTTAAGGCTCAACTATTACAAGCACCAAATAACTCCCTTAGCTAATCCAACTTGTCTTCACAACCAACTGAACCAAAAAATCAAGTAATTGTGCACCACCAAATGTCCACAAAATACAAACTGGAGCCAAAAATAATATCTCTAAGCCAATTCTTAAATTTACTCTTATTGTTGTAGATCGACACCAAAGAACATCATATACAACTATGATAACTCAAATTTGAGTGCTTGTGAACTTGATTTAGTTGGTTCAAGATCTCATCTATGCTCTCATAACCAATCATACATGGGATCTTGAACCACCAAATAAAGGTCACAATATTTTTGGTTGGAAATTGGTATTAATACGAAGTATTTTGCTAATGGTTCTTTAAATTGTTACAAAGCACATATTATTGCAAAAAGATTTACACAACAATATGATATTGACTTTTAGCCTGATCATCCAATCCACATCTTTTCATCTTATTCTTGAAGTTGTGCTTACCAAGTTATGGCTAATTTGGTGACTAGGTAAGAAAATAAATTAGACTTTAAACTAACCTAAGGTCTGTTAGGTAGCAAAATTATAGCAAGTAGATTAAAGATTTTTGGTTGGTTATTAAATTTATTTTTTCTTTCCTTGCTATACTTGCCAAATTCCCCAAATTTTACCAAAAAATTATCAAAACCATTTTATGATACTTACTAATTAGTTTGGGGGAATTACAAACATGTCACTTTAAAAAATATTTTTTTCAAATATGTCATCCGAGAAAATTATTAAAAAAAAAAATTTCTCTCAAAAACCAAACCCTAAACTCTACCATCAAAAATTATACCCTAAATATAAAATAGTTATAACCCTAAAATAGTTATAAAAATAAGATAAGATTAATTAAAAGTTAAGGCCTCGAATGGACATGTTTTATGTCTTATTTTTTTTATCTTAAAGATAAAATATTGCCAATCAATCTTATCTTATTTTTAATTAAAAAAAACAAGAAAATACAACATTTTTAAGACAAGAGATACCAAAGAAGAAATTTTAAAAGACTCGTTTTTCTAGCTTTTACCAAGATTCTCTTCAGATTTGTTTTTGCCAAATCAAGTAATTATTTATTAAAACAAAACAAAATATTATTTTAAGCGTTTATTTTATTTTTCACAACAAAAATTATTTTCTTCATTAAAAAAAACTCACTATATCTTGACATCAATTAATTTAAAGTAAGTTGATACCAATTACTGTTTATTCCTTCGTATTTAATACTAAAATGTTACAAATTTGTATTTTCCCTTCATTTATTGACATATACACAAGTTATATTAATATTTATGATATTGTTAAATTTAATTCAAATATATCAATTTCATGACTATTACAAATTTATATTTTTTTGTAAATAGTTTTTTCTATTTTATTTAATTATTTATTTAATTATATAATTAATTTCAACTGATATAAACAATTTAAACATTAGTTTATAATTCATAAATGTTAAAAAGATCATTTTCACCATTCAATCTTTTAAAATTGTTTAAAAGACACTCTAGACAACATATTCCAGATGACAGACAAGAGATAAAAGATGAAAGACAAGATTTAAAAAAATGATGTTTCCATTCGAGGCCTAAGTTAAAAAGAAGAATATAACATTCTTACAAAGATTTTCAAACAATAACATCTCCTTTATATAAAAGGGAAAGAATTAGAGACTTCTTAAGGTCTCCACATCAGCAAAAAAAATCATTCATTGATTTAATCAGATTATATTCAACCAATCATAGTACCTTAACATGGACATGTCATCTCTTCCTTTATATCTCTGCCTCATTTTTAGTTTATCAATTCACATAAGCCCAATTTAAAAAACCCAATAAAATTAACAAAAACTATGCCTTTCTTCGTCACTTACGTTTTCCTGTAACCACGGCCGTCAATGTAGCCTCCTGCAATTCTTATATAGCCGTTACGAAATATCAACCACAACCCACGTTTCAACTTCTTCATACTTACTTCTCTTGAAAAACCGTAAAACTCTTTTACTCTCCTACTCTTAATGGTCGTTGTAATGACTCCACCATTGCCTCAACCACTAAATCCTATATATATATAGAACCTCACTCCTCCGCTAGACACCACTCAAACATTCCTTGATCTGACACAATGAGTTTCTCTTTTTCCTTCACGATTAGTTCGATTTTTTAAGACGATTAGTCTATTGATTGTGATCCTCATGATTTCGATTTGATGATGATTGCGACGTCGATGATGTTTTCTACGATGTGAAACTATTTGCGTTCACTGCAATGGCGAAACCCATTGTCTCCTCGAAGGTAAATATTTGGGGACTTAAAGATAAAATATTTGGAGATTTTGTTTTAGTTTCAAGCAATTGCTTTGGGTGAAACTTAACTATTCCATTTAGCTATGTTCAAATATTTTCTTTCACTTCGAAAATCAGAAGATGAGATTTAGGTCTCACATTGTTGTTTATAAGCTAAAGTATCATTCATAGCTTCTAAGTTTCTCTCTAAAAGTCTTAATCTTTGGAATCATATATTCTTACATACCTTTATGTCTACGATTTTAAGTGTTGTATGAGTCTTGATTCGTTGTCCTATTGAATTATTTGCTTGAATATGAATGATCATAAGTGATACTTTAATAATTTCAATGGATAATCTAAGAACTCTTTTGTGTTTGTTCTTATCTTCACCATCAGATTCGGGTTTTGACAACAAAGTTGGTGACTGTAATAGAGAAGCTGAGAAATCTACAAAGAGGAAGAGGAAAACCAGTATCAAGAGATTAGATTAATGGGTTGCTGAGATTTGTGATACAAGGGAAGGTGCAAGAATGCTGCAGTATGCAAGGAAGAATTGGTCTTCATATTCACCAACTTTTGGGAGGGGAGTGAGTGAAAAGATGGAGCCATGCCGAGGAAACCAAACGAGGACACCATCAAAACTTTGAGACAGGTTGTCTATTGCAAAAGTCATAGCTATATAAGGTTGTCTTCATTGTTTTTTGAGTAGTGTAACTCATGAAGGATTCAGATTTTAGGTACGAGGATTGATGTTAATACAATAAGGTTGTCTTTAATGTTGGCTTCTCAAATATAATAAAGAAGATATATATAGATATAGTCATATCTCACGGATTCTACTTACTTTCTTCAAGACCATAATATTTTGAACATGTTTAGAGATGAACAAATTTGGCTGCTTCTCTTTGAATTGCCCCATAAAAAAAAAAATTGAAAAAGAAAGTAGAGAAGCAAGTTTTTGAGTGATCCATTGTCTTTAGTGATCCCCACACTCCCCGAATAATCATCAACATCTGCATTTACCCATTTTGAGCTTTTCTTCTTTGGTTCTTGATTCAGTCTAAGATTCCAAACAAAGACTTTTAAGCACTTGTGTCTAATTTAAGAGTTTTTTTTTCCTTAGTGGTTTTAGTGGTTAGAGACATATATATATATATATATATATATATATATATATATATATATATATATATATATATATATATTATAAGGGATCTTGAATTTCTTGCGCTTGATGTCAAATATGATTTTTAGTTAAATAAAACTTTATATTCTCTTTAAAAAAAATTTGAAATTCTTGACTGTAAACAACAGAGAAAGTATGTTTATAGTTGTACTAAAATATTGATTGCAAACTCAGAAGTGGGAGTAAGTAATTTTTATGTACATGTTTTTTTGGTAAAATTGATAGGAAGCTAGGGGTCGGTAAGTGCGGAACAATATGCCATAACTACCAAACTTTTAGTTCATAAAAGTGAAAACCTAAAAATATATAATTATTTTTGGGCATTAAAATATTACTAAGTTTTAGTTTTCATTATTTTAAGTTCTCTTTATGATATGCATTTAATAAATATGACAGCATATATACAAAATTATTATGAAGAATCCGGGATGTAATCAAAAATTGAAGAAAAAGTTAGAGGGAAATGAAAAATTTAAGGTGGATATTAGATATCGCATTAAGCCTATCAAATGAAAATGGTGACTTAACTAATTTTAAAATCGCTGCAAAAACTTAAGAGGAGACGACAAGAAGCAAGTAAAGAAGAGCCTTCGCATTTTGTTTAAAAAAAACACAATGAGAGAAAATGTGGTCTCTAAGAGCGTTACAAAGTAAGCATGCTTGAGGGATGAGTATTATTTAACAAAAAAAAATATATATATTCATTATTCTGGAGTCAAATACATAAGGAGATACTAGATATGAAACCGATGTCAAATTGAATTTATTTGAAGTTTTGTTTCTAACCACAAACAATACACCACATCTTTAATGACAACAAAACAAAAACACATAACCACAAAATTAATATTTTTTACCAACACAATACAAAAGATAAAGAAAATATAGACAAAACACATATATAACACTAACAAACGAATCATATGTTATCAATAACATCAAAAATTTTGAACAAATTATTTATAAAAATTTATCATCCGACCCACGCGTAGAGTGGAGAAACCCTAATAACTATAAAATAGCATAATAAGAGAGACATATTATGAAAATTCTCAATTAGTTTCGTAAAAAAAACGTCTGCATAGCACATATTCACATATCCACTTAATACGTGTTTTATAATATATTAGAATATATATATATATATATATGTCAATCTAGTGATATTGAAAGCTAATAAGACGCGACATAGGAAAACAAAAAGTTTAAATGATAGTCAAATTAACCTTTTGTACCGTGCAGAGAATCGTACAGTTTC
The DNA here is from genome assembly GCA_963576765.1 of Draba incana. Lineage (NCBI taxonomy): Eukaryota > Viridiplantae > Streptophyta > Magnoliopsida > Brassicales > Brassicaceae > Draba > Draba incana. The sequence continues at coordinate 43,667,251 of OY755202.1, forward strand.
AGTTTCAGATAGAAGAAAGACACTCAAAGAACATAAAGAAATAAAAAAGTATATATTTAAATGAGAATTAAATATGTTTGTTCCAATAGAAATGAAACCGCGTTTGTTGTCTCTCTTCTTCAACATTAGTAACAAGTAGCCCCTAGTAACAAGTCAACAGTTTCGTTCCCTAGTATTTTATAGGGCAATTATATAGATACAACTTTTTTAAGTTTTTTTACTTTACCGTTAATTTTTAAAAGTTCTTTAGATACAACTTTATTTAAATGTTCCAAAAATACCACAAAATTAAAACTAGTTTTAAATGGTCAAAACTAAATCATAAACCCTAAACCTACAACATACCCCTAAAACTATACCCTAATTGTACAATAGTCAACCAAACCCAAAAATTAAAATTCTAGACCCTTTAAAAATAAAATTTAATTTGTGTTTGTGGTATATTTTGGAATTTTGATTTTTTTTTTTGAAAAAGTGGTATCTAAGAAACTTTTAAAAATTGGTGGTATGGTTAAAAAAACTTTAAAAAGTGATATCAAAAGGAATTTCTCTTTTTTATAACACTGTATTTTTTATTATTTTATTACAAATTATAAGAACAATTAGAACGACAATTTTACAACATACAAATCTTCTAGTTTGATCTACGCCAAACAATTTTATCTTGCACTACGTTAAAAATTTACTACAAGCTTGTCTCCATTAATTCGCATAAATTATAATAAATTTCATCTTCTAGAACTCGAACCCTATTACTCCTAGTTTAGAAGTTTTTCAATAATTAAGTTAACAAAAGTTATTTTAAAAAAATTTTATCGACAAACATACACCATAACATTTGTAATATTCTAATCTTCTTTCAAGCCACCTCTATTTTTAATTTTTTTAAATAAAGCAATATTTTCTCTCTAACTTATCTCTATTTCTAACTTTAAAATAGAGATGAATATTTTAAAATACTTTTATCGACAAACATACACCATAACATTTGTAATATTCTAATCTTCTTTCAAGCCACCTCTATTTTTAATTTTTTAAAATAAAGCAAAAAATAGCATTTTTTATTTTCTCTCTAACTTATCTCTATTTCTAACTTTAAAATAGAGATGACTATTTTAAAATACTTTTATCGACAAACATACACCAGAACATTTGTAATCTTCTAATCTTCTTCCACGACACTTCTATTTCTTTTTTCTCAAAATAGAACAAAAAATAATATTTTATTTCCTTCCAACCTATCTTTATTTCTAACTTTAAAACAGAAACGGCTATTTTATGCTCCATCTTGGAAGAAAAAATAGAAAATACTATATTTTCTTCTAAAATAGAAAAAAAATTCTTTTAAAAAGAGGAATACTATATTTTCTTCTATTTAAAAGTATATAATAAGGACTACATTGAAATGGTTTTAAAATCACATTTTCTTATGGTTTTTGCAAGATAATCTGGATGAAATTGATACATCAATAAAAAAATGAATTAAAAAAGGTAAAATAAAATTTTATCTGAAAATTATAAAGTTTTTTTTTATAAAGAAAATTCTCAAGTTCTATCACAAAGATTGATAAATGCTTTGGATTGTTAACCATAAAAATTAGATCCAGACAATTTGTGTAAAAACAATCCAAACCGCAAAGACGTTTTTTTATCTTGGATGACGACTCATGTGAGAATAATCCCTCCAAAAATCATCAATTCGACGGTAATCCGTCGTCAAAAATCGTCGTCGGTAATCCGTCGGTAAATATTGACGGATTTCTGACGGCATACGGACGGTAATCCTGGTTGTCAGAATTCCGTCAAAATAAACCGACGGAGTACTGACGGAACGGTTTTCCGTCGGAAAACCGTCTGAATTCCGACGGGAATTCTGACGGCCAGAAATTCCATCGGAAATACGCATGTTTTCTTGTAGTGAACGGGTTTGTAAGGTTCTGAATGGTCTTAACTTTCCGTTCAAGCTCCACATCTTCTGTCTGAATATTCATTCATATAGACTATACAAAAATGGGTTGAATTTTGTTTTTTGTCGGTGCAACGAGTAAATACATTATTTAACAATTTATACTATAATGAGTTAGAATCGGGAAGTAACATGGTTATGACATTAACACAAGTCACTTAAATACATAATCGTACTAGAACTTATAGTAATCATTTTATCCGTTTTAAAAATTAAATGGAAAAATAAGAATATGAATATAAACCGCGAGGTTAGGATGCAATGAGAAAACTTCACTAAAAAAAAAAGGATGCAATGAGAAAAGAGAACCATGCGAAAACGGAAAAGACTGCGCCATTTTATTCTAGTTTATCATTGTCTCCTTCACACGATAATAAATTTGCGTTTGCATTCACTATATCTACTTTGAAGACTACGAAAGCTAAAAAAGAAAGCTAATAACATTGAAAAACTGATTAATTTATTATCATTTTTTTTTCATGTTTAATTAACAAGTTGACAAAATATGCAAACCGTGTGCATGTGGCTATCCATACGTGCACCATAACTCGGCTGCAAAACCTTCGTAGAAAAGTGATATTAATATTTTCTATTTTTATTATTATTAGATTATGGATGTTGATTCGTACCTTTGGATGGAATGTCTTAATAAGAGTATTGATTAGAGAGATAGAATAAAATCTTATAAAGTTAGGCTTTTAATTAAAAAGCATTAGTGTGTTAGTCTTGTTGGCGCGTCGTATCCACCATACCTTATTTTGGTTCCACATGTTTTCTTAAATTACCTACAGACTACATATCAAACTGGTTTAGGATACAGTCTCATTTGTAGCATTGGAATAATGGAATTCATCAAATTCATAGTTATGCGAACAGTTTCTTAATATATATAGTTAGAACCGGATTATAAATTACCAATATTTGGTAAGAAAAGCTAACTAATATCATTACATGGTATTATTGATTTATTTCAATTGTATCGTATGTTGATCTCTATGTCTCAATTATTTTCATTGTCAAGATACTTAACGAATAATGTGTTTGAAGGTAACACAATTTGTACAGATTACAACTATTTTACAATTTTTAACGTTTTAGATTGTCTCAATCACAAAAACGATGCTAAAAACTTTACCAAACTTTACACTTAGCTTTATTTGTATAATTTTTTTTTTATACTTATGATTTACAGCTTTTTCACTATGATCTAACAAACTTACAGATGAAAAATTGATACCATTTTAGGTTACCAATAATATCTGAAATGTTATTAGTAAAGTTAAAAATTTCTTACAATAAATAATTATTTTATCTAGAGCACTTTTTTCACATTGGGTATACTAAAAGAAACATTAAGTTCAAAAACAGATTTTAGCAACATAATTTTTTACAAAATAAAAAAACAAATTTGCGTGAAAATGGCTAATATAAAAAGAAGGTGTTATCATGAACAACAAAGACATGGCGAAAGCCGCGAAAACTATAAATAGAGTTGAAGAGATTGTTACTCAACGATCACAACTGCAATGCGATGGATCAGTACAATCAAACAAGCTGACATAAGATGAGATTGACGTCTTCTACATGCAAGTTATATAATGTTACTTACTTTCCTAAATGTAATTTATTTAATTTACAAGTATATTTCTTTAATGTAAAATTTTATCTAGGTATACCGTACTAGATAAAAAAAAAATGGTCATATTGAATGGGTTCCCTCGAGAATGTAAATGAGGCCGTCTAGCTTCAACAAGTTGATGGCAACGCCTTGCCTTATCAGATTTGGCTTTCCCGCCAAAATCAACCGGACAAACGCAACCAAGGGTAATCGTTACATATTTAATTTATTTAAATAATTTTATTTTGGATTCTATAATTTTAGATATTTATTTGGAAATTTATTTTCAGAATTGATTTAGATTTTCTATTTATATTTAATTGTCCAATAATTAATTCATAATTAAAAATAATTTATTATAATTATTATTCGTCAATTTTTTTTTTTTGACAAATATTACTCGTCAATTTTTATCGTTTATTTTTAAAGAAACTTTTGACTGAAATAAGTCGACGACACAAAAATTTTCGTTCTAACTTTAAAAGAGAGATAAGAGCACCAGTATGAGACGGAAACTGAGGAAAATTTCAGAATAATTTTTTAGAAAAATCAAATAAGACGCTCTCTAACTGATGCAATTATGAAACTGGAAGGACTGAAGGTAGGTACTTTGTTTTCCCTTTCGGCTGCTTATGATAACAAAGGGACTAGAAAAGTAAAGCCAATTTGTGTAATCATTACAAATATATACCCTAATTGCCTTCAAACCTAATTTAAACAAGTACGTAATAGTGTTATGTCTTTTTTTTTTAATAACAACTATCCTAATAATCTATATATATTAGCAAAGTCTTCTCCCTCATAGGCAAAACTTTTTTATACAATTGATTTTAGTTTTAAGTTTCATTTAAGAAAAGTCTTCTCTCTATCTAAGGTGTCCACATAGGCAAAACTTTTTTATACAATTGATTTTTGTTTTAAGTTTCATTTAAGAGAAATTTTAAGAAATGCCACTTTACACAAATGCCATCTTTTAAAAATGTTTGCAAGTCATGCCACTTTTTTTTTTAACTTAACTTTTTCAAAAAAAAAATTTCCAATTTTTTTTTTTCAAATCTCAAAATTTTCTTCTTCTGATCTTAGAAAATGTAAATAAACAAGCAAACAAACAAACACTTTTTTAATTTTTATATTTAATAACACACAAACACTTTTTTAATTTTTAGATTTGGATTAAATATTTACATTTATGGTATAGTCATGAAAATAGGGTTTGGGTTTGGGTATGATTAACTGTTTTATAAAGTTTTTAAAACAGATTATAAGATTTTTTAAAACAAATTATAAGATTTTTAAAAGAAACTATAAGGTTTTTAAAAATCCTAGAGACCTTTAAAAAACCTTATAATATATTTTAAAAAACTTTATAGCGATATGAAAACCTTTGATAAACATATTATAAGGTTTTTTTTAAACGAATTGTAAGGTTTTTAAAAACCCTAGAAACTTTTAAAAAACCTTATAATCTGTTTTAAAAAACTTTATAACGACGTGAAAACCTTTGTTAACCACGTTATAAGTTTTTAATGCAAATTTAAAAAACCTTATAATCTGCTTACAAAACATTATAACGACATGAAAACCATTTTTAAAACAGATGATAAAAATCAATTTTGAGTTCGTGAGAGCTACAAATAACATAATTTTTTTTTTTTGGAAAATTCTTTTTTTCGCTTAGGCCTCTCTAGTGCAACCAGAGGGTTTGCCACTTTCCTTTTTTATTTTCCTTTCTCTCTGGTCGGAGTAAAATCATCAAAGCCGGCTTAATTGCTTCGGTAAATTAGGAAACTCAATTTCCATCCTTCCCCTTTTTAAATCGGAAATCTGTCTCTTCATTACACAATTTCCTTTCTTACAGATTCCGTGTTCTCCAATTTCAATTAGCCCAATGATTTCCTTCAAATTAGCTTCAAAATATTGTGGCATTAAGTGTGAATTTACATCCAGAGATTCCGATCTCCTCCCTACCCTTCTCTTCATCCGCCGCAAAATTTTACTCAAACATCGATTCTCCGGCAACGCTATGACAGAGAACCTCCATTCAACAATCAGAGCGATGCGGTTGGATGATGATGCACCTATCGAACTTTCGGATAGTCCAAGAATCTGAGTTTTTGATGAAAATTCAATCAGTATCTTAGGCCGTATGCTCAACCCGGATGCTCAGCCCATGGCTAAAATGATTGAAGCTATGCCTCGAGTGTGGCGTATGTCGGGTAGAGTTAGGGGTATTGCTCTCTCAAAAGATAAGTTTCAATTCATCTTTCAACGGGAAGAAGACTTACTAGCAGTGTTGAATGATAGACCTTGGTCCTATAATCATTGGACTATGGTGATGGAAAGGTGGACGTCTTCGCCTCCAAAATATTTTTTGACAACTTTTGAAGTTTGGATCAGAATGAGGAACATCCTAGTGAACCACTTTTGCTTAGAAACGATGAATAAGACGGCTTCAGCGATTGGTAAGGTCAGGTTGATTGCTTATGATCCAAAGGTTTCACAGAAGACAGACTATATCAGAGCTTTAGTGTTGTTCAACATAACTAATCCAGCAAGGGATGTTAAAAAGCTGTCTATTGCTCCCGGGAAAATGGTGGTAATCGAATATGAGTATGAAAAAATTCGTAAGAGATGCTTTTATTGCCTACGCTTGTCTCATGAACAACATCATTGCCCTTGGTATAAAAAGGCGAAGCAATTTGGGAATGAAATTGTGAAAGGCATGATGTTAAATATTGAGGAGCTGAGTCAAGCCTCTCCCGTAGATACAAGAGTTAAACCGTTAACTCTCAACACTCCTCCTGGATTCCCTCCTCTCGCCTTGGATCTAGATAAAGAAGAGCATCGAATGGCCTTACAATATGTATCTCATCCGGATCCTGCAGAACATCAAGCCCGTATTGTACGAGTACAACAATCCCAGGATGAGCAGTCAGGAGAATCATCTAGTACGTGTCCCAATATTACTCAAGAAGTTAACAAAGGGAAAGGTCATGTCTTTGGTTTTGAGGAGATGAGCCCTTGTCGGGCCAGACCTAATCTCTCTGATGGCAATCCAATTCGCTCATCGCCTTATCCGTCTACTGAGAATCTATTTGAGATGGAAGTCTCATATACTCACAGCTTAACCGATAACCCCATTGAGTGGAGTCTGACGGATTTTCGTCTTGGGGCTTCATCAAGAAGCCCGACGACCGGAAACTCTACTCAAGGAAAAAAATCGAGGAAACGCCCCCCTGTATGAAAGAGAAAGATCAGGCTAACCAATGGAGCAACGGATGTGCCGGCTCTAGTGGATCAAGTCTCCTTTGGTACAATGAACATCAACAAAAGAAAGGCTGTGAAAGTTACAAAGGAACCAATCAACAAATCCCCAAGAACACTGAAAGATACGGTGGCTTCCGATTTGAAGCCGCTGCCATCCCAATGAGCATTTTGAGTTGGAACTGTCAAGGTGCCGGAAGTACCGAGACAGTTCATCATATTCGGGGGATTCGCCGTAAGTTCTTCCCCGATTTTTTGTTTTTAATGGAAATGAAACAAAAGTTTGCTTATATGTCTAGTTTGAAGTCAAGTTTGGGTTATGATGAAATGATTACTGTGGAGCCTTTGGGTTTAAGTGGCGGGTTAGCTGTTATGTGAAAGAATAGTTTTGGTGTCGAATTGATCTCTAAGGATAAGAGATTAATCGATATGAAGGTAAAGATGGGTTCCATAGAGTTTTTCCTTTCCTGTGTTTACGGGGATCCAGTACGTGAACGTCGTCAGCGAGTATGGAATCAATTATCAGCTATTAGAATGGTTAGAGATGATCCATGGTTTTTAACTGGGGATTTTAATGAGTTATTATCTAATACTGAGAAGCTTAGAGGTGTCATAAGAAGTGAACTGTCCTTTTTGGATTTCAAAAGTATGGTTCAAAATTGTAAAATCAAAGAAACGAGAACCTGTGGTAATATGCTCTCCTGGGGAGGATGGAGAGAAGGTAATTGGGTTCAGTGTCTTCTTGATCACAGCTTTGGTAATGATGGATGGTTTCAACTATTTCCTCACTCCAAAACTGAATACATGAACTTATGGGCCTCTGACCATAGGCCTATACGAACATCCTTTGCATTAGAGAGTGATGAATCTAGTAGAGGGAGATTTTATTTCGACAAACGGATGATATCCAAGGCTCGATTTGAGGAGATCATTCGCAAAGGTTGGAGTGAATGTGAAGGAGATGAGGTCACAATCATGGAGCGAATAGCTAATTGTAGGCGAATGATCTCGACATGGAAGAAATCATCTGATTTAAACTCTCGGGATAAGATCATTCGGTTGCACGCTGCCTTGGAACAAGAAGTGGCTAAGCGTTATCCAAATTACCGTACGATGCAACAATTTAAACGTGATTTGGCGGAAGCTTATCGTGAAGAAGAGCTCTTTTGGCGGCAGAAAAGCAAAGAACAATGGTTAAAGGCTGGAGATATGAACACCAAGTATTTCCATAATTGTGTTAAAGGAAAAAAGATTCAAAACAAAGTTCTCATGTTACTAGATGGAGAAAACCGCGAACAATTTTATGAAGGCTCCAAAGGGAACATAGCGGTCGAATATTTCCGGGATTTGTTTAGCAGCACAAATCCTTTTGATCTTCAATCTCTGTTTCAAGGTTTTGAGCAAAGGGTCACACCGGAAATGAATTCAGTTCTTACGGCTCCAACTTCTCATGATGAAATCAAACGAGCTGCTTTTTCCATTAAAGGAAGTAGTGCACCTAGAGAAGATGGCCTTACGGGAGTGTTTTATCAAAAATTTTGGCACATTGTTGGTCCCTCTTTGATAACGGAAATTCAGAAATTATTTGAGACAGCGATATTGCCAGATTGTTGGAATCATACACAATTGTGTTTGCTTCCCAATATTCCTAACCCTTCTCAAATGAAAGACATGAGACCAATCGCTCTTTGCCCGGTGCAGTACAAGATAATTTCAAAGTTTCTGTGTGATCGCGTCAAGCGTTTCTTACCAGGGATCATCTCAAGAACTCAACGAGCATTTGTATACGGTCGCTTGATAACTAACAATATCATCATTGCTCACGAGATGATTCATGTTCTCAATACCAATGATAAGGTGGCTAAGGACTTCATGGCGGTCAAAACACATATGTCCAAGGCATAGGACCGCGGTGAATGGTGTTTTCTGGAAACTTTGTTAGAAAATCTTGGATTTGACAGGATATGGATATGGTGGATTATGGCTTGTGTAAGTACAATTACTTATTCGGTGTTGCTGAACGGGAGATCTCATGGATTCATAAAGCCTGAGCGGGGTATTCGTCAAGGTGATCCTCTCTCCGTTCATATTCATTCTTTGCGCCAAAGCTTTGGTGAGTTGCTTAAATCAAGCCGAAATGTCGGGGAAAATCGAAGGGATTAAGCTTGCGATCTCTGGCCCATCTGTGCACCATCTTCTCTTCGCAGATGATAGCTAGCTAATGTGCAAAGCTATGGTAGAAGAAGTTGCGGCACTTACAGCTTGTTTAAAACTGTATGGTGATGCTTCGGGTCAAGAAATTAATAAATCAAAATCTTCAATCATCTTTGGGAAGCAAGTGCCTTTGGAAGTTCAAGAAAAAGTAATGAAAACTCTAGGAATAGTTACCATTGGAGGTGAAGGTAAATACTTGGGTCTTCCTGAATGTTTGAGCGGTTCGAAAAGGAAGTTGCTGGATTTTCTACGAGAGAAGCTCCAAGGCAGATTGAATGGCTGGTTCGCCAAATCATTATCCCATGGAGGTAAAGAAGTCTTACTAAAATCTATCGGTTTGGCTCTTCTGGTATTTGCTATGTCGGTTTTTAAACTACCGAAAAATACTTGTAATAAGTTAACGAGCGCGATGACGGAATTTTGGTGGAGTAGTGGCAAATTAAAAAAGAAGATGCCGTGGATTTCTTGGCAAAAACTGTGTAAACCGAAGAATCAAGGTGGTCTTGGTTTCCATGATATCGCAAACTTTAATCAAGCTCTCTTAGGCAAACAAGCTTGGCGGATATGGCGAAATCCTGATTCTCTCCTGGCTCAGGTGCTTAAACATCGCTATTTTACTCATACATCATTCCTTGAGAGTGTGTTGGGAAAAAGACCATCATATGCTTGGAAAAGTATACTTCATGGAAGAGAATTAATGCAAAAAGGCTTGCTTAAATCTGTGGGAGATGGGTAAACAACAAGATTTTGGCTAGATAATTGGATCTTAGACAGTATCCCAAAAGCTCCACAGTATCGCAATGAGGGTGCGTCACTTCCTATGGAAAGCTGTTTCAGGTGCATTGGCGGTCAAAGAAAGACTTCAGTCACGAGGTATTCCGTTAAATCCTACTTGTACTTCTTGTGATGCGGGGAAACCAGAAAGCATATGTCATGTCCTCTTTAATTGCGATATTGCAAAAGAAACTTGGGATTTGGCTCTCATTAAAATTGGAATATACCATCATTAACCCGGTCACAGGATTATGGGAGAGTGAGAGATTAAGGCATCTTGTGAATAATGAAGATTTGGCTCTCATTTTAAAGATTAATTGCGATATTGCAAAAGCATATATCATGTCCTCTTTAAAATTGGAATATACCATCATTAACCCGGTCACGGGATTATGGGAGAGTTTGAGATTAAGGCATCTTGTGAATAATGAAGATTTGGCTCTCATTTTAAAGATGAAACCATCGAGAATTCAATCTGACAAACTCATTTGGTGTTTCTCAAAGGATGGTGAGTATTCCTCGAAAAGTGGTTATCAATCCATAGAGATCATTCATATAGCTCAATCAGGACAAATGCAAGTTGTTCCTCCCGTTGAAAAGAACTTATGGACCAAATTATGGAAGCTGAAAACGTCTCCAAAGATGCGTCACTTCCTATGGAAAGCTGTTTCAGGTGCATTGGCGGTCAAAGAAAGACTTCAGTCACGAGGTATTCCGTTAAATCCTACTTGTACTTCTTGTGATGCGGGGAAACCAGAAAGCATATGTCATGTCCTCTTTAATTGCGATATTGCAAAAGAAACGTGGGATTTGGCTAATATTCCGTTGCCACCATCGGGTTTCTCACAAACCTCGGTTTTCCTGAATATTCATCACCTTCTAACAAGCAAGTGGAATCAATCCCGTCCTGAACATACTAAACTTTTGTTCCCATGGATTTTGTGGCATTTATGGAAGGCTAGAAATGCTTATGTTTGGCTCTGTACTCATGGGTTAGTTGCGGAGAACTCAGAGCCTGATTCAAGGCAAATGCGGGTGCCGAATCCTGTCTCGAGTTGGACACGTCCTCCTCCTAATGTAGTTAAATGCAACCTTGGGGCTGTTTGGAATGATTCAAGCTATGACGGGGGAGTTTCTTGGATCACTAGGGACCATCATGGCAAGACACTAAATCACAGCAGGCGCTCTTATGCGGGTCTATCCTCCAGTCTTGAAGCTGAATTATGGAGCTTCTTTTAGGCTATGGAATCCTTAGTAAATCTTGGTGTGCGTCGTGTGATGTTCGAAGCTAGTTTTTCTCAAGCACGAGAGGCTCTCATTCACCCTCATCTTTTTCGTCATTATGGAGAGTTGATTAATGATATATTTGCTAAGCTTCAATCCTTTGACTTTTGGTCCTTAGTTCATAGCTCTGTTCATGCGAATCAAGTGGCGATGAAAATTGCTCAGAGTGTCGTTCATGATAGGAGACATCAATCTTACATTGCTCGGGATTCCCTTCGATGGCTCGATCCGATGATTGTGATGGAAGCCTCGGCAGCTTCATGTTGTATGGCATAGCGGCTATGGCTTTTATGCCTTCTCTCTCCTTGGTTTTAGTCTCTGCTTTGAGAGAGGTGTTTTATCGTTGCTCTTTACTTATTTTGATGCCTATTAGTATTGCCTTGTTTCGCTTCAAGCATTTGGTTCTTCTCACTTTCTTTACTTTGTTACTTTGGATATTAAGTTATATGATTCAACGTTAAAAAAAAAAAAACAGATGATAAGGTTTTTAAAGCAGATTATAAGATTTTTTAAGTAAATTATAACCTTATAATCTACTTTTAAAACTCTTATAATCTCCTTTAAAAATCTACCCAGATTTTTTTATTATCAAACTTAAGAACAAAATCAGCCAAAACGAAACAAAAACCATATTTTTATATGAAATCAATTCAAATCGAATCAAAAAGTGAGATTTGTAACCCAAATCGAATAAAAACGGAGATTTGTAGCCAAATCGAATCAAAACTCAACTAGATTTGAAAAAAATTAAAAACTAGATCTATAAAAAATTTGATGAAATTCGAATCTAAATCTAGATCTAGATCCGAATATTGGAGAGAGAAAGAAAGATTCTTCTTCTTTTTCTTCTTCAAAAACTAGATCTATAAAAAATTGATGAAATTCGAATCTTGTTCTAGATCCGAATATATGAGAGAGAGAGAGAGATTCTTTTTCTACTTCGATTTCATCACCTCTATTTTTGAGAGAAAGAAAAAGAGAGAGAGAAAAAAAAGGAGAAGAAATATACTTTTGTGGAAGAGAGAGAACCAAAAAAATATATATTTTTAATGAATTTTTTTTTTTTAAAAGGTGGAATGTTTGCAAAAGTGGTTGTCATAGTGACATAGTTGAAAAAAAAAATTTCAATTGTGGCATAGATAAAATTCTCCCATCATTTAATTCATATTTAAGTATATTTATTGTACTTATAAGTTATAACTGTAAAAAAAAATTATTAAATAGAAAATCGAAAAACGAGTAAATAAATGACTAAAATAGTACATTTAAAATTATTTGAGTATTTTATGGTTGTTATTAAAAAAAATATAATAATAAATAAATTTTGTTATGATCGATAACGGTAAAAAATTACATATTCAATTTTAAAAAATGGAAATATGTAGAATAAATATACATAGAATTATAAATAATAGACATCAAAAAAATAAAAAACTAAATAATCTGTGTCAACCGATTATTAAGAGGTTGGCGATCTATAAAGAAAAAATAAAAATTATTTCACTAAAAGGATATTGAACCACCATCTCACAAAAAATGAGATAATGGGGTAAAAATTTGGAATGTACGGTGAAATGATAAGGTGAAAATTTGGAATATACCATTTTATTCAAAATCTTATATTTGAATTTTATAGATGTATGACAGAAAAAAATTGAAAGTGTTATAATACCATTACTATAAATATAAGTATCATTTTTATTAAAGTATTATAATACCATTACTATATATACATACAAGAGGTATTAGTCTACATACACAAATAATAAAATGTTAATATCAGTTTATCTGAAATTACTGAAAATCTAAAATTTGTTGTTAAATTTAATAAAATTGCAAAAAAAATATTAGCAGATCGCGCGAGTTATATTCTAGTTTAGTTTAATGTCAATTACGTCTCTCCATTACTAAAAAATAATCATTAACTACATTTTGCGTTTAAATTTTTTTTGCTCGTCATTCGTATTATCTAACCAAGCACGATATATTATTTAATTGCAAATTTTTTCCTGATTGGAGGTTGATTCTTTGTTTTCAAGTTCAGAATTATGGATTTGTTGTGGAAAATGGAGATGCATTTGTTATGGATTTATTGTCAAAATTCACATGCATTTACTAGAATTTGGGTTGCTTTTGCGATAGATTTGCATCGATAAAAATCATCGCAAACCTGCCTTGCAACTCGTAAGGATAGTTGCCTCGCTATTTTGTTGCAAATTTGCGACAGTTTTTAGCCACTTCAATCATCATTCGTAAATTCATTGCAATTTCGGATGGAACTCCAACACGTTGTTCCATCGAACATTTGCAAGAGAGTTGCTACGTATTTACACTTGGTGAAAAATGTTCAAAACTTTGTCACAAATTTTCGATAGATATATTTCATTGTATATACGCTGATTTTGTACTAAAGTCTCCGTTTAAATAGATTGTTTATGTCTCAACAAGTTTCACCAATGGCTAGTGTTTAAGGATAATCGAAATATTAATTTGGGTTTTATTCAACGAGAAAATATTGGACTTTTTTCTTTTTCTTCTTAGACTTATGTTAATGCCATCATATGCATATTATGATGATAATAATAATAATAATAATAAAATAGAGAATTTTTAAGAAATGCTAATTTTGACATTCTACTTTTCAAAATGTCAAAAATGTTATTTGTAGAAAATTCATTATTTTAAAAAATTTGATGTCATTTATGTTTGGGTTAAAAATGTTATATTAAACTTTAGTTTTTAAGATTAAAGTACGGTTAGAGGTCAAAACAGTTTTTAAGATTGAAATTTTTGAGCTATAACAGTTTTAAAAGCTTTTATATGTGGAATGTTTTTAAAAAATAATTCAACTTCCTTTGTAGTCTCCAGCCGAAAGCGAAAAATGGTAATCTCCTTTCTCTCCCTTTTCTCAGATCTATTGTTGTCCTCCATACTTTTCTTTTGCATCCGCAAATCACACTCCTCTATATTCGATAAACCATGTCTTCAAACGACGAATCTTCATCCAACTCGTCCGTTGGGGATGAGAATCGAAGTGTTGTTGACAAGGGTTTGTCAGATTATTCTGTTCTTGCTAGAACTTTTCATGAACTCGGCGGGTCATCCTCACAATGGAGAGTTCCTTGGGAAACTCCGGCATCTCCGATCAACGAGAGTTTCTCTACTCCTCGTGAAGCTCTTAGCCAATTTTTCCTCGAGGTTGATGACCGAACCATCGAAGAACCGATTGGAATTCCAGACAAGTCGTCATCTTAGATCAGTCCGAACACTATGGCGTTCGTAACTCACTTATCACCAATGGGGTTTTCGAGGGAATGAGGCTACGTTGCGCCATCTATTCGGAACTGGAATGTCCCATCCCTCTTCGGAACAATCGACATTGAAATTGTCCTCCTGGATACATATGCCTTCTCGAACCGATGTTTACAGAATGTTTCATGTGCTTTCCTCTCCCCTTCCAGTTCATAAGTTACTGCGAGCGGAGACACATTGCTTTCTCTAAAATTACTCAGGCCGGGCTGAACAATCTTGTGGCCTTCATGGTTCTCGGAGCCAAGGAAGGGATCAACTTCTCAGTTGAGATGTACAAGCAAGTCTTTTCAATCAAGAATCATTCCACGCTGGGGAGATTTTATAACACCATGAAATCTGTATGCAAAGTAGGTGACTTGGAAAGCAAGGTCAACAATTGGTCAAATCGCTTCTTCTTTGTGAAGGTAACTGTCTCACTGAGTATTTACCTTTGCCTCAGTGTTGAATATCACCAGATCATACCTCTTTGAATGGACTCCCACGATGGATAGACATTTGTTATGCATGTGCATGTGTGCCGACATCGTCTTTCTTTTCAAAACATTTCTAACCCTTTTATTTATCATGTCTTTTGAGCTCCGCACCCGCGTACTTCTGCCGTTAACCATCTTCCCGTTTGGATGAGCTTTGAAGTTTTTGAAACAACCAAGCTTTTTTAATTAATTAATTAATTCGAATTAATAATCCCATAATTACTAAATCTCAACGATTAATTTCAATTTAATCACTAAGCAAACCAGCGGAAACTCAAAAACAATTAGACCAGATAATCCATTAAACCAATAAAATCATAACCAAGTCACAATTCCAATTCCAGCATAATCTAGCAACCTAAACACCTAGTTCTAGAAACTCAACAAAAAAACAATCATAAAACCCTATCATCATCTCTCATTGTCTTGATTCCACGATCACACTTTATCTTTATCTGCAACATATGGAAAAACGAGTTGCGTGAGTATTATCACAAATACTCAGTGAGACAGTTATCTCGTCTACGAGCTACATAATAAGGACAATGAATGCCAAGCACAACACAAACATTTCGCAGTTCACAATGTTTGAATTACCAAAATAAGAACCAACAATCCAAAAACCACATTACCGCAATTAGTGTCGATCGACATAGCACCACGACGTAGATCGACACACCACATCAAAAACACCAAAATCACTCATGGTGTTGATTGACACTACCACTAGGTGTCGATCGACACTCCATCTTAAAACACATACCAACGTGAGAATACAAGGGTGTCGATCGACACTTCCTCTAGGTGTTGATCGCCACTTCCTCTAGGTGTCGATCGACACTTCCTCTATGTGTCGATCGACACTTCCTCTAGGTGTCGATAGACACTCATCGCAGAAACCTGAATCGAGCAAAATCCTCACGTGGCTTGACTCTGTTTCATCGAGCAATCAATCTCTACGATACGCTATACAATAATCAGATAACAACTGACAATAATCAGTAAAAAATATGCATTCACAACATCAATTCTATTAAAAGCAAGCACACAAAAACTTTAACACCCGATTATCCATAACCATGATCGCGCACTCACCTCGACAAGGATTGGATGGAAACGAACTGAAGGATTCACGAAGTCAGACTCGATTTCAACATGAAATCTCTGATTTCTTTACCAAAACGTGAAGAACAACACTACGATTCCAAACTTGCTCTTTAAGCCACTAAACAAGCTTAAGAACAATCAAAAACTCTCAAATTCACTCACAAACTTTTTTTTCTCTAATTCTACTCAAAGTCACGATTTTTTCTTCTGAAAAATATGGCCAAAACCTTTTGATATCGCGACCTAGGGTTCCGCACCCAAACCGAGCTAAACCGAGCGATTAAAAATCAAACCAGAAATTTTTTGAAACACTGGTGTCGATCGACACCCTTCCTTGGTGTCGATCGACACTCCTACCAAGAACATACTTTTTAGTTTCGGGATGTTACAATTTCAAAGAAGAGAGGTCATCAAAAGTGGACTCAATTTTCCGCTAACATAATTCGATGTGCTCGACGTACTCTTGGTATTATTACTATATATATAAATAATATTTTTACTTTATTTATTCTTATAGAATATTGGTGGTGGCGTTTGAACTCATGGAATTCAACAGACATATGGGATCATTACTACTGGTCGAAAGAGATGAAGATCAAAGAGAAGATTTTCGAGTTTAAGACTCCGGCGATTCTGCCAAGAAGGAGGGTTTGTGCTTCAGTCGAGACGACTAAGAATGTTCCCACGGCTGTTGTAACCGAGCCCTTTGTGATTCATGATTCCGAGGAGACAATAGATGAGGTTTCCCTTGCTCGTCATCAGCAGAATACTAGATCGAGCATAGCCACTCCTTAAGAAAACCTTCCACATGTCCTCTTGAGGCTGAAGCAGCCACTTCAAAGAGGGCTTATAAAGATACATCCTCGGATGAGGAAACAAGGGAGGCAGCGGCTGATCCTATAGGCAAGGGAATTTTTATTCCTAAAGATAAGTATACGGTGACGAGAAGATCTCGTCGTAGAGCTGAGGCCAATCTTCAAGCATGGAGGATATGACCTATCTTGGTCGGCGGACACCAAGGTGTCTTGTCGTCCGATGCACTCGTTGATCAAACATTGGGCGAGACTAACCCTCATCTTGCTCTGTTTTCTGATGTCATCCCGATGATGTTGGTCGGTAATACTCCTTCTTTGGCTATTCAGCCACATGTCTCTCCTACCACTCTGGGAATCCAGCCGGTGATTCTGACTCCTACTCCGGTTGGTCAACCGGATGTTCACTTCTTTCTCTGGCCATTTAACTACCTGCCTCAGCTGTTCAGCCAAGGGTTTTATCTTTTACCCTAACTATTCAGTCCGAGGTTATTATTTCTACTCCCATTGTTAAACAAAGGAGATCTTTCTCAGCCTCTCGTTTGGTTGCAAAGCCAGTTAAAGAGGTCAACACCGACCGAGCTTAGGCCTTAAAAAGGTCTGCCGATGAATTACTGGTTCCTGTTAAGAAACCAAAAAAACAAAGGGGGTTTGTTTCCGCCCCTGCAGGTTCCTTCCGATTCCGGCCACAACTTCTCGTTCCACCATCGTGACCCCCAATTTCCTTTGATGCTTGGCCCTCTGGCTCATCAAGCCAAACTCACTAGGAACATCGTTGATCCGCATGTTCGTATTTCTTTGTCGGGTAACATAGTCTACCCCAAAAAGTATTTCAATCTTGCTCAAGATATAGTAAAGGTATGTATTATTCATTTCTCCTCTCCTTATTTCTATTTTGACATCGTTAAGCCATTTTGGATCCATAAGATCTCTTTGCTTCAGTTACAGCTGATCAGCTCGTTCAACCGTATTTTAAGCGAGTATAAAGCAGCTGTTGTGAGGAGCAAAAGAGAGATGCATCTTAAGGCCCGCGCCCGATGATCCATGAGGCGTTGGCCGAGGCTTATCGTCAAAGGGAACGGATGGATTTATGGGGAAAAAGCCTTGGTTAATGAACAGGAGTTGGAGAGATACTTCGAACGGACCAATGCGCTGAAGGAAGAGAGATCACAGATCCAGGAGGCTTTGAGGAAGAAAGAGGCCGACCTGGAAGCTATTCTGAAGAGGTCAAGGTCAGATGAGGATCGCCTACGCAAAGAATGTGATGATCCCAGACGTCGTCTAGGTGACGCAATGAGTTCTAGCTCGACATTAATGGCGAAGCAGGCTTCTCAGCTGGATGTTATCTGTAAGTATTTAGCGTCCCGTGATGCGACCGAGGAGTTTATTATGCAAATATGCTTTGCTCGAGGTACTCCAAACTCCAAAGTACTTAAATAAAATTGTTATTGCAATATATGAAGTTCCTCCCGACCTGCTAAAGCATTACGAAGCAAAGGAGTTAAAATTTCTAGCGACCGTGGTGTTAATAAAAATAAAGGTTCCAGCAGAGGACATGTTGAACTCAACTCAACTCCTCCACCTTCTACTACTTCCCGCGATGCTCCATCCCATATTCCGATGAACCTCAAAGAGTACGACACCAACTTCACCTCCTAAAAAGATTAAGGCCGCCTCTAGCTTTATAAAAATTTAAGCTTCAAACATGGTACCCTTTTAAGGGTTTTATTTTTGTTTTGTAAACATTGCCCCTTATGTGGTTTTATTTGTTTTGTTCTTTTTTTCTGCGGAGCCGATGCCTATATTTTGATTGCTTTTATGCTTTTTGGTCAGCTCAGATAACTTTTATTTAATAGATCAAAAATTGCTTAGGTTTGCAAGATAGTGCTTTGTTTAAAGGCTTCTTTATTGTTTACAATAGTTTTTACTACATAGTTCGAAGTCTGGGATCAAGAAACTTGAGAGTTTTCTTTTTGGTATGTTTATAAGTAAATAGTTTTGCTTAGTTATTCATGGTCTTTACAAAATGTATAAGTGTATATATACTGATTGTTAGAGCATTTTGATTGCTTGTCCTAAGTTAGCACGTAGGTATGCGAAACAGTATCGGCGTTGTGTTACCACAGAGAACTTAGGCTTTTATGTGAATCTGGTTCAGCTTTTGATTTTAAAGTAGGAGAGTACCCGCACTGTACTTATGGGAATTACATAAAATGTTGGAAACCTGGTTAGGGTAACGATGTGAAGGTATACTACGTTTTGATTCATAGAGATGGACGAACTGATCATACCGATCTTTTTGCGCCTACCTGAATATATTGTGGGATTGGATAAGGAAAAACATTTCTTTCCAATGTGATTTTATTAAATGTTTTTTGTGACAGTGTCTCTTTTTTTTAAGGCTGCTTACGTACCTTTTCAGAAAAAATGATCAAGTCACTCGTAGTTCATACATGACGAGGTGTACATAAATAAATATAAATATATATATTCTTTCTTTTTTTTGCGAATCCCACGGTGCGATATGATTTGGCGGCATTGATGGCTTCTCTTATCTCTGGTTATTCCGACATAACTCAACAAGTCTCCAGGACTCGGAGTTTACCTTCGTAAAACCTTTTTCTTCAAGGAACTACATTGCGATCCATTTTACCTTCTTCTCTTTTCTACTTAAAACTATTTCTTCGTCGGGAACTTGGAGAGTGAGCTCGGCTTGATTCTTGTTCTTCTTCTCGATAGCAAAGCAATGTTGAACTTCCATTTGGTATCCTTAATCATGTAACTCTCGTTTGTGGTAAGGAATTTCACGCATTGATGATACGTAGAGGCGTTGTTAACCGGAAGGAGTATCGATGACTATGAACTTGACTATGTGGGTGATGCTAGCAATGTATACCGGGATTTTGATGATTATAATAGTAGTCACTGTGTCATTTGCGAAACCCTTCAGAGGTCGGTTGCAGTAGTTGGTGAAGTCATCGCTTACTCCTATGTTCTTTAGCGTATTCTTGTAGATTAAATCCACCAAGGTGCCAGTGTCAACTAGGATTCCCGACCTTACAGTCGGTAATAATGAGTTCTATTACCAACGGATCGTTGTGGGGCTGGTCTAAATTTTTCATATCCAATCGTCAAAGGTTACCACCAATTCCTCGTCCAACGAGATAGGTCAACATGGTGACGTCCCAGCGAGGCGCTCGTACTACTGAATCGATCTTACCAAGTCGTTACATTCTTCTAGACTACCCATAATCATGTTAATCCTTTTGCGGGGTGTCAAATTATTATTTATCGTGGAGATCGTCTTGATTCCTTTTTGGAGGATTCGATCCTCCCTAAGGCGGTTTTTGTTGTTGCGTCCTCTCTACAACCTCTTCAGTTTTTTTTTTGCGGCAACGCTGTTGTAATGCCCGACTGAGGGGATTTTCTCGGTCATGTATTCCAATATTACAGTGTTCTCGAGTTGGTGACACTAAGTCGTGGTATGACCATAGACATGATGATATTCACACAAGCTCTTTGGGTCACTTGTATAGGTTCCCCGACCGATTTTTCCTCCGAGTTTTGGTTCCGACTCGTTCTCCTTTTCCAGGATCTGGAAATTTGCATTTCTTCGACCTCGGTGGTTACTCTTCTCCGGGAGATCGGGTTTTTCCTACCTATTTTGTCGATCATTTCCAGCTCCTTTGTCATCCTCCAACTCCATGAAACTTGATGCCTTGTGCACGACATCTTCGAAAAAGTTAGGTCGGTTCACATTCAGCTCTTGTTGGAATGGGGTTTCGTAAGTATGGCTTTTTGTAGAGCCGCAATTGCTGCCTCATCCGACACGATTATCTTTAAGACAGTCTTCTTGAAGCGTCACATGAATTATCGTAGTGACTCTCCAAGTTTTTGTGTCAGCTCCCATAGGCTCGCAGTTGAAGTTCGCTTTTTGATGTGCATCGAATAATTTTTAAGAACATGGTCGACAATTGATGGAAGTTATCGAAAGAGTTCAATTCTAGCTGGGAAAACCAGGCTAACGCGTCCCCTTTCAAGTTTTTTACGAAGAATTGGCAATAGCCTGCTTCTTTTTCCCCAGGAGGAAAAGTGCTTTTCCCATGGCGATGTTGAACGCGGTGAGGTGCTGAGTTGGATCGGTCGTGTCGTTGTAAGGGATTATTCAAATCAAAGCTTGGTGTTTGATTGGTGAGTTGACGATTCAAGCAATGAACGAGGTTTGCCTCGTCCTTTTTAAGACCCATTCGCGATAATCACGCGATGCATTCTTGACTTCATGGTAGAATTTGACTCTCTTATGGAGGCAATCTCCGTGTCCCCGACGTCATCCAGGGTCAACGGTTTGAGAGGGCAGCGGTCGGATATGTGGTGAGATCATGTGGCAGGGTTTGTTCGTCGGGGAAGAGCTTACGCTTCAATCGATATGGTCTCGCGATAACCACATAGTTAGCCTGCAACTCTGGGGCTCGGATATTCACTTTCGGATTGATTAACAAAGAGGGTGATTATGTCCCTCATCTTTTGGTTATCGATCACTTGCTTGCCATATTTTTCCATCAAACTTTTCAGCATGGCTGGGACGTCTTTTACGGTTGTTGCCATGTTTGGTGGCGGGGTCGTCTCCCTTCGATTTTCCTCATGTCCTTCCTCCTAATGGTTCACCATATTGATGTTTTCCTCGTGGTTCTCGAGGTTCTTTTCTCCGTTCATCTGAGTGTCCTCCACGTTTCCGGTGGTATCAGTTGATTTTTTGATGGTCGACATTGTTTTGAAATTTTTTTTCGGAAAAAATCTTGTTTTACAAGTCCAAAACCTAAAAGGCCCCACGGTGGGTGCTAATTTGTGGAACTTGAGTTGAGTAAGCAGCCTCGGCCTTGTACAAATAGGTGGTGTTTAGGTATTTAGGCGAAAACAATCGGAAAGTTTAAAAGAAATGAAGAAATTGTTTCTAATGGTGTATGTATTCATTAGAGTTGCGGATCCCCCCTCTAATGTAATATCTGTTACATATTTATACTATGTCGAGTCGGTCGAATAAACTCTAGAAATGTATGGAAAGTTTCCTAACTAAGAAGATTTACTCAATATTCCGTATATCTTCTACTTATTCTCCAAGTATCTTCAATTCAGTGGATTGAACTAACCTCGGCCTTTAATCCTCCTAATGGGCCAAAGATGATATTGTAACATCTCGAAACCAAAATGTGGAATTGGTAATGGGGTGTCGATCGACACCAAGTTAAATTGACCGGTTTCAGTTCGATTTTAAATCGCTCGGTTTGGCCGGTTAAGGGTGCATAACCCTAGGTACGAGGTTTATAACTCGTGTATCTTCTTGTTTTGTCAAGGCAGAGAGGAAAAGTGGTGATTTTGAGGATTGTGAGAGAAAAGGCTTGAATTGAACGTTTTCGTTTTTCTTAGGCTTGTTTTGGTTGAGTTTTGCGTTGGAGAAGAAGCGAGGGTTGTTTCCTTGTGGTTCCAGCGTGAAAATCAGAGGTTTCGTGTGGTTATCGAGTCTGATTTTTGTTTTCTCTCCGATCAATTCCTTTCAATCCGTATTTGAGGTGAGTGCATGATCGTGGTTATGGGATTAAAGTCTTAGGTTATCGATTGATTGAATTGTTATGGTTTTGGTAGCTCATCTGTGATTTTTTTGAGTTCATTGTATTGTGTCGTCATGAATTTGACTCGTAAGATGAAACAGAATCGAGTGGCGAGAAGATTTGACTCGGTTCAGGTTTCTTTGAGGAGTGTCGATCGATACTTAGAGGTAGTGTCGATCAACACCCACTTATGTTTCGCGATTTTGAGTTTGTGAAAGGCGTGTCGATCTACACCTGGTGATGGAATCGATCGACACCCTGTTGTGTTATCTATGTTTTCGTATTAGAGTGTCGATCGACACCATGGTGGTGTGTCGATCGACACCATCTGTTGCATTGCTGCATTTTTGTCGTTTGTTCTCATTGTGGTAATTTGAGCATTGTTAATTGATGATTAATCGCATAGTTTTGGCACTCTTTCCCTTATTATGTAACCGGTAGACGGGATGACCGTCTCACTAAGTATTTGTGATAATACTCACGCAACTCTTATTTCCATGTGTTGCAGGTAAAAGAAATGTGTGATCGCGGAATCATGGCCATGAGAGAAGATGATAGGATTGTTTTTGTTATGTGCTTAGATTCTAGAGAACCTGGTGTTTAAGTTGCTAGAATAATGGTTGGTTATTTGGAATTTGAGTTGAGTTGGTTATTTGAAATAATCTGGTTATTGGATTTATTTGGTTTAATTGAATTGTTTGGTTTCCGCTGAGTATTTGTAAATTGTTGAATTAGCCGTTGAGAATTAATAATTATGGGATTATTAATTCGGGTTAATTATTTAAAAAAAAAGTGTTGGTTGTTTCAGATATCTTTTGGCTCATCTTCCCGGCTATGGAAGTTACTTTGGGTCGGTTTGATCCTGGATCGGGTCATGATAAGAGCGTCTCTAATGCTACTCTATTTCTACCTCTAAATTCTATTTTTAGAGTAAAATCATCTCCAATGGTACTCTATAGCTCACCCTAAAAATAGAGAAATGAATAGTATTTCTCTATATTTGGAGTAACACTATTCATTAATCTATTTTTAGAGTATAATTTTTTTATTGACAAAGTGATTCCTTCATTTCCATATACTTATATTTTATACCTAAACAAATATTATATAGTTAAATTTTATATTTGAATAAAATCATATTAACAAAAACTAGCTTTCTAATTAATAAAATTTGTAACTAAAAATAGAAAATTCATTTCTTACTTCAAGATGCGTTAATTTAACATATAAGGGAGAAATACACTAATGTTAATATTTAAACAAAATATGTAATTTTATTTTCTCTATATATGGTAGGATACAAATATATTTTTATCTTAAACATTTAATTTCAATAAAACATCATCTTTTTGTTAAATTATTAATACAAATAATGTAAATGGGTAAAATTTGTCAATTTTAAAAGTAAAGAGTTTGTTAGAATCTAATAATAAAACAAAAATATAATATAAATATAATATTTTATATTCAGAAAAAGAAATAGAAGCAACCATTAGAGTAAATATCTACTCTATTTTTAGAGAACTCCAATTTTAGAATAAAAAATAGAATCAACCATTGGAGATGGCCTAACAGGTGCTAAATCCGGTACCACCAAAAATATTACTCGGAAATTACTTTTTATATTTTCTTGTCTTTTACACTTCTTTTATTCCACTTATATACTCCATCATAATACCACTATATCCGTAATTCACAATGGTAATTAGTCATCTCGACCTCGTGCCGACAAATAACGAACTAACGATGCACTTAATATTCTTTTGCATCTCATGTCAGTCACGTGGGATGCACATGATGTCGGTAAAATTGTATAAATTAGATTTGGACCACTATATTGTTTTTGTTCTTGGTTGAATGTTAACTAGACCATTCATATAAATAGTATTGAATTCAACGTGATCATTTTTTGTGATATCTGTCGGTAAACACATTTTGTTTTTGGTGTACGTTATTTTGTGGGAAATTGGCAACTATAGCCAATATCGGATCAATAGCAAGACTAGAACTTAGTCTAACTATAGTCGATTTAAATTATTAACCTAATTCTAAAATTATAATAACGTGATATCAATACTAAGAACCAAACGCACAAATTATGTTGTTTAAAAAATTCAAATATAGAATTTTTTCATATTTTTCATTTTTGTTGTGCCATTTGATCTTCACACACGGGAATATAATTAAAGTTTTCGATATATTTGCCTTTTGTTGGTTACCAAAATTTATAATAGCTAGAGTTTAAAAAACCATATGACAATATATCATGATCCCAATTATAATCATAAGAGAATTGCTGGGAGGCAATATGTAACTTCAATCGGAACACAATGATTAAGGTCAATATTGCAAATAATATTACCCTTGAAAATGCCATCATTAAAGTTGTTAGATTCTCTTTTAACATCGAGGTTGTTAGTTAATTCCATGATTAACCTTATTGAAATATATGTCCACACATTCACATACATTAGTGCGTATAAGTATATGATTATGAATGGTAACAACAGAATAATTAAATTTCTGGCAGAATAATTAAATTTCTAGAAGAATCTGGCAGAATAAAAGAAAGTTAAATGATGTCAGTAGAACCATTATACCAATAGCAGAATTATTCTAAAGACAAAAACTGACAGTATAACCATTAAACTGATAATAAAACCATTAAACTGAAAGTAGAACCATTAAACGAATAGTGTCAGTAGAACCATTAAACCAATGATAAAACCATTAAACTAGTACTATTTAGAGCCTATATGTATACATGTGGTCACATGGAGCAAACGCGTAATGTCTAGTACTCGCTGTAGTCTACAGAGACGTGTCATGTCTTCCGTCGTTTCCTTATCGAATGGAGTTATTTCGCCTTCGCATTTCATGGTTTCAAGAAGACTAGAAACTTATTTTATTTTTTTGAATTATTTCATAAAATACACAACACGACGAAAATAAAACATACGTCAGAAGAAAAAGATACTGCACAATGCACATTATTCGTTTCCGGTGAGCATGATATAACAATGACCATAAAACCACACACAAACACCCGTCTGTGATTCAATTGTACGTGCTAGTAGAGGATCTTCCAAAGAAAATACTTCTCAAAATCACGAGTTCGAGTTTTATTGTTGGCAAAAAACTGATTAAGTTATTTTGGTATTCGGTTCGATGGAATTATATATGGGTCAATAGTTAGGAATATTTTTGGTAATACAATACATACAAAATTGAAAATTGAAAATTGAAAATGCATTTCAACTAACTCCTTCTCATTAGTGTTAGGAGAAGATTCTTAGAATCTTAATACAACCTCTTAATATCCAATATCCCTACATAATACTAACACGTAACATGTCTTGTAGCAGTTTGGTTACGTGCTTATTATATATGATTGGTTGACTTAGACAAATTAAAAAAAACAACTCCGCATATTTCATATCCTAGGTCTTTAATATGCATATGGAAGTAACCACTAAAGCGCTTTAAAGTGAACTAATCATACCATAAGATATGATCATGTCCAAAGAGGATCCCACCACGACATTGACGAATTATTGTTCATGTTGTTGTCCTCAAGGAATCCCAAATCATTGCTCTCTTCTTCGGGGCTACTAATAAAATCATCACCACTTTCAAATGAACTTTCGAAGCACATATTGTGTTGTCCTTGCTCTTGTGCTGATAATTTTGGTTGCTCCATTTTATAAATTACTTCGAGTAGATTTGATCTTTGGAGTTGCATGCTCACTAGGTCCACTTGAGTTTTCGCAAGCTGTGCTTGAAGCTCACTCAATTGTCTCTGCAAATGGTAAATTGCACCCGCACATCCGTAAACCGGATCTCTAATCCTAGCTCCCGCTTCGTAAACCATACTATTAACTGCATCTGTTCTATGTGATTCCGGAAGTTCCTAAAAACAAAACAAAAAACAATTAATCTTTCACTAAGACATCATTTCATAGAAGACGAAACCTATAGATACACAAGTCATGAACATTTTTTTTCAAAATGTGGATTGTAGCATAATTTTTGAATATTTGAAATGACTGAGCTTTTAAATTTTGGTTTTGATGTTTGACCTTGAAGAAATTCTACATGACTTTTTCAAAAGGTGAATGAAAAGGAATTGTTGAAATAAACAAATATTTACATTAGACCTTATTTTTCTCAAGGGTTAGATATGTATAGTTTTATCTTGCATATGATCTAAGTCTGCGTGTAGCTTTGAGGGAAGGTTGTTATTGACCTTTCATAACAATTGTAGGGCCTAGTTTTAGTCACATGACTTATGAACCCATTATTGTTCAACAACTAGACTTTTAACCACTTTAACTTCCCTTTCACATTTTGGAAACCAGATTTCATCTTTTTCAATTGAAAATTTAAATGATTTCTATAAAATAAAAAAACATTCTCTTCTATACTTTAAATACACATCTTTTAAAATCCTTCGTACAAATTACTGAAAAACAAAACCATCTTTTTTTATCGTTAACCACTAGAATGATATTTTTGTGTTGATATTCCTCGTTATAATTTGAATGTGAATGTAAACCAAATGTGAAATTACGTGACAAAAAAAAAAAGAAGAAGCACCAAGATGTGAATTATCAACTCATGTACACACGTGCGTCATGAACATATACATAGAAAATACACACGTGTAACACCATGTGAAAGAAAGAACAAAAAAGTACCTGCAAGAACTTAATAATGTTGCTAGCTCCGAAGACACGGTGGGCGATTGTGAACTTCGCCGGATCCGTCGGAGGAAAGTACGGCGCCAAAACACATTTCTCGGCGCACCGCCGCCGTAAAATCTTGCAAGCCGCGCAAGGGCTTAGCACCACTGGCGGTTGTGGCGGTGAAAGAGGCGGCGGAGGTGAAGAGGTCGGGGAAGGAGAGGCAACGGGAGTGGTGATTTCCACCACGGCGGGGACGGAGACGGCGGAGGCAGTAGGTGTAACAGTTGAAGTGCCACAGTTGATCTCCATCTTTAACATGATTCTAACTTTTTGGGGGTTTATTTGATAATTTGTATTTATTTTGGGTTAGTTTGTCGAATTTTAAGTTAATAGGGAGTTGAAATGAATTTTAAGTTAATAGGGAGTTGAAATGAATTTCAAGTGTTTTCTGAAGAGTGAAGTGATATATGGTAAGGAAGATTGTGAGTGTATATATAGAGAGGGAGACAGAGAAGAATAACCACGTGATGTCATAGATATGAGTTATGACGTAATTGTTTTGTTTGGAATAAATGATTCTACCTTTACGGTGGCTCCTAAATTCTTCTTTTAGCTTTTCCGTTTCAACGGTTGATTGACTTAGGCAGCTCAATTAATTTATTTCCACATTCGCACTTAGACAAAACTTCTTAGGTTTAAAATACAAAAAATCCTTAGAGTAGTCTTTAAAAGAAGTAATCAGTTCCCCGTTTCACATCTTCCTTATATAGTATACTCAATGTCTTTTTTTTTTTTTCAACACATTCAATTCATCTTAAACTTGTTTCTTACAACAAGAGGGAATTAAGCCTCCTCTTAAGATTCTACAACATACAATAAACGCAATAAAGCTTAGAGGAGATAAATCATCATAGCAAATGATGGACATCGGATCCGAGGAGAACCTCAAATGCATCAAGTTGGTCTTTACGGCTAAACCGGAGATAATAGAGTTACTCACTTGGAAATACCAAAGTGGCGTTGAAAGATTACCCATAACCACGATAGTCGTATAGACGATCTCAATTGTATCTTCTAGTACCGTAAATAACGCTACGGAAGAATACATGTTGGTTTCGGAATTACTCGGAATCGGTTCTGAGAGAGTTCTTGTTCTCGATGAGGACAAGCCAATGGATCAATCCCAACCGGAACAGAGGAGTGCCAATTTCTTTCCCGAAGGTAAGTGGTTACAAGATATGCTATACCAAATCGAGAAAACACTAAAATACTCTTAGCAGAGATGTTAGTGGGCTCAACAACAAGTTTAACATTAAGATCAAGGGTAAGAATTAAACTCACAAGCAATTAGTGTGATCACCCTTGATGGCAAATTAGACCAAATCCACCAACATATATTGATCTTATTAGAAGTCTTAAGCACCATAGATATAACGCCCTGACCGCCCTATGGGCCCACACTCCCCGACGGTCGGTGCGTTAGTCCGGGAGGCTCGGAAGTCATGTTTATTGACCTTGCAAATCACCACACAATCTTTTCTTGTGTTTAGATCTTACTCACATGATACTAGAAATGACTTCCCAGTAGGTCACCCATCTTGAAACTACTCTAGCTCAAGCACGCTTAACTCTGGAGTTCTCTCAAGACCTGTAACCGAAAAGATAAGTGTATTTTGGTGATATAGGTAGCCAAATCAATTCTTTTAAGTCTCTCCGCATATACCGCATATACCATATATGCCCTGAAACCGGGGTGACACAATCACCCCTACTAACAGAACGCAACATCCTTGTTGCGCATACCAAGATCGTAACCCCGACAATCTGACTCACACAGTTGTCAGAGTTCTCTCCGATACCACTTATAACGCTCGACCGCCCTATCCATGGGCTCCACGTCCACTCTCGACCGGTGCGTTAATCCGGGAGGCTCGGAAGTCATGTTTACTGACCTTGCAAATCACCACACAATCTTTTCTCGTGTTTTGACCTCTCTCACACGATAATAGAAATGACTTCCCAGTAGGTCACCCATCTTGAAACTACTCCAGCTCAAACACGCTTAACTCATGAGTTTTATCAAGACCTGTGACCGAAAAGATACAAGCACTTTGGTCGTGTCTATCGACACCTTGCTGGTGTCGCTCGACACGAACTGTTCTGGTTCTAATTTTTTTTGAATTGCACTGTGATGATTGGTGTTGGTTAAGGTTGATACGTATTTGTTTTGCCTGAGCCTAAGTATTTATTAAATACTTACGAAACTCGTTTTCCCATGTGTTGCAGGTAAAAGAAAAGTGTGATCGCGGAATCAAGGCATTAGGGAGAGGATGATTAGGGTTTTATTTGTTATTGTTTTATTCTAGTATATCCTGGTGTTTAGGTTGCTTGAATAATTGTTGGTTATTTAGAATTCTGGAATTGAATTGAATTGTAATTTGGTTTAAATGGTTGTTATTTTATTGGAGTTGTTGGATGATTTTAGTTATGGTTTCTGCTGTTATTGGTATTTGTGTATTTGACCGTCGAGAATTAATAATTATGGGATTATTAATTCGGGTTAGTTAAAAAAAAGTGTTTGTTGTTTCAATAGAGAGCTTGCGGATAATCGATGAAGCATCAGAGGTCTTTTTGTCGGAGAGGAATCCTAAGACTACATCGAGACAGCTCCGGCAACGGGACACATCGGAATCAAAGTTTCGGACAGTGAAACTTGAGATAGAAGGCCATTGAGGAAGCTTTATCTTCAAATTTTCCACTGGAGTCGCAGCTACCAGCATGGTTAGTATAACAACGAGATGAAAGGTGATAGGTCTCTCAAGGCTCGATTTGGAGGACGACGATTTTAACGAGCTCAGTAACAAACTCACCGGACCGATGAAAGTCTGCGGCGGATATGGTTTCACCGGCGGTGCAGCAGAAGCTGGTGTCGGTGATAAACTTGGATGGTAGGGAGAGGCGATGAAGAAGGGGAGCGGCTCACACTCTGCCACTGGCATCTTCAGCAGTATGGCCGACAGATTCTGACATCTTGTCCTTTGAGGCGCCATAGAATCCGTTTCGAGAACCTAACGAAGAGATAGAGTGATCGAGATGAGAGGGATTCACGCTCAGGGGATTTGTTAAGAGGAGAAGTTTTTGTGAGCAGATCCACCGTCGATCCAGACAGTGGCGATTGTGGATCTGCATCTGGAAGAGGAATCGACAGCGGCAGAGAAATCACAAGAGCGAACCACAACAAAGCCATGAGAGAAAGGAAGAGGAGAAAGATAGAGAAGATTCTCACCGACGAGCGTGACGCCACGCCGGCGACTGTGCAAGGAGGAAAACCTTAGTCGCATTTTTTAGAGAGCTTTTTGAATGTTTCTCTGTCTTTTAAAAAGTATATTGCTTCCAATATTCTAATATCTTCTTATTATTACTAAAATTAACACAAGTAGCGAAATGGTAATTTGGTTGCTTAATTCCGGTAATATAAATGTATTCTTATTATTTTTGTTTTTATTTACTTATATTCTTGAGTTTGTATACTTGTGCACGACTTTTCTCTTTATACGAAGACATAATTAAACTATCTTACTATATGAGAATTATAGACCGATCTCCACTTGTTTCAACGATTTCTTTATGACTATGGAAAATCTCTCGTTCAGTCTTAGCTTTAGAATATTTATCACTATATGACTTTATAAAACGTGGTTACATTCTCTTTGTAACACACTAGTAAAAAAATGGCTAATAGCCACGAAATTTTCGTGGGTAACAATAAATGTTTTTTGTGGGTATAGCGTCGTGGGTAGAGAAATTCGTGGGTTTTCGTGGGTAACGGCACCCACGAAAACCCACTAAATAAACCGTGACAAAATACCCACGAATACCCACGAAAAAATTAGTGGGTAGCCTTTCCCACGAATACCTACGCAATATTCCGTGGGTAATTAACCACGAATTGCGATAAATTTTTTCGTGGGAAATTACCCACGATTTGCCACTATTAATTTCGTGGGTAACAATTTACCCACGAAATCCCACGACAAATTTCGTGGGTATGTACAATGTATTTTTTTTTTTTCTATTTTTAAATTTGTTTTTAAAATTTTAAATTTTATAAAATTAAATTTAATACTAAACTAATAATTCAAATAGAAATAAAATATTTTACATAAAATTAAATTATTACCCACGAAAAAGTTTTGAAATTAAAAACAAAGTAGGAACATAAAATATACGGCTATGGAACATAGTCGAAGCGAACATCGTGCAGCTGGCTTGTATCAAAGTCGTCGGACTGACTCATCCTTTGTGAACTGATGCGTCCAAGTAGCTTATCCATAATGATATCTATCTTCCCCGCCATGCTACCCATCTACCTCCTGATATCATCGAGCTCACCTCGGATATCCTCTTGTGTGCCCGACGGATAATGGACGGATGGGTGATAGAACTGCGTCCTTGCACTACCGAAGCCGTAGGCCTGCCCGTATTTTGGTTTGACCTTCTGCATATTTAAACATTAAATAATTAATGTCTCAATATACAATAAATAACCAATTAGAATATGAAAAAATTTACCTGAATATATAATTGGTTAATGAATTCCCGAGGAGAACCACTTGTGGAAAAAGTTGTGCCCGACGAATCTTGGTGCTGAGAAGCCTCCTCTTCAACCTCCTTCACGGGTCCCTCAATGACCGGATCGACGTAAGTGCCATCCGCGCGTCTATGCGTCTCCTTCACCAAATCCAGAATGGATGGTTCCTGGGATCCCTGCCCCTTCTGCTTCTGCATTTTTAAAAAAATTATTTACACAATGTAGTCAACAATAACATTATTAACGATAATGAATATATTAGTAAATTAATGTATGGATCAAACTTACCAATTCATAGTTAATCTTTGAGAAGGATCGGGGGCCGGCACTGTGTTTGTGCATTGCCTTGCCGTCTATCTTTGTTTTACGGCTGGTTGCTGCCTTCTGACTCTTGCTAATGGTTTTCTCAGTCTGCCACCCTTCCAAAAGAATTGCCCAGTCATCATCGCTGATATATGCGGGCTGCACTCCATCTCGATGCTTCCTACTAATCTCTTCGCCGATTCCTAACTTCGTCTTTTGCTTCCATTCAAAAAAGACTGTCTTCGAACACGGGATCCCAATAATAGTTTTGCTACAACTCGCAACCACCATTGTTAATATAAAATGTTAGTAATAGACAATAAACGTTTAAATATTAAAAAATTTTAACTTACCACAAATGTTTCCCACCAACTCTGAATTTTTTCTGGAGCGTATTTTTTCACATCGCTCCAGTTCTTCCAGGGACCCCAAAAATTACCTTGTCATGTGCGTCTAATAAAACTGGTGACCAAATCATCGATCCCAATCCTTAAAAAATTTTTCACAAAGTGAGAAATCAATTTGTAAACACGTAAACCTTAAACTTGGTAAAAATGTAAGATGTTTACCATAGTCCTCAGTTTTCCTTATGGGGATGGAGGACATGCTGTGATCTCCTAGTAGGCGCTTCGTATACCGCCTGTAAACGGTAACGATACTCTAAAGAAGCACCCCTGGCAGATTTTGGGAGATCGAAACGAGGTCCGCTTGGAACTGAGCAGGTCCCGCTAGATGAAGACATAACTACATGCACAAAAACAATACATCTAATTTTTCTTACACAAAATTATTTTCTCATATATTTTTTTAAAAAAATTAAAGCCATTAATATGTTTTATATTTTTATTTTTATAAATTATTTTCTCATATATTTTTTTAGAGACATTAACATCTAATTTTATAAATTATTTTCTCTTATATTTTTTTAAAAAATTTAGAATTTGAAGCCATTAATATGTTTTCAAATGTTTTTAACAAGTGACACTTTTATACATAAGTTTTGTAGAAGTTGTATTTGATATGTTTTTTCAATTATACAATTTTGGTATTTGATAAATTTTTTTTTCAGTTTTATATATTTTTTGTTTCACAAAATTATAATACTAAATTTATAAAATTTGCTATTTGTATGTAAAAATCCATAAAATTAATATAAAATACCTAAACAAATTAAAATTTTTATTTTAATTATTACTAAACACTAACTACTCAACAATTCCTTGTACAAACCTTTTAATTTACGTTTTTCATAAAGATAATTATTAGAAAAATTTAAAAACCCTACACTATACAATAACCCCAAATTTTTAACAATCAAAGCAAATCTATGGCATAAAACATGTAAGGATTGATTCAAATAACCTACACAAAACTAGTAGAATCATGAAGCTAAGAAATTTTGAGGAATCCTAAAACCAAATTAAAGAAAAACTTAAAGGATTATAGAGATGAAACGAATTTACCTATGGAGATGCGGAAGATAGGAGATACGTGAGTAGGTGAGGTCGTCTGAGCTTCGCTGTAGACTCGCCGGTGGTGCGCGGTGTCGAAATCGCCGGAGGAGACCAATTTTTCCTTGTTGCGTCGAATGGAGGAGAGAGATCAGGGTTTCGATGAAAATGATGAAGTTACCCACGAAACCCCACGATTAATTTCGTGGGTAATAAAAAAGCCACATATACCCACGATTAATATCATGGGTATAACTAAAAAACCACGAATTCCCACGATTTATTTCGTGGGTAAATTCTTTAATTTTTATAAAAATATTCTTCACAACACCGGATTCGATCACGGGTTTGTTTGAATTATTTTTTAAAGAAAGCTTAACCATCAAATTATGCTTTTGACGAATCTTATAGATCATCAACATTTACTAGTATATAAACGGAAATAGTTCTGTTTGCTAAGTAACGAGATATATTGATTATGCAACTCCAATAAAACATTACATTTAATGAAACATAAAATTTGAAACAACTTTTAAACTGATACATTAGAGAATTGAAAATATTAAACATACAATGGTTATGGTACAAGTACATATTAGGCTCTAAATTTTTAAAACATATGTCTTTTCCACTCCAAACTTACCAGAAACTTTTCTTTCCCTTTTGTTTCTTTGGTGGAGAATTTAAAAATCCGTCACAACATTCCCTTTTGATTGCATCAACATCTAGATTTAAGTTTGGGCTTTCTGGTCTTTGGGCAAATTCATCACCATAGTAGTGATCCTTGCATTCATTCGAGGAACTTCCACCGTAGGTATCTGAAAATCCGTCACAACATTCCCTTTTGATTGCATCAACATCTAGATTTAAGTTTGGGCTTTCTGGTCTTTGTGCAAATTCTAAATCATAGTATTGATCCTTCCATTCACTTGCAGGACTTCCACCGTAAGTATCTGAATTTTCAATCAATTGAGATGGTTGTACGTCTTCGATTTGCCTATACAAAACATCATCGACAACCCGCTTCTGGTCATGACCTTTTGGATGCTTATCATCGACAATCAAATGAGTTTCAGTTTTCCCCGAGTATTTTGGATTGTGGTGGATGTTTTGCAAGAACTGGCTGTCTGGTACTATCGTTAATGTAGAACCATCAGTTGCATAGATTGGTGATTGCGTATCATATTCCCACGAGTAAGTGGGTATCTCTTGAGTGAATTCGTCGCACAGAGTTTCGGTTTCCCAAGAGAATTTTGAAAGAGGGAAAAACATTGGCACGTTTTTTGATTCAGAGTCTTCATCACCTGAGCTAGAAGACATTATTTTGTTATTGATAGGTGTAAAAGATATACACTCCATCATATGTATTTATAGTAGAAGTAATGTCTTGTCAAATCACGTTGGTCTGTAACGGTTGTGTCCACATTTTATGTGCTTAACCAAATCTTCCATTAGATTTGTACTACATGAATATGTGGTCCAATAACATAGACACAAATAATTTGTGAATCACACAGTAATAGAAAATAAGAAAATTGAAACTTTGATACAATATTTTTTATAAAAGCATTACAGATAATAACCTTACATAAATAACAACACACATAATATATAGTACATTACTAGACTTATTTTGAACCACATCCCCTTACTGATGCACAAATTATTAAATAAAAGCAAACATAAAAGCCATATGCACTTATTGTAGTTATACATTACCAATTAAACACATCTCTTAATGATCCATCTCGAACTCCAACATGTGTTCGTCACAACAACCGTAATAGTCATTGGGACATTTGAAAACTGGGACCTCCCGTTTTTCATAAACATCTACAGCCTTGGTCGATGTGGGTGTTTTCAGTACTTCATTTTCTCCCCTGCCTGGAGAGCGTGGTTTACGAGGCTTGGGTGGAGCACGCGAAGTAGAACCGGGACTGGGGTTGTAACGGTTCGTTGGGTTACTGAAACGAATCGTAGAAGAAGGAGGGGTGTTTGATTCTGGTAAAGACTCTAGGAAGGTCTTTATTATCTTATCTTCCTCGGGGTGATTTACATTTCTTTTCGACATGACTGATTTTGTATGTTTTGTTTTTTCGATATACTAATCTAATGAAACACGTCTCTATTTATAGATTTTACAAAATTATTATAACAACTTTAGCCTAATATATCTTGGCCGTTGAATGATGAATCTATAACATCAACCATTCAAATGAGTTGTCAATTCGGATTTGGTATCAGATTCACTTGTGTCCATATAATTTTTTTGTTTATATTCAAATGAGTTGTCAATTCGGAGTGAATTTAAGATTCACTTGTGTTTATATTCACAAGTTTGAATGAATAGTTTCGTAGAATTGATATTGGCCGTTGAAGATTACGTATAAGGCATTATATATTTTGATTATTCATAGTAATCATGACATGTTGGTATCAACTGTACAATGTCTTGTCAAATCAGATTGGTATCAAACGTCTATATCCACAAGTTTTGATGAATACTTTTGCAGAGTTGATCTTGGCCATTGAAGATTGTGTGTAAGGCATTAGATATTTTGATTCTTCACAGACCATTACAGTGTCTTGTCAAATCAGTTTGGTATCAACCATTACCTCCATAATGCACAACTTATACCATCCATGGTATTGTAAATACTTAGTTTATTTGTTCCTAATTTCTTACACCAAACACTTGGAATTCCAAATCATTTAAAAATCAGTACATATATTTGTTATGTCTTCCTCAAACCATTCAAGAAGATGGATGGATCTCCGTATTGATCCATCAACAAATACTATTACCGAAGAATTTAGTACTGGGATTAATGTGTTTATCACATTTGCTTGTCAACAACCATCATTTCAGGCAACCGGAAGACTCCTTTGTCCATGCGCACGGTGCAAGAATGAAAAGCCACAAACAGCGAGGGTGGTGGCGCGTCATCTTTACATAGTTGGATTCAAAGGCAATTACTATGTTTGGAGTAATCATGGAGAATCTTTCATGTTTACGGGAGAATCATCTACTGGAACACACTTTGATGGAAGTGCCAACCAAGAGCGTTATCATCATCCTCATGTTGCTATACAAGAAACATTTCATGAAGCATTCGTAGATGTTGCTGATATTCCAGAGATGCAAGATCAACAATATAGTGAAGAAGTCGAAGTTGCGGCGTTCGTGGACAAGTCATATGAGGCATTCATGGAAGCTAATCAACCTTTATACGAAGGTTGCAAAGCAGAGAATACCAAATTATATTTGGCATCATGTATTTTACGTTGGAAGACGGAGCACAATATAGCAGAGGGTGCTGTAGATGACATTGCTGGTACTATCAAAAGGATTCTACCAGGCCCGAATACTGCTCCGCAGTCGTACTACGAAACCAAAAAGATTACAAAGACCCTTGGCTTACCCGTTCATAAAATTGATGTATGCGAGAACAATTGCATGCTATTTTGGCGGGGAGAAGATGCCACGCTCGATCAATGTCGCTTCTGTCTTACGGATCGATATCATCCGTGGAATGGTCAAGGTAAAAAGATTCCAAAACAACGAATGTTTTATCTTCTCATTACCGATCGTTTGAAAAGACTATACCAATGTCAATCAACTGCGTGACATATGTGTTGGCATGCCGATCATATTAATGTTGGAGGCAAAATGAATCATCCATCAGACGGGGCCGCTTGGAAACATTTCCAGAGCGTTTATCCGGGGTTTGCTTCTGAACCAAGAAACATCTACCTTGGATTGTCAACAGATGGTTTTAATCCACTAGGCATGAGTGGCCAGGCACACTCAATCTGGCCGGTGATAGTCACACCATACAATCTACCTCCTGGTATGTGTATGAACCGAGAATTTTTATTCCTCTCGATTTTGGTTCCTGGTCCAACACACCCGAAGAAAAGTCTGGACGTGTACCTTCAACCTTTAATCGACGAACTACAACAACTGTGGACACATGGCGCTGATGTATACGATATATCAACACACAATTCTTTTAAGATGAAAGCGGCGCTTATGTGGACGATTAGTGATTTCCCAGCTTATGGGATGTTATCAGGGTGGATGACTCACGGACACCTCGCATGTCCATACTGTATGGATTCAACCAATTCATTATGGTTAACGAATGGTCGAAAATATTGTTGGTTTGATTGTCACCAAAAGTTTTTGAAGAGCGACCACCCATACAGGCGGAATGCAGTTGCGTTCACTAAGTCTAAAGATGTCCATGATGAAGCACCGTTATGGCGTAGTGGAAGAACAATATTGCACTCCATCAACAGTATAGAAGGTCTGCAAATGAGTGCCGAGTGTGGTGGCAATGGACACAACGATCCATCTAAAACGGTACATGGTTATGGTCAATATCATAATTGGTACAAAAAATCTATTTTCTGGTCTTTGCCGTATTGGGAGAATCTATTGCTTAGACACAACCTAGATTTTATGCATATTGAGAAAAATTTCTTTGATAATATTATCAAAACTATCTTGAACGTGTCGGGGAAAACAAAGGATAACATAAAATCTAGGCTAGATATGGCGATAATATGCAACCATAGAGCGTTGGAGCTTACATCAACTGGAATTGCTCCGGTTCCAATATTTTGAATGTCAAAGGAAGCGAAAAAGAAATTTCTAAGTTGGTAGAAGAAAGAAATTCGCTTTCCAGACGGGTATGCTTCCAACTTTGGTAGATGTGTCAATGAAATTAATGCGACTCTTTCTGGTCTCAAAAGCCATGATTGTCATGTCATTATGGAAAGGCTTCTACCTTTTGCTTTGATGGAACTACTCCCCAAGTCTGTACACACGATTTCAGGTATTTATTTTTAAATTTTATCATACACATATATAACTGACTAATTTTGGTTGTTACTATTAATACACAGAAATCGCTTTGTTTTTCCGAGACATTGATGCCCCATCATTAAAAGAACAAGATGTTCAAACAATGAAGGAAAATATAGCAGTAAAATTATGCAACTTGGAGAAGATATTTCCTCCTTCGTTTTTTGATGTCATGGAGCATCTACCGGTACACCTTCCGGACGAAGCAATCTTAGGTGGACCGGTACAATATAGGTGGATGTATCCATTTGAGCGGTACATGTACCACTTAAAAAAAAAGGTTAGGAACAAGGCACAAATCGGAGGGTCTATCGTCCAGCAATGTGTACAAGAAGAAATATCAGCGCTAGCTACCCATTGGCTTGGAAAACCGAGCGCTCGAGGTAATGAAGGATGGCATGGTGAAAACATTTACTTCTACGCATTCGACGATGTCCCAACAATTTTCAAACAGAAAGGAAGGTTCATTGGTAAACTTTCAAAGGGATGGATAACAGACGAAGAGTACAACGTTTTGCAAATGTTTCTAATGAATAACTGTCCCGAGTTAGCACCATATGAAAGGTATGATTAACCGTCGCAAAACATTATATTCACTAGTTAAATGCTTTTTAATTACATAATTTGTATACATAGGATGTTTGAAGATTTCATGCGAACTACATATCCGGCATTGTCTACTACTGACCTACAGTCATTCAAAGACAATAATTTCGCACGCTGGTGCAAAGATTATGTAAGTAATTTTATAATGAGCCGGTTTTAATATAATGTTAAACTTATGTATTTATTTTATTACAGGTTAATAATCAAAGGATGGTAGCAACTGTGCCACAATGGCTCATTGATTTTGTACAAGGTCCACGTCGTGCTTACACATCCTGGCCATCGTATGCAACAAGAGGGTTCTTATTCCGCACATTGAGTAGGAGTGCAAACAAAAAGACACAAAATTTTGGTGTTTGCGTGAGGGGAACTACTGATACGGAATATTATGGCATTGTGGACGACATCAGATTGCTTGAGTATGATGGCGGTGTCGGGTTAAAGGTTGTTATCTTCAAATGCTTTTGGTACGACATCACTAGTGGAAGTGGAATGCGTAGAAGTCGTTCAGGACTAGTGGATGTTGCTGCAAACAAGCAGTATCGACAATATGATCCATTTATTACTCCTGAACAGTGTGATCAGACTTGTTACATACCATATCCAAAGGTTAGTAGGAGGCATGGGACAAAATGGTTAGCCTGTGCAAAAGTGGTACCCAGAGGTGTTCGAAATGTTACAGATGCTTTACAACAAGCCTTTCAAGAGGATTCTAGGAATACTATTGTTGCAGCTTCAGGGCTCCTAAGGGTCGAGGCACTCAATGTTGAAGACATGGACAATTATGATAATTTACCCGACCAACATACAAACGACATGTACACATCCGATCATGAGATAACTGATAACGAATGTTCTGAAGCTGATTCCTCTTCCGATGATGAATAAAAATTGTGCATCAATGTGATCCTGAATTTTTAGTATTATATGTAATATTATTTTCGTCTGTGTTAAATTTTTAACGTCTTATAAAAGTAGTGGATTATTATCCGATGAGTGGTTTGTAATAAAATATGTTGTGGATTCTTGTATAATATTATGTGGAATATAATTTGTATCTTTCTAAGCAGTTTTAACAGCTACCCCTATTTAAAACATCCGTGATTGTTTACATGAGTAGAATACTTTCACGCCATTCATTTAATTGTCGAAATGTCAATTCACCGTCTAGTGGCCGACAGTGTCATTCACAGTGTTATTTATGATTCAGTGGCAGATAATGTCATTCACGAAATTGATTTCTTTATTGCACACTGATATGTAATGTCGAATCATTTTTTCTTATTTTCTTATATCCACATATACATCGACACGTTAAGCCTAAAAAATCACTCTGTTTTGCCTATATATGTCCGAGTAATTCAACACAAAATCATAACACAAAAAAACAATTTCCAAATGGCAAACAGAGATCTATGGAATTACTATATGCAAAACCGAGCCTCCATTCAAAACCCTCGAGACACAACTCGTGTTCCTTCAAGCCCTCCATACGATAACTTATATGTTATTGATGCTCAACCGACAGTTTCACTCCAACCAACACAACGATCTGAAATCCAAACGACGATAATTTCGGGACCTGCCCAACTCATACAGCAAGGACTGTTTCGCAAGAGGGCTCACAATGGGAAGGTGTTGCAAGGTGAAAGTTCTCAAACACACCCAACACAAGATTTCATTCGTGAGGTCATCAATGAGCCACAACAGGGCGACCAAGATTTTAGTAGTCCTCGCTGGGCTTCTACTATCAATTACATAATCCACGAAGGTATACACAAATAATGTACTCTTTTACCATTACAATAATGATTGTAGATGACAAATACTAACTCTATCATTCATAAATATAGGTACTTATAACAATAGGACCACACCATTCTGGACCCAGGTTGCAGAAATACAATGCCCTCATTCACAGTTTGTGAAAGTGAATAAGGTTTACGTTGTCGAGCAATATTATTTCAATTTAGATATACAATATATCTGACAAGTAAATTTTATCTCATTTTCAGCTTGTCGCTATGCTCTCCAGTTCGACCCCCAACGGCCAGGAAGACCTTCTAGTAACCTTAAAGGATCCGTCTGGAATAATCGAGGGAACCATGCACCATAACATCTTCAACAATGACGAGAACAGAGTCAACACTGGTGTAGGTGCGGTTGTCATTCAACAGAATATGACCGTAGGCCGTTTTAAAAGGAACTCTAAGTACCTCAACATCACTGAGCGGAACATTGTTAAGGTAGATTTTCCATAAGTTGGTAAATATTACTGATAATTATAAACTAAAATCATTTTTCAAACATAATTGGGGCTAATTCGATGATTGCATGATACGAACCAACCGTAGCATCTACTATCAATGAGGAAGCTGAAGGAACTACTGGCTACGAATATGAAATAGTCTCAGACTCAGATGGTGAATAAACATCCGACCCGTCAATGTTTACGAATAAGCTGGTTAAACACCAGACTCTTTATGTTGCTTTAATGTTTACTATTTTCCTACAATCTATTGTACGCGTTTATAATCATGTTGTTATGTATTGTAATATTTTTATATGTTTAATGAAATATACCAATATTATAACTAATATTTTGTTTTTTATTGAGCTTCCATTCGAATAATTCAAATACATATAACAAAAAAACCTATTAATAAGTTTTTAACGCGTTATAAGGTTAATATATTTGTGAATGTTAAAAACAAATAGGGAACCCGAGTTCTAATATATGGTAAGCACCACCCACGGAAAAATTCGTGGTATTTCGTGGGTATTCCATTACCCACGAAAAAAATCGTGGGTATTAGTGGGTTTTTGAGTTGCCACGTAAAAATTTGTGGGTAACCGTGGCAAAGTTACCCACGAAAAACCACGAAGATTTCGTGGGTACAATTTTCCCACGTATACCCACGAAATATTTCGTGGGTAAGAGTATACTGTTCACAGTGGGTTTTCGTGGGTGTTCGTGGCTTTTGAGGTATACCCACGAAAAAAATCGTGGGTTTTTCGTGGGTATATGCCATTTTTTTACTAGTGACAGGTTGTTCATAAATGTTTTATGCATGAATCAAAATAATTGATTTTCTAAAAAAAGTTCTTGTTTAAATTAGATGATTTTTTCAGTTTTTAATATATAACTAAATATATTTTTATTTGATATGACTATTTTTGCATTATGCAGTTTGATTTTTTTAGTGATTGAATTGTATTCAATTCCATGGAGAAGGATGTTTTAATTTAAAGAAAATAGAAAATATAATGATTTTAATTTATATGTAAAATTTTTAAACATTAACTATTGTAAAAGTAATTGTTTATTCATGAATCATGATTATCAATGACCTTGAGAATAAAATAGTTGTATTCATGATTATGAGTTCAATTATTTTAATTGGAATCATTCCTTAATTTTAAGCTATTTAGTTTCTTTAATTCTAAGATCATTTATTGTTCATAAATATTATTTCTGTTTTTATTTGTTTGATGCTCTAAAGCTTTTACAAATATTAAAAAAATATGTTAATGTTTAATTATAAATGTTTTACTTTTTACAATAATTTTTAGAGCATCAAACAAATAAAAACAGAAATAATATTTATGAACAATAAATGATCTTAGAATTAAAGAAACTAAAGAATAATATCTATAT
This sequence comes from Draba incana, assembly GCA_963576765.1. Lineage (NCBI taxonomy): Eukaryota > Viridiplantae > Streptophyta > Magnoliopsida > Brassicales > Brassicaceae > Draba > Draba incana. The sequence continues at coordinate 43,709,845 of OY755202.1, forward strand.
ATATTTGCTTTCGATGCTTGTATGTAAATACAGCCATATCATTTTCGCAAAATACTTCAATTTCCCCTATAGGCTGCGATTTCGTATACAACATTCCGTATGGACTGACATTAATAACGAAGAACATAATATAACAACAAATAAATGTTTAGCAAAAAAAAAAAAGCAAATAAATAACGCTTACACGTCAACTACGTAAGAAAATAACACGAGGTGCACAATACAACTACCTATCGTCCGAGAAGCACAAGAATGACACGTAGTGAGTGGTCGAGCGAGCCAGTTCGGTACTAAATTTCTTTATCTGCCTCAATCAAATTGTAACACCCAATTTTTTTTTTTTTAAAACAAACGCGGAAATTCTCATAAAATAAATTCATAAAATAATAAATCAATTTAATTTCAGTAATTCTAAATTCCAGGAAACAATAATAAAAACCTAGCAACCTAAACACCAGGTTTCACTAGACTAAAACTGAAATAAATAACATCCTATCATCCCCTTCGCCGGCCTTGATTCCGCGATCACGCATTTCTGTTACCTGCAACTCAAAGGGAAAAACAAAGTTGCGTAAGTATTTAATAAATACTTAGTGGAGCGGTCATCCCGTCTACCCAGATATATAATAGGAATTAGATTATCAATTCTACGCGATCAAACAACAATTCACAACAATTAAACAAATTCAATATTTAAAACAGGGGGTGTCGATCGACACCACCACTTGGTGTCGATCGACACCACCACTTGGTGTCGATCGACGCTTCACGCAAGCAACCGATCCTCGTGATCATAAAACAGTGGTGTCGTTCGACACTACCACTAGGTGTCGATCGACACCTCTCGCAGAAACCTGAACCGAGCCAAATCCTCTCACGGCTCGAATTCTGTTCCATCTTGCGAGATCATCACGATTCCAAAACGCATAATTCACACCGAAATATCACAGGAACAATCCAATTCATCACAAACAACCAATCAAATTTCCTAATAACCTAATTCCATATCACGATCACGCACTCACCTCGAATCCGTGAATTGATAGGAATGAACGGATAAGAAACTGACGCGATTCAGCCCCGAGACTCTGATTCCTTGCTGGAAACACAAGGGAATTGACACACGATCCTTTCTCCACGAATAACGGAAACAATCGGTCCTAAAACCACCGAGAACAATCGATTCTCACGCCACAAACCCTCACAAGCTCGATTTCACTTAATCTGATCAAAGTGCCTTCTTCCCCTCTGCACAAATGGCCAAAGACCTTATAATTCCGAGCCCTAGGGTTTTTCCTAAACCGACCCGTAAACCGGACGATTAAAACTTTAAACCAAACCGGTTGCAGAACATGGTGTCGATCAACACCCTGCCCTGGTGTCGATCGACACCCCTGACCAAAATCCCTATTTTGGTTTCGGGATGTTACACAAAGACAACGCTATCTTTCTACTTCTCTCAACCATATCGATTTATTTTACCTTTTAAAAAGGCTATTTGATATTAAATTTAGGTCATATTATTATAGTAGAAACCAATTTACTAATTGGGGGACATATTTGGGATAAGTTTGGTGGAAATTGGTCAGCTCGTTGGACATATTAAGTAAAGAAAAAAGGGCTTCTTTGATTATTGAGGTTCTAACGAAAGCTCTCTTTTCTTATTTTGTAACAAAAGGTCTATTATTTTTGATATTTTATTCATTCTCAAAGGAACTTTCTTATAAATAATTTCCGAACCATATCCCACGATCCACATTCTTGTAGTTATATTTCAATCTAAAGTTGATCGATACATTCTATTGGTATGTCTGCAATAAATGCATTTAATTGAGAAAACATATCACACGCATTAATTATGAGCCAAAATGCTTAATGTAGAGCTACAAAGCCTATAACATGTAGTCGAATGATTACTAAATTTAAAGTACTTATACTCCCGAAAATATAAAATGTTTAAGATTTGTGCACTTCATAAAAAATTTATTAAACTTTTATGAATTTTTGAAAAAAAAACATTAATTTTTATCTATTTAAAACATTTCAACCAATAGAAAAACAATATGCAAAATTTAAAGAATCAAAAACAATAATAATACAATTAATTTTACATTAGAAAGTGAAAAGTTTTTACATTAATAAACAAAAACAAAACTCTTAAAACATTTTATATTTTTGAACAAAGAGAGTATATACGTAGATGTCATGTGTGTATCATTAAAACAATCAATTATAAAGACTAACAATAATGCTTTCAAAAATTAAGACTAATAATAAACATAGTGCATCGTTTTTTCCTCATTTATATGGGTCATATTGGTAGCAGCGTTTGGACGTAGAGAGCGGTTGAATCGCTTACTGGTTACCATTCACACGAGCGATGGAATACATCTTATTTGTACAAACACCTAATTTTGCCCTAAAAAATGTTTGGTCGTCTTTTTTGCATCAAATAATTTTGTAAACAAACCTAATGATAAAACAGTGGACTTAATAAATAAATATCATGACAAATTGCATTAGAGGTGACTGACAAATTGGAAGACTTTAGGAAAAATTAAATTCTTCATGAAAAAAAATTCATAGTGCTTTATCAGAACCAACGTTTTAAATGTTTATTTATTTAGCATATTGTTGGATTTAATAAATAAATATCTATTTTCTGAACCGTGAAAAGTTTACAATAATACATTTAATCTAGAATCATAATTTCTTATGGATATCAAAGAAAGTGAAAAAGATAAAAACTAATATACAATTATTGAAATTTGCTATTAAATTATTTGAATTAATTGTTAAGTTATAAAATTAATTGTATTTTTTCCCCCAACAAATAAATTAAAAAAATGTAAAATAGGTGACACAAAGTGTATTCAATGTAATTACATTTGGAATGATTTGTATTAGAATAATGAATTATATATTACTCAAACATGGATTTTAAAAGGTCCAAGTTAAATTAAGAGAATTTTCATGATATGTCACTTTTGGCATGACACTTTACACGTATGCCATTGTTTAAAAATCTTTGCAAGAATGCCATTTTTTATTTTTATTTTTGTTTGGGTTAAATATTTTATATTTAGAGTATAGTTTTTGGGGATAGGGTTTAGGGTTTGGGTTTTGATTTTTTTGTGGAAGAAAAAGTGAAAAAAAAATTAATGATTTTTTTTATATATATAAGGTGGCATGTTTGCAATAATTTTCAAGGATAGCATATTTGAATTTTTTTTTTTTTTTTAGATATAGTGTTATTTGAAATATACTTTTTTAATTCAGCCAAATTCAAATAAAAAATCAATTAAACTAAAATCCTTCCAAATCATTTTAAGTTCTATTTTGAATACACCCCATTCTTTATTAAATTTTCCATCCAAATATATATATAGCCTTGCTGCATAGGCAAACCATGAGATCTTTACTTTAAGTTCTATGGCCTTGCTGCATAGGCAAACCATGAGATCTTTATTACTCCATTTTGTTATTTACAATTTCATTTTATACTGAAAGAAATAGACAATATACATTTTCAAATCGAAGATTAAGGTGGCAGTAGTTGATTAGACGTGATATTATTCCCTACACTACATCTACCCCCACTATATTATCCACCCATATTTTGTATATATATGCTTTTCCACATACATGCGAAAAATTATAATTCATACTATACAAAGTTACAAACTTATGTGTGTATCAGTGTATACATACATATATCTCTGTCACTCGATAGGTCCGACTGTTAGACATATGTAGAAACAAAATGGAAAATACATATTTTTCCTCTAACAATTTTTTTTTTTTTATGACTCATGGCATTCCAGATCTATAGAGGGGCTCAGACTAATCTCTGGGGAAGGTGCAACCCATAGATAGACCTTCTCTCCAGGTATTTAAATGGGCCAAAAGCGAAGATCCATATCAGTGTGGCCAAATGGGGTTGCTAGCAATTCCACGTTTGAGGGGAATCGATCCCTGGTCTAGACCAACAGAGCGATTCCTCCCCAAATGGGAAACCACTTGGCTACCACCATTTGATTTCTAACATTTTATCAGTCAAGTGAAAACAAAATACTCTTATTTTTTGGAACCCACTTAAAAAATATCATTTTTTGTTATCAAACAATTAGTTTTTTTACCGGTAGAAATCTTTCATCCAACAATTATTAGAGGAAATTTTGTAGGCTCAAAAGAAAAACCAATTCTTCTCAATTCTACCGATAATGCAAACAGTCAAACATATGTGTTGTCCCTCACAAAGACACAAGGTTTTCTTTGCGCGTGGACATTTGTGATACTTCCAGAGGATAAAACACTTATTATATTACATGTTGGCATTATCTGAAAGTAATATGCGTTTGCCTCAATGAAGTCTTTCTTAAGAAAAAAGAAAGAAAACAGCTGAAAAATGTAACATCGATTAATTTAAACGTTTTAGACAAAGAAAAAACAAATTTCGAAAGGACACTGATATGGACCTATATGGTAACATAAGTTACATGGAATAAAATTAGGGATAATTTCACAAATGCCATTCTTGAATTAATTTTTACAAAGATGCTAATATTGAATTATGTTTTTACAAACATGCCACATATAAAACCTTTTAAAAACCTTATATTTCAAAATCCTCAATCTTAAAAAAAGTTTTGATCACTAACAAACTTTAAACCCTAAAAACTAAACTCTAACATAACATAGTTAACCCAAACATAAATGATATTAAATTTTTGTATAATGATTTTAAAAAGTGACATTTTTGAAAAGTAGCAATTTCAAGATTTTTTTTTAGATTTAGGATTTTGAGATAGCATATTTGTAAAATGATAATTTGACATGTCCTTAAAAAATAATTAAACAATGATATTTTTTAAATTATCCCATTTTATTTTGAGCTTCTCAGGTATATCCAAAACATCACGTCACATTACATCACATCACATCACACATACCATGAGAGAGTGGTTCACACACCCACTGAATGAGAGGTTCGAGTATATATACACTGCAAAGAAGATATGTTAAGCCCAATGGGATAATGGGATTGTTGTTGTTGGTATATATACACTGCAAATTTAGGTTCAAACGTTGAAAGTAGAGAGATAAGAGAATTGGGATACGACATAAAGAGATAACATAGAAGACAGTTCTAGATCCAATACGTTTTTGCTTTCCTCTATTGATCTCTTACTCCCAAGTGAGTGGAGTAATAGTTCTCCCATGAGATGTACGGGTTAGAGATCGGAAACTCCTCAAATTGAGTGTTATGTACATCATTTTTTTATGAATTTTGAATTTTTTTATTCGATTTTAATTTTAAGCTATGGTTTTCACTAAACTTAGTTTGATTTTGTAGTTCTAATTCGGCTAAAAATTTATAATCTGAATACAATTTATTTATATTTTTCAATTCATAAATTTTAAGAGTTTATCAAAATTTAATGCTAATTATCGTTTTAAAATGTTTTGTATTTAAATAGTTCATAATTATGATAACCATAAAGAAGATATGAAACCATAAAGAATCGTAAAGAGCAAGAAAAAGAAAATAAAAAAGTGAACAACAGAGAGAAAAGAGTGACACCAAGCTACGTATGGGATGATACACGGTGTATCAAAGTGTTTACAGAAAAAAATTGTGGTGAGGCAGAGTGGAAAATACTTAGTATATGGAGAGAAATTGGTTAAAGAACAACCGAAAAGAGAAATCTGAGAAGATTCTCGAGAGAATGACCCTAAACAACATAAAAGGAACTAAGAACTCATAGAATATATAGTCTTAGTCTCGAGAGAAATGGATCCAATGTATGATTTTGAAGAGCGATATTTTGGATCCCCTTCTCAAGTGAGTATTACGTCAGCTTGTCGGGTCAGTAGATATGCCCAACATCCATTTTATTTATCCGTGCTTAGTTATTAGGCTTCATGTCCTTAGTTGAATAGGGTTTGGATTATAGGGTTTGTCCGGGTAGGGTGCAATAGAGTGCGTTTCACCTAACACCTTAGTTACCTTGTGCCAACTGGCTGACTACTGTTATGCAGCACTGAGCCTGGTCTTTTTTGTATTGTTGGCAGTGCTTGATGCGGCGGCTTTGACGCGGGGGTATAGATATTAAGGCTAAATGAATCTATTAGATTATAGATTACACGATATGTGACACCCCGGTTTCAGGGCATATATGGTATATGCGGTATATGCAGAGAGGCTTAAAAGAATTGATTTGACTAGCTATATCAGCGTGCTTGAGCTGGAGTAGTTTCAGGATGGGTGACCTACTGGGAAGTCATTTCCAGTAGCATGTGAGTGAGGTCAAAACACGGGAAAAGATCGCGTGGTGATTTGCAGGGTTAGTAAACATGACTTTAGAGCCTCCTGGACTAACGCACCGACCGTCAGACATGGTGGGCCCACGGGCCTGTGAGTGGATGATGTCAATAAAGTTTTAACCCAAATAAAGCTGCAAGTGCACAGACAATCGCAGTAGTATAAAGGGTATCGAATCCACAGAGACCAAGGTTACACTATGAAATTATGAGATTTTAATTCAAGGCTAAGATAAAATATGGTTGGTGATTTTCATAACAAGCAACAACAAATAATTAAACGATGTAAAATTCAATAAAACAAGCACTAGATCAAGGTCATTCGCCGGTGATTTCGGACTAAGGACTGAGCAACTATTCAGGACTAATGCAATTCGGTCTAGAACTCAAACATAAAGATAATATTGCCCCACTGTCGTGATGTATCAATATATTTGTCTAACAACCTAAATGCCTAAACTGTCGTTTAAATTCAAAGATGTTGACTAGCATTAGCGAATGGGTTCAATTTGTTCACAATTGATGGTAACAATCAACTGTCGTTGGTTACACACCAATTGCGTACCAATGGTTTATCTAGCAACCTAGAGAACTCTCGTGAATAAGTTAAACTTGAAATCATAGACTAGGCGGCCACGCTAGCCTAAGCATTACGAATCCCAATTGATGAAGACATATGATAATCTATCCTATTTGGCTCAGTCACTAATCAATCCTAAATCACCATTGAAATCCCCTAATCTAGCTATGAGACTACTCGACCATGGAGAACAAAAACGCAGCAATCAAATGAGAAGAATTCATCATAATAAAATAAAGAGATAAGGGTTTAAGAATTCTTCTCAATAGAAAGTTGTGGATGATCCTCCAAATCTTACAAGCAAAATCCAAGGAATGAAAAACACTTGAAGGATCTCAAGAACTTGGAACAAATGAGTTTCAGCCTCTCAAAAACGTGAAATGGAAAAATATCATAATAGAACTTGTGTTTAGGAAAGTGGCTGCCTCTAATTTATAGTAAAAATTAGAGCAACTTGGTTCTGGGTGACCGACCGGTCAGTCTGGTTCCGGACCGGTCGGTTCGTCTTCGAGCGTCTCAAAAATCTGCAAGTCTTCGTGTCTGGGACCGGTCAGTCTTCTCATCCTGACCGGTCGGTCCGGATTCCAGGGGGCTTCCGCTTCGGGACTTCGGGTGTGACCGGTCAGTCCTGTGGTTGGATTGACCGGTCCGGTTTCTAGGGAGCTTCAAATCTTTGAGTCCTCGGGCGAGCAGGTGCTCGCTCAAAACCGAGCAGGTGCTTGCTCAAAACCGAGCAGGTGCTCGGTTATGAAAAACGCCATCTTTTCTCCAGATTCGTCTCTTTTGCTCTAATGACCCCCAATGATTCCAATCCATGCTTGAGAGTCTCCTAGAACCTGAAAAGACACAAGAAGAACTAGAAAGAACCAAAAACAGATAGAAAATAATACGTAAAAGAAACCAAAATACTAATATATCAGTGGACGGGGGCCCATGGGAGGGGCGGTCGGGGTGTTACAAGTGGTATCAGAGCAAACCCCGACATCTGTGAAGAGTAAGATTGTCGTGGTAACGATCTTGGTATGCGCAACGAGGACATTATGGTCTGTTAGTGGGGGTAATTGTGATACCTCGGTTTTAAGGCATATATGGTATATGCGGTATATGCGGAGAGGCTTTAAAAAATTGATTTGACTACCTATATCACCAAAGTGAACTTATCTTTTCGGTCACAGGTCTAGAGAGAACTCCAGAGTTAAATGTGCTTGAGCTGGAGTAGTTTCAGGATGGGTGACCTACTGGGAAATCATTTCCAGTAAAACACGGGAAAAGATCGCGTGGTGATTTGCAGGGTTAGTAAACATGACTTTAGAGCCTCCCGGACTAACGCACCGACTGTCGGACATGGTGGGCCCATGGGCCTGTGAGTGGACGGGGGCCCATGGGAGGGGCGGTCGGGTCGTTACACGATATATATAGTTGGTACAACTAGGAGATTAGGGATATACAAATGACTAATCTATCATTTCCATATACATACATTCTACATGCCCCCTCAAGATGGAGGGAGATCTCTCACTCCAATCTTGCTGGATAACTCGAAAAACCTAGAGCGGGGCAATGGGTTTTGTGAGAGCATCTGCCAGTTGATCCCGTGTGGACACATGTTGAACACGTAAAGCACCAGATTATACGTTTTCTCGAATGAAGTGATACGCCAAGGCCAAATGTTTCATACGTGAGTGAAATACAGGATTAGCACTGAGATAAGTGGCTCCAACATTATTGCAAAAGACCACCGGAGCAGCCGGGAGAGTGACAAGCTCAGTTAAGAGAGAACAAACCCAAATGATTTCAGATGCGGTGTCGGCGACGGGTCGATATTGTGCCTATGTGGATGAGCGAGCGACACCTTTTTGTTTCTTTGAAGACCACACGATTGGAGTTTTGCCAAGATAGAGAATGTATGCATTCATCGATACGAAATCGTCTGTGTCACCAGCCCTATCATTGTCAGAATATGCATGAAGGGTGATCGGAGAGTCGGTACTAAGGTAAATACCGTGAGATGTCGTATCAGCGAGATATCGAAGGATATGTTTGACGGCCTGCCAGTGATGATCCGTCGGACGATGCATAAACTGAGATAACCAGTTGACACTATAAGCAATATCAGGCCTTGTGAATGCCAAATATTGAAGGCTACCGACAACCATCCTATATTCACTAAGATCATCAAGTGGAGTTCCTAAGAAAAGAGTGAGACGCGGTGTCGGAGCCATAGAAGTCGATATTGGTTTCGCGTCGAGCATATTCAACTTGGTCAAGAGATCAAGTATGTACCGCCTCTGCATCAGATGAAGTCTGGTGGCTGTGCGAGTAGCTTTGATGCCGAGGAAGTATGTTAAATCTGTGGGATCTTTCAAGGAAAATAGAGCAGCAAGATTAGCGATAATTTGGGAGATGACTGATGTGCTACTGCCAGTGATGATTATATCATCTACCTAAACCAAGATATAGATAACATAATCACAATGTAGATAAAGAAACACCGAGGTATCCGCCGCAGAGTTGTGAAAGCCAAGACCACAAAGAAATGTCTTTAATTCTTGATACCAAGCTCGAGGAGCTTGTTTCAAACCATACAATGCCTTATTTAGTCTGCAACTGTGATCGGGGCGGTCTTTGTCAACAAAACCCCGGGATTTGAGACACATACACTTCATCCGTGAGAGTTCCTTGAAGAAAGACATTGTTAACATCTAATTGTTTGACGGTCCATGAATGAGTAACTGCGATTTAAAGCACGAGTCTAATCGTTAGAGATTTCACAGCCGGACTAAAGGTTTTCGCATAATCGACGCCATATTCTTGATTAAAACCTCGCACCACGAGTCGCACTTTATACCTCTCAAGAAGACCACTAGACAAGTATTTGAGTGTATAAATCCACTTGGTACCGATAATATTTTGATGTGGAGACGGATGGACCAATTCGAACGTCTGGTTTATAATTTGAGCATTATACTCATCACACATCGCGTTTCACCAATGTCGATCTCGCATAGCCTGAGCCACGGTTTGAGGAATTTTGGGTTTGGGATTTGTGGTTTTGGCTAGGAGATTAAGTTTCTTGATGGCTTTATGTTATAGTAATTGGAGTTCGGGGTTATTTTTGCGTAATTGGAAGTAGAAGACATTAAAAGAAGCCGTTGGAGCAATTCTGAAGTATGGTGGCAAATTTATTAATGAATAGAAGTACAAGGACTTAAGTGCAAAGGAGAGAATATAGATACAGCTAGAGCGCCTGTTAGCTCATTTATGATATTTTTCAGCTTTTGGAAACCGTCTTTCTTTTCTCTTTCATTTCCGTTTGAGTGTAACAAACTTTGATCCATCTTACTGATTCGTTTCTCCATCTCGGAGGGATAAGTGTTTGGATTTCGAGTCGTTGTTTTAGGAACGGTGAATCGAGTATCTATTTAACGTAATTCTCAGAATCATTTCTGAATAAAATTCCGGTATTAAATGTATCAGAGCCAGGTTACTCCTCGGAATAGCGGAGACTCGATCCCAGGCAAAGTTAAATGAGGTGGTGGTACAAACGGAAGAAGCGTTGGATTCTCGACTGGAGCAGATGTTGAAGACTCATCTTGATGAGGTTTTAGCTGAGCAGAAAAACCGTATGGTTCAAGGATTCAGTGATATTGGGAGGAATCTAGCCGAACTGTATGATACGATTCATTATCTTCAATCGAATCGATCATCGGCTACAGTTACTCCTCGGAATAGCGGAGACTCGATCCCAGGCAAAGTTAAAGGAGGTGGTGGTCCAAACGGAAGAAGCGTTGGATTCTCGACTGGAGCAGATGTTGAAGACTCATCTTGATGAGGTTTTAGCTGAGCAGAACAGTCGTATGGTTCAAGGATTCAGTGATATTGGGAAGAATCTAGCCGAACTGTATGATACGATTCATTATCTTCAATCGAATCAATCATCGGCTACGGTGTGTTCTTCAAGTGTGAAAAATCTGGGTGATCTGGAACAAAGAAATCTATCGGTGTTGAGTAGACCACCGGAGATTCAGAATGGGGTTCTCTGACCGCTGGAAGTTCAAATCGGTATGCAGATGGCGATTCCAGTGGCTCGAATAACCAATAACCAAGGTTATAACAACATCACACGTTTGAGTAAGATTGATTTTCCGTGATTTGATGGTGCGAATATTAATGATTGGCTGTTCAAGGTAGAACAATTTTTTCGTTGGATTTAACACCTGGGAATTAAAAGTTAAGTTAGCATCCGTCCATTTTGACGAACAAGCATCACAATTTCATCAATCTCTGATGCAATCTGGGTTTGAGTATTTGATGAATGACTCGGCTAGCTATAAGAAGCTGATTAAGGAGAGGTTTGAGGATATCATGGATGATCTTTAATTGCAAAAAAAAATCAAAATTGAATGCATAATTAAGCATTAATCCAAACATTATGATTTAATTAGAGTAAACTTATTTAGCCTTGAATTATCATTCTTACATGTTTCAATTGTCTTGATGCACTTTTTTCTAAATTAAATTTTCATTGGAAGAAATCCTTTTGGAATTTTCAATTTTCAAGATCGTAACATGCTTTTTCGAGATTTTTCTTTTGTAGTGATTCAAATGGATGGTATGGCTATCACAAGAAGGACTACTAGAGTTCCTAGACCACGAGAACAGCCTGTAATCATTGGAAAACGAGAGCCTCAAGCTCCGCTTCGATCGCGTTCTAGGAAATCTTTGAAATCGAAATCAAAGAAGAATGGTAAAGGAATTTTGAGAGATGATAATGAGGAGATTTATTACCAACATAGAGATGAAGATGTTGAGGATACAAATGCACCAATGAGATTTGTGGAGATCACACAAACCATTGTTCCAAAACCGGTCCCTCCATGAAATATAATGGTTTTTACCCATTTTCAACCATGAAATAAGTGCATTTTCTAGAGCTATTTTGGTGTTTTTCGAGTCTTTGGTGTTTTTATTAGGTACAAGGACGTTTGGAGCTTAATTGGTGTTTACTGGATCATTTTGGAGCATAATGGAGCGAGCAGTCAAAGTCGTGAAGTCGGAATGCAAAATTTGAAGCTCTGTCGAGCGACGGACACTCTGTGTCGCTCGACACAAAGAAAAATGCTCTGTCCAGCGACGTACTATCCCTGTCGCTTGATACGACCAAAATGGCGACATAATATTATATTTGGAAGATTTTCATTTTCGCCCCAAAAAGTTCCAGATGTTTACAATTAGGCCCATGTCGGTTTTGTACCTTATAAATAGATGTTTTAAGCCATTTTTTAGGCTGAGCTTTATTTTCTGAGAGGTAATTTTAAACTAAGGGATTATTATTCATGTCTATGTCTGAGTAATCTCCTAGTTAGGCTTTAGAGTTTTTTCAAAGGATGATGAAGTTTTGTTAGAATTTATTTACTATTGGGATTTGCATATCATATTTATATTATTCACCTTGATTGCTTTGAACTCTGATTTAGGCCTGAATTATATATCCTAGGTTGTTTAGTAGATGCGACAGCATTATTGAATTACCTGAACTGAATCATAGGTGAGCAAAGATTCGATTCGCAACGACAGTTGGCTTTGGATCTTTGTGAACAATCGAACCTGATTTTAATGCTTGTTTAGATCAATATGATTTTGCAACGACAATTATTTTTCTAGGGTTTAAACATAGATAATATTTGCAACAACGGTTGATTTATCTTACATTAGTTTCGAGTACTAGAATTGCACTTCATAATTATCCCGATAGTAACTTTATTCTTCAATTTGGAATCATTTCTGCGAATTCCCTAAGGCTTAGCGTTTGTCTCTTTATTGAACTTAAATCACTTGCAATCATTCTGATTTACTGTTTCTGCAATAGTTTTACTTTATAGTCATTCTGCTTAGCTTAATCTGAACTTATTAATCTATTGTGCAATCTGATTCCCTATGGATTCGATACCCTAAGTACTGCACGCGATCTCTTAATTTGAGAGAATAGCTCTAGAGAAATTTGAGCATATCAAATTTTGGCGCCGTTCCCGGGGAATCAAAGCCATTAGATTTGTATTATTAGGATTTTGTCTAGGTTTTTTTTTTTTTTTTAATTTTTCATAACTAGTTTTTAATCTCTGTATTTTCAGGTGAATGCCTAACGCATCACTGGGAGCAACAAGGAAAAAAATCTAGTTGGATTTGAACTTCAGGAAACTTCAGAAAAATCTCGCACGCTTAGAACGCACCAACAAAAAAGCAACGAAAGAAGCTAGGAAACTGGTTGCACATAAGATTCTGATCCAGAGGGAAGACGGTTTGTTTGATCTTCAAGGAAACAAGTACAACGAGCAAGGTCAGATGCTTGATGCTGAAGGAAACGCAATCGTCGAGCAACATGACGATGAAATTGCTCGACAGGAGGAAGAAAATCGTTTGGCTTACGAAGAACAGGAGCGTGTCGAGGGACAGGAAGAAGAGATCGCTTGACTCATTGAATTGAGGTGTGTCGCTCGACACGCAGAAGCTGCCGCTCGACAAGGTGAATACCTTTGTGTCGATCGACACGATGGAGGTGTCGCTAGACACCAAGCCAGATTCAGCCAGATGGGCTAAGAAATGATGTAAATGCTGCAGCAAGTTGCACACTTGCTGATTTCAACAGACCTGAGCAGTTCTACGCTAATAGGTCTGCGATCCGTCCTCTAGCGTTTTAGAGGAATGACTTCGAGCTTAAACCTGCCTACTTCTCACTAGTAGCTCAAGACACTTAATGCGGTCTTCCCCATGAACACCCCATGGACCATATAGAGCGATTTGAAGACTTGACATCTAGCATTAAGGCGAACGGAGTATCAGATGATTTCCTATACTGCAAGCTTTTCCCCTACTCTCTACATGGGGAAGCAAAGCATTGGTTGAGGGCGCTTCCACCGAGCTCGTTTAATAACTAGGAGGATACGAAGATTGCTTTCTTAAGCAATTTCTTCGATGATGCGAAGTCTGAAGATCTCAGGTATAAGATCACCACCTTCAAGCAGGGAGACCATGAGGCATTCAAGGCGGCATGGAATAGATTCAAGGGTTACCAGAGGGACTGTCCACATCACGAGTTCAACGAGGTTTAGCTTCTCAGCATCTTCTTCAGAGGAATAGCAGTGCATACGCCGTGACTTTAGACGTTGCTAGCAATGGAGATTTTAACACAAACTCTCCAGAGACTACTTTGTGGTTGATTGAGAATCTAGCTAACAGCAACAGTACCAAGAACATTGATTTCGAAAGGAGCCAGTCTAGAAAGAACATTAATGGAAATCAACTTGCAGAGGTTACAAAGAAGTTGGATTCAATGCATATTCTACTAGCCGAAAAGAAGGCAGTTTAGTTCGCTCAAGAAGTTCAAGCTTTCGATCCAGAGGAAAGGGGCAATGAGGAAGATGTTAACTACATCAATGGTGTTGGTTTTCAGAGGTACATTAGTCCGCATGGGAATAGAAGCTTCAACAACAACTTTCAAAGAAGTGACTACATGAGGAACTATGGTGCTTCCACTTATCAAACGCCACCTGCTCCATCTGCAGAGAGTAGGGTAGAAGCACTTGTTGAGAAATTCTCCAAGGTAAGCAGAAGATAACAGTAGACTTCAATGGGAAGCTAGATTCTGTCAACAAGGATTTGAATGGAAAGATCGAGGGTTTGAGCATTCATGTGAAGAAGTTAAACACTCAAGTTGCTCAAACAAGTGAAACAGTGAAAAGCAATTACTCCAATTCGATCACTTTGAGATCTGGAACTGAGAAAATGCTTGTTACAGAGCAAATCGATGAATTGGACGAAGCTGAAAAAAGTGTAGATTTTTGGTCGCATCGCTCGACAAGAGGAATTTGGTTGCGTCGCTCGACCCAGATTCGCCAAAAACTTCAGAAACTGCATTTGAGAGTCTACGAGCAACAAATTCCATACCCCAGAGCTTCTATGAAGTCTTTGTCATTAGCTAGTGACAACGAGAGTGACCAATCTTCAAATTCAAGAGAGAAACCGATTCAACCATCGCTAAGGGAGCTGCTTAAGTTAGTGACTCCATGGTAGTTCACTATCCCATGTTCAATAAATGGAATAGTGTTGGAGGATTCTCTTTGTGACACTGGAGCTAATATGAACGTCATGTCTCGTGCTGTTGCGAAGAAGCTAGGAATCAAGGATATACAACCTTCAAAGACATATGTCGAGCTTGTTGACGCTTCTTCAATAATTCCTACAGGCTTCATTCCTGATCTAAAGCTCCAAATAGGAGATTGTCTTGTTCCTGCAGATTTTTCACGTTCTTAACAATGAAAGACCAATCGTTCTTGGTTCGTCCTTCCTTGCTATTGTGGGTGGGATTGTGGACTTTCCTAACGAACGCATTTCTTTCTCCAAGATCAACAAGAAGGTCTTTTACCCCGCATTCCTTATCAAGGAAAGTTCTTGTTGGACTTTAGACCCTGGAGATGTCACGAAGAAGGTACAGATCGTCCTCAATGCTATTACTCTTGCGATTTCACCTCATGAAGCCAACAAACCAGCAATTTCTAAAGACAAGAAGACTTCGTGCGCTAATCATTCGGTTTTGGCTTCTAAAGAATGCAATGAAGAGGTGAGTCACATCAAGGTTAAGCGCAAGAGAGCTTCGAAAGCTTTCTCCAAATTCCAAATCATCATTCCCTCAGAGCTAAAAGAGAAAGGAGAAGCGGTCATTCAGAAGATGATGGAGAACACGGTGAAACTTTTCCCTGGAATTGTTTCTCGTAAGTCTGGGGGAGCTACAAAGAAAGTTCATGCAAAGTCTAGTGCAATGATTAGAGCTGCAAGTTGCCTAAAGGATAAGGGAGGAACAAAACCTCCTAAAGATCCACCAAACGCCTAGTCCTGACACAGTCAAGCTAATGACTGAAAACAAGCAATTAGTGGGAGGCAACCCACTTGTGAGTCTCCCAATTATTTATTTTGATTTTGTTTTTTCTTTTGCAATTTTACGTTTTGGTTTTGTTTTTGGTTTTGATTTTCAGAGATTGAACGTGTAAATGCAAGTGAGGATGAACATCATACTAGTGTGTCGAGCGACGGAACAATAAGTGTCGCTCGACACAAAGAGAATCACCATATCGATCGACGAGGAGTTAATGTCGCTCGACGCGACAAATTTATGAGTGTTGATCGACACTAGAGTTGCGTCACTCGACACGACTCCCAGGTATCAATTCTCACTTGTTTTCAATCGTTTCGTCTCTTATCTATTTTCTTTACCCACTCCGGATTTAATAACACTGGGACAGTGTTGTTTAAGTTTGGGGGAGGTGGTAGTTTCTAACTATGTTTTCTTTGTTGAATTTTTATCGAGTCAGTTAAAATTTTAAAATTTTCGGGTCGAAACTCCCCTTCTACCTGCTGTGAACAACACTCAAAGACCATTTCCAATGGAAGATTGGTTGGTTTTACAAGGTGGGTAACTGCAAGTGGATCGGTTCAACGGACCGAGTTCATATTTCTGAAGAACGCCAGAAAGGATGTTGCAGACCCCGCCCCTAATGAACTCTAATTTCTTGTCTTGGGCGTTGGTAATCGCATGACTTGATTCAGCTTTCAAACACTAAAAAGCGAGGATGAACCGCTCTTGAAACTTCTTCCTGATGATGATACAATTGTCCTTGATCGAAAAGAAAAATCCTCATGACCCTGTCTTCCACAAGAAACAACAGTAACGAGCGCTGATCTAGAGAAGTCACAGAGATGCCATGAAAAAAAAAATTCGACAGAAAAGTGTAGTTCAAGCAGAAAAGTGCAAGTCCGAAAAAAAAAAAAAATCCTGAAGAAAAACCTCAAAAAGGCATGCATCTCTATGATATCCTTAATTGGATAAACATTTACGGAGGGAAGAGAGAGGGTGAAATGCAGGAAAGTATTAAAGGAAGTGAAAGAATCTAGAAGGTCCAGCGATCGATATTCCCTCGATGAGACCACACCTAAGTAAATGAAAGGGGTTTGCAATTGAAAGTATGAGTTTCTCTAAAGGGTTTGGAATCAATCTGGAGAACTGCTAAGCTTTTAGGGACACATCGAAGTACTACCAGATATTGACTATGCAAAATGTGGTTCTTAAAGGGGTGAGTACAACTGTTTTGCTTAGGGACAAGCAAAAAGCTAAGTCTGGGAGAGTTGATATATCATGGTTTTTACCAGTTTTTAACCATGATACAAGTCCCTTTTCTAGAGTCCTTTTTGTGTTTTTCGAGTCTTTAGTGTTTTTATTAGGTACAAGTACGTTTGGAGCTTAATTGGTGTTTACTAGATCATTTTGGAGCATAATGGAACGAGCAATCAAAGTCGTGAAGTCGGAATGCAAAATTTGAAGCTATGTCGAGCGACATACACTCTGTGTCGCTCGACGCGAAGAAAAATGCTCTGTCGAGCTACGCACTGTCCCTATCGCTCGATACGACTAAAATGGCGACATAATATTATTTTTGGAAGATTTCCATTTTCGCCCGAAAAAGTTCCAGATGTTTGCAATTAGGCCCATGTTGGTTTTGTACCTTATAAATAGATGTTTTAAGCCATTGTTTAGGCAGAGCTTTATTTTCCGATAGATAATTTTATAATAAGGGATTATTATTCATGTCTAAGTCTGAGTAATCTCCTAGTTAGGCTTTAGGATTTTTCAAAGGATGATGAAATTTTGTTAGAATTTATTTACTATTGGGATTTGCATATCATATTTATATTTTTCACCTTGATTGTTTTGAAATCTGATTTAGGCCTGAATTAGATATCCTAGGTTGTTTAGTAGATGCGACATCATTATTGAATTACCTGAACTTAATCATAGGTGAGCAAAGATTCGATTCGCAATGACGGTTGGCTTTGGATCTTTGTGAACAATCGAACCTGATTTTAATGCTTGTTTAGATCAATCTTATTTCGCAACGACAGTTGGTATTCTAGGGTTTAAACATAGATAATATTTGCAACGACAATTGATTTATTATACATTAGTTTCGAGTTCTAGAATTACACTTCATAATTATCGTGATAGTAACTTTATTCTTCAATTTGGAATCATTCATGCGAATTCCCTAAGGCTTAGCGTTTGTCTCTTTATTGAATTTAAATCACTTGCAATCATCCTGATTTACTTTTTCTGCAATAGTTTTACTTTATAATCATTCTGCTTAGCTTAATCTGAACTTATTAATCTATTGCAATTTGATTCCCTGTGGATTTGATACCCTAAGTACTGCACTTGATCTCTTAATTTGAGAGAGTAGCCCTAGGAAAATTTGAGCATATCACTCCACCAAAGAAAACATAGCAATCGAAGAATATATCACAAACCGGTGGTTCTTCGACTCCAAGTATCGTAATGAAGACCGTTAAACCCGAGATTCAAGCTAATGTGAACTACACAAGCCGCCTCAATCAGTTTGCCTTGCCCTAAACCCCAACCATCGATTTCGAGACTCTTTATTTACTCGGTATCCGAAGAGCTATGGAATGGTATCTTGAAGAACTAGGCCTTACCAAGTTTGTATCTCTCTCTCACCCAACATATGTGGACATAGCCCGCGAGTTCCTTGCCACCGTAACACTAGCTTATCCAAGAGGTAAGAGAACCGAAGCTAAAGATGGTATTTTAGCATTTACAGTAAAGAGGATATCTTACACTTTAACCATCAAGGATGTTTGCGATATTTTAGAATTTGAGTGCTTCAAAAGGATTAAGTTCACTGCTAGTGATGTGCATTATGATGAATGGATGGGGTTTACTAATGAGAGACTTAAACCGGGAGTTTCAAAGGCAACCAAAATCACTCATCCGGCGATTCGTTATGTTCATGCACTAATCGCACAACTTATCTTTAGTTGAAAAGAGCATGAAACGGTGAATTTTGATGAGTTTTCTATGCTTATAGCCCCATTTATGGATGATCACAAGAGGGCTAATCTCGGATCTCTTCTAGCTCGACAATTGGTCGCGATTAAGCATGAAACAACAAAGGAAGGGTTAGTAAAGAACGGGTAGTGTAACTTTGGAAGTGTAATCACCGCGCTTTTACTCGCTTGTGTATTTGATTTGAGTGGTGAACATCACTTAACGGGAGATAACAATCTTGATCTTCTCGCGCTTCAAAGGAAACATTTCTTACGCGGATGGTATGATAAAACGACTAACTTTGGATATCTCTTCACACCACCATACTCGCAAGAGGAGAAGTTTATTTTTCTCCCCTACAAGGACCTTCCGGACTTGATGGAGTTCCTTACTTCAATCCTCCACACACTCAATGGTATCCGCGTATTATCGATTGTCCCCTTGTAGGCGTTTCCCTTTTCTACACCGCGCAAGCTTTATTGTGGAGCAAGGAGAGAGCACGTATGGAACGTGTAGCTACTAATTTTTAATCATCCTCCTCCCACGCACAGCCCCAAACCGGCCCTTCCTCAACCTCGGCAACTCATGAGTCAATTGAATGGTTTAAGACTAGTTTAGGCAAAGAAACAGATAAGAGAGTTGCACTTGAAACCAAGGTTTCCATGCAAGGAAAGTTGATTTCTACACTTGTCAAAGAAGTCAAGAAGACGGTCCCTCACTTCTTCAAGCGCTCATCCAAGCGTCGAACCAAGACTATTACCGATTGCGAATTCGGTAGTGTATCATTTCTTTCAGGTTTTGATCGAAACGAGGATGCAGATGATGATGCTATTAGTAACCTCTACTCACGTGACCATGAGTGGACTGCCCATGAGCCCCAAGGACAGCCATCACGTGATCTAGAGGTTGATTCCGGAGACACAGAGATCGTTGACCTTGGTTCCGATGGAGACCGCTTTCCCGCCGATGTTCCAAACACTCTAAAGTCTCTTTCGCCTACTTTCTGAGTCAGGTGTTTTGACTTATCTATCCCTATCTTATTTTTATGTTTCATTTTACTTTTATCAAGTCAATATCTCCCATTTGTACATTGCTTTGACTCCAGGATGGTGTGAAGTAAGTCTGGGTGGATTTTATCATACTAATGTCTTTTTCTCTTCTTATGTTTTTCTCATTTTTTTTATGTTTTATTAGAGTTTTATTGAGTCAAAACTATATGTTTTAGAGCATTAACATTTTCAGGAATGTATGCTTCGATGTTATGATTCAGTGATTCATCACCAGATTTGTTCAGGAAAGCCGACTCAGAAACCTTCATGACCGGACTCGCTCCATGAAATTTTGGTTTTGTCTTGTCTTATTTTAATCTAATTTTGGCTCTATTTACACTAACTCATTCATTGTTTCTCATTAAGGAGTTAGACACTATTTCCATTTCCACACGTTCAAGACACTATTTCCATTTTTACCACTCTTTGTGTCTTGAATGGCCAGCTCATTTTAGTTGGTACCACACCTATACCCTAAGCCTTTTTCAGAACTCATGCACTCTTGTTTTCATTTCTTATATGCAGATATGTGCAAAAACGTCGAAGAAAAAAAGGATCGACGCAGTTCTAACCATTAGAAATGCGGCGGCTACAAAATTCGGTGAAGTACAACGAAAATTAGTTTTAGAGCATAGCAAAACCTTGGGATCGACATTAGATGGTAACAAATTTGTGCCTCTATTTGACTTATGTCCTTAAAGACCGTTTTTCCCAGTTCTAAAAAAAAATATTTATTCATCAAACGGAAAAGGAAAATGTGTCCATAAAAGAGTCAAAGGCCAAGAAAACATCCCAAGAGAACAATGTGAAGAAGTGTGAGAAATGGTGCAATTTAAAGTAATTTACGGCGATTTCTGGAGAAAAATCTAAGTCTGGGGAAAAAGGCATCGAAGTGGTTAGGACTGTGGACTTTATTATGTTCATTCTCTCTTGTGATTTTGCATGATATCTCACATCTCTCGCAGAATATGGTAGCCCTAAATACTATTAGCCTCACCAATTAAATTAGCATTTCTATACCTAGCCGTTTACCTAACGATTCCTTAATGAGAAACTCAAATTGAAGTGCCGTTGAGACATGGTAAGATTTTAATTTAAAGTATGGAATAGGCTGCAAAAGTCATGGATGGCGGATGATGAGGACGCCCTCGAACATATCGAGAATCATAGTGTCAACGCTACATTTATCAGAATTTATAAGTTCCTGTATTTTCAAACCTCTTTTATATTCTTGAATTTTGCTTGGGGACAAGAAAAGGTTTAAGTATGGGGGAGTTGATATATTCCATATTTTACCCTTTTTACTATCTATTTAAATACATTTTCTAAGTATTTTAATAAGGTTTTCTACCAAAGAGGTAGTTTTTCCTCGTATTCGTAGTTTTAGAGTCTTAGCAGGAAAAATCATCAAAAAGTGCAAAAAGAGCTTACAGAGGTGTATTGTAAGCTACAACAAGTTTCACAAGCCGAAGACTTAGCCCAAGCCAAAGAATTATCAAGATATCACATTTTACCAAGTTGGACAGCACTGAAGAATCTGAAGTTTTGCTACAGATGGAAGATCAAATAAACTTGGAATTGAATGAAACTTGGTTACTATTCAATATTTGAGTCAGATTTCTAACGGAGTTGGAATTATCTTATTTGGAGCTGTGAGCAGGGAGATACACTCAAATTAATGAAGACATGTCAAACTGCCTCGAAGATGAAGAAGGTGCAGAATTGAGTCAAACACAAAATGGAACTATGACCGGTGCACGTGACCATTGCCAGCCAAAGATGAAGAAATTTTAGGCCCAGCACCAGCCTTGAAGAGAAGGTCGGTTGAAGCAATGAAGATTTGGCAGTTTCGACCGAAAAGACGTTTTTGTCCTAAGTTAAACCCTAGAAGACCCTAGACCTATATATACTTGTTTTTAGCCTCTTGTTTAGGGTGTGCCAAAAATAATAAACACTTTTTTTATAGAGAACAGCCACCACGCCTCCCTTGGAAGAATTCACCATAGATCTTGTTTTAGGAGCTTTTGGTGGATTATCGCGTTTTGTACTTCGATATAGAGAAGAATCCTCTATCCCTTATTCTTTTAATCATGTTTCTTATCATGAATTCGTCATATCGTTGTTGTTTTTAGTGCACCATGTTTGAGTAATTCACTTGTTAGGTTTTAGGTTTTCAATGAGTTTCATAATTCGATAATTGATTGATGATTGTTTAGGGATATTTATAGAATCTTCATCTTTACTTATATTCTATGCATCTTCATCTTTACCGCGCATTTAGCAATTTGATCTTAGGTTAATATAGATTCCAAAAGCTTTTATATTGCCTGAACTAGTATTCGATTAGCTAAGAGTCTTAACAATTCGAAAGGTTAGTTAATGAGTTCGGTGAACTTTATCAGAACTTGGAACTTTTATTGCATGTTTTCACTTTGTAATAATCATCAAAATTTGAGTCTATTAGGGTGATTAAACATAGTTGTTGGAGCCACAAAAGTGGAAAAATTATACCTTGGTGTTTTGAGTTCTAGATGGTCTGATATATCTAAAATCCCTAGATTAAATCAGTCTTTATTGTTGCATGATTCTCTACGAAGTTCCCATGTCCTAACACTTTTCTCCCATTGATTTAAATTTTATTTAATATTGCATTTGTGTTCATTCACAATCACACAAACGACCAAATCATATTTTATTCTAGCTTTATTTTATTCATTACAATTCGTAGTATGGTTAACAAGTCTTCGTGGATTCGATCCCTTATCTATACTAATTGTGATTGTTGTGTTCTTGCAGGATATTGGTTAAGTGGTTAAAACTTATACCCACATCATATTTCGCGGTGAGTTAATGATAATTTTGCACTCGTGCCAAGGACCGATCCCTGTTTTCTTCTAATTCATCCAAACATTCCAGCATTTTGTCATCGTTGAGATCTCCGCTCCGAGTCATTAACACTTGACGGAGGCTTCCGACGTTTACCTCGGTGGGTGCCATGGCTTCTACTCCATGTGATAGGAACAAAGGTGTTTTTCCGGTCGATCGCTGAGGTGTTGTGCGATGTGACCAAAGGACTTCATCCAATTGATCGGTACACACTCCTTGAGTCTCACTAAGTCGCCTTTTTAGCCCTGCGATGATGGACTTGTTTTTGGATTCAGCATGTCCATTCCCTTGGTTGTTTGGAAGGCTTGAGCTTCGACCCATTTGGTGAAGTAATCCATCATTATTATAATGTATTTCTTACCATGGGATATATGTAGTGGTCCCACGACGTCCGTTGCCCATTGCATGAATGGATAAGAAATCGTGGCAGGCGAGTAAGCTTGCATCGGGGCCAATCTCATTGGGGCGTGACGCTGACATGCCTCGCATTTCTCCGCATACTCTTGATAATCTGACATCAGGGTTGGTCACAAAAAGCTTTATAGACTTAATATCACATTAAAACTTCGTAAAACGGTTCTTAATTCCATAGTTTGTAAGAAAACTTGAAAAACAGTAAATATAATTTATTTTTGAAATATTACAAAATCACCTATTCTCAAACGTAGCTTAGCGGCTTATCATAAATTCAATGTCACAAACTCATCATAAACTAGATATGTGGATAATTACACTCTACAATTGCACAGTATGGAAGATGTGAGGTAATCAAATAAGGAAACTCTATAAAAATAAGCAATTCCACAGTATATAACATGTAGGACCAAAGTTTTGAAACACTACAAATCAGGCTTAAACTGCGATAAGAAATATGTTAAGAGAAGAAGAGAATTGCGGAGGCGAGACAAATCTCTTTTCTTAACCCTTTGAATCACCCGTAGTGCGACGAGATGACTGATTCAAGAATCCTAGGATACAACCACAACCAACCGTATTCGCAATCATTCGAATCACGGATCTAACGAACTAAAATTCTACGATACTCTTGAGACACGAACTTACTTTTGAGAGAGATTGTTTTTATGAATTTTTTGTTTCTGATTTTGTCTCAAAGTGTTTGGAATGAGAAGTTGGGAAGCTGATTATATAATCAGAATTAATTCGAAATTCCAAAAGTCCGAAATGTTTTGGAATTAATAGGCGAGATTTATGGGGAGTTAATGAGCGTGATTTCCGGAATGGAATCTTGACTCAGTTTTGATTGAATCAAAATTCAAAAAAAATATATCTTTGATCCATAACTGAAACCAATCAAGCCCACGTGTCCTAAGAGTCATTTTTTGCGCCCACGCCCGCGCCCGATTCAATTCACTTCGATCCGGCTCGGTATGGTTTGGCTTGCGTGAATTCGTTTTACACGCATGCTCCATTTGTTTGAACTATAACATGAGCTTCCTCTATTATATACAAGAGGATTTTTTCTCACTTTAGAGATGTGGGACAAAATTATATACATCCTTTCAATTACACAAGTAGAGGCTTTTCTTCTTTAGCTCAAATGCCTAGTACACATTTCTCTTCACATTTCGACACATTTTAATAAGGCCTATTAAAAAATTGTTAACTATTATTAAAAATTTCTGAATTTGATCCCATTACAGTCGATGGCGATGAAATTTCACTATTTTTACTACGTCTTCTTCGTCTTCTCTTTATGGGCAGCGTCTATGACTCCCAACGAGGTGTTTTCGTCGCAAAAACCCATCAGATTCGATGGCGATGAAAATTCACTCAGATCATTGTATTTCATTGATCTATACAATTCACGTTAGACTCTCTGTTAATCTTAGAGGGTTTCTATTATATATCAAAACCTTTCTTACTATTGTAAGTTTGTAACAAACAAATTATTTTTATTTTCAGAGAATCATAGTTTTTTCACCGTCTGAAGACACAAATAGATTATGCATAAATGATTTTAACCGTATCTCTTATCATTTATGAATACATATATACTCTTTGAATTTGTTATACGTCTTAACTAGGGGTGGGCATTTCGGTTTATATTCGGATTCGGTTCGGGTAGTTCGGGCTAGATAAAATTCTAACCAAACTCAACCAAGTTAGTTTGGTTCGGTTTAGTTCGGTTTGGTTATACATTGGTTCGGTTATAATTCGGTTAGCCAAATTCATAAAAGAAAATATGACCAATAAAATTATGATTTTAGTTATTGAGAGTATATACCTAAGTACCAAATCATGGAAATTAAAACAAACAATAAATCTCAAACATATAAATCGTTTATATTGGAAAAAAGAAAACAGAACCAAAGTGAACCTATATCTTAAAAGAGAAATTCCTTTATATACCACTTTTAAAGTTTTTTTTTTCCAACCATACCACCAAATTTTTAAATTTCCTTAGATATCACTTTTTCAAAAAAAAAAAACAAAATTTCAAGAAATACCACAAACACAAAAATTGATTTTAAAAGGGTTTAGAATTTAAATTTTTAGGTTTGGGTTAACTCTTTTACAATTAGTGTATAGTTTTAGGGGGTAGGGTGAAGGTTTAAGGTTTAGGGTTTAGTTTTGATCATTTAAAACTAATTTTTATTTTGTGGTATTTTTGGAACATTTAGAAAAAGTGGTAAAAAGTGTTATCTAGAGAACTTTTAAAAATTTGTGGTATGGTTAGAAAAAAAACTTTAAAAAGTGGTATCATAAACACTACAAGAAAAAAGTCATATTGTGACAAAATAATCGTGACAATAAAAAAAAATACTTAACAATAAAATTATTATGACGAATTTGTGATAATTTTTAAAACGTTACAATAATTTCGTTGCAATTGTTTGGATGTAACCAAATCGTTACAACTTTTGTGATGAAATTATTTAGTAAGTATTATCTCACAAACGGCGACGAGAAATACTAGTGAAAAAATTGTCATAATTATTGACAAAAAGTATTGTCCCAAAAGTTGTTGTAATTTGTAACTTTTTCAATGTCTCGGTTCCATCACCAATTTCAACAAAAATTAGTCTCAAAACGTCTCAAAAAGTGACAAAAAAATTGTTGTAAATCCATCGCTATTAGTTACTAAAACAAAGTGTGAACACCGTCTTATTTAGCGACGGTAATAATTGTTTTCTGTTACAAATGACTACTAAAATGTCGTCGCATATTAGTCTTAATTTGTAACTATTTCCGATATCAATTTCGTTATGTTTTATTACTATTAACTCCATCACAAATTCGTATAAAGTTGTTACAATTTTAATGTGTCTAAATATTTTCATTGTGTGACTATTTCCTACATCAACTTCGTCATACTTTATCACTACAATCTGTCACCAATTCGTATTAATCAGCTAAGAGACCATTGTTCTTTACTAATTTTGTCACAATCAAATCTAGTTCTTACGTCTTAATCCAACTAAATTGTTATTATATTCAGATTTATAAAAATGTAGCCATTAGTTATGATTAATAACATTTCAAGTAGTTTTCATAAAACAAACGAAACACAAAAAAAAAACAAAAGACATTAAACAAATTAAAGCAAAAGGCAAACTAAAACATGGTGGAGTAGAAGTAGAAGTTCCTGTAAATATATTCTGACCTAAAGGATATTACTAATCTCAGATTAACCTATTTGCTCCATGGTCTCGAATCGCTTTTGAAAAGTCACGTTTTCATCAAGACTCTTCTTCAATTCATTTTCCAGTTCTTCCACTCAGCGAGTTAATGTTCCCACTTCTTCAACAGTTTGTGGAGCAACTGGAGACGCACCTATAGATTCTTCCCCACTTTGAAGTGATTTCAGTCCAAATAACCGAGCCATACTAGTTAAGATCATAATGATTTCAACGAAAAACAATATGTTTTAAGATTCAAATCAAAAGAAACTTGAATACATATATAGGAATTCAACCAATTTTAAACCAATTGTAATTCTAGATGAATTCAAGCAATGATAGAATTCATACCTTGAAAGTGAAAGAGATAGGGTTGTTATTCCTGTGTGTCGGGAGAAGTTACTAGATGAGAGGATGCTTGTTTATATATTAAGTGAAATTTGTGGCAGTTTGGATTTTAACACGATCCAATATATATATTTAGTGGGAGTTTTGACAAAATTAAGGCGCTTAAGCTAAAATTATTTCCCCACTACATCGCTTTTTTAGTAACCTAGCTTTGCCTTAATAACTATAGTATATATTATGATATTACACACAAATAAACTAAATTGGGTTGTGCAAGATCATTATTAATGATAAATAAATGGTTTTCCCAACTAATCAAAGTTTCATACTTTCGTAAAGATCAATCAATGATATACTAATGACACAAAACAAGTGAATCCTACGCACTTAAGAATTGTTTGCTTGCATTACTACATCCTTGAAAGAACTCAGCGTTTCCTGAACGCCAAATATCACGATCTGATCTACCTCCATTTCTCTATCAATCAAACAAACACAAACCCAATAACCAATCAACGAAATCGAATCAGAGATCTAATCATTTTCACTAACCGGAACTCGAAAACCTCCTGATTTGATCGCATCTTCATAATATAATGTTTTCTTTATATCAAATTCAAGATAGTCTCTCTCTGTGTTTGAGTCTTTGATTCTCGTTGGCGATGGTAGAGATCTTAGTGTTGGGAGATTGAATGACAATGATTCACTTATTGTTTGGGATTTTGTTTGTCACAACAAAATTTAAAATTTTGACGTAATTTAGTTTTAGTAGCTATTTCTTAGAAAAATTTGACGAAATAAAACGTTAGTACAATAGTTAAAAGTTGCGACAATTTTACTACACTTTGTCGTTATAAATTATAACGATGTTTTTTTGTCAATAATCAATATTATTTAGTGACGGGTTTTAATAACCTTATCGTCACAAACCGATACTTGCGCTCATGTCATAAATTCATTACATTTAGTAACTACACATATAGTAATAATATCGTCATAGTTGTCACGCTTGTTATTTTTATCATAATTTAGTTAAAAATCATCACATATATTGGCAACGAGATTATTTGTCACAGTATTGTGACGAAAAAACTATGAATTTGAGACATAAATAATTGGTCACTATATAGTACGTAAAATGTCACTAGTTTATGACGAAAACTGTTAGTCTTAAAATTTCGTCACAATAACACTTTTTTTTGTAGTGAAACTATAATTAAGTATTAAGAAAAACACATTAGATTATGATTTGGTTTGGTTTGGTTTTCAACCGAACTGAACCGAACCGTTTGGGTTGAGAAAAAAGTCAACCAAACGGTTTGTATGTAAACTTTTGGTCGGTTTGGGTCGGTTTGGGTTTGGTTGGATCGGTTCGGTTAAAATGTCCACCCCTAGTCTTAACTAATCTCACGACTGTAGCGCTATGTGTGTGAACTTTTGATACCGGCATATAGCAGTAGCACAATCTTCTTCCATTTCACGTTACATGGAAGGTCTATTTATTATTATGAACAACTTTAGCTATTTTCGTATTTCTTCATTTCATTTTTTTTTTTTTTGAAAAAGAGTATTTCTTCATGCGACTACCATGCTCTCATAAAGTTTGAACAAATGTTTTTAAAACCTGACCCGCGACCAAACCGGAAAGGTTTTTGGGTCGTGGGTTAATATGGTCCAACCAGATTCAACCGGGTTTAATAGTTTTTTTTATTATTAATTTATATATATTTGGTCTTATATTTGTTTTCTATTTATATGTCCATATCTATCCAAATATCAAACAAAACATTTCAATTATTACAAACATTTAGAAAAACAAAAAAAAAATCATAACAAAATAAAATTAAATTATAGATACTAACACAATTGTAGCAAATTTAAGCGTTTGATCTAAATCTTTAAACGTTTTATAATTTAAAAATGTTTTATATGGAAAAAGTTTACTATTTCATTAGTTTTATCAAAAAATTTGGCTAAAATCTAATAACTAAAAGAAAATAGATGAAAAACAAAAAAAAAATTTGAATTAACAAAATTGTTAAACCCGGTTTGAAGCAGTTCTGATTCGATACTGGTTTCTAGTTTTTTGCCGGTTCAACCCGGTTTTAAATCTGATCTAACTATAATTGGGTTTTTAAGTTAACCCGAACCGGACTAGTAGCCGGTTCCTGGTTTAATCCGGTTCGACCCCGGTCTGGTCCGGTTTTAAAAACATTGGTTTGAACTAAAAGACATATCTAACTATAATTGGGCGGTGATTTGGTGTAACTAGTACTAGGAGTCTAAAAATTACATGAGCTCCTGTCCTTAACCATTTAGAGGCAAGAAAGAGAAAATATTATGTAAAGGAAAAAAAATCCATTACAAATAAGTTTGGAGTATTTCAAGAAACTTTAGAAGTTGTGAAAGGGTTTTCTTATTGATCAAATTGGATGCACAAGATCTTATATAGAGAGATTACAACCAATGCACACCGTTAACTATGTTTAATCGCTAAGTCGGGCCGTTATGGGCCCTAATACCCCCCCCCAAAAAGGTGAAGTGTGGAGGTTACAAACACCCAGCTTGAGTAAAAATCATCAAATTCTTTGCGTCCTATAGCTTTTGTCAAAAGATCTGCGAGTTGTGAGTGAGTCGAGACATGCTTAGTAATGACAACGCCTCGAAGGATCTCATCGCGAATGAAATGACAGTTATTACCGGCGTGTTTAGTCCGAGCATGGAAAACTGGGTTAGCTGCATAACTGATGGCGAAATCGAAATGTAATGGGATTGGTGTCGTGATCGCAATAAAGGGTAGGAAGAAGATCATGTAACCATAAGAGCTCTTGAACTATATCCGCCATTGCTCTGTATTCGACTTCGCAAGATGAATGAGAAACATGATCTTGCTTCCTGGTTTTCCATGATAGAGGAGAGCCACCAAGTTTTAAACCAGCCCGTAAGAGATCGTCTTGTTAATGGACAAGCAGCCAAAATCATACCAAGCAAATAAAGTTAATGGAGCATTGGCTCGTAATAGAATACCTTGGCTTGGACTGAAACAACCAACCTTTTTTTTTTTAACTAAATATTTCTACTGCGGAACTCATAAAATCAATTAAATCCAAATACAATAATCCAATAACTCCATAATATTTCAAATACCAAATTCAAGAATGAATAAATAACAATCTAGCAACCTATGACCACAGACTCACTAGACGAACCATAACAAAACATACATCCTATCATCCTCTCGTCCCAGCCATGATTCCACGATCTCAAACTTTACTTTACTTTACTTTACCTGCAACACATGGAAATAAGAGTTGCGTGAGTATTATCACAAATACTCAGTGAAGCGGTCATCCCGCCTACCGATTACATAATAGGGAAATAGCATGTCAGTTTCTACGCAAACAATCAACATTCAACAAATATACAACAATCAACAATTATGCAATTTTCACCATTTATCAAGTGGTGTCGATCGACACTCCTCCTGGGTGTTGATCGACACTCAAATTTCAAAATCAAACCTCGCGATCAAAAAGAGTGGTGTCGATCCACACTACCACTAGGTGTCGATCGACACTACCACTAGGTGTCGATCGACACCTCTCGCAAAAACCGAATCCGAGTCAAGTCCTCTCGCAGCCTCGATTCGTTTCCTCTTACAAGATCAAACACGACCAAGCCACAACATATCACACAAAAACACAGGAATATCAAACATAATAATCACAAATCAATCACTCAGTCTCCTAACAAACTAGTCCCGTAACCGCGATCACGCACTCACCTTGGATACGGATTAAAAAGGGAAAAAGGAATGAACAAACGAGGAACGACGATGAACAACGATGAACCGAGGCTGAAACTCATAGGAACAAAACCTCACGCCACTAGTTACGCAGCAGGGTTATCTCTACGCTCGAGGAATCACACGAGAAGGTTTCCGAGGGATTTCTTTGCAACATTCTTTCGAAAACTCTTCCAATCTCTTCTCTGCCTCTCTCACACGATTTCTCTGATCAAAAACAACCACAAGTCTTAAAAGAGACTTAAATACGGAGGCCCTAGGTTTATTCCCTTAAACCGAACCAAATCGCGATCAAAAATCTAAAAACACGATTCTACAATAAGTCGATCGACACCCCCCCTATGGTGTCGATCGACAACCTCACCAAAAAGCACTTATTTGGTTTCGGGATGTTACATGGACTATCCTTGAGATATCGGACAACTCGTAGTGTTGCATCCCAATGGGCTTGTTTCGGAGAACTCATGAACTGGGAGGAAATGTGTATACCATAAGACATTTCCGGCCGTGTAACACCAAGATAAATGAAGCGACCGATCAAACGATGATAACGAGAAGGATCAGTCATTAGCTCACTATCAACAATAGCAAGCTTGTGGTTTTGTTCTAAAGGAAAAGATATTGGTTTGACTCCAAGCAAGCCGGTTTCAGTGATGATGCATAAAACAAATTTTCTTTGGCACAAATAGATTCATGCAGGACTTCGGGCAACCTCGAGACCCAAAATATATCGTAGAATTCCCATATCTTTCATGTGAACATACTCACTCAAATAGTTTGGAAATTTGATGATGATGGCTAAAGAACTGCCCGTGTTGATCAAATTGTCGACATGAACAAGAACATGTAGATGGAAGTCAGTTTTTTCGAGAGTAAAAAGAGAGTAATCCGAGTAGTTTTGCACAAATCCATAATTAGTTAATGATGTACTGAGTTTAGCAAACCAACATCTAGGCACTTGTTTTAGACCGTAAAACGATTTGTGAAGACGACAAACCTTTGATTTATCATTTGTTCGAAAACCAAGAAATAGTTGCATGTATACTTCCTAATCGAAATCACCGTGAAGGAAAGAATTATGCACTTCCATCTGATGAACTTCCCAATCATTAGACGCAACATGTTGAAGAAAAGCTCTAATGGTGACCATCTTAGCAACCGGTGCAAACGTTTCGTTGTAGTTTTCACCTTCGGTTTGATAATTTCCTAGACGCTCAAGCTCACCATCAAAATCAAATTTAAGGCAAAAGACCCATTTGCAACAAGTACTTTCTTGCCTTTTGGTAAATCGACAACCGAAAATGTACCAAGATCAACTAATGCAACAATCTCGTCTTCAACTGTAAACCGCCAGTTCTCATCTTCAATTGCCTCTTTGTAAGATTTAGGCTCGTGTCCGGACGTTATAGCGGGTAAGAAGTACTGATAATTAGGAGAGAATTGCCAAACGGGTATCCAATGAATACTGACTTATTTGAGCGAGTTTCAAACTTATCTCCTCCATGTTTTTGGTTATGAACATAACATAAACAACCAAAAACTTTTAAATAATTCATACAGTGTCTTGCCATTGAGAAGCTTCAAAGGAGTCCGGTTGATTAGATATCCCGCTGTAAGTGCACAATAGCTCCAAATTCAGTTGGTAGAGAAGCTTGGAAACGTAGAACACGAGCGACGTTCAAGATATGACAAAGCTTGCGTTCTATTCTACTGTTTTGCTGCGGAGTTCCAACGCACGAGGTCTCCCTTTTCTTGAAAGAAGTTTTTGAGACATACAAATTCAGATCCATTATCGCTACGAAAATTCTTAACTTGCGTTTCAAATTATCGTTCAACAAAAGCTACAAAGTTTTTTAGATGTGAAAAGGTGTCTTGTTTCAAAGGCAAGAGATATATCCATAAAGGGCATGAATAATCGTCGATAACTGTCAAAAATATTTGGAACCGCATATAGATGTAGTGTGATACAGACCCCAAAGATCACAGTGAATCTACTCAAAAATCTTAGTAGTCTTAATTACTGCTTAATGGAAAAGAATCTCGTTTTTGCTTAGCACGAACACAAATCTCAGAAGTCTTAGAATCAAAAAGACCATTAACTGAATACGATAAATGCAATAGCTCCAAAGTTGTTGAAGAGCGATGTCCTAGACGTTTGTGCCAAAGCTTCATAGAAGTGTTAGAACTCTGAATCGCTAAAACAACATCGACTCCGCGAAAGAAGTATAATCCATTCAATTGCTCATCCGCCCCAATCAGCGTCCGTGTGATGCGGTCCTAAACAACACAAAGCCGATCAAATATCTGAAAAACGCATCTCCTATCTCTAGTCGATTGCGATACAGAGATCAAGTAATAATGTAATCCATCAACGAAAAACACATTCTGAAGAGTAAGAGATGATCCCATATATGCATTTCCATGTTTGTGGGATGTTGTAAATCTCCCATCCAGTAATTTAACCAACATCGGAGCCATATCATAAACATCACTTAAGTAATCGAGACTCCTAGTCATATTATTAGAAGCTCATGCATCAATAATCCAAGACTCGATAAAATACGTACTCGCAAAATTGTTGGATGGAGAAGACTTGCATTCGTTTAAAATATTGACTAGAGTTTTCCATTGATGGTCACTCAAGCCACTAAACTCATTCGGTCGGAATCCGTGATGACAGAGAGTGCATTGTCCGAGGTTGAGAGGACGTGATTTGCTCGAGCCATCGTCGAGTCCCTTCTTCGCGATGGAGCAGAGGTCGAATTATATCAAAAAGCCAGAGGTTGTGAGTTTCCGTATGAACCATGACATGGTTTGCCTCGAGTTTTTTCACCCCACCATGGTGGATAGCCGACCTTCTTAAAGCAATTTCTGCGAGGTGACCGTTACGACCACAAAGAGTGCTAAGTAACGTACTAGTAGGATTCGTACGCACGTCTTGACGCGATTTGTATTGAGTCTGGACAGCAAAGCTTACACCGTTTGTTTTCTCTTCATGTAAACGAGCTAACGGTTTTGATTCCTCGTCTTGGGAAAGAATGTTATAGGCCCCATCAAGAGAAGGAAGTGGAGTTCGTGATAGAAGTGACGACTTCACAGCTCCGTATAAAGACTCATCAAGTCCCAAACAAAATTGATGGAGCTTGTCTTCTGCACGTTCTCTCGCAATATCTTCTAGTGTTTGACCTTTCTGGTAGTCGGCCAAGCTGGTCCAAATGTTCGTGAGCTTTCCGTAATATGCTTCAATAGCCGATCCTTGTTGTCGACAATTGGCGAGTTTGGTCTTTAAGCGTTGTACTCTCTGACCGCTTTTGAAAGCAAATCTTGTTTGAATTCGAGTCCAAAGTTTTGATGCGTCGTCGTTGTATGCAAGACTAGAACACAATGATTCATCGAATGTTAATTTACTCCATGATATAACTATCGCATTGTTGGCACACTAATCCTCGTAGTCTTCAGAAGTTTGTGATGGTAGTGAGATTGATCCATCAGCAAAAAAACTGAATTTCTTCCTTGCTTTTTAAGGAATGTTTTATTATAAATTTAATTTAATCACAAAATTTCTTACCAAATCTTCCATAACTAAATTCATATATTTTTCTTTAAAAGTTTAATTTGAAATGAACTTGAACCATATATTCTACAAATACTTACCAAATTTAGTGACTAAATATATAAAACTCTGTATTTTATTAGTTACCAAACTTGAAAACTTTTAAGTACTGCTTTTTTAAATTTAAATTATAAAAAAGTAAAGCTTTGATGGGATTTAATCATCAAGTGAGTGGCTTTTATCATGCTTTTTAAGTATTTGTTTCATATTTTTTTGCATTACTCATCTCAAGTATAAATTTCATTGGTAAAAAAGTCATTACTACCATTACCATAATGTTTGAATACAATTAGGTTTGCCATTACCATAAATATTAAGAAAACATAAATTTTAAATTTATTTCTACCATTACCAAATTGTTTTTAATCCAAAATTTTAAGAAAACATAAATTTTAAATTTATTTCTACCATTACCAAAATGTTTTAATACAATTAAGTTTGCCGTGGATAAAATGTTTTAATACTACTTTTGTACCATACACATACACATTAAAAACACAATATAAATGATACTATTTTTATACACTTTTAACAAAAAAAATCATTTTTTATTTATTTATTTATTTTGTCAATATTGGCCCACAACTGGCCAGCCCATTAGCCTCATCCCTATATTTGCAGGGAGTAGGATTCTATCCCGGGTGTGATGGTGCATGTGTGTGGTGGACTTACCTCCAACCATTAGACTAAGGTCACTTCACAAATCATTTATTATTTAAATAAAATCAATTCTACAAATCATAAAATATCATGTAAAATTTAAATGGTCACAATAGATAAAAGATATTAAATTTTTTTTTTATCATGGAAAAAGGAACACATCAAGAGAATTTTCATTATATGCCACTTTACAGTTGTGTCATCGTTTTATAATCTTTGCAAGAATGCCATCTTTTTTTAACTTAACTTTTATATATTTTGAGTTTCGGTTAACTATTTTATATTTAGGGTAGAGTTTAAGGTTTGGGTTTTGAAAGAGTGAAAAAAAATTAATGATTTTGTTTTTTTATAAAAGATGGCATGCTTGCAATAATTTCAAAGGTGGCATATTTGAAAAAATATTTTTAAAGGTGGCATGCTTGTAATTCACCCAAACATCAACCATTTTGATATAAATGAATAAATAAACTCTAAAACATCAAATAATTTGATACAAAAAATGTATGAAATGATAAACATGTACCTATAAAAAATTCAGTATGTGAAAATGATTTATCCCATTTTCTCTTATGTAAAATTATTTAAAATCATTATCACCGCGTATAACACTGGATATCACCTAGTATGCTATGAAATAAGGAGTGAGAATGGGAAATGGTGATGATTTTATTCCATAAGGAAGAAGATTATTTATAGTGTACAAATTAAGGGATAAGACTAGAATATGCTAAAACATATAGAACATTCCTAGAGCATTTAGAATATACTAAGAGAATAATATCTTCTAATGGTCATCCACTTATAATGGATTTATAACACTCCCCCTTGGATGTCCATTATCTTGAAATGCTCCTAATACGCATAAGATGTTCCTAATACGCATAAGGTGCCGCCTCATTAAAAACCTTATCAAAAAACCCAGTGGAAAAAACTTATGGTTAAGGGAAAAAGAGTGCATCGCATATTTACTCCCTCTGATGAATGCAGAACTTGAGACCTTTGTGACAACGCATCCAAATGATGAACTTGTTTCTTTAAAGTAGGAGCTGGAAGTGTCTAGGAAAATAAGCCCGACAAAGTTTCGGTTGAACGAATATGTAGATCGTATGCATCGCCATTTTTGTTTCTCTCAATATAAGTAAGATATTCATTTGAGAGGTTGATAGAGACTTTCACATATCATTGTAATGATAATATTCCTCTTTACTTATCAATCTTTTGCGTATTCTTTGATGTCTCGTTAAAAACCTTTCATAGAAAAACTCAATGGGATAAAAGCTATGATAAGGGAAAAAGAGTACATCCACGCTCATCATTATATTTCTCCCCCACGAAAACATCTTCTTCTGGAGATGGATTTCGATCAAATATATACTATCTTTTTTGAAATTATAAGAATGATATCCATAATGCATATGTATGATTATCTTATTAGCTTTTGGATCATTAGACTTCTAGTCTATGGTATTATATTCTTCCTATCATACAAAGTCTCCTCTTTCAATAATGAAAGAGATCGACAAATTTCTTAAGTATCATTTATAAACACTAGGGAAAGGAAACCCTAAGTTACGTTTATAAACACTAGGGTTGTGTTTTCCAGAGGCAGAGGCAAAAAACTTAAAAGGAAAACGTTTTTGAGAGGAAAAAGTGTGAATCGAAAGGTTTTATATCCGTTCTTCGTCGATTTCACTAAGAGTTTCCGTGTGATCCTTTAAGGTTTCGTTTGTGTGGTGTGGTGGGTGATTTCTTGGTGTTTCTCGTTGTTTCCCTCTGGTTTTGTCGCTGTCCTTTGTTGTTCCCTTCTCTATTCGCGTTCTGGAGGTAAGTGCGTGATCGTGGATATGGGACTAGTTTATTAGGTTATGGAACGATTGTTTGTGATATTTTGATGGTTTTTCCGTGATTGTTCTGTGTGATTTGTGTTGTCTGTGTCGTGATGATCTCGTGTGATGAAACGGAATTCGAGTCGCGAGAGGATTTTGACTTGGTTCAGGTTTCTGCGAGAGGTGTCGATCGACACCTAGTGGTAGTGTCGATCGACACTACTATTTTATCTTCGCGAGAATTGTGTTCCTGAATGGAGTGTCGATCGACACAACTTATTTTTAAATGTTGTTTTTGTCATTTTTGTGGATTGTTGCTTGATCGCGTAGAATTGATAATCTATTTCCCTTACTATGTATCCGGTAGACGGGATGACCGCTCCACTAAGTATTTATTAACAGAAATGCGTGATCGCGGAATCAAGGCCAAAGAAAAGAATGATAGGGTGTTTAGTTTATTTATTTGTTTCTAGTGAACCTGGTTTTTAGGTTGCTAGTATAATTTGAAATATGGAATTTGGTTTGTTGAACTTGGTTTGTTGGTTTAATAATTTATTGAATTATTTTAATGAGAATTTCCGCAAATTGTTTAATAGCTGTAGAGGATTAAATATTTAAGGGAATATTTGTAACACCCGGTTTTTTTTTTTTTTTTTCTCTCTGATTCTGCGAAAATGAGCGGCTAACCCTAGGGAAACACATCCTCTATGCTTATATAAGGTCCCCCAAACCGGCTCATTAACCAAACGAACCGAAATCAAAACCCTAGGTCTAATTTTAACCCGTGTCGTTCGACAGACATAAACTGTGTCAATCGACAGGGACCTCTCTGCCCAAAATTTCGAGAGAACAACAATTCGTGTCGATCAACACGCACACACTGCGTCGATCGACACCCACCAAAAATCATATTTTTGGCTCACGGGCGTTACAGTTCTCCCCCACTAATCTGGATTCGTCCTCGAATCCCGCAAAAACACGTCCACACAGGGCCACACTCTGGCCGTACCGGCCAATACCACAAGAGATTCTCACATAATCTCAGAGACACACGAACTAATCCTATGTTTTTATGCACGTTTTCTCAGACATTTATTACGTTAACTCATCCATACTCACCAATTCTCTAGGGAAACCACCGTGCCCTCGAGAGAACCACCGTCTCTCCGCACTATAGAGGAAACCACCGTCCCAATATATGCGCTCAGTACTATAAAGGAAACCACCGTCCCAGTATAAGTACACAGGAAAACCACCGTCTCCTGGAGAGAACCACCGTCTCTCAGCATGTATACAGGAAACCACCGTCCCCGTTACATACTCTGGAAAACCACCGTCTCTAGATCATGAGTAATACGTAATAAACTCTAAAACGCCTAAAACATCCGCGACTAGCTCACATCACGTGGTCTAAACTCGATACTCCCCACCCGGAATATCCGCAAAACACGACCCTCACTGGTCTACACAATCGCATATCAGGAACACAAACCGATAAAACTAGATATATAAGGGAAAAACTCATCTTATAAATCTCTGACAATGTATATCGTTACAACGAAACGAAAAATACATGAACCAACAACCATACTGGCACAAAGGCCTACACGAAACTGGGACCACAAAGAAAACTAAGCTCAAATGGCGACCTGCTTATCGAACCACTTCTTGAACTTCAGCTTCATCTTTGCCTCAGGCTCCCATGTCTCCTCCTAGAAACCGCCACAATCCCATAAAATACGCAACAACGGTACCTTCTTCCGACGCAATTCCTTGATCCTCCTCTCGAGAATCCTTACAGGAACCGCCGGAACCGTCAAATCTGGTTGAAGATCCACAGGGATCTCCGGCACTAACTCCTCATACTCATGTAGGCATTTCCTCAACATCGACACATGGAGAACCTTATGAAATGCCTGCATGATCGGAGGTAACTCAAGCCGATAAGCCACTGGTCCAACACGCTCCACTACCGGAATCGGACCCATAAATCTCGGACTAAGCTTGCTCTCTGCTATGGATCTGTTAGGACCCCTCAACATAGCCATCTTTTGTAAAAATTTAGTAGTGACGAATTTGTGACTCTTTTGTAATGATTTCCGCAGTCGCAAATCCGAAAATAAAATGGTCTTACCCAATATATAATGTTTGAAAACGTTTTTATGTTTTCTTAGAATTTGATAATAAATAAGTGTGTTTGTTTGAGTTGAAAAAAAAATAAAAGTGTGTTTGTTTGAGTTGACAAAAAAAAGTTGTGTTTGTTGCATTTAAAATATTAATTTTCACAGTTTAGGAAAAAAATATATTTAATTGTTAGATATTAACAAATAAGTTATAATAGCACAATGGTTAAAAACACTAATGCCTAACACAGAGGTCTTGTGTTCGAACCAACAGAACTACAATCATTTTAAAAAAAATATTGTATCGCATTATGATGATAAATAAAATTTATTACACTTCATTACCGATTAGTTACTATGGCATATCGGTTAAAACTCTTCGGCATATTTGTCTCAACCTGAGTTCGATCCGAGCAAACAACAATGTTTTGTTATTTCAGGATTTTTTTTTGTGACTCAATTGTGACACTATAGGGTTAAGGGTAACGATTTTTGAAACCCTTAAAATGTGTCACAAAATAGTCACTAATTTACCACTGTATTGTGACTCAGTTGTGACACTATAGGATTTAGGGTAATGATTCCAAAACCTTAAAATGTGTCACAAAATAGTCACTGATTTGTCACGCCTTTCCAACACCGTTTTACATTTGTGACTGATTTGTGACGTTTTTGCTACTACATAACATTTTAAAACTTTAGAAAATGGTAATAAACAAGGTATATATGATTCATGTTTGTATATAGACGGTTCTAAACTCAATGGCACAGCAAAAATATGTGTTAGTATTGAAAAAAATCAAATTAAAGTTTGAAGCTATCATTACATTTATAAGTGTTACTAAGTTATAAACTTATGTAACTTTCATCTCCTAGTTGTGAAATTTGATGTTTTATGTAAATTACCTTTGTTAGGCCTAGTCAACTGGATATATCCATATATTTAGGGTATAGGGTCTAGGAGAAAGCAAGAGGACTATAGGTTGGGGTTAAATTCTTTAGGGTTTAGAGATTTGGTTTGTGACTGCCTTCAAAATGTCATAAATTAGTCATAATTTAGTGACTACGTTCTTATGTTTTAGTGACTAATATATGGGCATGTTGCCCTAATTAATTGAGCTTTTGGGCGGGCTAATTTTTCCACCCAAAACGAAAATTACCAACTGAGTTGCGACGGATTAGCGACGCCTAGACGAAATAACTTAAACAAAATCGGTAAAAACTTTAGTTAGATCACTAGGATCGATGACATGGCAATTGTGGAGAGTTAATCTTGGCCGTTCAAATCCAAGAGAGCTAATCTTGTCCGTTTAACATCTCCAATCTCTCAAACCTCTACTTTTTGTTTCTCAGCCGACAAAGGAACAAAAACAAAGCAAAACATCATCTCTCACCTTCTCTCTGCAACAAATCCATTAGGGTTTTTAAGAAACGAGAAGGATTTGATTTGATTTTCATGTTTATCTCTTTCAATCTCTTCGTCTCCGAGAAAAGACGATTCGGAATTGCGGGAATCAATTTTCCAAGAAAATCAAGGTGAGAATCGCTTGCTTTGCCGCCGAAAACCTCGCCAGCAGAAGCAGAAAAAAAGAGTCAGAATCAGAGCACTACGGGCGACGCCGATTCTGGAGTCGACCCAGTTGGGTTTCTCACTAAACTCGGAATTGCCGACAGAATCTTCGCTCAGTTTCTCCGAGAAAGGTAAAATAACAAAAATCTCAACTTTGATTAGAAAATGGCAACAAAGAGTTTCAAATCGTGTAATTTGCTTTCTTCATTGGAAATCTTAGTTCCAAAACGCATTATTGTGTTCGGAATTTTGTTTATACACTGCAATTGATTGATTCATTTCGAAATTGCAAGTACACAGGTCTTTTGCTGTAGTTATCTATATAGTAAGTGTGTTTTGTTTGTTGAATCTGTAGGCATAAAGCTTTCAAAGACCTTAAAGAAGAGATTCTCAAACGTCACTTCGATTTCAGAGATTTTGCTTCAGGGTTTGTATCCTTCCTTGTTTCAGTATCTTTCATAAGAAGAGTTAAATCATGGAATCTGAATCTGAAGCTGCATTGTTATGTTGTGCCAGTAAATATAAGTTTTTCTACCAAAAGAGTGTTATGTCTAATGGATTGCCTTCTTCCTTGTTTAGGTATCAGTTACTGGGAATACATCGGCACATGGAACACCGGGTTGATTTTATGGACTGGGTCCAGGTTCGGTCTCCAACAGAATATATATAATGTCGTGACATCTCCAAAATGGGCAAAGAAGTTTTATGAGAAAGAAGCTCCAATTCCGTATTGGTTAGAGACACGCAAAGGAAGAAAGGCATGGTTAAAAAAATATATTCCAGCTGTTACACATGGAAGCAAGTATAGATTGTATTTCAATACTCCTGATGGACCGCTTGAACGGGTGCCCGCTTGGGCTACATATGTGCAACCAGGT
Source organism: Draba incana (assembly GCA_963576765.1). NCBI lineage: Eukaryota > Viridiplantae > Streptophyta > Magnoliopsida > Brassicales > Brassicaceae > Draba > Draba incana. The sequence goes on from OY755202.1 coordinate 43,751,038, forward strand.
ATGATAGCATCTGGTAATTCTCTTGTTAGGAGTAGCGTAAGAAAGATAATGAGTTGCATAATAGTCATAGGGAAAAAGAAGCAGGCATTTAAATTTCCTTTTATCAAATAATACATGCTTAAAAAGTTGAAAATATTTGCACATAATCTTTTTAGCCTCTGCTTTCCATTGACCAGAGTAACTAGGAACTTTGTAAGCCATAGATTAACAGTCGTACTTAACAACACTCCTTAGAGAAGTTGTGAAGCTTTTCTTGTTTGTTTATGCTAGTGCCTAATGTTTCCACGCATAGATGCTCTAAGAATCACGTTTTTGTATTTGCTATGTTAATCTTTCTACAAGGCAGTGACTTTAAATGATCAGAGAGTTAGAATTTATTGATCAGGAATGAGATTTGATATACCATTTTGCTTGATTAGGTCCCTCTAGAGTAAAAAAAAAAAACCATGTATCAAAATCTCAAATTTGATTATGAAGATAAATGTAGGTAGCAACTTATTGAAACTTTAGTTTTCTTTTGTTCTGGCAGTTGCTTTGTCTTCCTTCATGTTTTGGTTTTGGTATCAATTTATGTATTAAAAGAATTTCTTGTGCAGTCATATGATGGTGGCATTGGGTTGTTTCCTGGTTCTGAGTCCCATGGTGAGTTGAAGGCAATTCTTCTATGTGAATTGACTATAAATTGCTACTGAATTGGTCATTGAGAAACTATACATATAACTCAGATGTTTCATTTGATTATTCACGGGTATTTATGAGGCATTGGATTTATTTGAGCAAACTCATTTATGATGCTTACCTACGTTCTCAAACTTAGTTATGTAGGTGGTGGTAGTTACTGTTTTTAGTAACGGACCTGTGCAGCTGACAGTACCGGAAGACACCACACCACAAGTCCTCCCTAATTCTTAGACTCTCTCCCTCTCTTCTTAACAACCCTTTTGATACAATGGTTGTAATATTTTTTGGTACACTAGCAAGCCTTTTGTACATTGCCTCTAATTTTGACAAGCTATATGCTTGTTTTGTAATATAATTTTACATTTTAAGTTCTTTCGTTATTCACAGCTTTTGGTAATTGAAAACAACACAAACAAACAACAATTAGTAGCATATAAGTGACTGAAAAGTGATAAAAAAGAGATTCAATTCGGTCACTTCTAAAACAATGGCGTGGCAAATTAGAGACAAAAATGTGACTAACCCAAAGTTGCAACAACAACAATATAGTCTCTAATTAGTAGCTAATTTACGACGAATTAAGTTAGTTACAAATCAGTCACAAAATCTGAAGTCGCTAATTAGTCACATATTTGCCACGCCTTAGACAGTTTTAAATCAGTTGCAAATTAGTGACTACGAGTATGAGTCACAAATTCGTCACTTATTTGCGACTTAGGTTTGGAGTCCTAATTTCGTCGCAAATTAACGACGAAAATATAAAGTCACACAAGCGTCGCTAATTTGCGACGGATTTACGACGCCAAAAATTAGCGACGAGCATTTTGTGACGACTTATTTTCTTCGCAAAGTAGTTGCTAATGGGTCATTTGTGACGATTTTGTGACTCTTTTAGGAGTGGCAAATGGCATGTTTTCTTGTAGTGAAATCATAGAACGATCAAGCATGTTTGGTAATGATGCCATAGATTTATTAACAAGATCAAAATAATAGGATGGATTAGCACACTTATCTGGATGAGTGTGAACGATGATGACGTAATGTAGTTAAAACTAAGACAGAGAGGATCAACGATGTTAGCTAGGGATATCTTCGGAACTTCGGAGAACAAACAAGACGTCGGCTAAACTTTTATAATTGAACAACAAAATATATTGAATTTGCCAACAAACATATCCTCTAGAGAGTGAGTTAACGAATAACATTCATGTAATTCCAATTCTAAAAAAGCGTAAGAAATAACAGATCTTGTTAAAGGAAATGAATCTTAATTCATAATTAAATCGTAGTGTTCGATGTATGAATAACATAATTTTACGACAAAAATTAGACTGCAAATAAATCAAACATAATCGCACAGCCATACGATTCAATAAAATAAAGGATAGTTTATAGTTAAGATAGAATATGAATCTATATCATTATAATGAAATCGTAGAGACATAAGTAAATCAACATGGATAAGTATAATTTGTGATCATTATTGGATCAACAGCCATACATGTGTATGCTATCGAATCACAAATCTAGTCTCACATATAAATAGATTAAATAAATAAGTAAAGGACAAAGCAAGTATAAGACAAAGCAATAGATTGAATCGGTTGAAAGCAATAGATTGAATCGTTGCAAGAAATTATGCATGATCAAATCATGTTATAGGATTAAGTAACACTTATCTCAATAGAAAAACAGATTGGAGACGGAACATCGAAATCTCTATGTTGAGCTATGATTTATGATGGAGACAGCGTCAGAAAGTTTGACACAGCATCGATTAGGATTTTGTTCAGACGACTAAGGTTTTGTGCTCTAAAGGCTAGGGTTTTACTCAATGGTTAGGGTTTCACTCAGTGGTTAGGGTTTTGTGCTGATAACGTGTTATGAAATAAGAAGTGAGAATGAGTATTGGTGATGATTTTATTTCATAAAGAAGGAGATTGTATATAGTGTACAAGTTAAGGGATAAGACTAGAATATGCTAAAGCATAAAAAACATTCCTAGAGCATTTAGAATATCCTAAGAGAATAATATCTTCTAATGGTCATCCACTTATAATGGATTTATAACAATATACTATTTGTTAGCATGATTTTTTCGTTTTTTTTGTCCAATATGGTCGCTAAGTTTTCCGACCCTTGTTTCTGTTAGAATCTTCTAAAAGCAAGGGCAATCCAAAGAATACTAATCAAACCAAATATTAGCTATATAAGCTCAACTAAAATGACCAAATAAAATTGTAACTAACATTTTTTGTATGGTCGATTACACATTCACGGAACCTGACATCCCTCCACCGATAACTGAAGGGATCGTGGTTCGACTAACTAGAGGAGGCGAAGTTGATTTAGTAGACGAGGACAAAGAATAAGCACATGTCGAAAGGAGGAGGGTGAGTCGTTGTTTTGATTTTTTTGTTTTGAAAAGCTTGCGGATTTGGAATCCGATATTAATAGTTGAAGTACGGAACCCAAGAGTAATGATTAAACATGGACAACGTGTTGAGGACAAACCGAGGTACTTTATGGTGTCTCGTGGGGGGGTGGGGGGATTGCTAATGTGGTACCGGGTTTAACAATTTGAAGCTTCGCTAGGAGAGCATACAATTCGCAAGGGAGCATACGAGCTAGGCCCATGAAGAGAAATGTGGCCTATAAGACGAGTTCGGCCCAAGCCCATGATGTTCAACCGACCTAGCATATCCCGAGGAAAAAGAAAAAGATTAACATGAAAATTTGAAAATCACTCAGGATAAGGAGATTTTCCATACCAATTAAGGTTTATCAAACCGACTTAAATTCGTGTAAATAGACAAATGTAATGCTCCTTGAAAAAGATCGACAACATTTATCAATGCAAAGATTTCTCATATTTCTTGTTTTCGTTCGTTATTCTTGTGTTATTATATCTAGTTTATCAATTATTTTGGAAAGAAATCTGAATAGTTTATGTTTAATGATATGAAGAGATAATTTGAAAATTATCACAAATGTTGCTATCATATACATTTTATAAAATGTTTTAAATTTTAGAACATGCTCGATTATGTTAAAATGTTGTATCGTGCTAGATTACACGTTTTTATATATAAAATTGTAGTTATATATGTCTTACTTTTATAACATGCTCGATTAGATAAAAAAGAAAATGTATACTAGTATTTTATAGCATGCTCGATTATTTGAAAATTTTGTCTGTTATAAAAATTAGAAAAATCTTATTAGACTATATAGCTACTAATGTTTAGAATAAAACATATGCTCCAGGTTCATAACAGTTTTGACCATTTTGTCGGTAGGCAACAACCTATAAATCCAAAATTTGAAACTTTTTTCATTATTACCAAATTTCATAGTTGAGGATTTTATAGAACATTATGTTTTTTTTTATTTGGACCCTACAGAAAATGTACATTTTCAAACTAAGAAAATATATGTGTCGACTTGTTATATACAAGTGACATAGGCTGTCACGCTCAAATCTGTCTGTTAGATTTGATTCTGTACAAGAGACTTGGAGAAGCGATTATAAAAATTGGCCAATATGGCCGTATCATCAACCAATTATATTCCAATCAATTAATAAATAATTAACGTAAGCATTTGCAAATAAATTAAGATTAAATGGTGGTAGACTAGTAGTGTCCAAATATCTACCTGGAAAAAATGAAGCAATCATGACAGAATATCTTGAAACTCACCACTCCCATTTCAAAATCCAATCTGACACAAATCAGTGGAATGTTGATGGACAAAATGTTAAATACTTAAATCTATCATCAATATCATATATTAGTATTATCATTGGAAAAACAATTTCCTTATCCTATTAGCCGATTTATATATTTCTATCAACAAATATACATATCCAACACTAATCCCAGTTTATAAGAAGTGTTACTAACTTTATGATTTGTATATAACTGAATATATATGGAAGCATTGCGATACAAATTTTGCGTCAAAACTAATACATGCTTAGAGCTTTTTACCTCTTACGATTATCCTTCTACTCATAAAAAAATAATGATGTCAAAATAAAAAATAAAACGAAAGCATAAGAAAGGGAAAGTATATCCATCATCTATAACAACAAATTAACCAACCAAGCCACCGTTAAATTACAAATCAAGACACCAACGAAGAATATATGATTTCTTTAAAGAAGAGAAGTACTCTAGAAATGGCCTCAACAAAGAAAATTGGGAAACTAAAAAAAGATAGAAAACCCTAGAAATTAAAAAGAATTCTTAGCCAAAAAAATAGAAATTAAAAAGAAACCAAACATCCCCCATATCGTGAAAGTGGTGTACAAACACATAAACTTAAAATATAGTAATATATTATTTATTTATTTATTTATAGTAATGATCTCGATCTAGACCAAAGGAGTGTTGAGTAAACCATTATGCCAATATGGAGCCAACCCATTCCAGCTTTCCCTTCCAGGATCAATCTCCGGTACAACTCCGGTGGAATCTCCGGTCATCTGCCATGGAAATCCCCATAAGACCTTGCTAGGGTTCTCGGATACGTTATTGTTGTTGTTGTTCACATTCTCTTGCTTTCTCTCCAAAGAAACCCCCAAAGAAGAAGTCTTGTTTTCATTCTCATTTCCTGGCATAAACCCATAAAAGAAACTACCATTGTTGAAGTTACCGTTTTGCCCTCCGAAGATCCCACCGTTTCCAAACACATCAGAATTTGCGGTCGTTGAGTTTCCATAAATAGAAATTTCTCCTCCAAACCCAGAAGAAGTCGGAGCTTGAGAAGAGGAATGCTTATGAAGAGTAGCGAATGCCAGGTTGAGATCGATGGAGTCGTAACCAAAGGACGATGGCATTCCCGTAATTAATGGGTTGTGAAGTGGATCATTATGGAAATTAATAGGCTTGGTCTTGGAGAAAGCTGAGGAAGAAGATCGTTTGTTTCGACGGCAACCACCACCGACGGGAACGTTACGGAGAGTACCACCTTTAGTCCAATATCTCCGACAAGATTTGCAGAAGTAACGAGGTTGAGAGAGGCTGTAGTTGTTGTAGTAACAAAACTTTGTGTTTGGAGATTCACATCTTGGACAATTTTGTGCTTCACCTCCTAACTGTCCTTTTCCCATCTTCTTCTTCATTTCCTCTTCCATTTTCTTATTGTTGCTTCCTTTTGTTGAGCTTACCAATATGGTTTCCAGTGTCTCGTTTGACATTTGCTGGACAATTAAACAAATTTGAAAGAAATTACCAAGACTGAGATTGATTTTTATGTATTTAATTTGTGTTTGTTAATGTGCCGGGGGTTGGAAGAACTAAGAGAGCTAAAAAAATCATAAAAACAAATCTTATAAAATTTAAAAGGACAGGACATGAAATTACCTGTTGAGGATCCATCCATGCAACAAAAGATTGAAGCAACAGTCACTTAGTTTTGTACTAATAGTTAGCAATTATATGGTTGCTATTTTGCTCACACTCCAAAAGAACCAAGGAACCAGAGAGAGAAAGAAAGAGAGAGATTGAAGAAAAGTGGTGAGCAAGAGCTGAATGGAGGAGAAGAGCAAAGGTTCTTAATATATAAAGCAAACTGATAAAGTGCGTCCTTTCTGAAACAAAAGTTTTCTTTCTCTTTATAATTAAAAATCTTTATTTATTTTGTATTTGTTTTTTCCATCTGAAATTTCATTATATTGAACTATTTGTATTCTTTATTTATTTATTCGTAGTTACTTGTTCTTTTTTAATTCTTGGTATTTGTCACATTAAAGGCGAGTTTTTTTCTTTCTCAAAAGCCTTATGGTAATTATACGCTAACTAATACTTTCATTGATAAATTTCTCTTTTTTGTCGGCGGAAAATTTTTAATATGTCATTCAAATTACAAACGCAATGTTTTTTTATTTTGTCATTTCTAAGAAAAACGTGAACACTTGAAAATAAATAACGGAAGTAAAGAATAGTGATAGTAATAATATTTAAAAGATAAAATAATAATTCAAACGATGGTAAAATGGATTTTGTTAATAGAGATTAAAACCACAACATCAGAAGGATCAATATGATGAGAAAAGCTAAATCGAAACAAACACTTAAAAGAATACAGTATAAATTGAAGTCTATGATTTCGGATAGTAGTGAGACGGGAAATGCATAGTGCGATCAATGAAAATGTACATTCAAAGCATGTATATCAGTATATGGTCACTCCAATACTTATCTGACACTAAGAAAATGAATGGTGTTGATTAATAAAAATTGAAATTGTTATTTCGATCGTAAACATATATACGTTATATTATGACACATAAGTCAAGATGACCGAATCTGGCGTGGGTTCAACTATATACGTGGACAGGTCCGGCCCAGGAGGCAAGCAAGAGAAGCGACCGCTTAGAGCCTCAAATGTAGAGGAGCCTTTTTTAATTTAAATCATTGTTATAGATATATTTTTTAAAAAATTATTAACGTTTTTTATAATAAAAGTATTTATAAGGTTTTTTTCAAACACTTTTGTAATGTTGGTGGGCTTTCTCTTGAGTCGAGGTTTAAACAATTCGAAAGGTATGAACAAACATTTGGGTTTTTGTTTAATTTAAAGCTAACATCGGCAAGTGATGATACTTTGAAAAAATCGTATGAGAACCTGGAAATTTCTTTGAAGCATGGTATGCATTATGATATAGTTGCTGAAGATTTGTTTATGGAACTAAAAGTTCTGCGAGGAGGATTACCAAATGAGGTTCGCAAGCCTATCGAAGTGCTTGATTTTTTAAAAAGAATGGAGGGTTGCTATCCAAATACCGCAATTGATTATCGCATATTATTGACCATTCCAGTATTGGTTGCCACCGCAGAAAGAAGTTTTTCGAAGTTGAAGCTAATAAAGAATTATTTACGGTCTACCATATCACAAGAGAGGTTGAATGGGTTGGCTTTGCTATCGATTGAAACGGAGATGGTAGAAAAACTCGACTACGAGAGTTTAATGAATGATTTTGCAAACAAAAATGCAAGGAAGGCAATCTTTCAAAAATAAAGTTTTACTTGCAATCTTTCAAAAATAAAATTTTAATTTATTGTTGTTCTTATTTTCTTACAAACTATTTGGATTTATGAACGTTTTTATAATGTTTTAAAGTGTTTTTTACTTATGTTGCTATTTTTATAATATACAAAAGAGCATTTTTTAAAAAATTTGTATATGGCACCTACAAACATTGGACCGGCATGACGTGGATCCGGCCACATACCAATACCCACCATCACCATCAACCAACCCCAACCCCATTCTCAATTCTCATTTCAAATTGTATACCATTTTTTCTCTATCCCCTATATATTTGTTCACTAGGTTTACTACGCGTATGAGAATATCTTAGTGAATACCACTAAATAGAAAATTCTACTTATTTTTTAGGAAACTTAGCTTATTTCACAATATTAACCTAATTACTCTTATATAATTAAATATTTTGCTATACTCATTAATAAATTCCAGACTTCCAATTCGTACTATTTTGTCTTGATATCAAAACCAAAATCGATCTAACTTAAAACTTTTGTTTTCAATTGTCGTTTTTCCAGATTTTTTTTTAACTTTTTCACTAAATATCTTCTTCCCACCAGCGTCAATGATCACTTGTTGGCGAAAGAAATATCTATAGACTACAAGATCATATCTAAAGCATCAGAATTAAACCTTTTCTTGTTTGGATTAGACGATTTTAAGTGGTCCTAGCCGGCTTTATACGGTTACATACAATTGTTAGTCAATTAATGTTTAATTTTAATTATTGTATTGTATCCATGTATGTATTTATTTGACAATTCACAAAATTAAATTTGTAAATTTTGGGCTCATAATCATCATCAGTTATCAGTATATGCATATTGTTGTTTTGTGTAAATTAATATTTGATCTGATGGTTAGGGCTTGATGAGTAATAGTGAGCAATTTGTTAAAACTAATAATAGATTGTGATTGGATATAATACTTTTGAATTTTGTTTGTGAAATTTAAATATTCCTGATTTTACGCATGAACTTATTATCCCGATTCAAGGTTGGACGGTCATATTAATCAATAACGTACGTGCAGGGAAAGTATTCCAACAAGTACTTGTAACGCGTCTTAAGAGTGAAGACTCGTAACCATTTCTAAGAAGGCATATAAAAATTGTGTTACACAGAACATAAAAACAAAAGAAAGAATGATTTCAATGTTTTTATAATATAGTAGATTAAACAGAGAACGATTGTGACCCAAAAAAACAAAAAACAAAAAACAAAAAACAAAAAAGCTGATAGGAAATGAGAAGCTGAAGCTTCGAATAGTGACAGGACAGTGCGGGGTGCAACATGTGCAGTGCGGGACAAATAGTAATAAAAATATATATGTACATAAGTATAAATATAGATTTTTGTTAGATACACATATATAAGTATATATTTTTGAAATTGTTCAGTGCGGGCGGAACGGTGCGGATCGTCACCATTCGAAGCCTAAGATTAGTGTGTCTACCATCGAAGGGAAAAAGGAATTGGGTGCGGCTATACAATAATACAGTCCTCGTCGCGTAGCGCGTGTGGGTAGGCATGAACAAAATACAACCGTAACCGTATTTTGGACCGTAACCGTACCTTTTTAAACCGTTAGAGGTGTCAAAATGGGTCATTACCCATGGGTTATCCGAACCCGCCCACGATTTTAGCGGGTTTGGATTATATTTTTTTACCCATATAAATAAATGGGTTATGTTGGGTTACCCTAATGGGCTCATGGGTCTAATGGGTAAATCCATTAGGGTTATGAGTTACCCATGAATTTAGCATAAAATTTTAAATAATTAATATTTATTTATATTGTTAATGTATTGGGAAGAACCAAAGTTAAAGATGAGAGATCATAATGACATGTCTGTTTTGCAATATTGGAAAGATAACAAACATCGTTTTGGTGCTCTAGCATACATGGCATATGATGTGCTTAGCATTCGTATAACTATTGTAGCTTCATAATCATCTTTCAGTATTGTTTCTCGTGTTCTGAACAAATACCGGAGTTGACTTCTTCCGAAACATGTCCAGGCTTTACTTTGTACGAGACAATGGTTATTTGGTTTTGCAAGTGATGAAAAAAGTAAAGTTATCATTTATAGTTACTGATTTTAATACTAGTTATTAAATTATCCAAGTTGGTAATATATTTTTCTTATTATTTGTAGAGATTGAAGGTGATGATGGATCCGAGGAAGCAGAAGAACCCAAAAAAGATTGAAGTGTTTTTTAAAATTAATGTTTAGTTTTATTGTTTTTTTGGTTTTTCAATTTTATTGGTTTTCTGGTTTACAATATTATTTTAAGATACGTAGACATTTTAATTTAGTTTCTTTCTTGTTCAAGTTAAAAACTTTTGTTTGATTTATAATAATATGAAATGTGTTGGTTTTTAATAAGTTTATATTGTATAGTTCAATATATACATGAGTACCCATTTAACCCATTAACCCAATGGGTTTCATATAAATGGGTTTGGGTAGACAAATTATACCCATATAATAAATGGGTTGGGTCAAATCCGCCCACTAAAACCTCAAACCCATGTTGTTTTGGATAGGGTCGGGTCGGGTTACCCATTTTGACACCCTTATAAACCGTAACCATAACCGTAACAGTTTTAAACAGTTTAAAATCGCAACCGTTAACCGTAAAAATATATTAGTTAAGGTTAACCATTTTTTTTAACCGTAACCGTATTAAAACCGTCGGTTAACCGTAAGGTTAAAACTTTAAAATTTTAACCGTAACCGTTTTTTTAATTTAAATATACCCATAATTAACACGTAATAACTAATTAGTTATGTATATTAGGTGATTATCATGACATAGAAATATTATGTATGGTTATATTTATGGATTCCAAATCTTAAAATATATAGAAAATAAAAGCATTATTTATCTACCCATGAGTTGTTTTTAATTTTTTATAAGAATAATCTAATCCTAGCAGGTTTTGAATGAAATAAAAGTATATACATGTTGAATTTTTACAGCAAAAAAAGTTTTTGAAGACAAACAAAATTATTTGGTGGCAAATAGAAATTTTTAATCTTAAGTTCAAAATATTTAAGAAAATTCTAATAGATCTTAAATTTCGTAATGGAGCCAAAAATTTGTTTTTAGAAATTTTGATATGTTAAAAGATTAGTTATAGCTTTTTATTATTTCACCCACAAACAAAAAAATCTTTATTTGATTTTTATACCATTCCACATTCAAAACATATTAAAGAATGAGTTATAAATATATAATTATAAAACTTCACTTATAATTTTTTATTCATTTTAATAGTATTATAATTATAACCGTAATATTAACCGTCTCATATTCATAACCATATCTAACCGCAACCGTATTAACCGTACCATATTTAACCGTAACCGTTTTAACAGTATATTAAATGGTTAAAGTTAAGGTTAACAAAAAGTATTAACCGTATTCGGTGGTTAAAAAACCGTAACCGCAATAACCGTAACCGTGGTCATGCCTACGTGTGGGCCAATTAATTAGAAAACACACAGAATTGATTGATTTATTCCTATTTTCTTGTCTTTTTCGTTATAACATTTTCTTGTTTTTCATATATTAATTTCAAAAACCCACTCTTTTTTATAACGTTTTAAAAAATGAAATGGAGCACAAAATTTCCCAAATATCCATTATATTAGTATTGTATTCTAGTTGAACTGTTGAACTTTGATAGAATCTGGTGTTTATTTTGATATCATGCCGTCAAAATACTACACACGATGATGACCTTCAATTTAGGGTTCCTATATTTTTTTTGGTAAACTGGTGAAATTTCGGATTTTTAATCTATAAAATCTTCGGTATCCGGGGCCAACCGTTGATGATACCACATTTAAGGCGTAAATCACCCTTCCCAAGTAGTGTGAAACTAATAACCTTAAAAATTAATTTTTAAGTTTCAAGACCACTAGACCAGCAACTATTTCGTGGGTTCTAATGTTAGAAATATCATATTTAACATATTTTGAGAGTTGTTACAATAAAGCTTAATTATATAGAATAAGCCTTGAGACAAAAAAAAAAAAAAAAAAAAAAACCTATTTATTGGCCCAATTATATTTTATTTCTTCTCTTAGAAGTACTTCAACATAAAATATTAACATTCTTTGTTTTTTTTTTTTAAAACCTCATTAAGATTTAAATAAGCTCCATTATTTTTTTAAGTAAACGACAATAATATAAATTTGTTACGAACTAAAATAATAAACCATTCTAAACGTTTAAAAAAAAAAACTAAAATAACAAAATATTTACATGGCTAAATTATGTTTTCAACAACCTTGTTATTGCTAAGCGAATGGCGGAGAATTACAACCGCCATTTCTCACAAACACAACTATAAATAGTTGCCGTAAACCTTCAATAAATTTATTTTTTTGCTCGACTCCAATAATTGGGTTTCAATATTTTTTTTGCAAAGAAGACTAGTCTATGTATATCTATATAAATTAATAGTTTTGGAACTATGATATTATATTAATTTAGCGAAATATTAATTTATCGAGAGACTACCTACATCAAAAACTTAATTTAAAACCAAAATTTTTATTAATTTAGAGAAGTATTAATTTATATTGTACTGTAATCTTTTTGTTTCATTATAATTTTGTTTTTAGTATGGAAATAATTTTGTTTTAATCTTCCATATTAAAAACAAAATATTAACTTTTGTTTACCTTTCTGTTGTTAATTAACACACAGAATAAATTTTGTTCGTTAATTAATAATCAATAACATATATGAGGCTCAGTAGTCTCTCATCCAAGAGACTTGCTTATCAACAATTACACCCAAATTTGTTTTTGCTGTTTTTTTTTTTAATTCTCTGAAATTATCAAAGTCTCACGGATACACATGGTCTTAATACCTTACTTCTCATACATTTGTAGTTTTATTTTGTCAAAATTACATACCAGCTAAAAATCCAATATAGTTTTTTGAATCAATTAAAACGATGCTTATGGTTTCATTTATGATTTATCCATACATTATATTTGTGAACAGGCTAAATGAGTGCCATTCATAATATAAGTACTTCAAGCGATGTAAAAATCTTAATTTTTAAGACACCTGTATGACTAAAAAAAACAATTGTTATTCGATAAGTGAAGTTTAGGTCTGTAATAATTTAACATATTTTTTTTCTAGTTTTTTTTTGGTAAATGACCCGGACATGAATTTTCCAGTTTTTTTTTATTAAAAAAGATATAAATTACATACGAACTTGCCTCATTTGAGGCGGTCCATAGATATCCTCATTCAAGATCGAAACAAACTTCAAAATAACTGAAAGAAAAAAATGAAAATCTACCGGTAAAAAAAACATAGTTGACTAATCTATCAATAAAACGATTAGCCTCTCCATACACATAAACCACCCAGACTATCCAACGTTATATTAGTGGTTCGCATGTGCTCTACGATTATAATCCATGGAATTCTATCGTTTCAAATTGGCGACATCAGATAGGCATTAGTTTTTTTTTTTTAAACTTCCTTTAAGTTTATTTCCCCTCGGTTTATTATATTTTTCCTTTTAGTTCATAATACCGATTTCTATAAGGGAAATTAGCAAATATAAACAAAAAAAAAATATAAACTTAATAACTAGTCACAATTTCCCCATGTAGCAAAATCATATCCATTAGATTTAGGGATTTTTGTTAGTTTTTAAGTTTATATTTTTTTTTGGTTAGTCACTAAATTAACCCTGTTATCTATAGTGACTTTAATCAGATACATAATAGTAAAAAGGCCAGCCCTTACATGGGCCAGCGGCCCAGTCCAGAGTGTGTCGGGTCCAGAGTGTGTCGATGACTCGCTAGGCAGGGTTTTTGGGGGGTACGGTATACGTCGGTTTACCGGGTTTTGAGAAGTATATACATAAGGTCTTAAGGTTTTGTATATTGTAACACACGAGTTTAATAAGAAATCCTATACGGGATATTATCTCTTTGCTTTATCGTTCTTATTCGCAACAAACCCTTTCTATAAAAACCTTTGCTGACATAAGAAAATACGAATAAATTTATTTTTTTACCAACAAATTCTTAAGTCTCATTAAAAAAGAAGAAAAAATGACAATAAATGCCAAAGCCAACAAACCGAAGTTCCCACATGTCAGAAGGTTAAAATATTAATAATCAGCAATAAGACAAATTTTATTTTCGTATCAGTTAAGTAACAAGAATATTTGCATATTCTGACATCAATTGGATTGATACAATTCGACAAGCATCATGTTTGAGTGACTTCAGCAAACGGTGAAGCTGCAACTAACTAATTTGTAACCAATTTTTCCCAAAAAAAATAAATGAGCATAATAATTTGTAACCATGCTAAGGGTAATTGTGTCAGCTGGGAGATGAAATAGGAACCCTTTTTTTGCATTTAAATCAAAACAAGACTCTGATAAAAAATAACTTTAATTTTTTAAGTTTCCAAAAAAAAAAAAACATGACCCTGATAAAAAAAATTTCAGAATTATGAAAGCTTGTTTTGTATGTTCTCTTCCATAAAATTCTTACATCGTGGAAGTCACATATGATTGAGAATTCTGATTCCATGACATAAATTCACAAAAGATTAAAAAATATATAAATTTGATTTTGTTACAAACCAAATTATTGTATTTGTGGTTATTTGGACTCTTGCACATTTGCCTTGAAAATGAATTTATTCGAAATGGATTTGCTAAAAACTAAAATACTTAGTACTGTATTAAATAGCCTAGTAATTTTCATACTCCCTCCGTTTGTTTTTAACTGATGTTTAAGGTTTTTACATTTTTATTAAAAAATCATTGAATTTATCTTGTTTTTTGAAATAAAATATTACGTTTTATTTATCGAAAACATTCCAACCAATAAAAATTCAAACTGAAGAATTTCAAAAATCAAAAATACTAAAAAATCAATTAATTATGCATTGGTAAGTATGAATATCATTTATTTGTGAACAAAAAATAAATCATAAAACATCATTAAAAAACAAACGGAGGGAGTATCGACAAAGACGCTGATGCTAATAATTACACCGTGGAAAAATGGACATATCATAACCGTAATTTCCATCTCACAATAATATGTATTACTTCTCTTATTCCTCTTTTCTATTCTCTTATTGTATTTGTATAAGTGTTTTTTTTCAAGTCTGTGATCGTGTTTCATCATAACCAGATAAAAGTATAAAAGAAATCTCTCCAGGAGACATCGATGTAATCCTTTGTTTCCACATCATTTCATATTTTTTGTTAATTGCACAAAATTATGTTTTTAACGAATACCATAATTATGAATCTATAAATCATATGAAAGTTAAATGAATTGTCTCTCAGAACATTGAAATCTTTTTTCTAGGATCCAGGTATATAGACTAGAATCACCATACGTACGTAAAAAGGCATAATGGGAACTCGTAATTGTGGTTTTGCTTTCTATTCAAATTCCGAATTGATCTTTAGGTACATAGACTTGAATGTGTATTTTTACTTTTGTCGGCTATTTGGATTTAATGTCCTCTCATTTTTAAAGGTAGAATTAATTTATGGGAATATAGTTATGGGAAAAGAAAATGTAAAAAAACAAATACTATTAGGATATAAAGAAAGCTACTGATCACATTGGGATGCATTTACAAGATTATGAGAAGTCAGGAACATAGATAGGCCCACTTTTGTTTCTTTGACTAGATTGTAATCAAAATTTGCTCTTTTAGTCAAAGAAAACAGTATAATGTTTAGAATACAACTTGAGTGATATTTTGGGGAATTTTGGAAGAATGGGCCACTCAGTGTTCTCTGAAGTGGGGAAGCAGTTTGTGCGAAGAAAAGAATCTTTACCTTATAATGTAATATGATATGATGTGTGTGCATATGTTAAAATAATGTGAAGGAATCTCTATGTGTCGATAAGGAAAAAATTATTCCATCGTTATGTTTTTTTCTTCTTTTCTTTGGTTAATTGTTTAATTTGATCACTGATTTGGACATTAGCTGGTCTCTAGATGGGTTCTAATCAGTCAAACACATGATTTTAACATTCTTGTTACACCTGGATTTGGCCCAAAGGAAATCCTGCTCTCGGCCCAGCAAGCTCCAAAGCCCATTTCCCAAAAATAAGATATAACCTATGTTTAGTTATTCCTTAGTTAATCAAGGGTTGCTTTTGTGAGGTATATGATTACTTTTTAATCATATACACATTAACCCTAAATTAAAAATCTTATATATAGTTGTCTCACATTTTGGGAAAAGCATCATGCTCTTTTTACCACATTTGAGTATTAATACAATCTTATTTTCGTCCATCCTGCTTGGAATAGCGAAATCTTAATCTATCTGCTCTCCCGGACAGCATACTTATTTTACCTGCTCTCATCTACCATCTTACTTACAAAGAATCTCGAACCTCCATTATAAATTCAGTGTCGAACCCGCTCTCCGAGTTCAACATTTGGCGCGCCAGGTAGGGGAGCTGCTCGAAGATCTCTTTTTACGCCTTAAGATAGTAGATCTCAAAAAAGACGCAAATTCCCGATCACAGTCCGACCAAGCATCGGGAGGCAAAGCCGCTCCTCCCGGGCAAGCTTAACCCTTGTCGAGAAGTCCATCCGTCAACCCAACTTCCGCCCAGCATGGGTCCGAGCAGCCCTCAAGCTCGGCATCTGTCCTCCAGCGACCAGGGTCCCCTATCAACCCTATCCCCATCCAGCAAGGGGTCGAGCATCTCATTGGAACAGCCTCGGGTAGAATTGAGCCCACCGGACCAAACCAAACCGACCGACCTCCAAGCACGTCGGGGATGTCTGTGTGCCTCCCACAACTAGGCAGGGCCACCCCCAACCGAAAGCTCAAACCGAGCACGCAGCATCCACCGTCGGACCTCAGACAGAGTACGGACAGATAATGGATTTGTTACTAATCGACTCGACCAACAGGATGAGCAGGCACGTTGAACAAGCGCCCGCCTCGAAAGCTTGATTGCATCGCAGGGACTACCGAAGGATTCGAGCGGACGGGTGCATCTTAAAGCAACGTTCGAATCACCCACGATACGCGCCAGCTCCTCTCCCACGATCTTCGATAGATTAGGCCAGGAAGCAGATCCCAGGATAAAGATCGAGTCCCTTCGGGAATGCCCCACCAAAGGAAGAAGGGCTGCGAACCCTCAATCCACGGAGTTAGACGAGGTCAGGAACCATATTCGGGAAATGAAGTTGATGATGCATCGTACCCTTAACGCAGCCCCGGAAATCGATCGCGTCCTAGCCGAGACCCAACGAACTCAGTTCTCCGAGCACATAACAACAACCCCGATTCGCAGTAGGGCAAAAATCTGTCTCCAACCCTATGCAGGAGACTCAGATCCGAAGCAACATCTCACCGCCTTTTCGATCGCTATGGGTCGAGTCCACCTCTCATCGAAAGAGCGTGACGCAGGGCATTGTCAATACTTCGTCGAGTACCTATCCGGCCCGGCCCTGGACTGGTTCTCAAGGTTGGAACCAAGATCGATCGGGTCCTTTATGCAACTGTCGACCGCATTCCTAAAACACTACGCGCTGTACATCAGGGACAAAGACTTGGACTCGGACCTATGGGGGCTCATCCAGAGGAAAGAAGAAATGTTGTCCGAATACATAGACCGGTTCAAGGCCGTGCTGTCTTGGATAACGGTCACAGATACCTCAGGACTCGCCGCTCTCAAATAAGGCCTATGGCTCGGATCCAAATTACAGGAAGAATTAATCCTACATCCCATCTAGACGATCGAAGAAGCAATGCACTACTCGGTGGGATATATCAGGCTCAAAAAGAACCAGACCAATCAGCTGACAAAGGCTTCCCCAAGTAAACCATCGATAACACGGCTAAAAGCGAAGGAGGTCGCCGACGACACCTATCGAGAACCTCGACAACACTTTGACCCAGACTATAAGAGAAAACTCTCGACTAACATAGTAGGAACCGACTCGAACACTCCTCCGAAGCAGTGGAATAAGTATCAATGACCTTCGAAAGCCAAAGAGCCCTCGGGAAACCTGGCCTACTGCGAGTATCACCAAATGCATGCCCACTCAACCTCACAATGCCGGCAGCTCAAGGAGCACCTTTTTGCCCAGTATCAAGCTGGTGTAGCTAAAGTCGTGCTCCCGCCCAACCGCGGAGAAAAGAGGAAACCCGAAGAGAGCTTGGCCAAGAATGAGCAGAAGGCAAACAACAATTTTGACCACCCGATCCCCCCAAAATGGCAGGAGGCCGAGAAGGGAACAGTAGCGAGGCAGGACCCGAGGAAGAGGGGGATGATCATCATAGGGGGCTATAGTATGGCTCACGATTCCGTGAGGTCCCTCAAACAATATGAGAAGCAAGCGATAATCGAACAAGGATGCTTCCAGAGATCCGAGATAGAAATGCCGATCATATTTAACGAGACGGATACTAAGCATCTTGCGATGCCCCACAACGACCCCCTCACCGTCGAGTTGAAGATCGCCGACTGCGAAGTCGCTCGGGTCTTGATCGACACCGGAAGCTCAGTTGATCTGATTTTCAAGGACACACTCCAAAGGATGGATATCTCGGACGACAAAGTCAAGCCAAACGTTAGGCCATTGACGGGCTTCGACGGCGTAACCACCATGACAATGGGAATGATTAAGTTGACAGTACACTCGGGCGGTACCTCGCGAAATGTAAAATTCATGGTCGTGGACAAGCTGGCTGTATATAACGCAATCATGGGAACCCCTTGGCTGCTTTCACTTCGGGCAGTGACGTCCATGTATCACCAATGCGTTAAGTTCCCGACTCCAACCGGCGTGTTCACCATCCGTGGAAACCAGAAGATGGCCAGAACATATTTTATAGCTGAAAAACACCTGCGTATGGTAAACCTACACATTACCTCCTCCGACAAATCTGCTTCCTCGGAGCTGAGGCAAGAGTCAACGATTCAAATTAGCATCGACCCGGCGTATCTGGATCGTCGCATCAACGTTGGAGCAGAACTTGCCGAGCCAATCCGTTTCTCCCTAGTGAAGTTCTTGGGCGAGAACATGGATACCTTTGCCTGGTCAATGGACGAAATGAAAGGAATACATCCAAGCATAACCACCCATGAGCTCAAAGTAGATCCCACATACAAACCAATCAAGCAGAAGCGAAGAAAACTTGGCCCCGAGCGGGCGCAAGCAGTCAAAGAATGGTAAATGGCGAGTGTGCGTCGACTTCCCGCTACCCCACATCGATCGAATACTCGAAGCAACGGCTGGTAACGAGTTACTCTCGTTCATGGATGCGTTCTCTGGGTATAATCAAATCGCAATGCATCCTGACGATCGTGAGAAGACGGCCGTCATCACCGACTGGGGAACATATTGCTATTGAGTTATGCTATTCGAACTCAAAAATACAGGAGCGACCTGCCAACGGCTCGTCAACAAAATGTTTGCCGAGCAGCTCGGGGACACAATGGAAGTCTACATTGATGACATGCTAGTAAATTTTGCATTCGCATCTGACCATGTTGGGCATCTCGCAGATTACTTCAGAGTTCTGAATCACTACGGGATGAAGCTGAACCTGGCAAAGTGCACCTTTAGGGTTACGTCGGGAAAGTTCCTCGGGTATATCGTTACCCATATAAGAATAGAAGCCAATCCAAAGCAGATCGACACAATCATGAACCTCCCCTCCCCGAGGAACAAGAGAGAGGTCTAGCGGCTCACCGGCCGAAAAGCAGCTCTGAACCGCTTTATCTCGCGCTCGACCAACCGTAGCCTCCCCTTCTATCAGCTCCTCCGAGGCAACAAAGCGGTCATCTGGGACGATAAATGTATGGAGGCCTTCAAGGAGCTAAAGTCATACCTTACGTCTCTACACATTCTCTCCAAGCCCGAGCAGGGCGAAACTCTTTATTCTACGTTTCAGTGATAAGTGCAGCCGTTAGCGGAGTCCTCGTTCGAGAAGATCGAGGAGATCAGAAACCAATATTCTACATCAGCAAGTCACTCGACGAAGCAGAATCGAGATATTTCACCCTCGAGAAATTGGCACTGGCAGTGGTGGTCTCGGCTAGAAAGCTGCATCCATACTTTCAATCGTACACTATTGCCATAATGTCCTCGCAACCACTCTGCACCATGCTGCATAGCCCGAGCCTATCGAGAAGAATGGAAAAATGGGTAATAGAATTGAGCGAGTATGACATCGAATTCTGAAATCGTACTTACGCCAAGTTCCAGGTCCTGGCAGAATTCATCACAGAGCTACCGCCCGATTATGTCACCTCCAGGCAAGCCTTAAATGAATGGATCCTTTACATAAACGTTTCCGTCTCACGGCAAGGAACAGGAGTAGGGATATGGCTCATCTCCTTAGTCGGGGAAATCCTCGAACAATCTTTCTGTTTGGATTTTCTCGCATCGAACAACGAGGCCGAATGGGAGGCACCCATCGCCGGCATCCGACTGGCCAAGGTGGTCGGAGCACGAAAGCTACATGCATACATCGATTCCCAGCTTTTCATAAACCAGCTCAACGGTGACTATGACACCAAGGACAAACGAATAGAGGCATAACGACGATTCGCTAGCGACCTCATCCTCTGGAATCTCGATAGTTTTTAGATCTCGAAGATCCCCCGCACGGAAAACGCCAACATCAACGCCCTCGCCAACCTCGCTTCCAGCTCGCCCTCCCCATTGAAGAGAACAATTCTGGTCGAGGCAATCGCCGAGCCAAGCATCTACCTCCCCCGAGGCAGTGGCAGAGTCAGAATCGTGATAAACAAGGACAATGATTTCCCCATCCCACCTGAACATATCGCCCCCGCGGCCCCTACTAACCTCGGTTGGCGAAAAGAGATAATCGCCTACATAAAACACAGCGAGCTCCCGACAGATATGTGGGGAACACGACGGATTCACGTCCGGGCCGCCTACTACGTCATCATCGAGGGCAAACTCTATCGGTGGAGCGCAGCAGGAACCCTGTTGAGCTGTGTCGCTGAGGGCGACATCCTCAAAATCATAGCCCAGAGCCATGAAGGGAATGAAGGAAATTACGCGGGCGGATGAACCCTCGCTCCCAAAATTAAGAAGTTGGGATACTATTGGCCAACCATGCTCCAAGACTGTTCTGAGCACGTCTGATGCTGCGAAAAGTGCCAGAGGCACGACCCGATGATCAAGTCACCAACCGAACCACTGACTACGACCACCATCGCCTACCCCTTTATGCAATGGGCGATGAACATCACCGGCCCTCCACCCGAAGTCGAGGCAAAAGCGGTTCGTTATCATCATCACAGACAATTTCACCAAGTGGGTCGAAGCCTACACCTCTGTCCGGGCAAACGACGTTCAGAACTTCGTCTGGAAGTTCCTCATATGCCGCCATGGACTCCCCTGTGAGATAATCGCCGACAATGGCTCCCAGTTCATCTCCAACACGTTCGAAGAATTGTGTTCGAAGTGGGTTGTACGCCTCAACAAGTCAACCCCGAGATACCCCCAAGGGAATGACCAGGTTGAGGCAACGAACAAGGCGATTATCTCTAAGCTTAAAAACCGACTCGACGACAAAAGAGAGTTTGGGTAGACGAACTCGATGGCGTACTTTGGGCACTCTAGACAACGCCAAGAGAGTCGACAAGGCGAACACCATTCTCCCTCGCCTACGGACTCGAAGCAATGGCTCCGGTTAAGGCCGTCGTCCAAACTCTGCGCAGAGAAAAAATGCCAGAGGATCCACTTGCCAACGCCGACGCAATCTTGGACAACCTGGACTACCTCGAGGAGGAACGCGATTAGGCGCTACTCCGCATCCAGACCTACCAGCAGGCAGGGGCCAGATACTATAATAAGCAAGTCCACAACCGCAGGTTCGACGTCGATGGCCTTGTTCTGCGACAAGTCTACGAGACCATGGACGAAACTCCCGCCTCTAGAGCATGGAACTCTCTCTCACTTAAACGATATAACCATCAACCACGCCGCCCGAACGGCCCAACCCGACCTCCCCACGTCACTTAACCAAACTCTGCGTCCGCTCCACCAAAAAAAAAAGAAAGAAAAAAGAGGAGTACCTCGTACTCCCACTCGTTCCGAACAAGCTATCTATCTATCACTTGTAATCTTAACTACATCTGGCTTGATCTCTATTTAACGGGTACGTGGGCAGCTTCTTCGGAAGTCCAGCCGTGGTAATAAAAACTTCTTATATCCATTCGGTCTCACACTAACTAAACTAACCTTTTGTTTCTCAAGTTCTTCGAGCAAAAATCTGTATCGATGCTCTGGCCAAGTACTCAACCAGAAGAATACCCTTTCATGTTTATCATAAATGCCATAGTGAAATAATCTACAAATTCCTTGAAAACGGAAGTTAACCCGAACATGAATTTAAGCCAGGCCCCGACCTGCATGTTTTCCTAGGAACATCTAAGTAATTGTTAAGCCCAGCATCCTCACATACTTAGCCATGAGACGGAATTCATCGTAAGCCAGGTCCCGACCCGCCGACAAACCAATTCGACTGTCCAACGCGCGAACCTTGTCGGATTCATACAAACACAAACACAAACACAAACACAATGCCCGAGTATCGTACTCGGCCGCATAAATAAAATCGAAAAAGCAAACACAAAGACGTCCTCCTCGGACCCGCTGTGCTTAAGCTAAAAGAACTTAACCGCAAAAAGAGAAATTCAAGCCTTTCATTCTGAAAACCCGAGTATCAGCTCCTCGGGGAAAACAAAGAGGATCCATAATTACATCGAAGTACGTCAAACGCCACACTTGACTAAAGAACATAACAAAAAAAATCAGTCGAAGCAGAATATTCAAAGTCCCTAGGAGCTAGGAAAACGAGTAGCCGTATCTGTAACGCTGCTTAAGCCCGGGAGAGCGCAATACCCTTTCAGCCAGATCCATAACGCTGTCCGAGCTCTGGAGAGTGCAATACTCTTTAAGACGTATCCGTAACACTTACAAAACCCGGACAGAAGAAGGAGCAGGGGCTTTTACCACACACTGGCTCGCTACATGCCGCCCCGGCTAGCGCCTGCCCCGAAGAATCAGCCTCATTCGTTTCCCTGCAAAAACGTCCATCAGTCATGTCCACCGATGTACAGAAGAAAAGGCGAAACAGTGGAAAAAGTAATTTTGACTAACCTAGGACGACCCGCATCTGGACCTCTTGTTATGCCCACGGCAAGAGCCGCGACCCGGTCAGAAGGAGAACCGCTCCCAGAAGCACCACTGGGCGCCTTAGGAGAGTTGTCGAAAGCTTCGACTACCGAGGAATCTTTGATCCCATACTCCTCGGGTCAGAACGGGGGAGAAGGGTGGTTATCCTCGTAACTATCCGGGAGAATGCATGATCCTAGAGTAAATGTGTACTCACGGTCGGAGAAATCCATTATCTTCTTCGCTTGGATCCCCCTCACAAGATCGTCATATTTGGCCTGAATCCCATCCCTGTCCTCCGGGAGAATCACGACTCCAACCATTGCCATCAGATCCACTTTGTCTAGCTAGGTTTTGACCTGATTGGCTCAGCCCACGAGACTGAGATAGTTATTGAGCCCTAGTAAGGGAATCTGTGCTAACCCGACAAGTTTCGTGTGGGCATGTTCGACGGCAGACCTAGCATGTGCGCGCCCATAATCTCTCCTGGACGTCCGCAGACGGGACATCTGGGATTGATCATGCTCAACCAGCTTGGTATTAGCTCATTCGGTCGCCCTGAGCCGCGATTTAAGGTCGGTATACTTTTGCTCGGCGAGACCCCTCAGGTCAACCTCGCGCCCGACCATACGATTGAGCTCTTTCACCGCGGTATCCCGTTATGAGGCATATCTCCTTAGCCCCTCAACTCCACCGATGGACAGACTTGACCCCCCCCCCCCCCGACTCATTTTCCTTTCTAGTGAGGCCTTGTCTTCTTTCAAGGACACTTTTTCCCTCACAAGCTACGCAATCTAACCCAAACAACCGTCTTCCGTGGCCCCCAGTTCGGGACTCGCCAAAACTATGTTCCAAGCCGACAACTTGGCTGGAACCAGAGGGACTGGGGCGCTCTTGTCCCTCGTCTGTTTTCTTGAAACGGTCCCAGTCGCCTCTGGTGACCCGCCAGAAGTTCCACCCTGGTAATCAGGGATCACGGATCCGTAGTAGCCTAAGATAGAAGACCCGCTCGGCCTGCCGAAGGATCTGCGTACGATCGTCGTAGCGATCCGGCTGGGATGGCTGAGCCAGAGAAGTGGAGGTTGATAAAGCGATACCGCGGCCGGTCTCTTCCCACGAGCCCGGGAATCCATCCTTTCGGAGGAACGCCTTGCCTCCCCAGAGCATCGTCGAGGCAAAACAGCGCCACTCGTTCCAACGACATAGGTGGAAATGACTTAGGCGCTCTCGTCCCCCGACCGTGCTCTCAAGGCGGTCCCGACCATTTCCTGCCTGAAGTCCGTCTGCCTCGGTTCACTCGGAGGGCTATCTCTGAAACCACTAGCGATAGGCTCCCCCGAGTTGGATGGGATGTATCTTCTCAAATACTCGAGGGGAATACCCTCGTCGTCTCTGAATTCTAACCGCCTGAAGCGGAAAGTAAGCGGAGGAGAAGGCTGGTCGAGATCTATTATAGCCACCCCGTCATCATGAGGTCCTGGGGCAGTATGAGAAGAAGAACCCGGAATTGGGCCGGCATCACCAGAAGTAGGTCTACGCGCCTGAGAAGGAATGCTTGTAGCACTCATTCGATCGGTCCCCCGATGGGCCCTGCGGGCCGACGAGCTAAGGACAAGCTCGGAAGAACTTTTGGAAGAACTTTCGGAAGACATGGTTCTAACAGAAGAGAGAGAGAGCCAGAGTATAAAATCGAGGGAAAGATTTGGTAGCGAAGGCGATGAAGAGAGAGAAAGTCGAGGAAAGTGTGGATGAAGGGAAGGAATGAGGCGATTTTATAGAAGGAAGAGTGAAGGGTCGCACTAACTGAAGTCGCGGGAATCGAGGCAACGCATGGCGGAACAACAAACCATTTCCTAGGACAAGAAACCCTAGCTACCCCTGAACGCGGGAAACGATGGTGACATGGCAAAATTAAAGTTCCCTCCACGAGCATTCCCCATCCGAAAAGTTCGAGAACAAGTTGCGACCAAAGCCTCGGGCCGAGCAAACCAAGGTTTGTCTGCCCGACACAACTGCTGGCCGGGCCTTTCCGCTCTCCGGTCCGCTCGCCTGACGATCTCGATGAACTCGGTATGCTCGCCTGATCGACTTGAGGGGGGGGATCTACTGTTACACCTGGATTTGGCTCAATGGAAATCCTGCTCTCGGCCCAGCAAGCTCCAAGGCCCATTTCCCAAAGATAAGATATAACCTATGTTTAGTTATTCCCTAGTTAATCAAGGGTTGCTTTTGTGAGGTATATGGTTAGTTTTTAACCATATACACATTAACCCTAGATTAAAAGTCTTATATATAGTTGTATCACATTTTGGGAAAAGCATCATGCTCTTTTTACCACATTTGAGTGTTAACACAATCCTATTTCCGTCCATCCTGCTCGGAATAGCGAAATCTTAATCTATCTGCTCTCCCGGACAGCATACTTATTTTACCTGCTCTCATCTACCATCTTACTTACAAAGAATCTCGAACCTCCATTATAAATTCAGTGTCGAACCCGCTCTCCGAGTTCAACAATTCTTAACAATTTTGATTAGTTTAGCAGGAATATAATATGCATTTTATTTAAAAAATATATATATATATTTAATTATATACACTTTGTGGAGTACACATTGAAAATTTAACTTTAATTTTAATGTTTTTCTTTTGAAATTTTATTAGTTTTAATGTTGAGTAAACGAACATTAAATTTGGATGATTAGGGTAAGTTTCGAAGTCTGAGCCAAAACCTTAATGGTTCAGAGTTAGCCTTTTGTCAATTTTCTTTGAAAATCTTTCTCCTCCCAAATAGATTTAAGCCAGGGACCTCTTCTCTCTTTTGATAAAGAAAAAACAACTCCACCAAAAACCACTTGGTAGAGATTTTAAAGTTAACAGCCAATTCCACATTTTGTATTTTTGAGTAAGCGAGATGATAAAAGATGATTCCACACGTAGCACTAGATATTCAAATTATCAACCCGATTAATCCCGATAATTTACGACATACAAATATAGTTGAATAGGACTAACATATTAGGTAAATTGGTTAAATCGAAACCTGATAAACGTCCATGTTACACGGGTGAAATAGTATGCATGGGAAATCAAAACACAAACATTTTGAACAATACGAGTTTATGCCATAGCAGTGAGTGTTGTCTCTGCTCCACTCTTGATGAAACCAGGGATCATCTTCTGTTGCATTGTGAATTTAGTGTTCAGGTTTGGAAACTTGCTCTTGCTATTCTGAACCCTCCAAGCCGACTCTTTGGTTAATGGTCAAAAAGTTGCTCTCTTGGATCAAGGTGGACTCAACTACGGCGCTTTCTCGTCTCAGAAACATGGCAGTTCAGGCTAAAATTTTCCATTTGTGGAAGCAACGCAGTAATGTGCTTCATAACTAAACATTTCTTTCTCCTATTTCAGTCTTCAAAAGGTATTGAGCGGGAAGTTAGAAACACTATTTCTGCTAGACGTCACATGAGACCTTTCCAAAATCTTATGCGAATTTGGCTTTAGATAAAACCATTGTATGGTCAGAGAGGTTGCAAAACCATAACATTATATTACTTTGTTTTTCCTTTTTTTTCCAAGGTAGTATAGATTTTAGATTTCACCTGTAAATTTTAACTTCATTTTATATAATATTTACCGTTTAGCAAAAAAATTAAATTAAATTTGATTACATTTTTTGTTCTTTGATAAACGATTTGATTACATTGTTTCAATTTGTTTGTCATTAATATGTAAAACTTAATTCAGATATGAATGTTAAACTTATACTCCTTCCGTTTTATTATATAAGATTTTTTGATTTATTTTGCGAGAATTAAGAAAAAAATAAATACAAACAAAATCTCATTTAATAATTAATTAAAATTATAACTCAACCAATCATATATAAGACTACGGAATCTAAAAGGACAAAAGTATCAATTCACATTAAAATCTGCATAGAAACTAGTAAAATATTTTATAAAATGAAATTAAAAAAATTCTCTTAAAAATTTTATATAATGAAACAGAGGGAGTAGTATTAAAAGGATAAAATTTTGATTAGCTGTTATATTAATATGGAGTATGCATTATTCTCTATTTATGTGCCAGACAAATTTATCTCGTCGCAGAACTGTTGATATTTTCCGCGTGTGATTCAAACAAAATATGATGATTTCAAGTCAAATAACGTGTTATGAAAAAAAAACATAATTTATATTGTTAAAAATCCGAACACGTTTCATATTATTTTCTTAAAAACCGATTATTCTAATACAACTGATAGAATATGGCAATCTATTACATATTTTCTTTTGAATAGTATATCTTAAACATTTCAAAAGTTGAAGTCGAGTTTGGAGAATGGGAGGGTGTGGAAAATATGGAACGAGCAATTTCACATCAACGTAAGAAATTACAAGAGGTAAGAATGGTGGGGTTGTTTACCAAAAGGAGACTGCATGCAAAATCCAAAGGGGTTTAAAGATAGGGCCCTTAAAGATATGACAATTGAATGGAACAGCCTTTTAAGAGCCTTAAGTAGACCGATCACTCGGTGCGGTATGGGTCCCATATACGACAAAGATCGATCCACACTTGTTCTATCTGCTACACGATCTCACACGTGGCATCATCATTACCTTCTACCGACACGCAAATATTTTCGACTTACGAGGAAAGCAAACTGAATCAAGTTGGCCTTATCATCCAACTCTTTTTTCTTTATTTATTAATTTGATAATTATTATTCTCTGTTTGAGTATTTTCTGCATATTTTACTCTGGCATGTTTTCTCCATAAAAGTATATTTTTCATGATAATATTTTGGATCATTTTTTTCAGAAAGATTTGCAGATTTGTTATAGTAAACCAGTTTCATATACAAAATCGTCATAGAAAAAGTGTTTGAACAAAAATGTCATATACTCTATATTTACTAAAATATTCTTAAAAGTGAAATTTTAATTTTCCCAGATTAACCAAAATAATAATAAAATTGACTTTCAATTGTGTCAAATCATTGATGTTCAAGACAACAAAAAAAGAGAATTCCAAGGAATTTGTCTCAAATATTTTCTTTTTTATCAAAAACTTCTAATTAATATGCACTCTCTCTTCTTCTTCAAATCTGCAAATAACTCTCTCCTTCTTCACTTTCCTTTCAAAATTTCAGTTTTGCTTCTAAAATCACAATTTAGAAGGAGATTGTGATGGCATGAATACGACAGCAGGTACATCGGCGGGTACACCAGAAGGTCGGATCTTGTTCTTTTTACTCATTCTTTTTCAGATCTTCTTTCCTAGAACTCGTTTGGAGACGTAGATACAACGGAGTAGATGATGGTGTTGCTAACACGGCGGAGTTGGCGATGGTATGTAGTAGATAAAATATTGGCGTTTGTATGTGGTGTACATGGGAGAATAGATGACGTTGTTGATGTACGATGACGGTGTATACACCGAATAGATGATGGTGGGTGTACATGACAGAGCTCTCGATGGTGTGTATAAGATAGAATATGGGTGTTGTATGTGATGTACGTAGACGATGTACACTGTGCAATTGACAATAGTGCGGTATACGATGACGGTGTACATAGTCTAATGATGTACACGGCAGATAAGGCGATGGTGTTGGTGTACGAAGACGTGTACACGATGGATAGATGATGGTGTTCGTGTACACAGCGGAGTTGTCGATGTGTGTACACAATGGAATATGAGTGTTGTATGTGATGTACATAGATTGTGTACACGGTGGAATCGACAATGATATGGTGTACGATGACGGTGTACATAGTCTAAAGATGTACATGGCATAATAGGCGATGGTGCTAGTGTACAAAGATGGTGTTGGTGCTGGTGTACGATGTTGGTGTTGGTCTACCCAGTTGAGTTGTCGATTTATGTACACCAAAATGGAATATGGCTGTAGTATGTGATGTACATAGTTGGTGTACACAGTATAACTGACAATGGTGTGGTGTACGGTGACGGTGTACACGCCGTAGTACATGATGGTGTCAGTGTATGAGATTGAATATGAAAGTTATGAATGATAATGACAAGGATTAGGTGATAGGGTCTGTATATATGGTCCACTGAAAATAACAGTGAAATGTATAATAATATTTTTTATGCATCTACACACACCACGTACATCATCTACTTCTTATGATATATGTACAACATCTCCACCAACCAGAGAAATTTGTGACATTTTTAAACATAATCAACAATATAACTGATTTTAAATTAGAATATATTTTTGTGTATATGATAGTGTACGTACAAGAAATACCTTTGCTCTGTATTTTTTTCAATCTTTATTATGCCTCTCAATATAAAATTTGCACAAATAAGTTGATATTTTCTCATTACATTGGCCTTAGTGTACGTATACATACTTGTTTCCCTCTCCAATCATTAATGTTTGTAAGTAAACATCACTTTCTCATTATTAATGACGCTCAAGATGTATGTACACTTTTGATGTCTGTCACTTCTCTCTCCATTTTTTTGTGACAT
This sequence comes from Draba incana, assembly GCA_963576765.1. Taxonomy (NCBI): domain Eukaryota; kingdom Viridiplantae; phylum Streptophyta; class Magnoliopsida; order Brassicales; family Brassicaceae; genus Draba; species Draba incana. The sequence continues at coordinate 43,780,500 of OY755202.1, forward strand.
TAATTCTGATTTAAGCATAATAAAAATAAGGATATTTTTGGTATTAATTGGTCAAAGTGAAATTTTTGTTCTAAAAACTGTCATGTGACATGTGTGCAATTAGAAGTGAGTTTTTGTGATATTTCTGTATACTTCTCCTTTTTTAATCGAAAATGAGAGTTTTTCATGATTAACATCGAAGAAGAAAGAAATGTAGTGGACGAATCCATCTTCGACGAAGTGGCCGAGGCAATGGACATCAATCCTCCATGTGACTTGAGCGTCAATCATTTTGAACAAGAAGAAAAAATAATGGGTGGTAAACTCAAGCCTATAACCCTGGCGTCACGCGACTAAATTATAATCCCTCGCAAAACACAAAACCCCTACGATTAGGGGTGGACGGGAATAAGGACAGGATTTCATGGGAATGAGACGCAAACGATACTTTCAGGAAGAAAAACATGTTCCATTTATGTTTCATTTACAATTTGGGACAAAAATATGATAGAACGAGATGAGACAAAAAAGTATGAGAACTTCCATAAAATAACCAATTTTAAAACATTAAATTAAAGCAATGCTGAAAATTGTAAACATGTATTTAACAAGTTTTTTCAACATCAAAAACAAGTTCAAATTTAAGGAAAAGAGAAACACTCAATTGTATTCTTTAAAAATTACAAATTCAAAATAGAAAAATCATAGTCGAAATAAAATAAATTAAACTTAAAGTACACATTATAAATATCTCAAATCAAAGTGTAAATTCAATAATATGGAGAATAAAAAAGTTAATTATTTTTATAATATGAAACAACCAACACCTTTTTAAAAATTTTTTTTTTTATTAATTAACCCGAATTAGTATTCCCATAAATATTAATCCTCTACGGCTATTTCAATAATTGCGGAAGTTCTCAAACAATAAATCATAAAACCAATAATCCACATATCAATTCAACAAATCAAATTCATAATTCAAACATTCCAATGAAACAACTCTATCAACCTAAAACCAGGTTCACTAGACAACTAAGCAAACTAAACAATCCTATCATCCTCTTCATTTGGCATTGATTCTGCGATCACACATTTCTTTTACCTGCAACACATGGGAAAAAGAGTTGCATAAGTATTTCATAAATACTTAGTGAGCCGGTCATACCATCTACATGCGTAACAAGCAGGCTCAGGCAACATTACAAACAACCACATATTTATCACAATCCACCAAATACACAACATGGCATTTTAAAAATATTTCGGAAACAAAACAGGTCGTGTCGAGCGACACCAGCAAGAACTGCCTCAGGTGTCCCCAACCACATCCTGAAACCTCAGGGTACCCCTCCATAGACACACACACAAACACCTACGCGCCCGAAACGTCTCATCCGAAGAGACATGATACTCAGAATCAGCACTCAAAACCTGATAATTCCCTCTTGTCTACTTCGTCCTAGACTGCGCCATACACGCAAATCCCTTGACAAATCTCTGATAATAACTCGCTAAATCAAGAAACTCCTGGTCTCGGTAGCATTAGATGGTCTAGGCCAATCTCTGATAGGCTCAATCTGAGCTGGATCTACAGGACTCCCTCTGCGGAAACAACACGCAACCTCAATGGCAATCCAGATAACCCTGTATTGTTCCAACCAGTCCATCCCCATAATGTCATCAGCTAACTCTCCCAGACTAATTAGAAAGCCCACCACAAGCCTAAGATATAAGAAAACTCATCTTATAAATTTTAAATTAAAATAATCGTTCTAACACCAAACGAAAATAACCACAAATCCGAAAACATAATAGCCAAAGCTAAAAGTCTGAACTGAAAAGAAAAGACAACAACCGAGATACAAGAACCGCAGCTTAATCCTTAAACTGATCCCTCAGATCCTTCTTGCTTGACGTCACTGCCTTCCGCAGCAACTTGGGCACTTGAGCCTACCATGCCCATGTTTCCCACAATGAAAAGAAACTCGCGCCTCCAGAGACTCTGCTCCTTTAGGACAACTCGTAACCCGGTGCTTTATGCTTTCGCACCCGAAGCAACCATGATCACCCAAACTTAGCTTGGAAGTGTCCTTTCTCTTCCCCTTCTAACCTTGCGGAAGCTTACCGCCCTTGCCAGAATTAAAACCAACCTTTGGTGCCTCAAACACTGCACCAGCTGGATACTCTACATAACCTCACGTTATGTGGAAGGTACACTCCTCATTCAACCACCACTAATCGGTTCTCTCAGGTCCAACTCCGCTAGAGAAAGACACGGAACTCGAAAACTGCATATGTCCCCTCATCCCCATATACGACATACGCGGGTCAACAACTGCAACCCTCGACTGCTCGAACACTGCAGCCCTCTGCTGCTCAAACACTGCAACCCACTGTTGCTCAAACACTGCAGCCCACTGCTGCTTAAACGCTGCAATCCTACTACTGCTCAAACACTGCAGCCCAATGCTGCTCAAACACTGCAGCCCACTGCTGCTCAAACACTGCTGCCCTCTGCTACTCAAACACTGTGGCCCACTGCTGCTCAAACACTACTGGAGCCTGCGCCTCAAACACTACTGGAGCCTACGCCGGAACTACCACCGGAAACCGCTCCAACAACTACGTCAGCAAGCTCACAATATGATCGTCACGACCCAGGGCTGCAGCGGCACCCCTACTTGGGCCCCCTGCATCGCCAGCAAACCCGACACCCCTCCTGACACCATCCGTACTCTCTATTTAGTACTCAAACTGGCCTCACCTTCCTCATGATGTGTATGTGACGCTCCAAACCGACTCTGTGTCGCACCCTGTATCTCTCTGTTGATAGACTCGCTCACTCGTCCTCAACCAAGTCTTTGACCAACTTTGCCACGACCTCGGGCACCACAAAACATCTCTCTGTATTTCCCCAAAACAAAGATAGATAAGGAACTAAAAGCCACACACCAAACACAATAAAAACTTACCGCAAAATCTCTTTAAAGGCCGAAGAGAATGATCTAAGACTACTAATTGTCTAACTACCAATAAACAATTAAACCACATAGTCTCAATACATCCAATCTACAGTCCTAAAACCGTAAAAGCTCTGAAACCAAAATGAAACAACCAAGACCTTTTTTTTAAAAAAACTTTATTAAATAACCCGAATTAGTATTCCCATAAATACTAATCCTCTACGGCTATTTCAATAATTGTGGAAGTTCTCAAACAATAAATCATTAAACCAATAATCAAGATATCAATTCAACAAATCAAATTCATAATTCAAACATTCCAATGAAACAACTCTATCAACCTAAAACCAGGTTCACTAGACAACTAAGCAAACTAAACAATCCTATCATCCTCTTCATTTGGCCTTGATTCCGCGATCACACATTTCTTTTATTTCACAAACAACCACATATTTATCACAATCCACCAAATTCACAACATGGCATTTTTAAAACATTTCGGAAACAAAACCAGTCGTGTCGAGCGACACCAGCAAGGTGACGATCGACACGACTCAAGTGCTTGTGACGAGCGACACGACTACTGCAACTGTGTCGAGCAACACCCTCCTGGTGTCGATCGACACACCTCTGTAACGCACCAAAATTGAGTTTCTCCTCTCACAACTCGATTTCGGTCGATACGAGCCGCAAACTTGCAAACGATCAACACAATAATAACCCACAATCACACAGCAACGATATCCATCCAATTAACACAAAAATCCTATCACAAAATATCACAAAAATCATCAAACATTTGTCATCGCCCAAAAACCTATGGTCGCGAACTCACCTCGGTTTAGGAATGTAAGGATACACGAAAATCAGAGCTTCCTACTTGACCCAAAACTATTGATTCTCCTTCGTTATCATCTAGAACTTACCATTAGGGGTTTCCCCTAAAACGAATTACAATTTTCTAAAAACAGAACCGACGCACTGTCTTAAAATTGACACTGAGGACATACCTTACCTCAGAATAACAATCCGAAAAACTATTCAGAAACTAGACACGAAGAGCTTTCCGACGACATATATATCGTTGCCTAATTCCTTATGGAGCTCCGGCAAAACGCCATCAAAGTGGTCTGATCACAGACCCGATTCTGCACAGACCTCCCTCACGAAACAGAGATATCTTTTAGCATACACATCTGATTGACAAACCAATTTACCTCACGGCTAGCTAAGAGATAGAAGAACTTACCCATGAAATTTCATCTCGATTCGATCCGTTCTTCATATCCGTTTTGATAATCTACCAAACAGAATAGAACTGTCTCTTTCTCTCTCAAACACCAAACCGCGTAGGAAGCACCAAATCCTCTATCAGACCTGAAGGCGCAGAAAAATGAGGCTGCTCAACCTTAAAAACATTAGTCTAGGGTTTCCATAACCCAAACCGACCCAAACCGGACAATTAGAACTTAAACTGGTTCAATCCGAAAACATACCAAATTACCTAATTTGTTTTTGGGATGTTACATAATATATGATCAAACGGGATTTCGGAAATTCTCGTTCGTTCTCATCCCGTCCTGTTCCCAAACAAGAATTGAAAATTTGTTTCATACGAGAATACGAGAAATATATAATACAAAACGAAATGGGACAGGATAGAATGGGAAGGGAATTATGTTCATCCCTAATTGTGATGGCGGAATATTCACAAGAAATCGAATATGGTTACAATATAGTTGGATTGATTCGATTCGAGACTACGTTTATGACGCCGAGATTCCATTGACAAATGCGCAACTTGTAAATTGAAAGCTTTTGATGCTCGCAATGTCTTATTACACAGAGAAGCATTCAAGTGGCGTCTCTCGGGGTCCTTATTAGCTTGTGTCGAAAGAAATGAAGCCAATAAAATCATGGAAGAAGGTCATATAGTTGTTCTAGTAGAAATTATTATGGTGAAAGAACATTGGTGATAAAGACCAAGCGCCACATATATTACTAGCCAACCATGATAAAGGATTGGGAAACAATTTGTGATAAGTGCAAAAAATGTCAGCACAACGGCTTGAAGATCCATCAATGACTTCACCTTATTCATTCATGAGGTGGTCTATGGATATTCTCAGACCTCTTCATCCCTCGAAGTGTCTTCTATTAGTCTATATAGACTACTTCCCCAAATGGTTGAAGCTACAGCTTTTGCCAACATCAAAGATGCACAAGTCAAAAAATTTGTGTAGAAAAACATTATATGCTTTCATAAAGTCTCATATGAAATCATTACCAATAATGGCTCCCAGCTTATCTCTACAAGGTGTGAGACCTTCTGTGAAAAAATGAAAGATAGAGCTCAATACATCTAACCTGATGGCCCCCAAGGAAACGGCCAAGCAAAGGTAATATATAAGACTATTCTCATATATACTCAATAAGCTCCTTAACGCAAAGAAATGGTGATGGACCTACGAGTTATAAAGAACATTTTTGATACACCGAATGACTCGATTCGCTCTCATTTACAACACATAATGTTTAGTTCCAACAAAAATACAATTTCCCACAGTTTGATGCTGACTTCTGCCAAAACAAGAAGTATGTAACCATCTTTTGATGCTTGGCAAGGTTGATTAAATCAACGGAAGGTGCAACAAAGCATTGATCCGGATTACCAACTACCAGAACGTCACAATTAAGTACTATAACTCCCAATTTTAGGAATAAGATATTCCGCGAGTAAGACTTAGTCATGCAAAAAAATTCAAAACACACCTTAATGAAAAAAGGCAAACTCAGAGGCAACAACGAAGGACCTTAAAAGATTACAAAAAATGTTCGTCATGGGGTCTACAAACTCGTTTATATGGTAGATGATCCAATTCCATAACTAGGCCTGGACTTTTGGTGTAATCGGTTCTTTCAGTTTGATTTTTTCAGTTCGTGAAAAAACTTGCCTTAATTAACCAATTATAATTTTGATTTGGTTCAGTACTGATACGCATAATTTTACCTTTGCTAGAGATCAAAGATCCAATTAAGCACTTAAGCTTTACATTTATAAAGCCTTAAACAATCCACAAGGGCATGAAACATCGAGGAGTACTTAAGGATTGAACCCTAGGGACTAAAGCTTGCACACTAGAGATGTGAGAAACAAACAATCTATAGCAAATATTTTTAAATTTTTGAATGGTTTAAAATGCTAAAAAATGCAGGAAAATGAATTATATAAATATGAGTTCAAGAAGATAATGAACCATGGATAAATTAATCGATGAGGAAGACTAGTGAGTGACACCTAGATGCTAAAATCAAATAATCAACATAATCTCAAGGCAATGAAATTTTCATTTTCTAGGTTTACAAACTCATTTTCTCTAATCACATTCAAGATTCGTAGTTAAGCATTCCATCTCATTGATTAGACAAGCATTAATATTCTCCCATTTTCATCACAAGAGTTCATATAACTACTGTCAAGTAGCTATGTGACCCAAGATCACAACAAAGTTGATTCAAGCATTTCACACACTTTGCGGGTGTAAAATAGCCTAAGATCTAAACTATGGTTAATTACTCCAAGTCTAGCATCAAGAGCACCTTAATTGATGAGACAATGAAAATCTAAACTCAAACATCAAGAGCATCAAACACCAATCATCATAATCTAAATTGAGCTGACAATTGAATCATGATAAGACGTTGATAAAGCTTAGTCCTAGGAAATGAAACACTCAAACAAGATTAATACATTCCCATGATACTAATCACTTTGTTAATTAGCTAATTAAACCAAACTTCCATTTACTAATTAGACAATAAATAAGCATGAATTACAAGTTCATTTATCCAATAATCACTTTAATCATCAATTTTCATTGTCTAAAATGTGAAAAACTCAATTGGAATTTGGTTCAGACATTTTGTCGAATCACCATTCGGGAACAAAATATTAAAGTTCTACACATTGAAAGATCAAGTCAAATTTATCATTATACACATTCCAAATGAAAGATTCTATATGCATCTAGCCCTAACCATCATTATCAAACCATTAATCAACCTAATCTACATTATCTATGTTCCAACAAATGACTAAGTGCTAAACATGATGAAGAACAAAGATTAAGATATAAGTAAAATGGAAATATATAAATAAAATATAGAGGTAATGCAATGCATATGTATGAAATGAATCCTAAGACTTTTAGGCACTCACTTTTAGGCATCCATCATACCCTTAAAAAGAATCAAATTGAAATGCATATGTATGAAATGAATCCTAAGACTTTAAGACAACCATTCTATATGAGAGACTCAATGACGAGAAATATGCAAAATACAAATCTAATGGCTATAACAGCTAAGGATGCTAAAATATGAGTACATCAGGTTCAATTCGAAAGGGGTAAAATTCGATTCGGTTTGTGCTCCAAAAACTATAACCGAATATAACCAAATTTGGTTTTTAAATTGGTTAATTGAGTTAGTTTAATAGTTTGATAAATATATTGAGCTATTGTAGTTATCGGCCCATCACAACATAAATTAATTCTCTGATAGTCGTCAGAGAGAAGGGGGAAAAAGGTGATTTTTGTTTACTCCTTCCCCGATGTCCCGTATTTTTGCTGGCATCGTGAGAGGGTTGTTGTGACACCCCGCTTTCAGAGCATATATGGTATATGCGGAATATGCGAAGAGGCTTAAAGGAATTGATTTGGCTACCTATATCACCAAAGTGCACTTATCTTTTCGGTCACAGGTCTTGGGAGAACTCCAGAGTTAAGCGTGCTTGAGCTGGAGTAGTTTTAGGATGGGTGACCTACTGGGAAGTGATTTTCAGTATCGTGTGAGTGAGGTCAAAACACGAAGAAAAATCGCGTGGTGATTTGCAGGGCCAGTAAACATGACTTTCGAAGCCTCCCGGACTAATGCACCGACCGTCGGACCTGCTGGGCCCACAGGCCTGTGAGTGGACGGGGGCCCATTGGAGGGGCGGTCGGGGCATTACAAATGGTATCAGAACGAACCCTGACATCTGCGAAAAGTCAGATTGACGGGGTAACGATCTTGGTATGCGCAACGAGGACATTGCGATCTGTTTCAGGGCATATGTGGTATATTCGGTATATACGGAGAGACTTAAAAAAATTGATTTGGCTACCTATGTGACACCCCGATTTTCAGGGCATATATGGTATATGCGGTATATGCGGAGAGTCTTAAAAGAATTGATTTGGCTACCTATATCCCCAAAGTGCACTTATCTTTTCGGTCACAGGTCTTGAGAAAACTCAGGAGTTAAGCGTGCTTGAGCTGAAGTAGTTTCAAGATGGGTGACCTACTGGGAAGTCATTTCCAGTACCGTGTGAGTGAGGTCAAAATACGGGAAAAGATCGCGTGGTGATCTGCAGGGTTAGTAAACATGACTTTAGAGCCTTCCAGACTAATAAACCGACAGTCGGACATGGTTGTCCCAAGGGCCTGTGAGTGGACGGGGGCCCATGGGAGGGGCGGTCGGGGTGTTGCAACCTATATCACAAAAATGCACTTATCTTTTCTGTCACATGTCTTGAGAGAACTCTAGAGTTAAGTGTGCTTGAGCTGAAGTAGTTTCAGGATGGGTGACCTACTGGGAAGTCATTTTCAGTACCGTGTGAGTGAGGTCAAAACACGGAAAAGATTGCTTGGTGATTTGCAGGGTCAGTAAATACGACTTCCGAGCCTCCCGGACTAACGCACCGACCGATAGACGTGCTGGGCCCACGAGCCTGTGAGTGGACGAGGGCCCATGAGAGGGGCGGTCAGGGCGTTACTGTTGTAAACTAGTAGATTCTACGATGAATATGAAGTCTAGAAGATGTATTGGAGTTTTGGGTCAAAAATTATGCGATGATTTTAGCCGTCTGATTTTTATGAGTTATTATGATTCCCTTGTTTGGGATCTGTTTTTTGTTGAGGATTTTCTTCGTAGAAGATATATCGTTTGCTTTACTTGTTTAGTTTATAGTCAATTCTGGCTATCTATCTGATTTAAGTTTTGCAATTCAAATTTGTTTAACAGCGGCATCACTAAATCTAAATCGGATCAAAATTGACAAAAACAATCAAAGAAATAGATTTATCTTAATTAAGAGAATTGTTGTCGTGTTATCGTATTAAATTTTGGAAGTTTCGCTGCTATTGTGAATTCATGAACACCTAATTGTCTACCTTCGACTCGAAACAAGACCATCTTGGTATCGGTAATGTATCATTAAAGATGATTATCCTCACTTTCTTTTGCGGTGTGGAAAGACCATTATTTTCTCTTTGTATTTCATATATTGATCTCTTCTATGATGTAATCGATTTCAAATCAGCTTCAATATAATAAAGTGTTAAAAAAAATTAATTTTGTGATTTAATGGGTTAATTTTGACTATTGGACCGAATAAAATAAATAATATTTTGTTACAACGGAAAAACTACTCAAACCTTCGATTAGGTTCTAAATGCATGTGCGGCGACGAAGCTCTGCAATGTCAACGGAGGTAAGGTGAAGAGATGTAGAGTTTTCATACTAACCGATGAACCGATCGGTTTGGAAGTGTCGAAAGGAACAAAAAAAAGGAGTAGATTTGAAATGGTGTCGATCGGTCTGTACCTAAAAATCGAGAATCAAAAAATTTGTTTTTGTCTGTTCGGTTTCATTCAATTTATGCTGAAAGTTCCCACCTTAACCACAACCATGGAACACGAGACACTTAAAGAAGCACTATCACTAAGTTATGTCATATGAACTACAAGGCGGTTTGATCCGTGAAAATAGTAGGTAAACAACTCGTCTTCGGATGGGTTCGTGTGCCCTCCTCTTTGAAAAAAAGGGCAGAGTGAGTACGTATTGATGTGGCAATTTTTTTAGTGCTTAACCAAATAAACTTAGGTTACACCAATAAACTACATGATTCATTAATAGCATAACATATGGATCAAACACAAGGAAGTTAAGATTCATAGTACTAAAAAATTCTCACAGATTTTCTATTCTTATTGTTTTTGCATCAGGGAGAAAGGTCTCACCACTTTGTATTTTCATTAAGAAGTTTTTTGAACCCTCTTGTTTTCTATTCTATTTTGTGATAATGAATTCTTTTGCAATTGCTTTGGTTTTTATTATTATGTTTGAATAGTTTTATTGTTGGGACTATGGGACATTCAACGAGAAAAACTATGGATCGGCAGATAGGATTTATTTATAGGGAGTTCCTTTATCTCGGTTGTGGGAGCTGGATTCACACAATTAGATTTGTCATGTTCGCGGAAGAGTTAGAAAGCTTCAGGTAAGAAAAAAAAACTTATATGAAGAAGAAGTTATTTATTAGCTGAAAAGCTGTTAAAAGTAATACAAGAGTTCTGTGTCCAATTCGTGATCTTTGATATATCATTGTTTTTACCCGTTTTTGACAATGATGTCCATTTTATAGAGTCTATTTGGTGTTTTGCATATGTTTTAGAGTCTTTACATGTTAAAAGACGTTTGAAGCAGAATGTGAGATTATGGAGCATTTTGGAGCACTGCGGAAGAAGAAGTCGAAGTTTCAAGTCAGAATTGAAAATCCGACTTGGTGTCGATCGGCACCTTATTCGTACAAAGAAAAATCAAGTTTTTGAAAATTTTCCTTTTTCGCCCAAAATTTCCAGAAGTTTACATTATTGTTTTATGACAGTTTAAGAACCTTATATATATATATATATGTTTTCACAACAATTGTTAGGCTTTATGCTTTATTTTATTGAACCTTATGAGATATCTATATTTTATATGATGTTTGCTTCAATCGTCATGTCTGAGTTATTTCCTAATTAGGTTTTAAGGTTTTCAAAGGATGATGAAGAGTTTATAGAGTTTATTTACTATTGGGATTGCATCATATTTATTCTTCACCTTGATTGCATTAACTCTGATTTAGGCCTAAATTAGATATCATAGGTTGTTTAATAGATGCGACAATGTTATTAGATTCCTAGAACTAAATCATAAGTGAGCAAAGAGACTATCCGAAAAGAAATTTGGTTTAGGATCTTTGTGAACAAATCGAACCTGAATTTAATGCTTGTTTAAGTTAATATGAATTCGCAACGACAGTTTGCTTTCTAGGGTTTAGACATAGATAATATTTGCAACGACATTTGATTTATTTTACATTAGTGTTTCGAGTTCTAGAATTGCACTTCATAAATATCCCGATAATAAGTTTATTATTCCTGCTAATTACCTAAGGCCTAGCGTTTGTCTTTTATTAAATTTATATCTTATCAACCATCACTGTTTACGGTTTCTGCAATCGTTTTACTTTCACATTATTCTGCTTGGCTTAATTCGAACCTTTAAATCTATTGTGTAATCTGAATCCCTGTGGATTCGATACCCTAAATATTGCAATCGATCTCTTAATTTGAGAGAGTAGCTCTAGGGTTAATTTGAGCATATAAAATTTTGGCGCCGTTGCCGGGAAGTCAAAACCATTAGATTTATATTACTAGAATTTTGTCTAAGTATTTTTTCTTTTTTGTTTTACTAAACTAGCTTTTAACTTTTTTGGTTTCAGGTGCATGTTTAACTACAATCTTCAGGAACTAGCACGTTTAGAACACGACAATAGAAGAGCAGTCAGAGAAGCTAGGATGGATGCTAGACAAGTACTCATTATGGTTATGGGAGGTGATGGAATCATGCCTGATTCGGCAGGATTGAAGTATAATGAGAAAGGAAAGAGGATCAATGACGATGGTAATGTGATCATCGAGGAACTTGCGATTCAGGATGGAGGTGTTGAGCAACACGACGAACCTGTCAAGCGCTACGAGGAAAACATGGGGTGTCCATCAACACCAAGCTGGTTTCGATCGACACCAGGTTCATAATCAACCAAAGTTTTTGAGGAACAACATGAATACTGAGCGAGGACGAACTTTGGGAGATTACAACATGCCAAATCAGTTCTACGCAAATCGAGCTGCGATTCGTCTATCTACCTTTCAAAGGAACGACTTCGAGCTGAAGCATGCTTATTTCAGCCTCGTAGCTCGGCATCCTTTCCATGGTCTTTCACACGAGCATCCGATGGACCACATTGAGATGTTCGAGGATTTAGCCTCTAATATCAAGGCTAATGGAGTGTCCAACGACTACCTTTTCCGCAAGCTTTCCCCCAACTCTCTTAGTGGGGATGCTTCCTATTGGCTGAAGCAGCTCGAACCAGGATCGCTAACTACTTGGGAGGACACCAAGAATGTTTTCTTGAACAACTTCCTTGATGATGCGAGGTCCTAGTATTTAAGGATGAATATTTCTGCATTCCGTCAAAAACCTATAAAAGCATTCAAGGCTTCGTGGGTGTGATTAAAGTCTTATCAGAGAGATTGTCCTCACCATGGCTTTAGCGATGTGCAATTACTAGGCATCTTCTTCAGAGGAGTGAATTGGAGGTATCAGATGGCGGTAGATGCTGCAAGCAATTGAAACTTAAACACCAACTCTCTAGAGAATGCATTTGTGCTTATCGAGAACTTGGTTTCTAGCAATAGTACAAAGAATGCAGATTTCGAGAGGAAGAAGCTTGGATGAAACATGGGTGGAAGTCAGATCGCTGAGTTTAAAGCTAAGTTGGATTCTGTGCACAACATTCTAGTGGGAAAGGAGACAGTCTAGTATGCTCAAAAGGTTGAGACTGAAGAGGAGGATGTGAACTACATCAATGAGACTGGATTTCAAAGATTTAGTCAGCAAAGTTATGGTTCGTCTTATCATAAGCTGTTTCATATCAACAACTACCAAATGAACTATGGTTCTTCTTCTTACCAGAAACCTCCTGAACAGTACAATGAAATTAAGTATATGCTAGAGCAGGTCCTAGAAGGACACCAGAAGTTTGATTGTGAGTATCAATGGGAAGATAAATGCAATGTATTCTGACTTGGATGGAAAGATTGAAGCGTTGAGCACTCATGTCAAGAAGCTGAATATTCATGTTGCTCAAACTGCATGATCTTTTAAGAGGCAAGAGGGTTTTCTTCCTGCAAAGACTGATGCCAACCCCAAGCGTGCTTGTAATGTTGTTCTGGTGGGTATTGACGATTATTTTGTGGAGCTTGAAGGCAATTTTGAAACTGCAGAGGCAGTATCGATCGACACTAATAAAGTGTATCGATTGACACATATTGAAAATCAAGATTCTGCAATTGAGAAGCTAGTGTCGATCGACAGTAAGGGGAGTGTCGATCGACACCCGAATCAGACATGTCCAGATTTTGCAAAATTGACGGTTAATGCAGAGGAGCAAGTCTATGAGCCTAAGGTTCCTTTTCCACGAGCTAGAAGGTCTAAACTGGAGGGCAATGATAGGCAAGATCATGGTTGAGATGCCTCTAGTCGATGTGGTTAAGCTTTCACCAGCTTTAAGGAGGTATGTCAAGAGGATGGTTGCAAACGGTGTGAGTCCTGAGGAAGGAGTACTGCTTACGAGAGACATCAGAGTGATTCTCTTGAACACAGCCCCATTACCAAAGAAAAAGAAGAGGGAGGTGATAGTCTCTGAAGAAGTTAGTGCGATGATTCAGAGTAGGATTCTAATGAAGCTACCAGATCCAAGGAACTTTGTGCAAGATTGCTCCATATCAACATGGAAGTTTCCTCATTCTCTTTGTGATTTAGGATCATGTATTAATTTAATACCACTCTCTGTTGCAGCTAGACTTGGAATGACTGATTTCAAGCCAACAAGGATCTCTATTATCCTAGCCGATCAATCCAAGAGAATCCTATAAGGTGTTTTAGAGGATGTTCCAATTAGAATCGAAAACTACATAATTCCTACATACTGTAGTTTTGGAGTATGATGAAGAACCTCAAGACCCTCTTATTCTGGGAAGATCCTTCTTATCTACAACTGGTGTTACCATCGATGTGAGAAAGGGAAAGATTAAGCTCGATCTAGGTGATGTGGTCATGGAATTTCACATGGACAAGACAACAAGGAAATCCACCATTGATGGTGAGGCTTTTTCTGTGGAAACTTCAGTGGATGAAGACATGATAAAAGAGACATTGTCTCACGAATCTCCATTAGAGAAAAGGTATGCACTTTTTTCTAAATCTCCCAATTTCATCAATAAGAATTTTAAAGGTGAAAAAGCTATTTCGCACTAATACAAGCAACGAGATTCTCGTAGAAGGCTTGGTTTTTCTTTAGATGATTTTGCAGAAAAGAAAAGTGTCTTACCCAAAGAGTATAAAGCAGAGGTCAAGGTGAAGCTCAAGAGAACTTCAAAACCTTTCTCCAAGTTCAGAATTGTTATTCCTCAAAAGTTAAAGGAGAAAGGATAGGTAGTTGTTCAAGAGATGATGCAGAATACCATGAAGCTTTTTCCAGGCGTAATGCTAGCTTCAAAGGACGATGGGGACACAACGCTTCTCACTGATCCACCCAACGCTTAAGTTCCTGAACATAGTCAAGCTAAGGACTGAAAACAAGCACTGAGTGGGAGGTAACCCACTAGTAAGTATACTATTTTCGTTTTATTTTATTTTGTTTTAGTTTTTAGTGTTTCAGGTTTGCTTAAAAAAAAAATCGCGAAGGAACGGTGGATCGACCTCGTATGATCGATCTGTGCTAAAAACTTGGTGTCGACCGACACCACTTTCAGTAACGATCGACACCCCCCAAGGTAACACTTTCTCTTCGTTTTTCAATTTGTTTCTGTTTGTTTTATTTTATTTCACCAATTTCAGGCTTAATAACAGTGGGGACAGTGTTGTTTAAGTCTGGGGGAGGTAGTCTCTAACTATTGTTTTCTGTTTTGAGTTTTTATTGAGTCAGTCCAATTTTTCATTTTATTCGGTCGAAACTCTTCCCATACTTGCTTTAAACGGCACTCAAAGGATCATTACCAATGCAAGTTGGTTGGTTTTACTAGGTGGGTAACTACAAGTGGATCGGTTTAACGGAGCGAGTTCAGATTTCCGAGGATATCCAGAAGTAAGTTGCTGACTCCGCCCTTAATGAACTTTAATTTCTCGTCTTGGGGCTTAGTAATCGCGGGACTAGATTCCTTTTTCAGCACTAGCAAAGTGAGGATAGCTTCCTTTCGTTTTCCCTTAACAGAATAAAAAAAAAGAAAAAAAATTCAGAACAAGGTCTTAGATAGAAATGTGTAAAGATACTCGTGACCCTGTCTCTTCAAAAAGAACAACATTAGCGAGGCCTCATGATCTATAAAGTCCTACGATCGGTGTTCTCTTGATGAGAGCACCTAAATAAATGAAAGAGGTTTACAATGGAAAGTCTGAGTTTCTCTAAAGAGTTTGGAATCAATCAGGAGGACTACTTAGCTTATAGGGACACATCGAAGTATTACCAGATTGACTTTACAGGTATGTTGATCCAAAAAGTGTGAGTACATCTCTTTTACTTAGGGACAAGCAAAAAGCTAAATCTGGGAAAGTTGATATATCATGGCTTTTACCCGTTTTCGACAATGATATAAGTCCATTTTATAGAGTCTATTTGGTGTTTTGCATATGTTTTAGAGTCTTTACAGGTTAAAGAACGTTTGGAGCAGAATGTGAGATTATGTAGCATTCTGGAGCATTGTGGAAGTACACGTCGAAATTTCAAGTCAAAATGGAAAATCAGACTTGGTGTCGATCGATACCCTGTTCGTACAAAGAAAACATTATTGTTTTATGCGGTTTAAGAACCTTATATATATGTTTTCACAGCCATTGTTAGGCTTTACGCTTTATTTTATTGAACCTTAAGAGATATCTATATTTTGTATGATTTTTGCCTCATTCGTCATGTCTGAGTAGTTTCTTAGTTAGGTTTTAGGGTTTCCAAAGGATGATGAAGAGTTGTTAGGGTTTATTTATCATTGGGATTGCAGAATATTTATTCTTCACTTTGATTGCATTAACTCTGATTTAGGCCTGAATTAGATATCATAGGTTGTTTAATAGATACGACTGCATTATTAGATTACTAGAACCAAATCATAAGTGAGAAAAGAGACTATCCGCAAAGAAATTTGGTTTAGGATCCTTGTGAACAAATCGAACCTGAATTTAATGCTTGTTTAAATTAATCTGAATTTGCAACGACAATTGGCTTTCTAGGGTTTAGAAATAGATAATATTTGCAATGACATTTGATTTATTTTACATTTGTGTTTTGAGTTCTAGAATTGCACTTCATAAATATCCCAATAGTAAGTTTATTCATCAATTTGTAATCATTCCTGCGAATTTCCTAAGGCCTAGCGTTTGTATTTTATTGAATTTAAATCTTATCAACCATCACTGTAAACTGTTTCTGCAATCATTTTACATTCATAATATTCTGCTTAGCTTAATTCGAACCTTTAAATATATTGTGTAATATGATTCCATGTGCATTCGATACCCTAAATACTGCAATCAATCTCTTCATTTGAGTGCGTAGCTCTAGGGTTAATTTGAGCATATCATTCCTCTTCAATGAGGAAGATACAATGATATTTATAGAGTTCTAAGTCGGCTAGGGTTTTTCTTTGAGTTGCACTCTTCAAGTCGGCCTATCTGCTGCTTCCCATTGGTATTTCGGCTCAACCCATCTTTCTTTGGGATGTTCCCATATAAGGCTTGTTATGCTATGATCCATAATCATCATATCGGGTCATCAGGTTCGGGTCATGATCACAGGTGGTTTACGATATTTTAGCTTGGGTGGTCGGTCCTCGATAGTCATGGGTGTTTATTCATTCAAACTCAGATATTTTTGTCTATTGATCTTCTAGGGGTGAAAACCAACCCCTACATTTAGCTCCCCCAGCTCGGTAATCAGTTATGGTGATGCCGAGGTAAGAACGGTGAAGTCTAATGCGGAACAAACAAAAATGTTCTAGCAGACCACCCAAGCTGAAGTTAAACTAAGTGATGTCATTAATGTACTTTCAAGCCGCTTGGTTTAAAAAATACAGTTGCACTATGACACGGCTCAAATTTTTCTAGTGAGGTCAGGGTTGTGATTCATGTTTACTCTGCAGATTGTGTCGCATAACAGCATACTTTGTTTTACTATGCGGACTATGTTTAACTACGCGGCTTGTGCTTCGCTTCGTCGATTATGCTTCACTCAACGCTAAGTAGTGGGGGATGATTAAGTTGTCATCACTTCAAGCTTGGTGGATTATAAAGTTAACCTGAGCTGCAAGAGTGTTAAAGTTGAACCCGAGCTGCGAGAGTGTTGAAACTGAACCTAAGTTGTGAGATGGTTAATGGTTAACCCAAGCCACAAGAGTGTTGAAGCTGAACCCGAGCCACGAGAAGGTTGAAGGTCAACCCGAGCCGTGAGAGTGTTGAATTTGAATTCATGCCGCGGGAGAGTGTTCAATTTTAAGCCGAACCGCAAAGATTGTGATTTAGAATCTGAGCTACGAGGATGTTGAATCCGAGCTGAGTTGCGGGATGTTCTGCTGATCTGCAAGAGAAGAGAGTAAAACCTGAGCCACGATATGTTATGCTAATCCGCGGCTCGTTGTTCCTTCTCTTTTTTGTTTTTTTGTTTAATCTTAAACCGTGAAGGCAAAATCAACTTCGAACTGTGTAGGAGAAAATTAACCGCAAGTAGTAAGAGGGAAAAAGTTAATCTTGGTCGGTGTAGACAAGAGTTAATCATGAGCCGTGTAGGCTAAAGTTAACCTCAAGCTGTGTATGCGGAAGTTAATTTTGAGCCGAACCCATCAAAGTTATCCCTGAGCCGCGAATGTGTAACTTAAATATGAGCCATGAAGGTGTAAATTGAGTCATAGCCGTGAAGGCATAAATTGAGTCCGAGCCATAAAGGCGTAAATTGAGTCCAAGCCGTGAATGCGTAAATTGAGACCGACGTTTGCTTGGTTTCTTGATGATCATTCTTGGTTTAGAGACAAGTTTCCATTAACGAGTGTGCTCCAAATAACAAGTTTTATTTTTTTTATTTAAGATAAATTATTAGCTAATTGGGTTTTCTGATGAACATTCTTTGGTTTACGAACGAGTCTCCATTAATAATTCCGCTCCATGTTGAACATTCTTTGTTTATGACCAACATTTTGGTTTTGTTGGGTTTAGGAGGATCACTTCTGCGATGAACCAACGATTTGTTTGTTGGATTTGGAATGAACTTTTTGGTTTACAGACAGGTTCCCGTGAACATGCCAGCTCCAATAATGAACACTTGATTTTTTAAAAATCAACGATTCTTTTGCTGGGTTTTGAGATGAACATTCTGGTTTATGGACATGTTCCTGTGAATACATCCGCTCAATTAATGAACATGGAAATTTATATAGCGCGCTTTTAATCCGCTAGGATGTAGTAATTTAGATCCTTCGAAGGATGTAGTAATTTAGATCCTTCAAAGGATGTAGTAGTTCGCTAGGATCTAGTAAGAAAACACAAAACAGAGATGAAGAAGACGATGTTTATTAGCTTTAAAGCTGTTAAAAGTAATACAAGCTTTTCTGTGTCCAATTTGTAATCCTCTTCAATGAGGGAGATACAATGATATTTATAGAGTTCTAAGTCGGCTAGGGCTTTTCTTTAAGCTGCACTCTTCAAGTCGGCCATCGGATGTTCGGCCCATCTTTAGTTTGGCCCATCTGTATTTTGGCTCGGCCCATCTTTCTTTGGCATGTTCCCACATAAGGCATGTTAAGCTATGATCCATAATCATCATATCGGGTCATCGGGTTTGGTTCATGATCACGGGTGGTCGGTCCTGGATAGTCGATGGTGTTCATTCATTCAAACTCGAGTATTTTCGTCTGTTGATCTTCCAGGGATGAAAACCAATCCCTACATCGGTCTGTTCATTAACGCATGTTTTTTGCTTGATTAACTTAAAACTGATCCAAGGCGATTCTTGAGTTCCAACCATTTTATTATATTGTCGTGATTGGCGATCTTTGATTAGTTTAGTGCTTTAACCTGCGAAAGTTGAGTTACTAAATTAGATGAACAATTGAATTCAAACTTTAATGCTTGGTTTTCATCTTATTGATTGCAAAAGTTGATTAATAGGTTGTTAGATCATAGAAATTATTCCCGCGAAAGTTAGGAATAACTTACATTCGTATTCATGTTCTAAGAAATTAATCTATTAGATCCCTAGGAGTTTCTAAATAATTCAAACCATATCCTCTGCGAATCCTTGAGTGCCAAACGCTTACAAACTGATTTCAAAACCGTCTAAAAACCTCTTAATTAGCTTAGCGAACTTTCTTGATTTGAATTACTTCTGTGTACTCTAAATCTCTGTAGATTCGATCCTTAAGTATTAAAATTGATTAACTGTGCATTTGCAGTTTGGATATTTTAGTTAGGGTAAAACTTTACACCCCATCAATGACTTAGATTAGAAAAGTTTCAAATTACTTAGGGAACAAGTCTTTTCGTGTCTAGGGCTTTGCAGCTTCAGATCCTTCGAATGTATTGCTCTCTTATTTTTTTGTATAAGGTCTCTTGGGACATACTTCTTACTCATAAGCAATTTCAATTGACCCAAATGGTAATGGCTTTTTATTGATATCTCCTTTGCTCTCTTTGTTCTTGGCTCCACCACACATGTAATCA
Source organism: Draba incana (assembly GCA_963576765.1). NCBI lineage: Eukaryota > Viridiplantae > Streptophyta > Magnoliopsida > Brassicales > Brassicaceae > Draba > Draba incana. Next base: position 43,800,078 of record OY755202.1, read on the forward strand.
GAACGCTTGTTCTCAACTTTACACCTCTTATGGTCCGACAGTCCGTATATTCAGAATTTAAATGCTCCAACCAAACATTATTGTCCCATGGCAACCATGATCGATTTTGGTCGCTGCCACATCTCATATCCATGTAGATGATCGAAAAAACAAAAGCGATTTCGTATTCTATATTAGAGAATACTCTTTGGTACTACTAATTGGTACTCTTTCTACTTGCACAATTGGCACACTTTCTACATATAAGTTTGCCTACATTAATTTTTTTCTATTCATTTGTACATTTGTTAATTAATCCGATGGAAACATTTTTATTCAAACCGTACAGGTTTGTTAATCCTTAATTTATGCCATTGTACTTTTTTATTAATAAATTATTTGAAATACTTTGTTTCATTTTAGTTATGTTTGTTAAACTTTTCTTTTACACATGGAGTTTGCTAATCATTTTGTAATTTTGTTAAAAAGTCATTTATAATTGAGAAATTCCTTTAGATACCACTTTTTAAATCTTTTTTCCAATCATACCATTAATTTTTCAAAGTTCCCTAGATACCACTTTTTCAAAAAAAAAAAAAAATTCCAAAAAATGATTTTAAAAGGTGTAGAATTTATTTATTTTTAATTTCGGTTAACTATTATACAATTAGCGTATAGTTTTGGGGGGTATGGTGTAGGTTTAGGGTTTAGGGTTTAGTTTTGACCATTTAAAACTAATTTTAATTTTTTGGTATTTTTAAAACATTTTTAAAAAGTGGTATGTAGGAAACTTTTAAAAATTAGTGGAATGGTTGGAAAAAAAACTTTAAAAAGTGGTATCTATGAGAATTGTCCTTTATAATTTTTGATATGCTCAAATTTGCCCTGAGCTACTCTCTCAAATTAATTGATCGATGTAATACATATGGTTATCGAATCCACAGGGAATCATATTACAAAATAGATTTTAAATGTTCAGATTAAGCAAAGCAGTAATAATGTAAGTAAAAGCAGTGCAGAAACAGTAAAGCAAGTGATTGCAGAACTTTATATTCAATAAAAGAGAAACTCTAAGTCTTAGGTAATTCGCAGGAATAATTCCGAATTAAAGAATAAAGTTACTAATTGATGAGGTCATCAAACCAGTAGCTAACCCGGAGCTCCAACAAACCCAATGCACAATGCTAAACAGACCCGACCAGGACATAGTTCACTGTTTGAAACGTACCATATGAACCACAAAGATTCAGCGCTTAATATTATTTGGAGAATATTCTCAGCTAATTTACGAAACACCACGAGTTTGAATCAACCCAATCGGAGTCCTGACGAAGGAGATATTCAGTTTGCAAATCAAGTGTTTCTGGATTTAATCGGTTTGGATATATGTGCACTATTTGGAAGATTCCGACCGAACCAGAAGGAATTAAGCTACAAACCGACTTGTTATGGAATCTTGGTTCAACAGAGAAGCTTGTCGAGTTTGATTCGTGACAATACCAACTTTTGGTTAAAAGTTATTCAATTTATAACTCAGATGACCTTCGGCTTGCCTTATTCGTAACTTTCCAAGTTTGCCACCTCTCAATCATTTATATGGCGACCAAGAGAGGATCTCTTTTATCTAGACACTCTTGAAGAAGACTTTATTTTCACCAATAATCAGAGAATTCAAAAGATCCAATCTTGGTCACACTTTCCTTATTGTGAGGCGATCACACTATTAATGCTCCAACGGCTACCTTCTGATTTTGTGCAACTCCAACAGACTTCTAGAAGGCTTCAAGACCATGGTTATATCACCAAGATCACGAGATATAAGCCATCACACCACCTTCCTTACTTGTTAAGAGAACAAATAATCCAACTGCCATATTTGCATTTATTTCAAATTATTTAGTTTCTTTTTATGATTTTTGTGAACGTTAGCTTGTCTTAGTCAAGAGCATTATATAAGCTCTTTTAGTGTGTCAGCTGACCCTACTAAACTAGAAGCGATGGCTAACTGGCCAGAACTATTTGAAGATCACCTTTCAATCAAATAAATCAAAGTATTTTTGTTTTCTTTCAAAGTGTGTTTCTCTGAAGAGTTATTCTTTATTTTGAATATAAGTGTGCGATTCACTTCTATTTATTAGAAGCCACGAATATAGTTTTTTTTGTGATTCAAATAACTTGTTCGTCCACCGATTGAGAGATTCAATCAACCCATCGATTGAGAGAGTCAATCAAACCACCACCTTCCATCTAAACATCACGCCCAATTCCGCAAATAAGCTTGAAAGCTCTTGATTATCTAGTGAACATAAGTTTGGTGGATTCCAATCTTATATCACTAATGGGATTGATGAAGTGTAATTCTAGAACTCAAAATACTAATGTAAAATAGATCAATTGTCGTTGCAAATATTATCTATGCTTAAACTCTAGAAAACCAACGGTCGTTGCGAAATCAGATTAATTTAAACAAGCATTAAAAACAGGTTTGATTGTTCTCAAAGATCCAAAGCCAATTATTGTTGAGAATCGAATCTTTGCCCACCTATGATTCAGTTCAGGAAATTCAATAATGTTGTCGCATCTATTAAACAACCTAAGATATCTAATTCAGACCTAAATCAGAGTTCAAAACAATCAAGATGAAGAATATAAATATGAATGCAAAATCCCAATAGTAATTAGATTCTAACAACTCTTCATTATCTTTTGAAAAACCCTAAAACCTAACTAGGAAATTACTCAGACATAGACATGAATAATAAACTCTTAGTAAAATTGTCTAATGGAAAATAAAACATAAGCCTATACAATGACTTAAAACATCTATATATAGGTTACAAAAACGTATTGGGCCTTCTTGCAAACATCTGGGTCTTTCGTAGCAAAAACGGAAATCTTCTAATTGTAATATTCTGGTCGCAAAGTTAGTAGTGTAGAACGACACATATATCTATGTCAATAGACACGACCAAATTCTTGGTGTCGATCGATGCTTCCTTCAGTGTCGATCGACACTGACTTCAAAAGTTCAATCCGAACTTGCGACGTTGACTGCTCATTTCAAAATGCTCTATAACAATCCAGTAATAATAAACACAAAAGACTTGAAAACACCAAAAGACTCAAGAAATGAGACTTATATCATGGTCTAAAAGGGGTAAAATCATGATATATCAACTACCCCAGACTTAGCTTTTTTCTTGTCCCTAAGCAAAACAGTTGTATTCACTCCTTCTAGATCCACATACTTGCAAAGTCAATCCGGTGATACTTTGATGTGTCCCTAGAAGTTTAGCAGTTCTCCAGATTGAATCCAAACCCCTTAGAGAATCTTCGACTTTCAGCTACAAACCCCTTCATTTATTAAGTGCGGTCTCATCGAGGGAATATCGATCGTTGGACCTTCTAGATTTTTTCACTTCCTTTAACACTTTCCTGCGTTTCACCCGCTCTCTTCCCTCCGTAACTGGTTATCCAATTAAGGATATCATAGAGATGCATGACTTTTTGAGCTTTTCTTCAAGCTTTTTTTTTTATTTTCAGACTTCCACTTTTCGACTTGAACTACACTTTTCTGTAGACTTTTTTTATTACCTTGGCATCTCTACGACTTCTCAAGATCAGCACTCATTACTATTGTTTCTTGTGGAGACAGGGTCACAAGGCTTTTTCTTTGATCTAGGACAGTTGTATCATCCTTAGGAAGAAGTTTCAGAGCAGTCCTTCCTCGCTTTCTAGTGTTTAAAAGAAGAATCAAGTCTAGCGATTTTCCAATAGTTGATTAAGGGCGGGGTTTGCAATATCCTTTCGGGCGTTCTCCAGAAATCTGAACTCGCTCCGTTAACCTGATCCACTTGCAGTTACCCACCTTGTAAAACCAACCAACTCGCATTGTAATGGTCCTTTGAGTGTTGTTCAAAGCAAGTAGAAGGGGAGTTTTAACCCGAAAACTTTGAAAAACTGGCTCAATAAACTCAAAATAAAATAAATAGTTAGTAACTACCTCCCCCAGACTTAAACGACATTGTCCCCAGTGTTATTAAGCCTGAAGTTGGTGAAAGAAACAATAATAAAACGAATAGATTTAAAATTTTGAAGAGAGAAACAATAATAAAACGACACTATCAATGGTGTCGATCGACATCTTGGAATTTTTGCTATGTCGAGCGACAGAATCACTTGTGTCGATCGACAGGGGCATCTGAAGTTTGGTATTACGTTTTCTTCTCCAAAAAATGAAAACCAAAAACAACACCAAACATAAAGTTGTAAAAGAAAATAAAATAATACATAATTATTAAGACTCACATGTGGGTTGCCTCCCATTAAGCGCTTGTTTTTCAGTCTTTTAGCTTGACTATGTTGAGGAATTCAGACGACAGGTGGATCTGCACTTTTCCATGGAATGACTCCAGGAAAAAGTTTCTGCCTTTTCTGGAGCATTTCTAAAATGACTATGTCTCCTTTGTCCTTTAGCTCTTAAGGAACGACGATTCTGATCTTCGCGAAAGGTTTTGAAGTCCTTTTACGCTCCTTAGGTACTCCTGCTGATTCATTAAAAGAAAATCAAGACTTCTACGAGAGACTCGATGCTTGCGTAAGGGTGTAACAGCTTTTTCTATTTTAAGATCATTGACAAAATTAGAAGGTTTAAGTTCAAGAGTGCGTACCTTTACTCTTTGGGAGGATTTTGGGATGGGAAATGTGGAACGATCTATTCAACAACAGATGAGGGACTAGAATCTAGCTCCTTGACAGAGTCCTCATCTTCTAAAATCTTTACAAAAAAAGTCTGACCATCAACGGTCAATTTTTTTCTTGTGTTCTCCATGTCAAAGTCCATGACAATATCACCTAGATCAAGCTTGATCTTTCTTTTCCTCACATCGATGGTAGCACGACCAGTAGCCAAAAAGGATCTTCCTAGGATTAGAGGGTCTTGAGGCTCATCGTCGTATTCCCAAACCACAAAATATGTAGGGATTATGCAGTCTTGAATCTTAATCGCCACATCCTCTAGAATTCCTTCTGGGAATCTCTTGGATCTATCGGCTAGGATAAGAGAAATCCTAGTCACTTTGAAATCTATCATTGCAAGTCTAACAGCAATGGAAAGAGGCATCAAATTAATACTCGATCCTAGATCACAAAGAGAATGTGGAAACTGCCCTGTCAATATGGAGCAATTGAGCACAAAGTTTCATGGATCCGGTAGCTTGACTGGAATCCTGCTCTGAATCACCGCGCTAACTTCCTCTAAGACAAACAAATCCTTCTTCTTCCTCTTAGGAGCCGGAGCTGTGTTCAGGGGATTGCTCTAATGTCTCTGGTCAGCAAAGCTCCTTCCTCAGGACTAACTCCATTTAAAACCATATGCTTGACATATCTTCTCATAACTGGGAAAGCTTAACTGCGTCGATCAAAGGCATCTCAACCATGATCTTCTCTATCATTGCCTTGCATATAGCTTCCTCAACCTCCTGCTTAGACCTCCTAGCTCTGGGGAATGGGACTAGAGTCTTGTAGACGTTCTCCTCTGCTTGAACTGAAGATGTCACAAAATTTGGGCTCGTCTAGGTCGGGTGTTGATCGACACTCTCCTTAGTGTCGATCGACACTAGATTCTCAATCGCAGAATCATGATTTCTAGGGGGTGTCGATCGTTACACTCTAGCAGTATCGATTGACACTGGAGATTTCTGCCTGTTGAGCGATCCGACTTCCTCGTCGCCCAACAGGTTTTGTGATGTCCCAAAAATCACTTCAAATTCGTTGAAATAACCTTTTCTTCGGTTAGAATGACATTGCATGCTTGCCTGGGGTTGGTATCAGTCTTCGCAGAAAGAAACCTCTCTTGCCTTCTGATTGTTTCTACAGTTTGAGCAACCTGAATGTCCTACTTCTTGACACGAGTGCTCAATGCTTCGAATTTACCATTCAAGTCCTGATAAATGGCATTTATCTTCTGGTTGAAACTTACTGTCATCTTTTGATGTCCCTCTAGAATCTGCTCAAGCATACTCTCCATCTTGTTATCCTGTTCAGGAGGCTTCTGGTAGGACGAAGAACCATAGTTCCTTTGGTAATTGTTGCCGCTCTAAAATGGCTTCGAACCATAACCTTGTTGATTACCAAATCTCTGAAATCATGTTCCATTGATATAGTTCACATCTTCTGGCTCGAATATCTCAACTTCCTGAGCAAAATGAATTGTCTTCTTTCCTGCTAGAAGATCGTGCATCGAATCGAGTTTCTTTGTAACCTTCGCAAGTTGATTACCATTGATGTTCTTCCCTCACTCGATTCTCTCGTAATCGACGCTCTTCGTACTGTTGATGTTGGCTAGATTCTCTGTTAACCTCAAGGCAGTCTCTGGCAAGTTCGTTTTGAAATTCCCGTTACTCGCAGCATACAAAGTCACTGAATATCTCAACGCGATCCCTCTGTAGAAAATGAGGATAGTCTCTCTAGTATCCCTTGAATTCTTGCCATGCTGCCTTGTATTCCTCCAAATCTCCCTCCTTAAAGGTAGCAATTTTCGCTCTGAGATCGTCGGACTTCGCACCATCAAAGAAATTGCGTAAGAAAGCATTCTTTGTATCTTCCAGTTAGTAAGCGAGCCCGGTGGAAGCGTCCTTAGCCAATGCTTGGCTTCCCCATGTAGAAAATTTGGGAAGTGCTTGCGGTATAGATAATCCTCTGAAACTCCGTTCGCCTTTATGTTGGAAGCTAGATCTTTGAAATGCTCTATATGGTCCATTGGATGCACGTGAGGAAGTCCGCAGAAAGGATCTTAAGGAACTAAGTAGAAGTAGGCGGGCTTCAACTCGAAGTCATTTCTTAATAACAGAGGTGGGCGAATAGCAGACCTATTAGCGTAGAACTGTTCTGGACGGTTGAAATCTGCCAATGTTCGTCTTTGCACAATGGTCATTCCTCAACAAATCCGGCAGATTCAGGACCTAGTGTCGATCGACACTAGCAGCGTATCGATCGACACCCACAATTTCATCGTATCGAGTGACAGGTTCATCGCGATGCTCGACAGGTCTCTCCAGAATCGCCTATTCCTCGACAATCACCATACCATCGTTGTTGGTCTACTGTCCTTCCTCGTTGTATCCCAATCCTGCCAGATCGTGCAAGATTCCATCTTCTCCCGGTCTCAGTATCAGATGTTCTGTAGAAGCCATCCTTGCTGCTCTTATGTTCTCACGTTCTAAACGTGCAAGTTCCTGAAGACCGTGTTCAACTAGCTTTTTTTCTTTGTTGCTTATGGTACTGTGATTAGGCATGCACCTGAAAACAAAAAGATAAAAGCTAGTTTAGTAAAACAAAAATAAAAAGTACTTAGACAAAATCCTAGTAATAAAATCCAATGGCTTGATTCCCTGGCAACGGCGCCAAAATTTGATATGCTCAAATTTGCCCTGAGCTACTCTCTCAAATTAAGAGATCGATGTAATACTTAGGGTTATCGAATCCACTGGGAATCAGATTACACAATAGATTTTAAATGTTCAGATTAAGCTAACCAATAATGATGTAAGTAAAAGCAGTGCAGAAACAGTAAAGCAAGTGATTGCAGAACTTTAAATTCAATAAAAGAGAAACGCTAAGCCTTAGGGAATTCGCATGAATAATTCCAAATTGAAGAATAAAGTTACTAATGGGATTGATGAAGTGCAATTCTAGAACTTAAAATACTAATGTGAAGTAGATCAACTGTCGTTGCAAATATTATCTATGTTTAAACCCTAGAAAACCAACTGTCGTTGCGGAATCAGATTAATTTAAACAAGCATTAAAAATAGGTTTGATTGTTCACAAAGATCCAAAGCCAACTGTCGTTGCGAATCGAATCTTTGCTCACCTATGATTCAGTTCAGTAAATTCAATAATGTTGTCGCATCTACTAAATAACCTAAGATATCTAATTCAAGCATAAATCAGAGTTCAAAACAATCAAGGTAAAGAATATAAATATGAATGCAAAATCCCAATAGTAAATAGATTCTAACAACTCTTCATTATCCTTTGAAAAAACCTAAAACCTAACTAGAAGATTACTCAGACATAGACATGAATAATAATCTCTTAGTAAAATTGTCTAATAGAAAATAAAGCATAAGCCTAAACAATTGCTTAAAACATCTATATATAGGTTACAAAAATGTATTGGGACTTCTTGCAAACATCTAGGCCTTTTGGAGCAAAAACGGAAATCTTCTAATTGTAATATTCTGATCGCGAAGTTAGTAGTGTTGAGTGACACATATATCTCTGTCGATCGACACGACCAAGTTCTTAGTGTGGATCGATGCTTCCTTCACTGTCGATCGACACTGACTTCAAAACTTCAATCCGAACTTGCGACTTTGACTGCTCATTCCAAAATGCTCCATAACGATCCAGTAAACAACAATTAAGCTCCCACCATCCTTGTACCTAATAATAAACACAAAAGACTCGAAAATACCAAAAGACTTAAGAAATCGGACTTATATCATGGTCTAAAATGGGTAAAAACCATGATATATCAATTTTGTTAAAGATTAACGAACCTAGTGGTGGGCGTTCAGATAACCATTTGGGTTTCGTTTAGGTTAATTCGGTTATCAGATTTTTGGTTTTAGGAATACAATACCCATTCGAGTATTTTTAAATTTCAGATTGGTTTCGGTTCGGTTAGTGTCGGTTATTATCGGTTTCGGTTTCGGTTCTTGTTGATGAGTTTTAGGTGACAGAGAAATATAACCAGTACCTTTTGGGTCTTGCTAGAGACTTGATTCGTGTCCACTGGATCCACCTTTCTCAAGCAGAAAAAGTTTAAAACTAATACCAGCGGAGACACCATTATCGTGAAAGACATAAAGTGATTGTGAGGATAAACTCACTTGCGTTATCAAAAAAAATGTTTGTAAGAATTCACAATGTCATTGTTTAAAAGGTTAAAAGAATGTAGCCGGATTGAACTGGTTGAGGATAGCGAAGCAGTTAACTTGGTTTGATTTGAACATTATATCTAAATATATATATAGTTAATTTTATGTTTTGTGTAATTCGGATACCCGTTTGGTTTTCGGTTCGGTTTGGGTACGGTTTCGGTTTTTCGGTTTTAAGAAAATGAAACCTATTCGGGTATTTTATAAAATTGGATTCAGTTCGGTTTGGATAATTTTGGGTCAGGTTCGGTTTAGATTTTTGGTTTTGGATATTTTGTCCACCTCTAAACGAACCAATAACAAATACATATTTTTGATAATATATTTGAAGTATAAAAGTAGAAACAATAAAAAGTTAAAAAAACGTTTTTTAATAATAAAAATATCAACATTGAAATAGAGTGAAAAATAGGCTTGTCCCAAATGTAGAGTGAAAAGGTGTTACTGTAACGCTCCTAACCCGAGCCCCAAAATTTAATAGATTAACTCTGGTCCATTAAGCAAATCCAAGGCCCATTTCATTAAACCCAATGAATAAGCTTATGGGGAAAACCCTACACCTAGAGTGCATCTCTCATTCACTCGATAAATAGAGAGTGTTGTGGGATTAGGAAAGACCAAGTGATGAGGACATATGAAACAACCAAGCTCTTTTTTTAATTAATTAACCTGAACTAGAATTCACATAAATACTAACCCTCAACGGTTAATTCAACAACAACCAAACCAGCGAAAATCAAACATCTACAATTAAACCATTTATTCCAGAATATCAACTCTAAAGTAAACTAGCAACCTAAACACCAAGTTCTAGAATTCAACACATAATCACATAATCTAGAGATCCTAATCATCCTCTCTCCACAACCATGATTCCATGTTCACAAACATTTACCGGCAACACATGGAAAAACGAATTGCGTGAGTATTATCACAAATACTCCGTGAGGCGACCATCCCGTCTACCGGTTACATAATAAGGATAGTCATGTTAATTACTATGCAATCAACCAACAGTTCACAACTATAACGCCCCGACCGTCCCTCCCATGGGTCCCCGTCAACTTACAGGCCCATGAGCCCATCATGTCCGACGATCGGTGCGTTAATCCGGGAGGCTCAGAAGTCTTGACTACTAACCCTGCAAATCACCACGCGATCTTTTCTCGTGTTTTGACCTCACTCACACGATACTGGAAATATCTTCCCAGTAGGTAACCCATCTTGAAACTACTCTAGCTCAAGTACGCTTAACTCTAGAGTTCTCTCAAGACCTGTGACAGAAAAGATAAGTGCACATTGGTGACATAGGTAGCCAAATCAATTCTTTTAAGCCTCTCCGCATATACCTCATATACTATATATGCTCTGAAATTGGAGTGTCACAATCATCCCAACTAATAGATCGCAACGTCCTCGTTGCGCATACCAAGATCATTTTCCCCGACAATCTTAATCTTCACAGATATCAGGGTTCCCTCTAATACCACTTATAATGCCCGACTATCCTATCCATGGGCTCCACGTCCACTCTCGGCCTGTGGGCCTACACTCCCCGACGGTCGGTGTATTAGTCCAGGAGGCTCAGAAGTCACGTTTACTGACCGTGAAAATCACCACGGGATCTTTTCTTGTGTTTTGACCTCACTCACACGGTACTGGAAATGACTTCCCAATAGGTCACACATCCTTAAACTACTCCAGCTCAAGCACGCTTAACTCTGGTGTTCTATCAATACCTATGACCGAAAAGATAAGTGCACTTTGGTGATATAGGTAGCCAAATCAATTCTTTTAAGCCTCTCCGCATATGCCACTTATACCACATATGCCCTGAAATCGGAGTGTCACAATCACCCCACTAAGAGATTGCAACGCCCTCGTTGCGCATACCAAGATCGTTACCCCGACAATCAAACTCACACAGTTGTCAGAGTTTGCTCTGATACCACTTGTAACGTCCCGATTATCCCTCCCATGGCCCCATGTCCACTCACAAGCCCATGGGCCCATCATGTCCGACGGTCGGTGCGTTAATTTGGGAGGCTCAGAAGTTTTGATTACTGATCATGCAAATCACCATGCGATCTTTCCTCGTGTTTTCACCTCACTCACACGATACCGGAAATGACTTCCATGTAGGCCATCCATCTTGAAACTATTCCAACTCAAGCACGCTTAACTCTAGAGTTCTCTCAAGACATGTGACCGAAAATATAAGTGCACTATGGTGACATAAGTAGTCAAATAAAATCTTTTAAGCTTCTCCGCATATACCGCATATACCATATATGCTCTAAAATCGGGGTGTCACAACAATGTTCGAAATATAAAAATAAGAACAATCAACCAACAATTCACAACTTTCAAATTACCAAAATAAGAACAATCAACCAACAATTCACAACGTTTGAATTACCATAATAAGAACATTCAACAAAATCGATACTCAGCATATTAGTGTCGATCGACACGCCACCATGGTGTCGATCGACACACCAAACACAATCACCAAAAATTCTACTAGGTGTCGATTGACACTACATCACAATACAAAAACTAACACAAGAAACCAAAAGGGTATCAATCGACAATCCCTATAGTTGTCGATCGATAGCCAAATCCTCGCATGGCTCAATTCCGTTCCATCGAGTGATCAATTACAACCATAAACAGTACAATTTACACTCAATTCACATGAAAATCTAACGGAAAAGCAACTATCGCTATCAATTCCATCAACAAACAACCTTACATTACCATCCATAACCACGATCGCGCACTCACCTTAGTAAATCGAAGAAGGAAAGGATATGAACACGAGATCAGCGACTCGAACCCTTGCAGCTTCTGACCGCCCACGAAAACACCAAAGAACGCTTCCTATAACACCAATGAACGCTTCCTCTAGCACCAATGAATGCTTCCTCTAACACATTCAACTCATAACTAGGGTTTCCCCTCAACCCAAATAAGATTTTCAGAAAAATCAGAATCGACGCACTGACTTCGAAAGGACACATATATCAAAGCTTACCTCTAAATTTAGATCAAAAACCCAATATGGAAACAAGATCAAAAAAGATTTCCAACGGTATATAGATTGTCTATTGAAATTATATCAATCACAGGGAAAACACTTTCCAATAGGACTGATTGAAACCCAAAACAGACAACTCACGGGAAAACGACCATAACTCGTTAGCTATAGATCGGAACGACAATCCGCTTTCCCTTATAGATAGATAAGAGAAAGAAGAACATACCTACGAAAATTCACACCTGTCAGACTTGATTCGATTATTCTTTCATTTCCTTCTACCAAAACAGCCAAAACAGTCGTCTCCTTCCTCTTAATCTTAACGCACAAAACCCTCAAGAACACTTTAGAATCACCTTTTCTCTCAACTCACTTGTTTTCTCTTTTAAAACACGGCAGCTCCCCTAGAAAAGAGTTTATAAATGATGCCTTAGGGTTTTCAACCCTAAACCGCATCAAAACCGGGCAATTAAACTAAACCGACCTGACCCAAAAAAAACAAGTGCCGATTGACACCACTGAAATTCCAAAATTCCGGTTTGCAGTCGTTACAATTCTACCCTACTACAAATGGATTTGTCCTCGAATCCTAACAAACTGGCCACTACGACCCAACTTCACAACTCATTGTCGTCTACCTTAGACTATAATCCAGACCCAACCTGGTCAGCAACACATGAGACCATCACCTGGATCTCACAAACCGTCTTCCATAGACGAGCTTCTGACCCGACCCGGTCAACACTCCCCGAGATCCTCACTCTTGATCTCCGAGGTTCACAAGCCGTCATATGCCTAACAACATCCACCGACCACAATTACCTCTTTACATATTACAACAACCATCTGGGGAACTAATCAACCCCTCGAGAGAACTAATCATCCCTAAATACTTATACCGGGAACTAATCGTCCCAAATAAGCATATAGGAGAATTAATCATCTCCCCGCAAACTCTCAGGAAAATTTCATCCCCTTGGAGAATTCCTCATCTCCTACTAAACACTCAGTGAAATCCTCATCCCTCTAGAGAAATATTCATCTCCTAATAAACACTTAGGGAAATCCTTATCTCTCTGAAGAAATACTCATCTCCTAAACCCGTACTCAGGGAAATTCTCATCCCAAAAAGTACACAGGGAAATCCTCATCCCTCAAGAGAAATACTCATCTCTTAAACTCGTACTCAGGGAAATCCTCATCCCAAAAAGTACACAGGAAAATCCTGATCCCTCTGGAGAAATACTCATCTCCTTAACCCGTACTCAGGGAAATCCTCATCTCAAAAAGTACGCAGGGAAATCCTCATCCCTCTGGAGATATACTCATCTCCTAAACTCGTACTCAGCTGAGTCTCTGAACTCGATCTGATAGAACCTCGCAACATGGTCATCTAGAGATACACTCTATCTCTGACTGCGAACTTTACAACCTTTCTCCTCTGATCGGCATAATTCCTCTGCCGTTCTCAAACCCCCTTCACGTTCAGCTTCAAGCCACAGATCTTCTCCATTGTCTTCTGAACAAAACTCGCACCTAAAAACTCCTCTCCCCCAATTAGGTTCAACATGGAGACATCTTACTTGGCCTCCCACACAAGGCCTCATAAGGAGCCATCGCTATCTAGGACAAGCATCCTCGGCAAATCCTTCAAACTCTAACAAGAACTTAGGATCCCAATCTGACACAATACTGGCTGAAACTCCATGCAGCATCACCATCTCCTTCACATACTTCTTAGCTAGACCAATGCGCCATCAGTCTCTTTAAAAACCATGACATCTATCGATATTCATATCCTACTTCCACTCTGGAATGGACAACCTCTACATCAATCCCCTTGGAACTGATGCCCAGCCTTCACTAGCGGACTTAAATCGGACTCTCCGACTAACCAACTCAAACTCTGAGGTCTATATCACGCCACATGCTCATGCCACGATCTAACATTGAATACTCATACTCCTCCCAACACCTTCACACTCTACGGAACACATCCCTTGAGCTAACGATGTTGAAACCACTCTACTCTCAGGACATCTCCCTCAAGCTCTGGTTATATCGAACAAATGCTTCCTTTAGAGTAATCAATTTGTACGTGTACAATAACCTCACAACTAGAACTACCTCTCGTGATACCAACCTGACATTTCATACTCTGGAATATCATCCCCACTCTGCCTAAACACATGGCCAACACAGCCAACCCTCTCGAGATCCTCATTGGACCTCTGAAACGCATCACCAATCTCATGTTTATATGCACGTTTCTAGACATTTATTACTCTTAACTCATTCCACACTACTTCCTCTTGCAGGAACACATCCTTTGAGCTATCGGTGCCTCGTACCCCGCACACTCTTAGGAACAAATCCTTTGAGCTCCGGATACACAGGGGAACTAATCATCCCCTCGAGAGAACTAATCATCTCCTCGAGAGAACTAATCATCCCTATATACTCATACTAGAAACTAATCATCCTAAATGAGCATACATGAGAACTACTCATTTCCTCTGGAGAACTAAGTATCTCCAAAATAAATGAGTTATTCGGGACCACAGCCCCTAGAGTAATAAATTATAAACCGTCTATAAACATCTATCGACTAAAACTACCTTGCGCAGTTCCAAACTTGATATTTCCTAACCGAGAATATCCTCACATCTTGACCAATTCTCATGTCAACTCGAACAACCCAATCGCACAGGGTGTTCCACTAGAGTCCCTTGAAAAATAGACAGTTTTAATTCCTCATCAAACTTCTATTTTTAGACTCTCCACAAACTAAACAAAAACTCCACACCACGACAACACAAGCCGCAAAAATAAAAAGAAATACTCATCTTATAAATTCTAAAATATATAAATCGTTTCAACACCAAACGAAAATACAAAAATTCAAAGCAACATAGTGGAAGATAAAACTCTGAAACTGAAAACATAACCAAAAACCAGCTTAATCCTCGACCTGCTCTCTCAGGTCCTCCTCGGGGATTGAAAACATAACCAAAAATCCTCGACCTGCTCAATCCAAAAACTGAAAACATAACAAAAAATCCTCGCATGGCTCGATTCTGTTCCATCAAGCGATCAATCACAACCATAAACTGTACGATTTACACCCAATTCACACACAAACTCACCGGAAAAGCAACTATAACTATCAATTCCATCAACCAACAAACTAACATTACTATCCATAACCACAAACGCACATTCACCTTGGCAAATCGGATAAGGAAAGCATATGAACACGAGATCAGCGACTCAAACCCTCGCACCTCTGACCTCCCACACAAACACCGAGGAACGCTTCCTCTAACACCTTGAGCTCACAACTAGGGTTTCCCCTCAACCCAAATCAGATTTTTAGAAAACTCAGAATCAACGCACTAAGTTCGAAAGGACACAGAGATCGAGGCTTACCTCTGAATTCAGATCGGAAACCCAATCTGGAAACTAGTCCGAAAAAGCTTTCCAAAAAAATATAGATCGTCTCCAGAATCCTTCTCAAATGTCGAGAAAACACTTCACAAGAAGAGTGATTGAAACCCAAAACTGCATAGACCACTCACGGAAAAATGACCATAACTCGTTAGCTAAAGATCGGAACGACAATCCGCTTTCTCCTATAGATAGATAAGAGACAAAAAAAAATACCTACAAAAATTCAGACCAATCAAACTTGATTTGATCGTCCGTTCATTCCCTTCTACTGGAATAGCTGTAACTGGCTTCTCCTTCCTCTTAATCTCAATGCACAAAACCCTCAAGAACACTTTAGAATCACCTTTTCTCTCAACTCACATGTTTTCTCTCTTACAACACGGCAGCTCCCTGAGAAAAGAGTTTATAAATGATGCCTTAGGGTTTCCAACCCTAAACCACATCAAAACCAAGCAATTAAACTAAACCAGCCCGACCCGAAAATAACAAGGGTCGATCGACACCAAGGATTGGTGTCGATCGACAGCACTGGAATCCCCAAATTCTGGTTTGCGGTCGTTACAACATTGAACCACAAAGTCAAATTATTCAAGCACCACTTGAACCAAGCAGACCAATGACAAGGAGTATGAGTAAGAGCTTGTGATGAGATCCTGGCCAGCCTGGACGAAAGAGCTATGGAACCGCATGTAGCCGAGGAGAGCCTTGGGGTCACAGAGGTTCTCATGGACGCTAAGAACTTACAAATATCGAGTGGACCTATGACGAGGTCGAGAACTAGACACCTTAACCAAGCCATCTCTATGCTTGTGGTTAAGATCACCGGCCAACTTCCTTTGGTTGCTCATCAAACCACATTGGTTTTGATTTGATTCGAGCCGTGGAAAGATGATAATAAGACTATGAGAGGTATGTGGGCTCGTACTCTTCTTCCCTATCTTCGGTTTTGTCCCATTGGATTTTCCGAAGTAGGTTTTTAATGAGGCAAACACACATACTTTTCAAATCCCCATTATCATGCTTAGGCCATTTCTTGAAGCCCAATAATATGATTTTGTTGGCCCATTTATCCTTAGTTAAAATCTGATTTTTATTTAAAAAATTTGTGTTTATGTGAGTCAAATTTGATTAATGTGTTCACACTTGTTCTTGTGTTCACATTAGTCTTTCAAACTTCTTCTTTAGTGTTTTTATGTTTTCCGTGTGGTCATAAGAAGAGAAAAAGGTTTGTCCTTTTGATTCCTTTGCCTATATAATGTGGCTGAAATCTCTTCAATAAAATTATCAAACTTTTATTCTCAAACTCTCTCTAAATCGTTTGATAATTGGATTAGTGTGTACAATCAAATTCATCTCTCTCTTATCTTTGTGTGTAATATCAAAGACTAGAAGGAGCTTCGTAGGCTAAGAGATCTCAATCTCTCTTGAAAGTACACTCTGATTCACTTTTATCATCCGTTCATCTTCCATTCAAGATCGGTTCATCTTTATCATTGCGATTCATCCATCTACATCATTTCCGCATCCAAAACCTTTGAAGGGCATACTTTGGGCTTATATTCTCACGATGAGTCTATCAAGTGGTATCAGAGCCACTTCGAATCAGGTTTTGTTGTTCTAAACTCGTTTTTGCATTTTTCCAGATTTCAAATCTGTCTTGAAACCTTTTTCATAAATCACTACTTTGTTCAAAAATTACGAAATTAACTGTTTCTGAAACTAGAAAGAGTCTACTTAATTTTAAAAATAAATCTAGAATTTTTGAACAATTTTTGATAATTAATTCGGGCCGATCAAAATACTGAGTCAAAACTGCAAGATTATCTTCTAGATCTAAATCCGAGTAGATCTTTCAAGAATCCTTTTACTTGTTAGTTTCTTTTGATATTTAAGGTACAATGGTGAGTTCTGAGGAAGTATCACCCACTTATCCTAACAAGAAGTTGTTGGAATCACTTACGACTAGCATGTCCGTAATGCTCGATGAGAAACTTGGAGCTTTGCAACTAAACCGAGCCATTCCGGAACCTATTCCTAATCAACAACAAGAAAGACCACGTAGGGATCCAAGGGCAGATGAAGGTACACGAGAATACTATAGCCATGCTTCTTCTTACGGAAGCCAAAGGAGCCGAAGGCGTGAAAGGGAATGACATGTTCCAAGAGATCCCTTTGGGGGATTAAAACTTACTATCCCTCCTTTTCATGGCACTAATAATCTTGATGCTTATTTAGAATGAGAAAAGAAAATTGAACTTGTTTTTATTTGTAGGCAATACACGAAGGATAACAAGGTCAAAGTCGCGGCCACCGAGTTTTATGATAATGCGCTAAGTTGGTGGGATCAACTCGTGACCACTCAGAGACGTGCCGGTGAATATTCCGTGGACACTTGGGAACAATTGAAAGCCATCATGAGAAAAAATTTGTGCCGAGTTACTACCACCGTGAACTTCACCAAAAGTTGAGAAATTTGGTTCAAGGATCCAAAACCATAGAAGAATATTACAAGGAAATAGAAACCTTGTTTTTAAGAGCCGATATCTGTGAAGATGGAGAGACGCTTATGTCTCGGTTCATGGGAGGTCTTAATCGTGAGATCCAAGACCGATTGGAAACTCTACACTATTTAAAGATCGAAGAAATGTTCCTCAAGGCCGTGATGTTCGAGCAACAAATCAAAAGGAAAAGTTCTAGGTCTAGTTTCGGATTATCTAAAACCGATTTTGTTTCGGGAAAACCAAGTTATCCAAAGGAAAAGAGATCCGATTTTCAAATTTAAGCCGTTCAACATGCCAAAACCCGCGGATGTAGATCTTAAGGGAAAAGCTAAAGAAGTTTCGAGGGCTAGAGATATTCAATGCTTTAAGTGTCAAGGACTTGGGCACTATGCAAGTGAATGCTCGAATAAAAGAATCATGATATTTAGAGATAATGGAGAAGTTGAGTCTGAAGATGAGAAGTCAGATAAGGATTCAATAGAAGACGGTATGGAAACCGCTATTAAAGTAGAGCTTCTAGTTGCTAGGAGATCGCTAAGTATCCTAACCAAAGACGAAGAACAAGTGCAAAGAGAGAATCTTTTTCACTCGAGATGCCTAGTCAAAGCCAAGGTATGTAGTTTAATTATCGATGGTGGAAGTTGTACTAACGTGGCTACTAGGACTATAGTTGAAAAGCTAGGTTTGGAAGTGTTTAAACACCCGAGACCGTATTCACTTCAAAGGTTCAATGATACGGGTGAGATGACCGTTAATGAACAAGTCAAGATGCCGTTCTCAATCAGCAAGTATGAGGATGAAGTTATATGCGATGTCTTACCGATGGACGCTAGTCATCTCTTGCTTGGTCGATCATGGCAATCCGATCGAAAGATGGTTCATGACGGGTTTACTAACCGACACAACTTTGAGCACCAAGGCTGAAAAACAACTCTCATTCCCATGACATCTTACGAGGTATATCTTGATAAAATCAAACTCAAAGGGAAGCAAGAGCAAGGTAATAAACCTAACTACCTTGCTATGACTAGTATAAGAAAAGAGGATCAACATTTTGATTCAAATTTATTTACCTCTTTGAATAAATTTAATTGTGCTTCTAACCCTCCACCGGTGCCACCGAGTGAATCTAAAATTTTGCAGGGAATAGGTGACGAGCAAAGGAAGGCTAAAGAAAATAGAGCACAAAACGTTGGCAAAGTTCTTGAGAAGTATTGAGCCGATTCAAGTGCCAAATACTTTGCTTATGATGGAAAAAGACTTTATATGTCTATAGAGTCGAGGATGAGGAGAAGACCGGTGCAACAATTCGAATTCAAGCCATTGACATTCCGGATCCACCAGAATTTCTTAAGAACTTTAAAATCATTTCAAATGGCTTTAATTTAATGATGGAACAATCTATTCCTGTTATTGATTTCCTATCATCTAACTTGGATTTTTCTTATTATTTTCATGGGTACAAATCAAGGAAAAGTATTGAGGGAGTGTTTGTGTTTGACTACTTCCGTGATATAAAGAAAGATACAAAGACACTTAACATTTTCCAAAGAGCTAACCATGAGAAGAAGGATGTTCTATCCAAAGATTTCAAAGAAAACAACCATGGAGCTAAAACTCTCATCAAGATTTTTGACAACGTCTACTATCCACTTAAATTTCCTATGATTTTACTATTTTACCTTCTTTGTAGTCTTTGGTTTAGGCTTATCCTCAGACTATGGAACCGTGGGGCGAGCATGTTTTTCTTTTACCAATATAAGGGTTAACTTGTTAAATAGTCATGAAAAAAAATTATAACTCAAAATTCAACTAAAAGCCCTAGATTAATTTGTCACATAGACTACTAAATTATAATAATGTGATAATGTGATAAGGTTGAAGTTATAATAAGACTCTAAATTGAATTACTAACCGAACTAAACAAGTGACTAAACCAAGAATAAACCAAACCAACTATACGTTTCTCTACTAGATTACTTCTATCCACCACATCCTCGTATAAGATAAATTTTATAACTAAAGTATGGTGGTGATGGTAGTAACTAAAAGATGATAATTCTAAGAAACAAAAAATGATTGGCTTATTCTTATTTCATAAAATTTACTTTGACATATGATCGTGGAAACTAGAAATTGAGTATGTGTGCTTTAGATGAAGAGAAATTCACATTAATAATCAACCAAATATATATATATATATATATATATATATAAAAGTTAATAACTAATCAAACCCATTAAAAATTTAAGGTTATTATTTACGGCGATCCATTGAGAGGTGAGAACTTGTATTGGAAAGACTGACGCGAATGAGTATAAACCAAACACGTGCTTGGCTTATGATAGGCGACTTCAACGAGATCACATGAAACCATGAGAAAGGAGGCGGGCGGAGGAGTGCATAAGATTCATTTATCCCGTTTCGAGTGATGCTAGATAATTGCGGGATGATCGATTTTCTATACACAGGTAACTCTTTTTCCTGGGTAGGATGTCGTCCTTGTGGTAAAGTAAAGTGCCGATTGGATAGAGCGGTTGGAAACGAAGAATGACACCACACTTTTTCCCACACTAATGTGGAGTACCTTAAACTATGGGGTTCATACCATTGACCAGTATTGGCCAAGATTAGAGCAAGGCCACAAATATTCAAAAAAAAAATTCGGTTTGATAAGAGATGGATAGGAAAACCAAGATTTAAGGAAGCAGTAGTTACAGGATGGAACCATCTAGACGGGATCCCAAATGCAAACTTCCATCAGAAGACTACTGTTTGTCGAAAAAATATCTCCAAAATGAAGAAAAATATACCAACTAATATAGCAAGACTTATTAAAGAACTAAAAGATGAGCTAAACCGAGCCTAAGTAGATGACACCTCCACTTTAAAGGAGATCGAAGTTATTAGGAGAAGATTGTGTATTGCATTTCGTGAGGAGGAACAATATTGGTTCCAAAAAAGTCGGAACCAATTGTATAAAGAAGGAGATCAAAATACAAATTTCTTTCATGCTTCTGAAAAACAAAGAAGGGCAAGAAACCGAATAATTCGTCTGAAAAATCGAAATGGGGCTTGGGCGGTAAGCGCACCTGCAATCGAGAGGGTGGCGACACAATACTTCGATGAATTCTTCACAACTTCTAGCCCACATGACCATGATCTTTCACTCTGGTTTATCACCGAGAAAGTCTCCGATACAACTAATCAGAACCTATTAAAAGAACCCACATAAGAGGAGATTAAAAAGGATTTGTTCGATATAAACCCAGATAAGACACCGGGACCCGACGGCATGACGAGCATATTTTATAGGAGATTTTGGGAAAGTACTGGCCAAGATATAATTAAGCTAGTTCAGAGCTTCTTCTCCTCTGGGAGTTTTGACCCAAGGTTGAACCAGACCAACATTTGTCTGATACCGAAGAAGAACAAACCTAAGGAAATGTCTGAATTCCGACCTATTAGCCTATGTAACGTAAGCTATAAGATCATCTCTAAGCTCATGTGTAAAAAGCTAAAGGAAGCATTCACGAATTTAATATCGGAGACATAATAAGCCTTTATGGCTAGACGACTAATCACTGATAATATCTTACTTGCCCAAGAGAACTTCCATGCATTACGCACTAGTGGAATGTGCAAATCTACATTTATGGCAATCAAAACAGAGATGAGCAAAGCATATGATTGAGTGGAATGGGGTTTTCTAAAGGCATTTATGTTAAAGATGGGTTTTGCAGAGAAATGGGTTGAACTACTAATGTTCTGTATTTCGTCGGTCTCACACCAGATTATTATTGACGGTGACACAAAGGGTCGAATAAAGCCTTCGCGAGAACTCCGCCAAGGAGACCCCCTTTCACCTTTCTTGTTTATAATATGTACAGAGGCTCTAATATCCCTCTTAAAAGGGGCGAAAGAAGAGAAACAAATTACTGGTTTGCAAGTTGCGAAAGCGAGCCCACTGGTTTCGCAGACGATAGCCTCTTTTTCTGCAAGGCTGATGTCCTGCAATGTGCAGAACAATTATTGAACCCACTCAAGTCATCTATCACCTTCGGGAACAAGGTCCCCATCCAACTTCGAAGAGAGATCAAAAGGGCTTGTGCTATAAGAAACGAAGGAGGCATGGGCATGTATTTAGGGTTAACTGAACAGATATGTGGATCTAAAAAGAATTTTTTTGCTTATGTTCAGGACAGACTGAATAACCGTATCAATGCTTGGTCCGCCAAATTCCTTTCCACTGGGGGGAAAGAGATCTGAATTAAATATGTAGTGCAAGCTATTCCGACATATGTTATGTCGTGTTTCCTACTACCACATTGCGTAACAGACAAGATTAAGAGTGTTATTTCTACATTTTGGTGGAGAAAAAACAAGATAGTAGAGGACTCGACTGGATTGCATGGGATACAATTTGTAGCCCACATTTTGCTTATGGTCTCCCGATCACACATATGGGCTCGACCTCCATTCCTTCTCTTACTCGTGATTTACAGTTATCAAATGTTTTACATGTTCCTGCTATGGAAAAGAACTTGATTTATGTCTACAAGCTATGTGTTGATAACAATGTCTCAGTTAATTTTGATCCTTTGGCTTTTCAGGTGAGGGATCTAAGCTCGGGGGCACAAGTCAAAACGGGAAAAGCTAAAGATGGTTTGTATGAGTGGTCGAGGGATTCTTCCAAATTTGTTTCTCCTTTCCGTGCTTTTGCAAGTTTTAAGACTTCTTTTTCTGATTGGCATTCTCGTTTGGGTCATCCCCATGTTGAGCTCTTGAATAAGAGAATTTTGAGGTTTGCATTACCTTTATCCAATAAAAATTCCTCTACTTTGTTTTGCAAATCTTGTTCTATTCACAAAAGTCATAAAATTCCTTTTGGAGAAAACACCATTCGTTCCTCCAAGCCACTTGAGCTTCTTTATTCTGATGTATGGACATCTCCTACTCATTCGTTTGACGAATACAAGTATTACCTAATCTTGGTTGATCATTATACAAGATATACTTGGTTTTATCCGTTAAAGAAGAAGTCTCAAGTGTTTGATACTTTTGTTAAATTCAAAGCTCTTGTGGAAAATAAATTTAAAACCAGAATTATCACTTTCTATTATGATAATGGTGGTGAATTCATGGCTATGTTGGGTTTTTTATCCTCTCAAGGAATTTCTCATTTTACAACTCCGCCGCATACACCGGAACATAATGGGCTTTCTGAACGTAAGCATAGACATATAGTTGAAATAGGGCTTGCTATGCTTTCACATGCTTCTATGCCCGTTATGTTTTGGTCTTTTGCTTTTGCCACTGCGGTTTATCTTATCAATCGTCTTCCTTCTTCCGTTCTTCAGTTTGAAACCCCTTATAAGTCCTTGTTTGGGTGTCTTTGTTTTCCTTGGTTACGACCTTATACAACAAATAAATCTAAACCACGTTCTTCTCCTTATGTTTTCTTGGGGTACTCTCTCATGCAAAGCGGGTATTTTTGCTATGATCCTAGTCGTGCACGTCTCTTTGTGTCACATCATGTTGAATTTTATGAGCACTTTGTTTCCTTTCTCATCTTCAAAGGACTCTTTGCCTCCTTTTGTTTTTGAAAATAACGACACGACTATTCCCTCCTCTGTTTTTCCTTTTTCTTGATCACTCAAACCATCTATTACACCAACTTCCCCTAGCGGAGATTCCTTGCCTCCTACGTCGAATGAATCTCCTGTTTCATCTCCACCAGAATTTTGTGATGCTTTAGATTCTGTTCAACATACAACAATAGAGGAAGATGGTATTACTCTACCAAATTCTCCATTGGTTGCCTCTACCAAGTTAGATACCAAGGAAATAGTATCTACTTCATCTTCTGTGCCTGTTAATACTCACTCGATGAAAACGCGTGCCAAAAATCATATTGTTAAACCATGCACTAAGATGACTTTTGTTGCTGTCGCCAAAGCTAAAGATAAAGCTAAGTCTTTCACCGATATTGAGCCGAACACGTTCGGAATTGGCCGTTGCGTCAACTTGATGAAAACAACGCGTTCTTCCAAGGTCATCTTAAAGAACTTGTTTATATGGAGCAGCCTCCTGGTATCGTTAATCGTGAGAAACCTGATCATGCTTGTAAGTTGAACAAAGCAATCTACGGTTTAAAGTAGGCTCCTCGTACTTGGTACAATGAGCTCCGTACGTTTCTTCTACAAAATGGCTTTGTCAATTCTCTAGCCGACACTTCGCTCTTTGTTCTTCTCTTTCAAGGCACGGTTATGTTTCTCTTAGTCTATGTGGATGATATTATCATGACAAGAAATTGTCCTACTCGTGTTCAAAAATTTATTGAGCTTTTTGGTGAACGGTTCTCTCTTAAAGATCAAGGTCCTCTCAGTTATTTTCTTGGTCTAGAGGTATATCGCACTGCTTCTGGTCTAAAGCTCACTCAAACAAAGTACATTAATGATATTTTGCGTCGTGTTAACATGTTAGATGCTAAGTCTATTGCCACTCCCATGGCTGATAAGCCACCTCTTACCAAGCATTGTGGCACGTCCTTAAGTGATCCCACCGAGTACAGAATGGTCATTGGTAGTCTTCAATATATTCTTCTGACGCGCCTTGACGTTGCTTTCGCTGTCAATAAGCTTGCTCAATATATGGATTGTCCTTCGACAGAACATTGGTCTGCTGCTAAACGTGTGTTGCGATATCTCTGTGATACTCGTGATCATGGTCTTTTCTTCTCTTCCAACAATCCCACACACCTTCATGCTTATTCCGATGCTGATTGGGCTGGCGATAAAGATGATTACACCTCTACGAGAGCTTATCTTGTGTATCTTGGGAAACATCTTATATCTTGGTCTTCGAAGAAACAACCAACTGTTGCTCGCTCTTCTACGGAAGCTGAATATAGGTTTGTTTCTTTTACTGCTTCCGAAGTTCAATGGATACAATCTCTTTTAAGTGAAGTTGGTGTTTCTCTCTCTAAACCGCCGGTTATCTATTGTGACAATGTTGGTGCTACTTATCTTTGTGCTAATCCGGTTTTCCATTCACGGATGAAATATTTGGCAGTGGACTATCACTACATTCGTGGTCTTGTTCAATATGGGTTCTTCGTGTGGCTCATGTTTCTTCCGCTGATCAACTCACTGACGGTCTTACCAAGCCTCTTCCGCGAGCTCGATTCATGCCTCTTACAAACAAGATTGGTCTCAGCTATGCTAGTCCATCTTGAGGGAGCATGTTGGGATATTCTCCATATCTTTGTATATCAAATGTTTCCTTTCTTGATTCTCTCTATACTTGTATACCTCTTTTAATAATAAGATCGGGAGACCACCCAAAAGTTGGGTGGCTTAGGATTTCGTAATCTTCATGATTTCAATATAGCTCTCCTTGCAAAACAACTATGGCGCCTTATCCAATACTCCTCATCCTTCTTAGCTCGTGTCTTGAAAGGAAGATATTTTAGATGTACTGATCCATTGGGAGACAAAGAGGCTCGTTCCCCATCGTTTGGTTGGACAAGTATCATGGCGGCCAAACTACTTCTAAAGCAAGGCCTTAGGAAAACCTTTGGCTCGGGATCCTCCACATTAGTTTGGAATGATCCAAGGATCCCAGATATTCTGGCTCACCCCGCGAGATCACTCCTGGGAGTAAATAATCATGATCCGCTACTTAGGGTTTGTGCTCTAATTAAGGGAGATGCGAGAGAATGGGATATACCTCTGATTAGAGAGTTAGTCCATCCCGAGGATATTCTTTTAATCCTAGGAATGAGGTCTAGACGTAATTACATAGCAGATGGGTATGCATGGAGTTATATGCCCTCGGGTACCTACACCGTTAAATCAGGATATACACTTGCTAGCAACATAAGACGCTCTAGAGAACCCCCAATAGTTTTTGAACCAAGTATTACTTGTCTGTTGAGCCAAGTATGGAAGACTCGAGCGTCGGGCAAGCTACGTCATTTCATGTGGTAAGCTCTTTCTGGTTGTGTTCCAACATACCAAAGACTTACCTACAAACATATGGGAACATACATGACATGCCCACGTTGTGGTTCACCAGAGAAACGATTAATCACCTACTCTTTGAATGCCCACCAGCTTTACAAGTTTGGGCGCTTTCGGACTTCCTGTCCTCTCGGGGTCTCTTCCCGAGTTCCTCATTATTCCGAAATATGGACTTCCTATTTTGGAGAACTAACGAGATCGGTTTATCCGAGTCCCAAAGGGATTTGTTCCCTTCGATCATAATGATCCCCAACTCTCAATATGTCAGATCGATGCATCTTTGGTTAATCACGAGCCGGTCAGTGGACTTGGGTGGTGCCTAAGAGACTACACAAGCCTTATCACTTAGGGTATGAGAGGATGTAGACGAAGCATCTCGGCACTTCATGCTGAGTTCGATGGTCTACTTTGGGCGACGGAGTACATGAACGGGAGAAGGCTATCAATAGTGAGGATTGAGACGGATTGTGCAAGTCTAATTTCTATGACTACGCATCCACTAGATTGGCCATCTTTCAGTGCAGAGCTTGACTCGTTCAAGATGTTAAAACAACACTTTATATCTTTTAGCTTAGTTCATATTCCACGTAGGGATAATGTATGTGCCGACTCCCTAGCAAAACGAGCTCGAACCCGTAATTATGTATTTTCTCATGTAAGTCAGACATTTCCGTTTGGGGTTGTTCGCGTGGAAAACCGTCCAAACGTAAACACTTGATTTAATATATAGTGATCTTTGACACACACACAACAAAAAAAAAAAAAAAAACTTAAGGTTACTCATGTCTGCATTTTTGGTTAAATTCCTAATCATTTGTTTGCCTAACCCTTAGATGAATATATTGAAAAAGTAAAACGAAACAGAAAATCTAATCATTAAAAAAAAAAAAGTTTATCATGAATATAGAGAAAAAAATAAACTAGCATATGTTGCCACGTCGAGAGAGGTCTCCTTCACGCTTGCCTCTTTGAGATCTTTGTATCGATCTGTGCTACACTCATGTCAATTGGATCTTGGAACTGCAAATTACTAATGGCACAAAGAAAAAACGAAACTAAACCAACAAAGAGTCGTTGCAAATTCGTCTCAGCCATTGGAAACACAACGGTAGAAGCCCCGAGTAAACAACAATAAGGAATTCCATAGTTTTCTCTCTGCCGTAGAATCGTAAGAAGAATCAGGATATGAAGATAAGCAGATACACAAATCACC
Organism: Draba incana; assembly: GCA_963576765.1. Classification (NCBI taxonomy): domain Eukaryota; kingdom Viridiplantae; phylum Streptophyta; class Magnoliopsida; order Brassicales; family Brassicaceae; genus Draba; species Draba incana. The sequence goes on from OY755202.1 coordinate 43,827,231, forward strand.
GGAACATAGAGATTCCGTACAGATCTGAGCGGCTCTTTACACGCGACGAAGAAAGTCAAAGAGGCCACGTAACAGACCGAGATAAAGCAGGTCCGGAGGATAGGATATTGGATCGGCGCTTGTGGCTCGTTGCTTCGACAGTATCGGATGTACAGAGCGACGGAGACGAGGTAGACGACGGCGAACGATTGGATGAGGTAGAGATTGTCGACCAAGGTTGGGATTTCGCTTCGGGAGAGAGAGTAGACTAAGGAGGATACAGTTGCGACGGCTAAGCAAAGAAGAGACGTTCCTCCAAGGTTGTTAACGAAAGGAGCGTATAAACCGAGCAACGCATCGAATCTGTGGATTAGAGTCGCCATTGGAGAAAGAGAAGAGATACGATTTGAGACTAGAAATTCCGAAATTTGATTTGGTTTGTTTCGATTAATTATCCTTTCTTTTTTTTTTTTTTTTTTTTTACGGATTTATAGCTTAAACCCTTGAGAAATTTGTGAAAAGAAATAATTTCCAAAGTAATTTTCCAATTGGACGATTTTGTTTTGTTATCCAGTTGCTTCATTAACTTTTTCTTTTCTTAGCTTTTGTGAACACCATTTAATTTCCAATTTCTCAATCCAGATTCTTCTTAGCCTTATTCCAGCTCTGATTTTGGGATTTATTATTTTACGGATAATATTGAATTATTGAATCAGTTCTTTAATTGGGTTTGAAGAATAGTCCTATTATTTCTTGTAGTCTAAGCTGAATTATACTCAAAGGTCTAGGAGTTGCTGGATGTAGCTTGTTACTTGTAGTCTTATCATGATCAGTAGTGCTACTGACTGTTAGTGACTGCATCACACCTATCTTGTTCTCGAGATATTGATGTATATGGAACTTTAGATACTCGAATTAATAATGTCTTTTATTCAGTTGGTTGTAGCTTAACTATGAATGTCCACTATAAAATATGGCAACTGTAGTGAGTTTGCATGGACCATACATCATGGAGCAGCCATGATTTTAGCTAGCTGACCTCTAAAGCCGTGTTTGGTATTCTGAATATGCTAAAATTTTATGTAAACCAAGATATTTGTTAAGAGTTAAGGCCCAACTAAACAACTTACAAATGCGTTCCTTGAGATTATTGATGCTTACGGGTTAGTTCAACTTCTGAGCATTACCTGGTTTAATTCACGTCGTTATACGAACACGATTTAGAATAACTGGTTGCTTTCTAACAAAGCTGAACTTTCTTCATCCCGCATCTTGATTTGGAAGAAATCGTTGACTTCCTTTGTAACATCCGCTCCAGTTACTGATTTGATTTGATCGCCGCTTTAAATTCTTTATCAGACACCTCACGGGTTAAAGACTCGCAGAATAATTCTCTTTGAATATATAAAATGTCACCATATTTTGCTTGAGAATAAGGCAAATTCCAGTTGTATTTCCAGCATTTAGTTTGGTGTTTCCTCGACATTTTGCTAACGATTTTATGTAATCCCGAATTTAGTCTGTAATTCGAGGGAGGATAACGTATTTGCAAGAATGTTAGACCTTAAGAAGGGGTAGACATAATGCCTCAGCCAATGTTAATCCTCCAAGCTATTAACAAAAGAATATTCCCTCCGTTTCACTTTAAATGTTGTTTTGTAGAGATTTTTTTTTATTTTTATTTGAAGTGTTATTTTCAATTTTTTATGCGTTGTGCTTTTGTTGTTTTTAACTGTTTGAATTCTTTGGGATTGTATTTTTTTATTGGTTGAATCGTATTGGAAATGATGATAAAACATGTTTTGTTTAAAAAAAATAAATAACTAAATGATTACTTAATATGTGTGCAAATACCTAAACTACAGCTAATAAGAAACAGAAACAGAGCGAGTATAGCTTAAAAGCACCAAAATAGAGGGTAAGTTATCGAATCCATCCTTTTGTTACATATGCTTTGAATTTCTTTACTTGCAAAAAGCCTGTTATCAAAACGAAAATATTTATTTGGAGCATAATATGTGAAAACAAATCCATGAATCATTGCATGGCTTTAACGGCTGCGACCACATTGATGAAGATTTTCTCTAATGGCTTCTCTAGAGTGAAGACTCTCCTGCGTGTCTCTCTCTCCTCCAGGCCTCAAGCTCCTTCCACTCCTTCATTGACATTCGTATCCCAAGTGTATCATGTGATGAACTATCAACCGTAGCAAGGGGAGGAGGAGGTGGAGTTTGGAACTGCAGATTACTAATGAGACACAGAAAATACACGACCAAACTGACAAAGAATCGTTGCAAGTTTGTCTCAGCCATTGGAAACATAACGGAGCAGCTGACGAGTAAACAACAGAAGGGAATTCTGTTAACTATGTCCCTAGACCACCTCTACTCAATCAATATGGCAGGAAGAACAAGAAGGCCTGAGGTTTATCCAGTCACTTGAAGGCCCATTAATCATCATGTTCTAGAATCATCCTGAAGTAGTATCTTTCTTGGATCAGCTGCAATGGTCATTTGTTAAGGATAAGGTCATGACACATCTTTCTTGGATCAGCTGCAACGGTCATTTGTTAAGGATAAGGTCATGACACGTCAAAAGCACACAGCTGGTGCAACAACCTTGAGTCGTATTTTCTCTTTTAAAAGAACGGTCTTTGTCTTTTGTGATGGGGATCGAGAGTGATCATTTGAGTGAGTTGTAATAGGAAAAGGAGAGTAAGGGTCTCCTAGAATATCCCTCCTATCTTTGTTTTCCTTGTATTGAGTTCGGGAAATTTAGTGAAAGTTTGTTTATTTACATCAAATCTGAGAGTTTACAGTTTTAAACCTATCAATTTGGTATCAGAGCGTCTTCTTTCTCTGAGACATGGGTTCAACCACTCCTCTTTCACCACCAGCTCAGGATACTCCTCTGGAGCCATCTCCTGCAATCTCTGACATCGCTGGACCAGCGCCGGAAGTACTCTCAGAACTGCTTATCGCGTTTCGACAGGAGATGAAGGAATAGGCGGCCGGAAGGAAGGAACAAGCGGCCGATACGAAACATTTCTGGGCTACTCTTGAGCAGCTTTCGTTAACCGGAAATAGAAGTTCCTCTCAAGGCGTCTCCTTGATAACTGGTTATCACGAGTCGAACAATTTTTTGATGTAGGGTATTACACCGAGCGTCAGAAACTTGAAGAGGTCCGATGTTGCTTTACCGGACTTGCCTTCGACTGGTACCTTTGGCAAAAAGATAGAGACCCATTTTTCAGCTGGGCTCAGATGAAACAAAGAATCATCATTCGATTCTCCCCCGATGGAACCACGAGGTCAGGCGAACAGCTGATTACACTCCGGCAGACCGGCATAGTAGAAAACTATTGTAACGAGTTCATCTCCCTCGCCATTCACGCACCGATTATCCCTGAACACTTGCTAGAGCTCACCTTCATGGCAGGTCTCTCTGAAGAAATCGAAACACGGGTTAGATCTTTCAAACCCACAAACCTTCTAGAGATTATGGAAATCACGTTAATGGTGGATCTCTGGCCAGAGACATCGGGAATCTCTACCGGCGGCTCTCAGATCGGACCCCAACATGGTAACAAAACGGGCCACTCAAAATAATCAGGCCCATCTCAGTTATCTGGTTCAAAACAGAGTAATGGGCCAAACTCTCAGCCCAACAACAACAATCTGGGTCCTCGTTCGTACACAACACAGAGAGATGGCGACTCATGAAACCTTAATGTGGCCGCATCTCCACCGACCTCCTTCCGTCGTCTCTCCCCGGCAGAAATCGCCCACTACAAGGCAGAGGGGCTTTATTTCTGGTGCGGGGAGAAGGGTCACAGTCGGTTACAGTATCCCAAAAAAGAATTCAATCTCCTGGTTCGTTATGATGATGGTTTTGAGATAACCTTCGACGATGAGGAAGCAACCATAGAAGAGAAAATCGAAGAGGCGATTCCAGAACTCGCCGAGCTTTCTCTTCACTCTCTGGCCGATCTATCCTCTCCAAAGACGATGAAGTTAGAAGGCACCATCCAATCAGTCACGGTGGTAGTAATGATCGACAGTGGTGCCACCCATAATTTCATTCTGGAAGGGGTTAGATCAAAACTGCAATTACCTCTCGAACTAACGGCTGGCTATGGAGTGGTAATGGGAACAGGGTCTACAGTTTCTGGTACCACGATATGTCGCCCTGTGAAGCTAGTCCTCCAAGGATTCTCAATCCTGACAAGCTTCTTGCCGCTTCCATTAGGAAGTGCAGACATTATCTTGGGTATGCAGTGGCTCGAAACATTGGGCGACATGACTGTCAATTAGAAGAAGCAACGCATGGGCTTCCGGTATCAGGGTCATGAAGTGGTCCTGCAAGGCAATCATAGCCTCTATTACCCACGGTACTGCAGAGGCAGAGAACATGCCATTATTCTGGAGATAGGCAAAGGCCCGGTGAGTGTCCGTCATTTCCGTTACCCTCAGGTCCAAAAGGCAGAGATTGAGAGACAAGTAGCAAGCATGCTAGCTGTAGGGATTATTCGTGACAGTTGCAGCCCTTTCTCAAGTCCGGTCTTATTGGTCAAGAAGAAAGACGGCAGTTGGCGCTTTTGCGTCGATTACAGGGCGCTCAAAAGGTTACAGTGTTGGATAAGTACCCAATCCCGTTGATAGACCAACTTTTGAATGAATTACACGGTTCACCAATGTTTTCCAAGATCGATTTACGCTTTGGGTACCACCAGATTTGAGTAACAGCGGAAGACATCCCGAAAATGGCTTTCAGAACACATGAGGGCCACTACAAGTTTCTCGTAATGCCGTTTGGCCTCTCTAACGCTCTTGCTACCTTCAAAGAAGTTATGAACACTATTTTCAAGCCTTTTCTGTCAGGTTTGTGTTAGTTTTTTTTGACGATATTCTGGTCTACTGTAAGGATCAAGTTGAGCATAGTAAGCACCTCAAAGCAGTGTTGCAAGTCCTGGAACAGCAACATCTATTTGCCAATGGAAGGAAATGTCAATTTGGCACAGGCGAAATCGAATACTTGGGCCACATCATATCAGCTCAGGGAGTTGCAGCCGACTCTAAGAAAATTCAAGCAATGGTGGAATGGCCTGAACCAAGGAACATCAAAGGTTTGTGAGGGTTTCTTGGACTCACTGACTATTACAGAAAGTTTGTAAAGCAGTATGGAGACATAGCTAGATCCTTAACAGCTCTCCTCCGAAAGATCAATTCCAATGGAGCCCTGAAGCAGCTCAAGCTTTTCATCGTCTCAAAACGGCTATGACCACAGTTTCGGTGTTGGCCATGGCTGATTTCAGTACCCTGTTTGTGATTGAATCTGACACATCCGGCACAGGTCTGGGCGCAGTTCTTATGCAGAAGCAAAGACCACTTGCATACTTCAGTCAGGCGCTCACTGAAAGACAGAAGATAAAATCTGTCTACGAAAGGGAGTTGATGGCCATAGTCTTTGCCATTCAGAAGTGGCGTCATTACTTGCTTGGCCGCAAATTTCTGGTAAAAACTGATCAAAAATGCCTTAAATTTTTGCTAGAGCAAAGGGAGATTAATATGGAATACCAGAAATGGCTCTCCAAGATTCTAGGTTTCGAGTTTGATATTCAGTATAAACCAGGCCTTGAGAATAAGGCGGCGGATGCCCTGTCTAGGAAAGACATTGTGCTTCATCTGTTTGCCATTTCAGTTCCTTCGGCTATACAGTTGTCTGGAATAGATGAGGAGATAGCTCAAGACCCTGAGCTACATAAGCTAAAACGGGAACTGTTGTTGGATGCAGCTGCTCACACCGATTACTCAGTTGTGCAGGGAAGGTTACTCAGGAAAGGCAAGTTGGTTGTGCCAACCTCATCCCGATTGGTAGGCACTATTCTTCATGAATTCCATGATGGTAAAATGGGAGGTCATGGTGGTGTTCTCAAGACCCATAAAAGAATTTGTGAATTGTTCTTTTGGAAAGGAATGCTTACCGACATCAGGAACTACGTGGCAGCATGTTTGGTGTGTCAGAGACACAAATACTCAACCCTTGCTCCTGCGGGTTTACTCCAGCCACTTCCTATTCCAGTGCAGATTTGGGAAGACATTGCCATGGATTTCATTGAGGGTCTACCCAAGTCTGATGGTTTCGATGTGATCATGGTAGTCATTGACCGACTTTCGAAGTACGCTCACTTTATCCCCCTCAAACACCCTTTTGAAGCTACAACGGTTGCTCTGGTCTTTATACAGGAAGTGGTCAAGTTGCATGGTTATCCCTAGACCATTGTTTCTGACAGGGACAAGCTCTTTACTGGGAAATTTTGGGGTGAATTGTTTCGGCTAGCTGGCACATAATTGAATTTTAGCACCGCCTACCACCCTCAGTCCGATGGTCAGACAGAGGTCACCAGCAGAGGCTTGGAAACATACCTCAGATGCTTCGCTAGCGAAAAACCAAGAACTTGGTCCTCCTTTCTTCTGTGGGCAGAACTCAGCTACAATACGTCTTTTCATTCAGCAATCAAAATGTCTCCATTCAAAGTTATTTTTCGGAAGGGAACCTCCTGCTCTGCTCCGATATGAAAATGGGTCTACGTCCAATGCTGATTAAGAACTTAGGCTTCAAGAAAGAGACGCCATGCTTACTCTTCTCAAGCAGAAGTTGCTCAAGGCTCAACATATAATGAAACAGCAAGCCGATTCTCATCGCAGGAATGTGGAATTCCAAGTTGGTGACCAAGTGTTTCTTAAGCTCAAACCGTATCGTCAACATTCCCTAGCCAGAAGGGTTAATGAAAAGCTTGCAGCTAGGTACTATGGATCTTACACTGTGGACGCTAAGATCGGTCCAGTGGCTTATAAGCTAAAGCTTCCACCAGGGACAAAAATCCATCACACCTTCCATGTTTCTCAGCTTAAAGCAGCTGTTGGGAGCAACTTGGTACCACTAGAGCTGCCTGCACAGTTAACAGACGAGGGAATCTTATGTGCTGCTCCAGAAAAGGTCTTGGCCGAGAGAATCAACAGTTCATCAGGACAACCAGAACTCTTGATCAGGTGGAAAGACCTTCCTAATCACGACTGCATGTGGGAATGGAAAGGGGTAATTCAGAACCAATTCCCTGACTTTGACCTTGAGGACAAGGTCAATTTCGAAGAAGGGGCCAATGTTAACTATGTCCCTAGACCACCCTCTACTCTATCAATATGGCAGGAAGAACAAGAAGGCCTGAGGTTGATCCAGTCACTTGAAGGCCCATTAATCATCATGTTCTAGAATCATCCTGAAGTAGTATCTTTCTTGGATCAGCTGCAACGGTCATTTGTTAAGGATAAGGTCATGACACGTCAAAAGCACACAGCTGGTGCAACAACCTTGAGTCGTATTTTCTCTTTTAAAAGAACGGTCTTTGTTTTTTGTGATGGGGATCGAGAGTGATCATTTGAGTGAGTTGTAATAGGAAAAGGAGAGTAAGGGACTCCTAGAATATCCCTCCTATCTTTGTTTTCCTTGTATTGAGTTCAGGAAATTTAGTGAAAGTTTGTTTATTTACATCAAATCTGAGAGTTTACAGTTTTAAACCTATCAAATTCTATAGGTTTCTCTTTGCCGTAGAATCGTTAGAACAATCAGGATGTGAAGATACGCAGATACGCAAATCACCGGAGCGTAGACACTCCAAACAGATTTAAGCGGCTCTTTACACGCTAGGAAGAGTGACAAAGAGGCGACGTAACAACACGAGATAAAGAAGGTCTGGGGGATGGGAATTTGAATCGGCCCTGGAGGTTGTGGCTCGTTGCTCTGACAGTATCGGATGTAGAGAGCGACGGAGACAAGGTAGACGAGGGCAAACAATTGGATGAGGTAGAGATTGTCGACGAAGGTTGGGATTTCGCTGCGGGAGAGAGAGTAGACAATGGAGGATACAGTCGCGACGGCTAGCCAAAGAAGAGACGTACCTCCAAGGTTGTTAACGAAAGGACCATACAAACCGAGTAGAGTCACACCATTGGAGAAAGAAAAGAGACGATCGGAGAAACCCTTAACAAATTGAATTCCAAAAGCTTGTGTTTGTTTCGATTAATTATCTCTCTTCTAGCACACGTATTTATAGCTTAAACCCTTAACAAATTTGTTAAAAGGAAATTGCCTTATTCTAAACTATATAGGAAAAAACTTCATAATTTCCAAATTACAACAAATAATTTTCTAATTGCACGATTTGTTTTGTTTTCCAATTGCTTCATTAACTATTTCGTCTTCTTCTTTGGTTTAGGCGTTTTCAGTTTTCCTGTTTATCCTTGTTTTATTGGGTTTGTATCAAGATGATACTGAAGAATGCAGTGGAATGGATTATCCTTGTTTTATTTGGTTTCGTCTGGTTTCTCCATTGTAATCAAATGCTATTCAAGTATAATAGTCTTATTGGTTCTTGTACGGTTTAAGCTGAATTATACTCAAAGGTCTAGGAGTTATTGGATGTAGCTTAGTGACTTGTAGTTTATATATACACTTTGGTTACTACACTAATAATATGGTTTCCGTAGTACAACTTTTACATGACGATACAAAATCCAATTTTTTCACTTGTGTTTCGGCAGACAAGTCTTTGGTTGTTCCGAGCAACATGAGGAGATGATGGATCTTTCAACGTTAAAGTGTATTATACTCTAATTAATATGCTAAATTTTGTTGTAACCAAGATATTTGTGAAGACTAAGCTAACTTTTTCCCCTCTTGCATGATCTGCTATTATTTACTTGCAAATGAAATTCATCTACAGCTTATGCACAGATTCATGATGTCCTACAGCTCGCCACCTCCGACAGTGGAGACGGTAGATTTCATGTAATGCAAGCGGTTGGATCACCTCCCACCTATTTCAGAATAAACAAACTTACAAATTCGTTCTAGGAGATTATCGATGCTTACGAGTTAGTTCCATTTATGAGCATTACCTGGTTCTTTTGTAATGTTCCATGACTCACGGAATAATTCTCTTTGAATATGTAAAATGGCATCATAATTTGCTCTCAAGAATTGGATAAGGCAAATTCTAGTTCTATTTCAAGTTGTTCAATTGTCTCTGCAACATTTAGTTTCGTGTTCTTTTTCAAAAAAAAAACATTTAGTTTCGTGTTTCTTCGACATCTTGCTAACAATTTTCTGTATTCTTGAATTCAGTCTGTAATTCGAGGGTTTGATCTCATGTTTGGTGATTTCCAACCTTTTGTTACAAATTCTTTGAATTTCTTTACTTGCAAATGCATTTTGTCAAAACGAAAACATTTATTTGGAGCATTTTCTGTGAAAACAATTCAAGAATCATTGAATGGCTTTAACGGCTGCGGACACGTCGTGAAGATTTTCTCTATTGGCTTCTTTAGAGTGAAGACTTTCAGTGTGTCTCTTTCTCCTCCACGCCTGAAACTCCTTCCACTCCTTCCTTGACATTTATATTCCGATTAGATCATGTGGCGAACTATCAACCGTAGAAAGGGGGAGAGGAGGTGGATTGTGAACCTGCATATTACAAAGAAAAACTGTGACCAAAACGACAATGATTCGTTGAAAGTTTGTCTCAGCCATTGGAGACACAACACGAATAACCGCGAATAAACATCCTTTGGAAATTCCATAGTCTTCTCTCCAACGCAAAATCGCAAGAACAATCAGGACGTGAAGATAAGCAGATACGCAAACCACCGGAACGTAGAGATTGCGTACAGATCTAAGCGGCTCAAAACACGTGAAGAAGAATCCCAAAGAGCCAACGTAATAGCCTGTATAAAGGTAAACGAGCGCCAACAATTGGATCACGGATAGATTGTCGATGAGGGTAGGGATTTTTGCTGCACGAGAGAGAGTAGACTCCAGAGACTACGGTCGCTACGGCTTGACAAAGAAGAGACGCATCTCCAAGCTCGTTAACGAAAGCTTCATAGGAGTCCGAAAACTCATTGATAAGCAGATCTTATAAATAAGGTTACCTATAAACTTATTGACATAGATTTCTCTAACCGTGAGTAAGTTTTTTAGATAACCTTATTTATAGGCTCTGCTAATTTATGGATTTATTGGATTATTGGATTAAATTCAAGATTATGCTTGTTTAAAAATATTTCTTGTACAGTGAACTACTTACTACAAAGGCTGGGGAATGGAGTAAAAATGTTTTGTTTTGTTTTGTTCAGTGGCTGATAGAGATTTTGTACCTTTGATGTCCAAGTGAGTTGCAACAATTGTCATGTTTCAATTTCTTTTGTCATCAGATTGTGATGCAATTTCAATGCCCTCAGAGGCTTTTTGATTTCCAAATGTGTGAAATAGTGAATTGCAATTGTATAATAGAATTGGTATTGTTATACGGCATTTGAACTTCCCATCCTTATTATACTTGGATAAAGTTTAACTAACATGAGAAAGAAAAAAATATAACTTGTTGTTTAAGAATTGATCTTTAGATTCCAATTCAACTTTGAGGTTTAAATCTTTTAGAGAATCAAAAGCAGTAAAGAACACACGAAGTGATAACCGAGTTCCCCGTCTTTTGGGTACCTCTCGGCTGGGATCTCTTATCCCAGAACATCCACTATGATCAAAAGAATGTTACAAATCAAGCCACCTTATAACCTTAGTGCTTATCTTTGTTATAGGTTCGATTACACAAAACAAGAAGAGAAATAAGAATAAAGGAGAAGGAGATACATCTGATGAGAAGAACTCAGTGAATCGATGACTTTTGATGATGATTCCGATCAACAAGTCGCCGAAGATAATTGCATTCTCCGATCTGACGATCTTCTCTCTCTAACTTCTCTTTGATTTGCTCTCTTATTCTCTCTCTAGGTCTTGCTCTATTTTTCCTCTGTAATCAATCTTATCCCCGTAACAGACTTTGCAACAAAATCTTTATATAAGGAAAGAGATGAGTCAACTCCCAGTTGACTAAGGATTAAACCTTTAATGGGCTTCGGCAAAACAAACCCGGCCCATATGGCCTTTTAGTGATTGACCCAAACCAACTCACAAACTCCACCTGTTTGGTCACATCACGATTCCACCGCCGAAAAAACCCTAATCCAATCTCTCTCCGCCATAGTGGTATCTGAGGCGACGCTCCTCCTCTGTCGCTACTCTGCCGGCTTCGTCCTCGCTCGCCGGAATCCCAGAATTCCTCATATAAGCCTCCATCATCTTAAGCTATCTCCTTTAGTTAGACTTTGCTTTTGAGAAACCATTTCGCAATTGAAACCAAAAAACCCTTTCAGCTTCATACGAATCCAAAACCCAGATCTTCTTCAAGCTTCCGCTGCTACTAAGATCTTCGTCTTCAAGCTTCTCCATGTAATTTTCATAACCCTTTAAGCTTCCATAGATTCAAAACTCTATCTCTTAATTTTTCAAATTTTGAATCATAACCTTTCTACTTCTGATGTAGAAAACTCTCCACCTGGAACCGATGATTGCTTCATCAAGTTCCTTAAGCTCTCACAGGTAACTCCTTTCAATTTCCCTTAGTATCAGAATAACCCAGAATCAAATGAACCCTAACCCATTTTCTTTTCTGATGTTTGCGAGAGACCCTTCATCTAATATTTGAGTTGCCTGGAGCTATAGCCAATCAGACGATGTTCAGGATGTCACAGCAGAGACTAAACTTTGGTCCAGGTAAAGCTTTAGTCAAGAAATCTGCTGGATTTCTGCTTTTGTGAATCTTAGCTAGGATAATCATTCCTTTATCCACTGAATCTCTGATGTGATGCCATTTAGTAGCAACATGTTTAGTCCTTTCATGATGCACTGCATTTTTAGCTAGAGCAAAAGCACTTTGAGAATCGCAATGCATTGTAACTTTGTTATCTTTAAACCTAGCTCTTCACATAAATCTTGCATCCATATAGCTTCTTTAGTTGCAGTAGATAGAGCCATATATTCTGCTTCTGATGTAGATAACGCAACAACTGATTGCAAAGTAGATCTCCAACTCATTGTGTTTCCCCACACCTTGAAAACATATCCAGTCACTGATCTTCTTTGATCAAGGTCAGTGGCATAATCTGAATCACTAAAACCCTCAATATTGAAATCTTTGTGTTTAGTGAAAGTAAGCCTGGTCTTTAATGTACCATTAAGATACCTTAAAACCCACTTAACAACTTCCCAATGTCTTCTTCCTGGAGCTGACATAAATCTACTAATAACACCAACAGCAAAACCCAAATCTGGCCTTGATCCTATCATGGCGTACATCAAACTACCAACTGTACTAGCATAGTGAATAGTATCCATAAAACCAGCCTCTTCTTCCTTTTCTTCTTCACTTAAACTCCTGAGCTTAAAGTGAGTAGCTATAGGTGTTGTAACAAGCTTGGAATCAATCATTCCAAAAACCTTCAAAACTTTTTCAATATAGCTTTCCTGAGATAGAATGAGTGTTCCTTTCTCTTTATCTCTTATAATATCCATACCTAGGATACGAGACGCCTTACCTAAATCCTTCATCTCAAATTCCCTATTTAGGCTTTCCTTAACCATTTTATTTCAGCCTTATTACCAGAAGCAATGAGCATGTCATCTACATATAACAGTAAGTAGATAGCCCTAGGAGTATTCACATTCCTCACATAAACGCAAGTATCCTTATTGCATCTAGAAAAATTCTCCTTTTTCATAAAACTATCAAATCTCATATTTCATTGTCTAGGAGACTGTTTTAAACCGTAGAGAGATTTCTTTAGTAAACACACCTTATTCTCATCCCCTTTCTTTATATATCCTTCAGGCTGATCCATTAGAATCCTTTCATCTAGACTTCCATGTAGAAAAGCAGTTTTCACATCCATATGTTCTAACTCATAGTCTAGATTAACCACCAAAGACAACATGATTCTAATAGAGACATGTTTAACCACAGGAGAGAATATTTCATTATAGTCAATACCTTCCTTTTAAGAAAAACCTTGAGCAACAAGCCTGGCCTTGTATCTTTGCTCTTCAACGCCTGGAATGCCTGGTTTTAACTTGAATATCCACTTACACCCAACTGTCTTTTGATTAGGTGGTCTTTCAATTAAAATCCACGTTTGATTCCTTAGGAGAGAATCCATTTCATCATTTACTGCATTCTTCCATAAATCTTTGTCCTTTCTTCTCATAGCTTTAATAAAAGTCTTAGGTTCCATGACTTATATTTCTTCTGCAACAGCCAAAGCATAAGCAACATAACTTCCATCTTCATACCTTGAAGGACGCTTAACATCTACTCTTCTAACTCTGTCTCTAGCCAGAATAAAATCACTTAAATCATGTTCTTCACCTTCATTTTCAGAGTCTTGAACAACTTGCTCTGAATTTAAAACCTATGTCTCTGAATTTTCTTCTACTTCTGATCCTGTAGTTTCTTTTGAACTTTCTGAGTTTTCACCTATAGCAACTACTCCACCTTAACCTGAAGTCCTTTCTTTCTCAGTAGTTGTTCTTGTAGGTCCTCTGATTAACTGTGTACTGAAAGAAACCTTTCTCTTCTTCTTGTTTAAATCATCTTTTCCAGAGTTTGCAACCTCTGAATTAGACTTCTTAGAACTAGGCAGTGTGTGTTTGTAGAGTTTTATTTCATTAAACACCACATTCCTGCTAGTAGTACAAATACACTTATCAGGTAACCATACTCTATATCCTTTAGTTCCACAAGGATAACCCATGAAAACTCCTTTGATAGCTCTAGGACTTGTCTTGTCTTGAACAGTGTGAACAAAAGCTGAACACCCAAACCTCCTTAGGTGTGTTAAGTCAGGCTTAGCTCCAGACTAAACCTCTTCTGGTAGCTTAAATCCAATAGAAGAATTAGGTGACCTCTTTATTAAGTAAACAGCAGTAGATGTAGCTTCAGCCCAGAAATCCTTTTCCAAACCAGTTTCAGCCAACATACACCTAACTTTATCCATGATTGTTCTATTCATTCTCTCTACCACACCATTTTGTTGTGGAGTATAGGTGCATGTTCTATGCCTCTTAATACCTGATTCAAACTGATAATTACAGAATTCTAAGCCATTATCAGTTCTTAGACATTTGATCTTCTTGCATGTATGCATTTCAACTGTTGTCTTCCATTCTTTGAACTTACCGAATACCTCATCTTTTGTTTTCAGGAAGTAAACCCAGACTTTCTTGGAGAAATCATCTATGAAGCTCACAAAGTACCTGCAACCACCTTGGCTTTCCGTGTTTGCAGGAGATCCCCAAATATCAGAATGAACATATTCTAGAATCCCTTTAGTAGTGTGCTTAGCAGCTGGAAAAGGCTGCTTGAGAGACTTGCCTAGCACACACTCATCACAGAAGCTAAGTTCCTTAATCTTGATGTCTGATATATATCCCTGTTTGCTAAGAATTTCCATATTCTTAAAAATCATATGTCCCAATTTAAAGTGCCATATATCAGTCATGTTTGCATTCTCTGTTGCTGCATTAGCTTCTGCATTTACCACTGTTGCTTGTAGATGATACAGACCATTATACCATTTAGTTGAGAAAACCTTCTTTCCTTCTTTGTAGTAATGATGCATTCCATCACCACCCTTATACTTGCATCCATTAACATCAAACATGCAAACTGATATTAGACTCTTGTCAAAATCTGGAATGTATCTTACCTCACTTAAGATCACAACTGAGTTGTTTGGATTTATGATTCTAATCTTTCCAATTCCTTTTACTTGACTGAAGCTTTGATTTGCCATTCTGACCTTAGTTCCTTCAAACTCTTCAAGGTCAAACAACTGATTCTTATCTGGAGTCATATGGAACGTGCATCCTGAATCCAGAATCCATTCCCCATTTGTAGAATCAGTACTTACAGTAAGTACCATTGGCTGTTGCACTTCCAGAACAATATTTGCTGCATCACCAGGTTTTCTCTGACCCTTCCCTGGACATTTCCTCTTCCAATGTCCTTCTTTTCCATAAATGAAACAAGCTCCTTTATTTTCTGCATCGAATCTCGGTTTAGACTTAGACATGCCTCAGCTTTTAGACCTCCCTATGTAGCCATTTCCTTTTCCCTTGTCAAATCTGTTGTTTGATCTTCCTCTAGACCCAACATACAAACTGTCTCTGGACCTAGATGTAGATCCATATTTGCCATATTTGTCTCAAGCTCTTTGTCATTGGTTGCACTAGTTACTTCACTAACAGTGATAGTTTCTTTTCCTGTTCCATATTTCAGGGTATGCATTAGAGGCTCAAACTGTGGAGGAAGACTTGACAGAAGCTGAATGGCTTGATCTTCCTCTGAGATGTCCACCTTAAAACTAGCAAAGTCAGCAACCAATTTTAGAAAATTATCAACATTATCCTCAATGCTTTTATTTTCTTCCATACGAAAACTAGCAAATCTTTGTTTCAAGTTGATCCTGTTGGGTAATGACTTTGTTTGGTATTCCTTTTCTAGAGCCTTCCACATACCAAGGGCAGTGGTTTCCTTCATTACCTTCCTCATAATCATATCACTGATACAGGTAGCAATGAGATTCCTAGTTCTCAGATCTTTATCAGCTTTCTTTGTATCAATGTATGTTTCTCTCACAGCCAACGTATGATCATCAGACTTTAGTACTTCCCTTGTACTAATAGTAGTCCAATCTTCACTTAGAACTAGTAGAAGTCCCTGAATTTCCAATTGTCCTAGTAACTTGAATTTCCATAATCCAAAATCACCAGATCCATCAAACTTTTCCATCTCAAACCTTCCTGGAGTTGGATCCATCTTGAGTTAACCTTGTTACTTTTCTTGCAGATAACAACAGCGGAAGATAACCACAAGAACACCTATGAATCTTGCAAAGCCTTGAAGAAACAGATATAGAAGATTATAAGCCTATAATCTTCAACACACACCTCAAGACAACCTCCTGAGGCTTGACACTTTCACAGACTCCTACCTCTGCCCCTAAACAGATAAGTTTCCTTGATCCTTGCTCTTGATCCGTAGATCTAACACCTCTGCACCCAAACCTGGGGCTCTGATACCACTTGTTAAGAATTAATTTTTAGATTCCAATTCAACTTTGAGGTTTAAATCTTTTAGAGAATCAAAAGCAGTAAAGAACACACGAAGTGATAACCGAGTTCCCCGTCCTTTGGGTACCTCTCGGCTGGGATCTCTTATCCCAGAACATCCACTATGATCAAAAGAATGTTACAAATCAAGCCACCTTATAACCTTGGTGCTTGTCTCTGTTACAGGTTCGATTACACAAAGCAAGAAGAGAAATAAGAATAAAGGAGAAGGAGATACAACTGATGAGAAGAACTCAGTGAATTGATGACTTCCGATGATGATTCCGATCAACAAGTCGCCGGAGATAATTGCATTCTCCGATCTGACGATCTTCTCTCTCTAACTTCTCTTTGATTTGCTCTCTTATTCTCTCTCTAGGTCTTGCTCTGTTTTTCCTCTGTAATCAATCTTATCCCCGTAACAGACTTTTGCAATAAACTCTTTATATAAGGAAAGAGATGAGTCAACTCCCAGTTGACTAAGGATTAAACCTTTAATGGGCTTCGGCAAAACAAACCCGTCCCATATGGCCTTTTAGTGATTGACCCAAACCAACTCACATGTTGGTGTGAATATCATTCCCTTGTGTGAAACTTTAACCAAACCCACGCCGTTAGATTTTTTTTGCAGAAATTCCCATCTCAAGGATGTGATAACCCCGATAGGTAAAAAAAAATCAATTTAATTTCCAACAAATTACACTAAGGTGTGGATATTTAAAACCCACATTCAAAATTTAAATGGGAAAGTGCTGAAGTAACGAAATAAAATAAGATGTAGAGTCACATAGTGATGAAAAGTTACAAATGACTAGCTTTGCTCTGCAACATGTAGAGGTCGAAACTAAAAAATGTGGATTTTGGATTCTTATTCTTACTTATGGGCCAAACTCCTCTAACGATTTCCTAAAAATAGATTGGATTTTTCATACTCTAATGGACCAAATTCGAAAGAGTGAAAACCTAACATCAATAGTTATCCTATTACAGTAATTAATCACCTAATTTACTTGAGCAGATAAGAAATTTTAGAAAGTGAAAATAAGAGGCGGCAACACGAAAAGGTGAGGAAATAATTGGCGCCATAAATCGCATAAATAACTCGAAACGCTTCTCTTGGTCGCCGAAAGAGTAGTGGAATCGACAAAGGTTGAAATGGAGAACGATGCGAGATCTAGCGACAAAACTCTCTACCAGGTACCTCTCTCAATTCTCTTCAGATTTTCTCAGGGGTTCTCGTTTCCCCCCCCAAAATTAGGGTTTATTAGAGGCCGTGCTTTCTTATACTTAATGTTTGGGAATCGATTTTAGTTTGGATTGTTTTGGTTATTGTGATTTACTGAAATTTCATTGTTGGTTATTGGAATTACTGAAATTCTATTACTTGTTTTATGATCCAATGTTTGCATTTGCACACTAGTTGTTGCAATTCTTGTTTGTGATTAATAATAATTGTATGGTTAGAGAAGAATTCAAGTAATTCGTCTTTCGTTGAAGGTTCTCGGTGTCGAATCAACAGCATCGCATCAAGAGATAAGGAAAGCATACCATAAGTTAGCATTAAGGCTTCATCCCGATAAAAATAAAGACGACGAGGAAGCTAAAGAGAAATTTCAGCAGCTTCAAAAGGTGATATCGATTCTCGGTGATGAAGAGAAAAGAGCCGTCTATGATCAAACTGGCTCTGTTGATGATGATGTAAGTAAATTTTGTAGATTTTGCAAGTAATTTTGTAGACTGGAATAAGTTCTTACAAATCTCATTAGGTTCTTTCGGGAGACGTGGTTAATAACTTGAGGGACTTCTTTAAGGCCATGTACAAAAAGGTATCGAATTTAAACACCATTTCACACTTGATTCCTTTTTTAGACTTTACTGTTTTCCTGATTCTTGTGTTGTATAGGTCACCGAGGATGATATCGATGAGTTTGAGGCGAATTACCGGGGTTCTGAATCTGAGAAGAAAGATTTGATTGAGCTGTATACCAAGTTTAAGGGTAAAATGAGCAGGTATATTTATCATCATGACCTTGTTAAGTTTGTGTAATTGAACTTACATATATACATTACTGGTGCTATATTATCTCTTTCAGGCTATTCTGCTCAATGCTTTGCTCAAACCCGAAGCTTGATTCACACCGTTTCAAAGATATTATCGATGAGGCCATTGCAGCGGGTAGGCTTTTCTCTCTCTCTTGCGGTAATGCTGTGTACAAAACCCGTTTTGAGTTTTGATTTTGTTTGTGTGCTTTCAGGAGATGTGAAATCAACGAAAGCTTATAAGAAATGGGCAAAGGAAATCTCAGAAATAGAACCTCCTACGAGTCCTCCGAAGAAGATGAGACGGAAGTAAGCTTTACCTTTGTCTCTGATAATTTCCTTTCTTGAGTTTTAACTTTGTTTCGAAATTTCCCTACTTGTAGACCAGCAAAAGGAGCGGAGAAAGATCTTTACGCTGTAATTTCACAGAGGAGAGATGCGAGGAAAGAGAAGTTTGATACAATGTTTTCGTCACTTGTCTCTAAGTACGGTAGCAATGATGACTCAGAGCCAAATGAAGAAGAATTCGAAGCTGCGCAAAGAAAAGTTGAAAGCCGGAGATCATCCAAGAAGTCGAAAACAAAGTAAGCTTTTGGAGGGATTTGCAAGCTAAGTAACTAGTAGTAATTTGCCATCTCTATGATTTATGTTTTGTCATGGAAACAAATATTTGCGGAATTTGTATCACATGCTTGTTTTATTAAGGTTGTTAACTTTCTCTTTTATTAAGGTCGTAATTCTAAGCTCTACTCTCTCCTTTTTGCAACATTTGTAATTATCACCTTTAAACAAAATTCAGAACACTGGGAGAAAATGAGTAATTATCACCTTTCAAACGAAACTGAAACTAGGGGTGGGCTAAAAATCCGAAAATCGAAAAACCAAACTGAATCCAACACAAATTACCCGGACCGAATCTGAACCGATTTTCTACAAAGGGTCCTCCACACTTAGAACCGAACCGAGAATTTGAAATAGTAGCCGAAGTACCCAAAACATAAATTACTTAAAGATATTTAGAGTTATGATCGGATATGTTCATATAATATAGGTATTTTTATGTAGATGTAATATAGGTATTTTTATGGGTTTTTTTATTTATCAATTCGAATATTGTGGATAGATTTTGTAAAAATAACCAATTTAGGTTATTATTTGAATTATTACAATTTTTTTTGTTATTTTGTTCCATGCATTTTTGGATAATTTAAATAAAAAATAATTAAATTGAACCAAATAAACAAAAATAATTAAATTGAACCAGATCTAGGAGCCATGAAGACACCAGAGATAGAGATCAAGAGATTTAAGTAAGAGATTTCACCGTTAACATTATTCCGGCGGAAATTCGAAAGGAACTATGGCCGTGAAAGGAGCTGCGGTGCTTCAGGAGGAGATGAAGGCTTGGTCGGAGGAGCTTCGGCGGAGGATGTTCATCTTGTCTCGGACTTGCGGCGACGGCTCCTTGGGAAGAAGGAGCGATAGGGCGAACTCAGAGAGATAGTTTTATGCATTCTTCTTTCCTTTTTCATCAATTTTGATAGTTTTCCATTGTGATTTATTTGTTTGTGTAGATAACAGTTATTTTATTCACAGGAAATGAGTCATGGACCCTCTAATCAATTAGCATTGAGACTTATTAGTGGAATCATTAACAAAGACAAACTTCTTCCCATCCCTACATAACCGTGGACCAACATTAGCATGGATTTTGTTTTTGGTTTACCACGAACTCAACTAGGTAATAATTCTATCTTTGTAATTGTCGATCGATTTTCAAAAATGGCGCATTTTGTTCCATGCAAGAAGACCACATATGCTTTGTAAGTCGCTCAAATTTTTTTCCGTGATATATATCGCAGTCATGGCCTTCCTTTATTTTTTGTTTTTTGATTGAGATTCGAGGTTTTTAAGTCACTTTTGGCGGTCATTGTGGAAACTACTCCGTACAAGTCTTGATATGAGCTCCACTTATCATCCACAATCTGATGGTCAAACGGAGGTCACAAATCGCTCATTGGATGATATGTTGCGTTGTTTAGTGGGTGATAATCTTAAGTCATGGGATACCATTTTGTGCAAAACCGAGTTTGCACATAACCATGCTGTGAATCGGAGTACAAGTTTCAGCCCTTTTCACGTTGTCTACGACATTGTTCCTCGTGGTCTTTTAGCTCTTAAGGTTGCCCCGGACATCGCATATACATGCTCAAGTACATGACAATCTCCAATCCTCTTCGGCCAAGTACAAGATAACTGATATTGACATCGTCGTGATATCCAGTTTCAAGTTGGTGACTTCGTCTGGGCAGTCTTAACCAAGGACTGTTTTCCTATTAGTGCGTATAACAAACTTGAAGCACGTAAGATTGGGCCCTTAGAAGTTCTAGAGAAAATCAATGTCGATGCTTATCGTGTTCGTTTTCCGCCGAATCTACGTTCGTTTGATGTTTTCAATGTGAAGCATCTTGTTCCATACATTGCAAATGACAAGGTTGAAAATTTGAGGACGAATCTTTCTCTACCCCGGGTAACCTGATGCAGCGTATACTTACCTCCTAATACGTTTTAGCTTTTTATTTAATTTTTCATTTCTTTGAATCTTTTCCTTTTTTCTAGATAATACTACTTTGCCTTTTGAGTTTACCCTAGCTTATTAGCGACTTATGTTTTACTATAAATATTGTTGATGCCTTGGGTTGTAAGGTCTAAACTTTGATTCATTAATCAAAGAAGCCTTTGCTTTTCTTATCTCTCTTGAAATCGGCTAGAAATAGGTTCTCAACGATATCAAGATCGTGTGGCTCGTTTGGGTATTCTTAGACTAAACAATTGAATCCTCAAACTCTATCCTTTACTACATCAGTTATCCCTTTAATTTATTTAAGAAAGACAGTCTTTTGACAAACAAAAAATAACAAACAAATTCAATCACCATATTATAAATTTTCAATGACACTAAATAAACAAGCCCGATCAGTTTACTAAAATTGTTATTATGATACAATTCAAAATCTATAATTAATCGATATTTGTAAAACTTTGTACTTCTAGTTTTTGAACTTCTAGACATGAAACTCCTAAAAGATTCAATCAAAAAGAAGGTGTGAAAGTTTGATTTGGGCATTACAATCAGTTTGGAGTCTTGGGTTTCACAAAGTTATTTTCGATCACTCATCCATGTTGAATGGTTTTTAAGAAGAAGAATCAGAGTTGCGTAGCGGAAGCGTGTTGGGCCCAAAGCGGACAATATCATACTAATTAGGGAAGTTGGAATGGGCTTAAAAAGCCTCTCAACATGGTATCAGAGCGGTAACGATCCTGGAGACCTGGAGAAGTGGCTGGGCAATAAATGATGTGGGAGCAGACTTCTCATACGATGACCTTGCGAATAAGAAGGTACATGACGGTACCGAGATTTCGCTAGACCCTAGCAAACGAGATGGGTACATGATGGTGCTTAAGGTTTAGCTAGATGGGAGGACACGAGTCATGTGGTCCTTGGTTTGAAGGGGAGAATGTTGGGATATCAATCCAAGTCCCACATCTGAAGATTAGACGAGATAGGTCTAATATATAAGTAAAGTCCAACAAAATTAGTATGAGGCCTTTTGGGAAGGAAACCAAAGATAAATCCGTGCGGGCTTTAATGCTTCAGCCCAAAGCGAACAATATCATACTAATTTGGGAAGTTGGACATGGGCTTAAAAAAGCCAATTCAACATGGTATCAGAGCGGTAACGATCGTGGAGACCTGGAGAAGTGGATGGGAAAAATAAATAATGTGGGAACACACTCCTTATAAGATAACCTCGCAAACGAGATGGGTACAAGACGGTGCCTAAGGTTTCGCTAGAACCCTAGCAAACGAGATGGGTACAAGTGGTACTTAAGGTTTAGCTAGAGGGGAGGACACGAGTCATGTGGTCCTTGGTTTGAAAGGGAGAATGTTGAGATATCAATCCAAGTCCCACATCTGAAGATTAGACAAAATTGGTCTAATATATAAGTAAAGTCCAACCAAATTAGTATGAGACCTTTTGGGAAGGAAACCAAAAATAAATCCGTGCGGACTTTGCCACTTGGGCCCAAAACGGACAATATCATACTAATTTGGAAAGTTGGACACGGGCTTTAAAAACCATTCAACAATCCATATCAAATACCATCTAGTGGACATTGAGAAGATACTTGTATACAATCAACCAATAACAACAATTATATGACGAAGTCAAATTCACATTTATACATATAGAAGAGAGTATATGTACAAATCAACTCCCTAAGGAAAACATCGCAAACAATGAAATTGAAAACATTTTGATATGACAAACTATTAAACTATAAAATCTAATGATGTTAACAAACAAAAAAAGACATGAAAGATTTGGAAAATTTATGAATGATAAAAACAAAATTTTACAAATAACAATCTTCCAATATAATTGAAAAGAACATAAATTTTTATTGTGCAATATTTGTTTTTACGTTTTAATTAATAAAATGTTTTTAACTAGACTTTAACCCGAAGAAAAGTAAATGAAAAACACTTTCTTTTCATTAGAGATGCCAAATCCTCGTTTTATCATGGCAGTTGTCCACCGGAACAAAAACTGAACTCTAAACAGATCTTCGACGGGAAAATTTCCAGATCTGATCGTTTTTCAAATCTCTCCATTTCAAATTTCGTTTAATCGAGAGAGAGAGAGAGAGAGAGAGAGAGAGAGAGAGAGAGAGAGAGAGAGAGAGAGAGAGAGAGAGAGAGTGTGAGAGCGAGGAGAAGAAGAGATGGAGGATTTCTTAGATAAGTTGCCGCAGATGGATCTGATGCGTTCGGAGAAAATGACGCTTGTTCAGCTTATCATCCCCGTCGAGTCCGCTCATCGTTCCATCACTTATCTCGGCGAACTCGGCCTCTTACAGTTCCGCGACGTGAGTGTGAACTCAGATCCGTTATCGAATCTCTTGCTTTTTTTGTTCTCTTCGTTATTCTCCGTTTAGGTTATTAGAAATCAGTGAGGAATCAGATGTTTGATCTCACAATGTAGGAGAAATTATGTATTTGATCCGTCGAGACTGATGCGTTACTTCCAAATCACTAATTGCTAGTGATGATGATGATGATCATCATCTTTCAAATTGTTCATGTTATTTAGCATTAACGAATCTCCTTTGGTGTTGGAAATTTGCTAATCTTCGTTTCCTTAACAGCTAAATGCAGATAAAAGTCCATTTCAGCGAACATTTGCTAATCAGGTATCAACTCAACGTTCTCTGTAATTCGAGCTCTGTTGTATGTGATTAAGTTATTATTAATTGATTTAGTGACTTGGAGTGAGTATATCTGGGCTGGTCATTACTAATTGATGCACTGATAAATGTATTCTGCAATACAACTTTGACATGACAGTACAAAATCTTATAAACCATATTTATGTATTTGATATCAAGCGGTATGTGGTGAAAACTCCTCAGGCATATATAGCTTTCTTTGCTTATGGAAGTTCTTGGGGATTTTAACAGGTGAAGCGATGCGGTGAGATGTCAAGGAAGCTGCGGTTTTTTAAAGATCAAATTGATAAAGCTGGTCTAAGATGTTCACCGCGTCATGAATTAGAACCGGACATTGAGCTTGGAGATTTAGAGGTCAGAATTATATTTTCAGAGTTTATTACGCCTTATTGGGGGATGAGGCATGTTTATGACACTTTTGGTTTCTTTGTATCTTCAATTGCTTTCTTCCGCAGAGACAACTTGCTGATCATGAGCATGAGGTACTGGAAATGAATTCAAACAGTGAAAAGCTTCGGCAAACATATAATGAACTTCTTGAATTCAAGATAGTTCTTCAAAAGGTAGGTGTATTCTCCTTTCATCCTCAGATTTATCTCCACTAATTGGGAAATGTTTCGTTTTTTTTTTTTTTTTCCCCATCTAGAATGTCTGAAATTTTCTTGATAAGGTTATATAGAGCAGTAGCTGTTGTTCAGCTTTAATCCAAATTTTAATTACTTCTTTTCAGGCAAGTGATTTTCTTGTCTCAAGTAATGCTCATGCAATTGGAGAGGAAACAGAACTACATGAAAGCACCTACTCGGATAACGGTTTTATTCAGACTGCATCTTTACTAGAGCAGGTGCTTGCATGACAAAGTTTCCATTTTACTGTTGTTACCTGACATCTCATTATTATCTGTACTAAGATAACAGTTGTTTTCTTCACAGGAAATGAGTCCTGGACCCTCTAATCAATCAGGATTGAGATTTATTAGTGGAATCATTAACAAAGACAAACTTCTTAGATTTGAAAGAATGTTGTTTCGTGCAACAAGAGGCAATATGCTTTTCAACCAAACGCCCTCTGATGAGGAGATCATGGATCCTTCAACATCAGAAATGGTGATATTTATATCTTATTTTCTCAGTGCATAATCTCTGATCTCCATAATATTCATCAGTGATATGCTTATGTACTAACTGTTTTTGTGGTCGTAGGTGGAGAAAATTGTATTTGTGGTATTCTTTTCTGGGGAGCAAGCAAGGTCAAAAATATTGAAAATATGTGAAGCATTTGGTGCAAATTGCTATCCTGTCCCTGAGGATACAACAAAGCAGAGGCAGCTCACGAGAGAAGTAAGTTGGATATTCCAAAATTTGTTCTTTTTCCTATCTTTATTCAGCGAGGGCTATTCCAATATATTTGTATGTGTTTTTTTTCTTAAACAATTCTTGCAAGTTGATTTCTTCTTGTTCATATGATTTTCTTGTGATTGTTAGTTGCTGTGTCACACTGCTATTTCTAGAGTACTAGGTTTTATCCTGATCAGTAGTGCTAGTGACTGTTAGTTACTGCATCAACCTATTTTGTTCCAAAAATATGAATGTATCTGGTGTATAGGTGTTATCCCGACTCTCTGATCTGGAAGCCACTCTAGATGCTGGAACTCGCCATCGGAACAATGCCCTGAATTCTGTTGCTTATAGCTTGACCAAGTGGATGACCACGGTAATTAATAGCTTCTACAATTACTTATTTTTCTTATTTTAATTGCATCTACAGTTACTTCTTTTTTTCTTAATTATCGTACTGATACATACAGTATGGAACAGCCATGATTTTAGCTTGCCTTTTATTGCTAGGTTCGGAGAGAAAAAGCTGTTTATGATACCCTCAATATGCTAAATTTTGATGTAACAAAGAAATGCCTAGTTGGCGAAGGTTGGTGCCCCACATTTGCTAAGACCCAGGTATACTACAATGTTTTTCCCTTTTGTATAATCGACTATTATTTCTTTGCAACTGAAATTCGTCAACAACTTATGTGCAGATTCATGAGGTCCTGCAGCGAGCCACTTTCGACAGCAATTCACAGGTGGGCGTTATATTTCATGTAATGCAAGCGGTCGAATCTCCTCCCACCTATTTCAGAACGAACAAACTTACAAATGCGTTCCAGGAAATTATTGATGCTTACGGGTTAGTTCCACTTCTGAGAATTACCTGGTTCAATTGTACTGTTCCATGAGCATGAAAAAACTTCATATTTTAGATGCAAGTGTTTGGTCCCGCATTTCCCTCATTATACGAACATGATTTAGAATAACTGGTTGCTTTCTAACAAAGATGAACTTTCTTCATCCCGCATCTTCTTAATCAAGTTATTTGTTGATTGCATATGCCAGTTTTATTTCTGCTGATCACCATTTCATGTATCTTTGACTTGATGCGTACTTGGCAGTGTTGCAAGATATCAAGAGGCAAACCCTGCAGTGTATTCAGTTGTCACATATCCTTTTTTGTTTGCTGTTATGTTTGGGGATTGGGGTCATGGTCTATGCTTGCTGCTAGGAGCGTTGTATCTTCTTGCTCGTGAAAGAAAGCTGAGTTCGCAGGTATGGTTGGTTCCCAATCTTTGTTGTATTAGTTGAATGAGAAAATGGCCAAGTATCAATTTGAACCAAAACATAAAGTTTTGTTTACTGGCTGATAGAGGTTTTGTACCTTTGGTTTTATTGTGAGCTGCAGCAATAGTTATGTTGCTCTTTCTTGTGCTCAAATTGTGATGCAATGTTTTGTGCTAGGCTCTCACAGGCTTTTTGTGTTCCAAATGAGAGAGATGGTGATATTCAATTATTTTGAAATGGTATAGATTATGTGGCGAATTGCACTCTAGTATAGAGGTTGAGTTGATAAAAAATAACTTTTGTGGTGTGAAATTCTTACTTATGTGGTATGTTTTTCTGTGTCTTATCTTTACCAGAAACTTGGAAGTTTTATGGAGATGCTCTTTGGAGGCCGCTATGTAATCTTACTAATGGCACTTTTTTCAATATATTGTGGGCTTATCTACAACGAGTTCTTCTCTGTTCCTTTCCACATCTTTGGTGGTTCAGCTTACAAGTGCAGAGATACTACTTGTAGGTATGTGTTGTGTTTGAATCTTTCATGTCTTTAGCAAGGAGTCACATCTTTAGCTATTAGTACTCTATTTGTTGCTGATATACATATATAATTTTTATCCAGCGACGCGTACACGGTGGGTTTAATCAAGTACCGTGATCCATACCCTTTTGGCGTAGATCCTAGTTGGCGTGGAAGTCGTACAGAATTGCCTTACTTAAACTCTCTTAAGATGAAGATGTCTATTCTCCTGGGAATTGCTCAAATGAATCTGGGACTAATACTAAGTTTCTTCAATGCTCGCTTCTTCGGCTCTTCATTGGACATTAGGTTTCGTCTTCTTTTCATCTTATTCTCCCGTGCTTCCAAATTCTTCCCTGTATCTAAGACTCACATGGATGACTTATGTCTTTGTACTGTGTCATGATCAGGTATCAGTTTATCCCGCAGATGATATTTCTGAACAGTCTTTTCGGTTACCTTTCACTGCTCATCATCATCAAGTGGTGCACTGGATCTCAAGCAGACTTGTATCATGTGATGATCTACATGTTTCTGAGTCCCACTGAAGAACTTGGTGAAAATGAGTTGTTCTGGGGCCAGCGTCCACTTCAGGCACAGTTTCTTCACCTCTTGTGCTACATATGTTCTTTGTACCATCCTTACTCATCTTTGACACTCTTCCACAGATTCTGTTGTTGCTTATGGCATTCATTGCTGTCCCGTGGATGCTTTTTCCAAAACCCTTTGCCCTCAGGAAAATTCACATGGAGGTTCCCAATTTTAGACTTTTCACTCTTTATTTACGTCTCTTGTTGGTTGCTCTGGCTTATCAATGAATGGATTTTATATTTATGTATCTAGAGATTCCAAGGTCGCACTTACGGTGTTCTTGGTACTTCTGAGGTGGATCTCGATGTAGAACCAGACTCCGCTAGAGGCCAACATCACGAAGAAGAGTTTAACTTCAGCGAGATTTTTGTACATCAATTGATTCACTCCATAGAATTTGTTCTAGGTTCAGTTTCTAACACAGCATCTTACCTTCGTCTTTGGGCTCTTAGGTATATCACCGACTTTTCTGCTTTTACATTAATCCTTCCTTATTGTTACCAATATAGTCTTTTTTGACTTTTAATTTGGCATTACAGTTTGGCTCATTCGGAATTATCGACGGTCTTCTATGAGAAAGTTCTTCTTCTTGCCTGGGGGTGAGTAATTTAAGTTTCTCAAATTGATTCAAATGCTTTCCATGTATCGTTTTAAAAATTAAGATGATTGTGTAAACAGGTATGAAAACATATTGATCCGGTTAATCGGAGTAGCAGTGTTTGCGTTTGCAACAGCGTTTATACTACTGATGATGGAAACACTAAGCGCGTTTCTCCATGCTCTGCGTCTTCACTGGGTAGAGTTCATGGGAAAGTTCTTCCATGGAGACGGTTACAAGTTCAAGCCTTTCTCATTCGCATTAATCTCCGATGACGATGAATAAAAAACCCCCAAGCCACACATCTGCGCATCCCAATTACCATCCCCCTACTCTCCTCCCCAAGAAGATATATATATATATATAGAAGAAGAAAATTGTTTTTTTTTTTCCAAACAAACCCCACCAAAACAGATTATACGGTAACAAGTCCCCTTTTGCTTCAACTTTTTTTTTTTAACCGAATCTTTAAAATTGGTATTTGTTAGTAGTTTTATTAATCTCAGAAGTGGAGTGGAGAATGTCTTTGTTTTCCCCTAAAAGCAGAACAAGTTAGAGATCACTTCTGGACTTTTTTTTATATTTTTGTTTGTTTTTAAATATATACATACATCATTGTCATGGATTTTTGGAGGTGTGAGATAAAATGGATCCTTTATGTTGGCAATCGTTGACCTTGCTTTATAAATATACATACATACAATCTTTCAACATGGAAATTGTTATGGTAACGCTTTCATCAAAAGAAAAAAAATTGTAATAGTAATGAGTGATGAAGTAGGATGGATTTGCGGGAGCGAATTTAGTCCTGATGTGTCTGAAATAATGCTGGGACCGAACCACAAGTCGACTCATAGACATTTTGTCCATTACTGACTGTATATAAGATTGAAGATAACCTTAACTAATTGCATGTGTGGTTATTAAACTTTTTAACCCTATCAAACAATTATATTTTTTTGGTTAGATGGATTAAGTTAAATAATTTCAACACAATAATTCCACAGATTTTTCCATTTTCCACACTACGAAATTAAATTCGAATTTATGATACTGATATGTTTTGACATTTAATATAGTTCTTATTGATAAGAGTCGTCAAGAGGTCATCTAAACTGAAACAAATCAAAGTCATATGAAAATCGAACCGATTGAAAATAAATTAAACTGATTTAATTTCACTTTTTATATATCCAACAAGTCCAAGCAAACCAATTTTCTTCAATTCAAATACTTTTTGTTTGTGTGTAAAAACGAATTAACCAAATATAACCGGAATGAATGATCTTTCTTAAATTTTAATTCAATAAACCAATCCAAAAATCTGTTTTAATTACAAAAAAAAAAAACCTAGGAAACCTAGAAATTTACGCCAATTTTAAACATGAAAGCCGTCAAAAAGAAAAAAAAAAAAAAAAAAAGAGTTTGAAAAATAAAATTAGGTGATATTATAATTATCTGGGGTATTAATTGACAATTGAATTTTACCTCTAGAAAAAACACCAGCCATTGACGAACAAAGGTTTAGCCACTAAACATACATCGCTCCAGTTTTTTCGTTCTCTTCCCAACTTCGTCTTCAATCTCATCGTCTCCTTCCCTAACCGTTACTTCCTCTCCTCTCCTTTTCGTCTCTCTCTCTCTCTCTCTCTCTCTCTCTCTCTCTCTCTCTCTCTCTCTCTCTCAAACCCTAACGTCCGAATTAGGGTTTTTCTTCGTCAATTCGGAACTCGCGACTTCAATTCTCCATCAATTGTAGGTTCTCGCTACACAATCTAGAGATTTCTACTTCTTTTCGTGAATTCTAGCTTGATTCTTGAACGAATTTTGTTCTCTTTGGTGGTAAATTGCAAAAATCTCTCAAATTAGGGTTTGAAAAAATGTTCTTTTGGTTTGGGGATTAAAGTTTTCTTCTTGACCTTAAGCTTTGATTTTGAGATTTGTCTTCATTTTAAATACTAGGACTAGTTTAGTTGCAGTAGCTTAGATAATTTCCCTGTTATCTTTTTTTTTATATATAATTGCAAATTGTGGAGTATGTTGTGATCTAACCACTGCATGTTTTATATGATTTGTTTATTGAATGATGATTAGGTAAAGATGAATGACAAAGGAGAAAAGACTTGTCCTCTATGTACTGAGGAGATGGACTGGACTGATCAACATCTAAAACCTTGCAAATGTGGCTATCA
The DNA here is from genome assembly GCA_963576765.1 of Draba incana. Taxonomy (NCBI): domain Eukaryota; kingdom Viridiplantae; phylum Streptophyta; class Magnoliopsida; order Brassicales; family Brassicaceae; genus Draba; species Draba incana. The sequence goes on from OY755202.1 coordinate 43,857,114, forward strand.
GGTTTGTTTCCTGTCAATGTTCGACCAGAATGTTTCCGGTTCTTGTTTATAGTCTCAAACCAAATTGGAAGTTGATAAATTGCTTTCGAATAGTTGCAAGACCAATTTTTTATCTTGTTATATGTTCATTTTAAGTAGTGTGGCACTATAATCGATCAACTTTTTATGTGTAAATCTCTGTCTTTGCAGATATGTGTGTATTGCTGGCATCATATTATAGAGATGGCCGAGAAAGATAAGACAGAGGGTCGTTGTCCTGCATGTCGAACCGCTTATGATAAGGAAAAGATTGTTGCAAATTGTGAAAGGTAGTTCTGAAGCTGAAAACAAATCTTTTTTTTTTTTTTTTGGTTCATGGAAAACATGTAAAAACTTATCCTCTTTTTTTTCCCCCAGGTTGGCTGCTGAACTTAACATTGACCGGAAAAAATCACAGAAGGTGAAGCCTAAACCTTCTTCTGAGGGAAAGAAAGAGCTAACTGGTGTGAGAGTCATCCAGAGAAATTTGGTTTACGTTATGGGCTTGCCTCTTGATCTGGCAGATGAAGATGTAAATCTACCAGCTAAATTTATCTCCCTGGCACTCACATTTGCTTTGAAAAGAAATCACTTTTTTCGTCTCATTAATTTGGGTTTTTTTTTTAATGTATGCAGCTTTGTCAGCGTAAAGACCACTTTGGTCAATATGGGAAAGTCGTGAAGGTAGCTATGTCTCGTACTGGAGCTGGGACTGTCCAAATATTTTCAAACAATACTTGCAGTGTGTATGTATTCAAATTTCTTTACACATTTCATCTACTTGCGGATGAACTTATATTTTTGATTCCGTATAGTTAAGCAGAACATCTTTCTTTCTGCGGTCTATTAGACATGTTTGCTTTTAACAAACTTCTTTGAGCTAACACTTCCTTCCTTTTGTCTCCAAAATTGGAATTTCCCAGATATATTACTTACTCCAAAGAGGAGGAAGCAATTCGATGTATCCAATCAGTACATGCGTTTGTTTTGGATAGTAGACCTTTGAAGTATGTGATGTTTCCTTTTTTTCAAGATTAGTCATTGTAGGTTTTGGTTCTATTTCTAATAACTTTTGGATATCATTAGGGCCTGTTTTGGGACCATGAAGTACTGTCATGCATGGTTAAGAAACATGGTGAGCAGATATTTTCTTCCATCTGCTTGTGAATTCCCTCTAACTAATTAAATACTAATCCAATTGTGTTTCGTGGATGCCTTTTTGTTTCTGCAGCCTTGCAACAATTCAGAATGCCTTTATTTGCATGAAATTGGTGCCCAAGAGGATAGTTTCACAAAAGATGAGACCATGTCAGTGCACATGAGGTAAATTAACGCCAATGTTCCTGAAATCACTTTGCCTTTTTCAGTTAACTGCAGTGGATTGTGGATGATATCTTGTTTTTCTCTAATGCTGATGAATCTTTCAACTGACCTTAATAGGCGCATTTAACACATGTTTTGTAGATACAGATGTGAACTTATTAACAAGCTGTTTTTTTCTTAACTTTCATCCTTTCTTTTTTGAGGCTAGCAGAGGTGCTTTAGTAGGTGGTTATCTAATTCTTTTGTTGTTTGAAAAGGAGAATGATTCAACAAATTACTGGTGCGGTGGATAATTCGATGCGCCGCTCAGGGAGTATGTTACCTCCACCAGTCGATGATTATGTTGATAATGAATCTAGCACAAGAAAAATTCCAAAAGTTATTTTGAATGTAAGTTGCCAACGCTTGATGGAGGCTTTGAGAAAACTTTGATATTCTTTCTTCTGTCAGCATATTGAGTATGATTTATTTTGCTTGTAGCTTCTTTCTTATTTCTCCCCCTTTTTTCCTTTGCAGAATGCACATAGTGTCATTAAGAGTTCTCCCCCAAATGGCAGCGATGGGCGATCTGTTACCCTTCCTGCTGGAGCCTTGTGGTACATTGAATTCTTGTGTATAGGTTATTTTCCATTTTGTGTACCTGCTTTGCCTGAAACTGTAACTGGATTTTCAGGGGAATGCATTCTACAAGCCAGTCTTCGGTACAGAATACTCAATGTTCTAGGGAACCCTTACAAGACAAAGCTGTCACAGTTTCATCTGCAGTTCCAACAAATTCAGTGCAGATTTCTGCATCTCATAGTGATGTAGTAAAGAAGCCAGCATTAGATGATACTCATACTGCATATGGAAATGCCTTGAAACCGCAAGAGTTGTTGGCTAATCAGTCTAATTTTCCTGAGCTTTCCTCGTCTAATAGGACACATGTCAGTCATAGTAGGGCATTAGATTCTACAAGTGTGGATAAAAGGAGAGCTGTTAGTATGCCTACAGATTGCGCAGACTTTCCAGAACATACGTCTCAGTCTTGTAGATCCATGCTGTCCAATGGAAACAAAATAGTTAATGGAAGAATACAGAGAGTATGCGGCGATGCTGTGTCAGTGGATGCAGATAGTGTTGTAGATGGCTATCACGGGCAAATAAGATCTGACAGTTCACATTCTGATCATGCTTCCATAAAGTCATCTTGTACAGAAGTGTCCGGAGACCGTTTACAGCGTTGCGCCAATGAAACTAGCGCAGTTCAGCCATTGCAGAACTGTGGTAGAACTAACACAAAGGAGGTCTTCTCGAGAGAAGAAGTTAATGCAGGTACTGCTTTGGTTTCTCCGTTGGTAACAGAAGCCGAGGATGATATATCATTGTTCAATAGACAAAGACTCAAGGATCCAGAAGTTCTTAGCTGTCAGCCCAATGGTATGCTACGCACGTCAAACGGTATGCAGCCTTGTTCTACACAGTATAAGGCTGAGCATGAAGAAACCAGGAATGTATTTGGATCCTCCTCTTCTGACAGCAGAGGAAGTAATATAGCACCCATCTCACATGGGTATAACGAGATGCCATTTAGCGAGACGCGTCTTTTAAATGGCAGTCTTAAGCATTCTACTTTGTTTCATGACAAACCAAGGGACACCCAACCAATTGAAAAGTGTTCCGCTGACTCACAAGGAAACTCAAGCAGTGACATAGATGACAGGATCATTGCAAATATATTGTCTTTAGATCTTGATGAATACTTAGCTTCACCTCATAACGTGGCGAATCTATATGGGGAAAGTGATGTAGAGGCGAGGTCTCTTAAGCTAGCTAGTTCCAGTGAGAAAAATCAATCCCGGTTTTCTTTTGCAAGGCAAGAGGAATCAAAGAACCAAGCTTTTGGTTCTTATAACGCCTTCAACCAAGTATCACATGGCAGTGACTTCTACCAGAATTCTTCAGAACGACAGAGTCCTAACATGGATATGCGTGGGATGTATAACGGTTATTCAACCAGTTATCTCAAGGGAATAGATTATGTCTCGGAAAACTCCAGTATGCCCTCATCTTATAAACCTCCTTGTGAGTGTGATTTTCCGTCCTCTTACCTTAAGCTTTTAGCCTTCTTGGTATTTATATTTTATTTTTCCATTTCATGTTTACTTACACTGCACCAGAATAATCTTTATAACCTCTAGCGCTAGTTTTAAATGTATCGCAACGTTAGTAAGTGACTCATCTGCTCAGCATATCTTCACTGGTCGAGTGATGCTTTTCATTGTTATGGAAATGTTATGCTTCTAAGATATTGACTTGGGTGTGTTTTATTAAGCTTGTGCGCCGTAGTGCCTATGTATTATTGAGTATTTGGTTAACCTTAGTTTCCTTTGTCTTGTTTTGTAGCTGTTCCTAGATGTCCGGTTTCAGCGCCACCTGGATTTTCAGTTCAAAGCCGACCCCCTCCTCCTCCAGGCTTTGCGTCCAATGGAAGAGAACAGCAAACATTTAATGGCTTTTCAGGTAGTTTATATTTGTTTTGAAGTTTGCCTTATTCTTTGGATTCTTATGATAGATCACAGTGATAAATTGAAAATCCATTCTCGTTACCTGTAGGAAACCATCGTCTTTCTGATTCAACAATGTTCGGTAATCCATATAAGTCACATTCAGTCGAAAATGGTGGTGGTGGTGTCAGGGATGTTCAGTTTATGGATCCTGCCATTTTGGCTGTTGGTCAAGGCTTTGAGAATGGAAGCCTAGATTTCAGAACAAGCTTTCAAGGAAACACAAACATCTATGGAAACGAGGTAAAACATCAACATCAACAACAACGGGTAATGCAGAGCCCTTTGTCTTCGCATCAAAACTGTAGATTCACTGGCCTCAACAGTACTTTGGGAATGGCATCAAGGTTAACAAATCAAGCTCAAGGGAATAACATACTGTCTAGAAATCTGGCCTTGCCTAATGGTCATTGGGATGGGTTAAGTAACGAGATCCAAAGTCGAAACAGACTCCAAAATGAGAGACTTGTTGGTTCAACAAACTTGATGGCTGGTTACAATGGGACGTTCAGGATTTAACACCAATTCAGTGAGCTCTGGTCTAGGAGCCGCGCGTAGATCCCCTCGAACTTAAATCTTAGCTTCTCGTTACTTAGAAACTGAGAGCTAAAGAAAGCTGGGTGTAAAAAAAGCTTTAGGAAGGTTTTATTGATTTATGCATTTTGTTTTAATATTTTTCTTCTGATTTTGAAATGTGTCAAATATGGATTTTCCGACAATGTAGGTCATGATTGGTATTTATTTGCTTTTATGCATTTGTTGCCTTGTTCCTGCAGACTACCACCATATACCCTACGCAACTCCAGAATTAATATAAGTGAAATCATTATTATATGTATATTTGGTACTACTCTAAAACATAGTCTTTACTCATTGTATTTAATTCGACAGAAACAATACAATCCATATCTCTTGCTCCATATTTGGCTGAGCATACAAAACGTCCACACAATCGGGGTCATCTTTTCTCATGTCCACAATTCTCGCCTATAGGCTAATATACATAAATAACCAACCTAGATGTATACTTTTTTATATATAATTCTTTTTTTGACGTTATACAAATTTATTATCATTCACACTTGGTTAATTATCTCACGAGGCTAAACACCTCTAACACAGGTCTGTATTATAGACATAAAACCAATGGTGTTATATGTTTCGTCTAAACTAAGCTAAACCATTCGTATGAATGATTAATTAACATAAATAAAAGTGATAAATAAGCTGAAACATGCCTCAAAGAATGCTCCAACAGTTTAAAATGTTATAATGAATCACTTGAATACGTTCTACATCAAAAGATTATTTCTTTAAAGAATCGTGGATTGAAGATGGGTATTATTATTTATTCTCCTATTTTATTATAAAAGAAGGATAAAAATAATATGTTTAAAGAAACATGCGAGTTTAGATTACTGGTAAAAGGCATAGGATACGGAGTCATAGGAAAGGACCAGATTTAGAATATTGTGAATACATAATTTAATTTTCTCAAGACATGACATCTTTCTGAATATCATTACATTACATTACTCGGAAGTCGGAACGGTAGATAGACTTGGAGATTTGATTTGACAGAACAGAAGATCGGGAATCTCTTATTTTGCTTTTAGCTTGACAATTGGCATAACAACTACACAAATATCTTTAAATATTTCATGGAAAATACAAATATATATATATTGAACGTACTGGTTTAGATCTTTTTTTTTTTTAAATGTACTAGTTTTATTTCAAATGGCGCAACTAAAATATCCTAGGGTCTTCTCACTTATGAAGGTTTCGATAAATATTGAAAATTTGAGGAAATGTTGAACAAAAAGTATGCGATAAAATGCCAAATAAAGAGTAATCGATGATTAATTTTGTAAGATAAAATAAATCTTTTATTTGTGTTACAAAATCGGCTATTCATATAAAAATGTGTTTGATTCATTAATAATCTCTTATCATAATAATATACCGTATTAATAATTATGAATTCTAAAAAAATATTGCTATATAAAACGGATAAAATGCTATTTTATTTTAGTAGTATTATATTTCACCATTATTTGTAAGTTGCCTTGTCTCATTAAAAAAATTTCTACGTTAACAAATACATTAGCCTCATATTAAAAAAAAAAAGAGAAATAAAGAACTAAAAACTAGCAAACAAAATATTAGTTATATAACTGATCAATTACATAACAAACTTTTTGATGGATTAAATAACAATTTTTTCAAATTTGTATGTGCTATACTCGAATAAAAAAAAATAGTCAAGTCAAGTCACTCAATCTTTTATGTAACAAACTGATTATGTGTTTACATCATTCTAATTCTTTAACAGTTATGAATTGTTTTGATATATTTTAGTTACTTAACCATTGAAAGCTCATAATTTTTATCATGTAGGCTCATGTTTGTTTATTTTCTTATCACAAATTTTCAATCATTAAATCTATGTTTTAATAGTTTAATTATTTGAGTTTACTAAATAAAACTAGAAAAAATATATGCCCCTTTAATTTTTCCAAACAAAAAAATGCCCCAAGCGAAAGCTTGAAAACGAAAGCTTGAGGCACGGCTCTGTTTACCACTTACAACTATTTTATATTGTTTATGTTGTGAATCAAGAGAACGAATGGGGAAGATTGTGTTTATTCATTAATCATAAGATCCTTTATATAGGATTATTACAAGAGAGAAAAGGAAAATTCCTTTTCCTAATGGGAAAAGGAAAGTACATAAAAGGAAAATCCTAATTCAACTAGGATTCATTAAACCGGCCTAAAGACTAAGTGTTAATGGGCCGTAAACGGACCAGAACTAGTTATGACAATCCACTATGATTTATAACACTCCCCCTTGGATGTCATAACTCTAATGGGCTTGTAATACGCTTTGGATGTTGCCTCATTAAAACCTTACCAAGTAAAACCCATTTTGGGACAAAACCGTGGTGAAGGAAAAAGAGTACAACACGTATTACTCCCCCTGTTCTGAACCTCACTGCAAGTCTTTCAAACGACGCATTCCAATCTGATAAGTAAGTTTCTTGAACGTTGAGGTTGGAAGTGACTTGGTGAATAGGTCTGCTGAATTCTCACTTGATCGTACTTGCTGCACTTGAATTTCTCCATCTTTCTGTAGATCGGATGTGAAGAAGAATTTTGGCAGAATGTGCTTCGTCCTATCACCTTTGATGTATCCATCCTTAAGTTGAGCTATACACGCTGCATTGTCCTCGAACAAGACCGTCGATTCCTGCTTACCTTCGGCCATTCCACAATCCACTCTTATGTGCTGGGTCATCAGCCTTAACCAAACACACTCACGACTAGCCTCATGAATTGCCAATATCTCTGAATGATTAGAAGATGTAGCTGCAATGGCCTGCTTCATTGACCGCCAAGATATTGCAGTTCCTCCATGAGTAAACACATAACCTGTCTGGGACCGTGCATTATGAGGATCTGAAAGATAACCTGCATCAGCAAAACCAACTAAACCGTCCTTAGATTGGTTAGTATAAAATAGACCCAAGTCTTTCGTTCCTTGTAGGTAACGAAGAATATGTTTTATCCCGTCCCAGTGCCTTTGGGTCGGACATGAGCTAAATCTTGATAATAAATTCACGGCAAAACATATATCTGGCCTAGTGTGGCTTGCCAGATACATTAAAGCTCCTATGGCACTGAGATATGGCACTTCGGGACCAAGGACTTCTTCAGAGTCTCTCTTAGGACCAAACGGATCCTTTTCTAGATCAAGAGATCTCACCACCATTGGGCTGGACAATGGGTGACATTGATCCATATTAAAACGCTTGAGTACCTTTTCAGTATATGCCATTTGATGCACAAGGATTCCATCATTTATGTACTCAAGTTGCAATCCCAAACAGAACTTAGTTTTGCCTAGGTCTTTCATCTCAAATTCTTTCTTGAGGCATTCAACTGTTTGGACGATTTCACCAGGGGTTCCAAGGATGTTCAAATCATCCACGTAAACTGCTATGATAACAAACCCTTTGTTTGCAAACTTTTTTATAAAAATACATGGACTGATGGGATCATTCTTATAGCCTTCTTTGACTAAGTACTCACTCAATCTATTGTACCACATACGCCCACTTTGCTTCAGTCCATAAAGGGATTTGTTCAGCCTTATGCAGTGTTGTTCTCGAGAACCTTTCTTATCTTTGAGCTCAATACCCTCTGGTAATCTCATATAAATCTCATTATCCAGTGGACCATATAAGTATGCAGTTACAACGTCCATTAACCGCATATCCAACTTTTCTCTTATAGCCAGACTTATCAAAAATCTAAAAGTTGTAGCATCCACCACAGGAGAGTATGTCTCCTCATAATCTATTCCTGGTCTCTGTGAGAATCCTTGTGCAACAAGCCGTGCTTTATATCTCACGATTTCACCATGTTCATTTCTTTTCCTCACAAAGACCCATTTATGTCCAACTGGTTTAATCTCATAGGGTGTCCGAATTATTGGACCAAAGACATCCCTTTTCCTTAAAGAATTCAACTCCACGTTTATAGCTTCTTTCCATTTAGTCCAATTTTCACTCTGAGTGCACTCATATATCGACGTGGGTTCTAGATCCTCCATAAGTTCAAGTGCTACCTTAAAAGCAAATATATCATCGATTTCCACACACTTTCTATTCCATTGTATTCCAGACATAACATAATTCATTGAGATCTCATTATTTTCAGGAACGTCAGAACCATGAAACTCGGCGTCCCGAGTCTCATTGCTTGGAACTATCGGTTCAGTTATGTCTGGGGTTCCATCAGATTCCTCAACCACGATTTCAGCACCTTTCTTTCTTTTCCGAGGATTCTTATCTTTGGAACCTATTGGCCGGCCACGTTTTGAGTGTGGTTTAGATTCTGTAGCAACTTGATTGTGTCCCTCTTGAACATTAATTCTAATCGGTGCATTAACAGCTGGTATGTAAGACTTAGTTACTCTTTTCGGGTCAGCAAAGGAATCTGGCAATTGATTAGCTAGCTTTTGTAAATGTATAATCTTTTGGACTTCTAATTCACATTCTTGAGTCCGAGGATCTTGCCATTCTAAGGACGTTTGATTCCATATAATTTCCTTTACCAGTCTGTTATCTCCTCCTAATGTTGGATAGACAGATTCGTCAAAATGACAATCTGCGTACCTGGCCTTAAACAAATCACCCGTGGTTGGCTCAAGGTACTTAATGATAGTAGGAGAATCATATCCAACATATATCCCCATCCTCCTTTGAGGTCCCATCTTTGTTCGCTGTGGTGGTGCAATAGGCACATAAACGGAACATCCGAATGTTTTAAGATGGGATATGTCTGGCTCTTGACCCGTTATTAACTGTGATGGGGAATATTTATGTTCACTAGATGGCCTGATACGAATTAGCTCTGCTGCATGTAAAACTGCATGTCCCCAAGCTGAGACCGGGAGTTTTGATCTCATTAGCAACGGTCTAGCAATCAACTGTATGCGTTTAATAAACGATTCAGCCAAACCGTTTTGTGTATGTACATGTGCCACAGAATATTCAACACTTACCCCCATGGACATACAATAATCGTTAAACGCTTGGGACGTAAATTCACCAGCATTGTCAAGACGTATAGTCTTTAAAGGAAAATCTGGAAAGTGTGCTCTTAAACGTATGAGCTGGGCAAGCAATCTTGCAAATGCCACATTTCTAGTTGATAATAGGCAGACATGTGACCATCTCGTGGATGCATCAATAAGGACCATAAAATATCTAAACGTCCCACAAGGTGGGTGTATTGGTCCGCATATGTCTCCTTGAATTCTTTCCAGAAAATTTATCGTTTCCTTAGTTACTTTGATTGGTGATGGCCTAGTAATGAGTTTCCCTAGTGAACATGCTTCACACGTGAGATTCTTTGGGATAACTCTTCTTTCTTTCAAGGTGTGCCCATTAGTACTTGCTAATATCTTTCGCATCATGTTAGCACCGGGATGGCCAAGCCGGTTATGCCAAAAAGTGAAATTCTCAGTAAACTCTTTGTTTACCATAGCATTTACTTCTATCATTCCGATCTTAGCACAATAAAGGCCCACAGAAATGGCAGGTATAGTCTCTAGGACTTTCTTATAGCCATGGACGGTTTCAAAGATTTGAAGGAATTCTTTGTTATTCTCGTCCTTAGTTTCAACATGAAGACCATTCATTCGAATGTCTTTAAAGCTCAATAGACTTCTCTTTGAACTAGGTGAATATAACGCATTAGAAATTTCTAGATGCGTGCCCTTAGGTAATAAAATATGGGCTTGACCGTGGCCTTCAATTAAATTTGCTATACCCGCAATTGTGGTTACATTTGCCTTTTTAAGTGTAAGATCAATGAAGTATCTCTTATCTCTTAATATCGAGTGGCTTGATCCACTATCCACAATGAACACATCCATATCGTTCATACTTCAAAAGAGATAACAATAGATACTTTTAAATAACACTCTTTCATTCCATAAAGTTTAATAGAAAGCAATAACACAAAACCAAAGTATAAAGTGTAAAACGTAAAACAAGCAAAACACAAAACACCAAAACAGAAAATCAAAATCAATCACTTAAGTATATCTGAGGTTTCAAAATTCATCAAGTCATCTTGCTCATGATCGAAATCTCCTTCATTATCATGCTGGATCATATGAGTTTCTGGATTCTTCCCTTTAAGGCTCTCTTGATAGAGTTCAACCAGATTCTTGGGAGTCCTACATGTCCTAGCCCAATGATTACTCATTCCACATCGATGGCAAACTGATTTTGGGTTTGATTCTCGTGGTTGAGAAGTAATACCACGGTTATTACGATCATAGTCAGTTCGGTATCCGCGTCCTCGTCCTCGCCCGCGGTTAGAATGATCGTTATGGAATCCGTGGCCTCGGCCCTGACCTCGGCCGTATGGATTAAAATGGCCACGGCCACGTCCTTGCCATCTACCCCCACGTCCACGACCACGATGTCTATAATCACTTTGGACGTGGTTAATTTCTTTCTTTTCATCTGTGGCCACATTCGCTTCAGGAAGTGGGGCTGATCCAGGAGGTATCATCTCACTGTTTCTCATTAGCAGTGTATTATTCTCCTCGGCTAGTAATAGACATGCTATAAGCTTTGAGTATGTCTCAAAACCTCTTTCACGGTATTGCTGTTGAAGCAACACGTTATTAGTGTGAAAGGTGGAGAAGGTCTTTTCCAACATGTCTTTCTCAGTTACCTTCTCACCACATAGTCTCAATTGAGAAACTATTCTGAACATAGCCGAGTTATATTCTTCCACGGACTTGAAGTCCTGGAACCTGAGATTCCTCCAATCATAATTGGCCTTTGGTAACAACACCGTTCTATGGTGGTCATATCTTATCTTTAATTCTTTCCAAAGGTCCAAAGGGTTCTCAATGGTTAGGTATTGATCCTTGAGACCCTCAACAAGATGATGACGAATGATCGATATCGTTCTGTATCGATTCCTTTCATTCTCATTATTATCCTCAATGATACATTCGCCAAGTCCTTTAGACTTTAGATTTATCTTAGTATCCAACGCCCACTGTAAGTAATTGTCTCCAGAGAGATTGAGGGCAGCATAATCCAAATTGTTGATTTTCGACATCTGAAAACATTCATCCTATTCTCTAAGAACTATAAGATTTTAAAGTTTATGCATATGATGCAAAATAGGTCATGGGTGCTTATATAAACGGGTACGGATGCATGATGCTTATGAAACCAGATTTTTATGTTTAACAACCTAACATAATGTTTTTATATGCTCATGATGCAAGCCTAGTATTCAAATTCTAAACCGTATGATGATATGACCGGATTTTAATCAAACATGTTATGTCTATATGATGCAATCAGTTTCAGTTTCATGTTTATCAATCAACGAATCAATCCAAACAAGCAAACAAACAAACGAGTTCAAATAAATATGCAACCAAATTTGGACAGAGTGTTTACTGTCGATCGACGGGTGATTTGTGTCGATCGACACAGTTTAATTCAAACAACAAATTCAGGCAGAAGTTTACGTGTCGATCGACATAAAACTAGTGTCGATCGACACGGGTACAGATCATGCAATCGGTTTGGATTTTAATTGAATTAGGTTAGGGTTTCAAGTTAGGGTTTCAAGTGATTACGAATCATGAATCAATAAACACAATCAAGCAAGCAATAACAATAACAAGCATGATTTAGATTAGGGTTTCTAAGATTATCATGAATCTAGGTTCTTTAGATTAGGGTTTCTTATTGTTTACTTAACCTCCGTGAGTCTTCTAGTTCGCCGTAACCGGTGATAGGCTGTATGAACTTTCTTCTAGTTCGCCGTAACCTTAAAGGCTGTATGAACTATGATTTGAACAGTAACGCCGGATGAACAGTAATCGTCGATGAACAGTAATCGTCGATGAACAGTGCGCGATGAATAGTGCGCGATGAACAGTACGCGATGAACATTACGATGAATAGTAACGATGAACAGTAATCGCGTTTTTTGTGTTTTTAGGGTTTAGGGAGCAACTCGTGCTGATAACGTGTTGTGAATCAAGAGAACGAATGGGGAAGATTGTGTTTATTCATTAATCATAAGATCCTTTATATAGGATTATTACAAGAGAGAAAAGGAAAATTCCTTTTCCTAATGGGAAAAGGAAAGTACATAAAAGGAAAATCCTAATTCAACTAGGATTCATTAAACCGGCCTAAAGACTAAGTGTTAATGGGCCGTAAACGGACTAGAACTAGTTATGACAATCCACTATGATTTATAACAGTTTACTACTTTTTATCTGTTAAAATATATTTTTTTATGTCACCAATGAAACTAGTTATATGAATTATTTTGGTCAAAATTAATTTGTTTAAATAGTTAAATTTAGAAAATTTATAACATCGAATCCATTCCACTCTATTCCAAAAGTTAAACCACCATGTGCCTGACTATTTACATAAATAGTTATGTACTATATTATACAGAACATAAATAGTTATATGGTTAAATCCTAATAAGTATACAAATAGGTATTATTGCTTTACCAAAACTTTTGGGGGTTCCGAAGAGGCAGCCAAAATTGTCACATCTTCCTCTCACTCTCTCTGTTTACTGTTCTTTTCTTTTCAACAGTGTCTTATTAAAAAAAATATCTAATCAAACCACATAACGACAAACCAGTCTCATTCTTATTTATTTACAAATTGTACCTTCCAATTTCCAAGAGTCGAAATTTAAGGAAACATTTCTTCACATAAAACGACCACATTATAGGATCAAGAAAGCATATCCATTTTAAGAACAATCAAACATTTTTCCCCCATTTTGGTTGATATAACCAACCACCCAAATTTGGTATTAACAAAACCACAACGACTGTTTTTTTCTTCCTCATGATTGTTTTGTTTGTAAATTCTAACCCAAATTACAAATTTTGCAAGGGGTGTATGACAAGGCGGCCATCGACTCCAATGGTAGGGAAGCAGTCACCAACTGTGTGTTTCTAAAGCCTCCCTTACAAGTTCAAGGTTGTGGATAAAAGTAACCATGTGAGGCATTGTCATTGGGAGGTTGCTGCCGGAAATGGGAGAATCCTGATGATGCTGCTGCAACCGAGAACAAGGACGGTGGTGCGCCTGGTGGTGGTTGAGGTCTCATGGCGCTTGTTTGTCCCGGTCTTTGCCATCCCCAGTTACTCATCATCACTTCACCTTCACTTCTCTTCTCTATTGCTCTTCCCTAAAACCAAACATATTAATTAGCAAACATTGTTCCTTTTGCAATCCCAATTTCACTTGAGATTCTATGTTTTTTACCTCGACCGGATAATTATACCCATTCCAGTTGACGGGATGGTCTGAGGATCCGTAAGGAAGAGATGTATTCACCGGCTTTCCCATGTATTCGTTATCTATCTGCACTTGTCATATACAAAGACACAATAAGAAACGTTTTCGAAAACTTTTCTTCAAGGATTCATGAGAGATTGATATTGGAAGTTACCCTTAAGCTAACTCCGCTCTGCGTTTCATAAGTATTAGAAGGGAAGTGAAAAAGCCTCCCGTTCCCGTTTTGCTTTGTGGCACTTCCGGGAGAAAGAGAGATTCCTAAGTTGAGATCAAGTTTGTCCTGACCACCTTCATACAAGAAGAAAAAAGAAAACAATAAGAGCCGTTTCGTAGATTGATATGGAAGTTTCACATGATTTACCTTCGTCATTGGTCTCGTTTTGATATGAACTGAGCTCAAAGTTGGTGACTGCTTCCCTACCATTGGAGTCGATGGCCGCCTTGTCATACGCCCTGTTTTCCAAGAAATTGCTTAGCAAGAGAGAAGAAACCAATGTTGGATATTTGAAAACACAAAATGAGGTTCTTTAATTAGAGAGTATCAATTTTGAAAAAAAATGTTTTAGGCATACAAGTAAAATTCATGATCGTTATAGAACCTTGCAGCTTCTACTTCGCTGTCGAACGACCCAAGGTAAATATACCTGCAATTTAAGCATCTGTGATCTCCAAGATGAAAAGAATCACCATTCCTAAGCATTCTAATTTCTAAGTTTGAAACCATTCCTATACTCTCATTTCACAAGAATCCAAGGTTTCAGATCAAAGACAAAGTTGCTCACTTTTTACCAAGAAACTGCCCCATTCTAGCTTCCCATCTCCCGCATTTGTGTAATGTGACACCTCGATACTTCGAGCTGCCCCGTGAGAAACCGGTGCTTTGACGACGGAGTATGTGCACAAACTCTTCCTTGCTTAGATTTTGTACCTATTGGGATCATAACCAAAGTAACACTTAGAGCATGCACACCCGTGATACTTCGTGAGTATCACAAGATAAAAAAATAATAAATCTCATTTTTTTACTCAATTTTACTCAAAAAATATTCTCTCTATTTTACTCAACTTTTATTAATTTTATATTTAAAAACACTGACTTCCTCCTATTGATACCCACTTCCAACCCATTGATACCCTCTCTCCAATAATAACAATAATCTTTTCTTTTTACTCAAATTTTATTAATTTTATATTTAAAAACACCTTTCTTTTTACAAAAAAACACTCTCTTTCTTCCTATTCCTCAAATTTTAATAATTTTATATTATATGATATCCATGAAGTATGACGGATGTGCATGCTCTTATAACCAATAACCAACGTAACTAAACAAGGATCAAACAAATATATACATACTATCCAAACCTGTTTCATATCTTCCTCGTAATCGCTTAGAGTGAAGTTGATATCAGCATCAACACCTCTGAATTTTATAGCAGCTCGATCATAGGCTCTACATACATATAAATAAAAATAAAATAAAAACTCACCTTTAAATTAGGTAACAAAACTCCATATCCAAACAATTCAAACACAAAAGCTTATAAATGATCTAAATTACCTAGCTGCAGCATGAGCAGTGTCAAAACCACCTAACCATGAAGCAAAAAAATTAATACATACTGAGTATTTCTTCTATCAACAATCATGGAATTTTATAAAAATTGAAATAGTTTTGTTACCTAAATACACTTGTTTCCCACAATCCCTGCAAAAGAGAGTTGGATGATCAGTGAAATAACCAAGTGGTAGTGGCCTAGTGATGGGCTTAAAACTCCGACCCAACCCGACCCCGACCAAAACTCTTTAAGTCACGTTTGGCCAGTCGAAATGGTGTTACGTTTTCTTACATAATAAAAAGATTCGCTTACCAAATATGCGATTCCCATCGGCCAGTTCTCCTATAGAACGTGACTCCTCTATACTGCGAACTCCTCGACCTCGGCCCTCTCCGACTCTTTTTCACCTGAGCCGGTACCGGAGCTGGAGCCAGAGCCGGAGCCAACTCTTTCGTCTCTCCGTAGTCAAAAGAGAGATCGATCCAGCTTCTAGAGCTTGATCCTTCAACATCTCGTAGATGTCCACAATCTCCACCCACAGGGAAAAACTCCTTAGTGATTGAGGCGGGACTTTCGTCCCCGCCTGTCACTTTTAAAATATCGAAACTGAGAGTGAAAGCTCGAGTCGAGCAAGAGTCGTCGTTTCCATCGGCATTGATTACCGACGACGTCGATGTCCCTGACTCTTCCAATCGATTCCCGGAACCGTCTGATGTCTGCCGGTATGAGTCACCACCGTACTGAGTCGACTCCGGCGAGTCAGCGTCCAGATTAAGATCCAGCATCTTTTTCTCCGGCGGTTATAAATCCGATGATCGGAGTCGTTTTCCCGGCGGAAACAAGATAGAGCGTGAGAGAGGAAAGGGGGTCTCAAAGGCCTAGTGGTGTAACGACATTGGACGGCGAGGAATGAGAGAAGAGATTTTTGGTCGCCGGGGAAATGTTACCGTCGGCGAGAGACTGTGGTAATAAAAGGAGTCTTTAAAGGAGAAGGGGAGAGAAGAAGGAGACGTGTGAGGGAACATTTGAGACTCATTTTTAGAGGACGATCAAAATTTATAATAAATTAATTTTCATTCTCTCTCTCTATAACCATATCGGTAATGTGTATATGTTATAGTACTATTGCTTGTTGGTCCTTTTTTGGCAGTGGTGAACCAGTTGAGCAAGTTTCCGGTTCTTATTTTCACCTTTTGATAATTTAACATTTTTTTAATTAAAATTTGGACGGTACGTTCTGCTTTTGGTCAATGGTTTGGTTTAGTTTATTAGACCTGCCGTCAGTTTTATTGTATTCAAACGAGATTGTTTTTAGGATTGGGTAATCTTAATCCCATCCAAAAACTTTAGGATTATCTAAGTTCCAAATTATTTTACAGATCAATGTATGATCTTATTTTAATATCATAAAGAGCTAAATAAGATATTATTGTCGATAATCGATTAGTTTAATAAAATTAATTTTTTCTAGGATTTAGAGTGTCGTATGAAATGGTTTAACGGTCAATGGTATGCCAGCTTTGTAACATTCTCAATCCTAACAATTAATCTTTTGGGATGATGGCTCTTAGCAAAGACTTGAGCAAGAAGATCCACTGTCACATTTTCTTTTTATTTTGTGTACAAAGAGAACTGATACATCTGTTAAATGTATTTGAGAATGAGGACATAAAGATTTTCCTCTACTAGTCTCTCTATCAGTATCTTTTGTTTGCTGATGAGAACTTGTTTATGTGTAAAGCTAATGGTGAGTGTGAGAAACTTAACTAAATACTTAAAGTGTATGGCCATGTTAAAAAAAAAAATGTTGTGGGAGCTGGATCTCACAATTAGATTTGTAAGGTTCTTGAAAATTTCAAGGTTAAACACATAAATACAAAGATCCAAAGTTGGTTTTATTAGCTGGAAAGCTGTAAGAAGAAAAGTACAGAGTTTTGGTGCAAAATTTCGTTATCCCCTTATTATGAGTATGTACAAGAGTATTTATACTAGTCTAGGTCGGTTGGGCTAAGCCCTAAACGGATAAGAAAGTTTTCCTTATTCTTCTAGGTTTTCCATTATTCGCGGCGGCCGCTAGGTCGTCTAGACATGTTATGGGCCTTAGTCTTTCATTGTATTCACCAAATTTTTTTTTTTTATGAACATGTTTGAATTTGGGCCGTCGGTTTAAAGTCCAAAGATTATCGGTTCGGTCCATACTTAGTCTCCTAGTCTTCTGGTTCAATCATCGGTTGGCCGGTTCGTCAGATCATCGGTTTAGTCCATACTTAGTCATTTTAGGCCATTAAATTTCATGGTGGAATTTGACCCCTACAGTTAGCCCCCAGCTCAACAGTGATGATAGTGTTGAGATAAAAAGCGGTTAATCAAAGAATTTATTGTCGTTTGACTGTTATAACATCAATGCCGATTAGTGGCTTTAAGAGTATGTCGAACTGAAGACATGGACGTTGACAATCCGTGACGTGCGAAAGGTGATGATGAGTGATGCCGATGTGTCGTGAAAAGAATGCCAAGACAAGAGGGTCATCATGGCGATCCGAGAGACAACATATGCCGAGGCGATGATGTTTTGTGAAGTTGGTGCCAAACCGCATCACGATGATGGTGAGAATGAAGAGCTGCGACATGTTGATGGTAAGAACGGCGAGCCACGACGCGATGTTTGTAGGAATTCACACAGGATTTACCGGTTTAATCTCTATTAAACAACCTAGCGAAAGTTCCTTTGCCTAGGATCTAGGGTTTGTAAACTATGAATCTTACAAGAACGGATCTCGAATATACCTGGAGGTTATGCAGCGGAATTGAATCAGGGATTCGAGATCTATAGCGCCCCAAGTGTTGCGCCTCTACTGTTAGTCCACACGCACACAAACTGGAATCCGCCGGAATGCTAGTACCGGTAATCGGATCTCCTGGGGAATCACCGAGTTCTAAAGAGGTGGCTGCGACTGACAAGATTTGGTCTCAAGGTCGTGCCTATTATCCTATATATAGGCCCTTGAGAAAACCCTATTAATTCTGAACCGAACCAGAATCAATTGTGTCATTAAACCGAAATCACTATTTCGGTTCTGCCTTCGTGTCGATCGACACAATTCTTTGTGTCGATCGACACACCCTCTAAACTCGTATATAATGTGTATCTTATACCATTACCTAGATCATTACTCTTAATGATCATTCCCACATAAAGCTCATCCAGCTTGCTTAGGTGTGTGACCCTGTAGGATCATATAATACTAGCAATGAGTTCATAACTCATAGATCATCAGAGGTTTCTAGCAAAACGTCATGACCACCTAGTATTATATGAATGTCTAATCTCGACAGTACAACTATCACTAGAGTGGATACAAGTGTGATTTCAGGACATTCCCAACAATCTCCCACTTGTACTGGAATCATCTATTCCCATAATCCCTTCGTCTCTATATCTCGATATGGCATAAGGCAAGATCCGTGTCATCCTTATTACAGCCATTATCACGTTCATCGAACTCTGATTTATACTGAACAAAAACAAACGACTGACAATCACCTCGTTTGAGCGCGGCCACGCATTTCTCAGTATCAAATCTTCGATGGGCCCTGAGATATTTATCTCCTGTTATATAGGAGGGACAAATCCCATCTTGTTCCATCCCTGTTCCTTCACACACTTCATGATACGCCCAATCAATGCCTTTATAGTCACCTGTTACGGATAACGTTTGACAAAGTCAAAGCGGACCAATTCATATGTAAGAAATCATGATGAACTCAGGTCTAAGGACTATACTCTATAGTCGTAATGGGAAACTCTTATGACACTTATATAACTATCCTGTAGAGTTCCCATTAGCGGGTCATGCCCGATCATATGTTCTCCAACATATATCTATGTGATTGACTTTAATACTCTTATTAATGACTCCATGAAACTTAGTCATCAGTCACCTCACATGCCAGTCTCACGCGGTTGTCAGCGTCCCACTTTAACAACCTCGACCAGGGACAAATATAATCTATGTCATTTATCACTTATAGGGTTTCATGATCAAGTCCTTAACTTGATGACCTATAAAATGCCATGAATTACTTTGGGACTATTATTCAATTATCCAATAATCAAATAATACATGAAACAATTTCATTATGACATAACCAAAGTATGTCAACATGAATATCATAACATAACTAAATCCTTTATAACTCCCACTAGAATTAAGATCACATCTTAATATATCCAATACCTACAGCAGGAGAGTGAAACTCATGCTTAGGTCGTGGGAGAGGCTGCGGTGATCTGCTTGGAACCCTTTCCAACAAACCGCAGGCTGTGGTGCTTTGCTTGGAACTCTTTCCAACAAACCGCACCGCAGTATGGACACAAGACATAATCAGGTTCCTACCAGAAATTGTCTTTGTCTGTCTAACCACTCTCATCAGAAACCATTACTTCCTCAGTTCACCAAGCTCCTATCCTCAGTATTCCTCAAATACTAGAGAATATTCTTGGTAACTGTCCAGTGACTTTCACTTGAGTCATATTGGTACCTACTCGTCCTGCTCAAAATACAAGCAACATCTGGACGAGTGCAGGTCATGGCATTTATGATAGGTTCCACTGCATACGCCTGGAAATCCTACTCAAACACTTTCTTGCTCAGCCAGTGTCCAGGGACACTGCGTCTTGCCAAGATTAATGCCATTAGACATTGGTATGAAGCCCTTCTTGGAATTATGCATATTGAATCTGTCCAAGACCTTATCACCATGAGAATCTTGACACGATCCAATTAGCCTACCCAATCTATCTCTATAGATTTATATTCCAAGAATTCACACGGCTTCTCCCATGTCTTTCTTTGAAAGAATAACTTCCAAGCCAAGTCTCTAGAGACTAAAGCAACGGAACGTTATTTCCGAGAATAAGTATGTCATCTACATACATAATGAGAAATGCAACTACGCTCCCACTAGTCTTCTTGTAAACACACAGTTCCTCTTCGTTCCTGATGAAGTCAAACATTTTGACATCTTTATCAGAACGAAGATTCCAACTCCGTCATGCTTGCTTCATTCCATACATGGATCGATGAAGCTTGCATTCTTTCCCAGCATGATTTGGATCTGTGAAACCTTAGGTTGTGTCATGTACACATCCTTTTCCAGAATTCCATTAAGGAAAAACTGTTTTTCACATCCATCTGCCAAATCTCATCACCATGATCAATGGCAGTTGCTAGTATAATCCAAATGGCTTTAAGCATAGCGAATGGGAACAGGTTTCATCATAGTCAATACCATGATTTGCTTGAAACCTTTAGCCACCAGCTAAGCTTTGAATATCTGGATATTCCCATCTCGGATCTAGCGGCTCCTAGCCACTTTTCGGAGTCCGGGCCCAACACTGCTTTTCTTCAAAATTCGTAGGGTCTTCATTGTCAATGATCAACAAGTCATGACAATCGGTCACAAGAAATCCATATCTCTCGTGATCGTTACGAATCCTTTCGGATCTACGAACTTTAGGCACCACAGGTGCAAGTTCTACAACCCTTTGCAGACCCAGCTACTACTCTTCCTTAACAGGTCGAGCAGTCTCCTGTGATTCTCGAACATTTTCGAGATACACTTTACTCCCACTTTTTTTCTTGGAAAGACAATCTCTCGCAAGAAAACATAGTTCTTAGCAACAAACACTTTGTTTTTCAGAACATTTATAGAAGTAGTAAGCCTTGGTTTCCTTAGGATAACCAATCGAAGTAGCACTTATCAAATTTGGATGCGAGCTTGTTAAACGTTTTACACAAGCCTCATCACCCCAAATTTTAGTAAAGACAAACTTGGAACATTTCCAATCCACATCTCATATGGAGTCTTTTGACTTTAAGTATTCTCTTCTGCGATCTAATCAAAGAACTCTAATACTTTTATCAATTTGATTCTGTACTTCATTCTGGAATTCCTTGAAAAATTTTCAAAAGAGGATTCCTACTTGTGACTCATTAGATAGACATCGCCATGCCCACTCTAGTCACCAGTATAGATAATGAAGTCTTGAATCCTAATTTTCTCTAGCATTGGTGCCTATCGGGCCGCACACATCTGTATGTATAAAGCCCAATAAGTCATTGGCCCATTCTTTTAGTTTGATAAAATGGGCCTTAATCGTTTTGCCCAATAAGCAGGATTCAAATATCTCACATGATTCACAACCATGTGAGCCCAAAAGCCCATCACTATGGAACTTCTGAATCCTCTGTGGCCCAAACGATAATGCTGGAGAACCGATTTGTGTTTATATCATAGACAGATATATATATTGGTTTAAGACATAAAACCCATTCTCTAATGGGATGCTACCATATAAAATATCATTTAGATCAAAAGAGCAACATTTGTCTTTTATCAAAATAAAATCATTCAAAATCTTACAAGAAAATGAAATGACATTTTTGCTCATAGCAATTACATAATAGCAATTATTTAGTTTCTAAAACCAAGTCTGAAGGCGACAACAAGTGGAAACTTCCTACAGCTAATGCAGCAACCCTTGCTTCATTCTTGTTGAGTTTCTCCATTCGTCCCTTCTTCAACGTTCTACTGTTGCTCAGGCCCTGCACATTTAAACAAATATGAGCACCACAACCGGTATCTAATACCCACAAGGTAGAACTTGAAATAACACAAATACCTGAATAAGGAGTGTCATACATCTCCATTATTTCCTTGGAATCTTCCATGTATTTCTTGCATTTTCTCCTCCAATGCCTTGGTTCCCCACAGTAGCTGCAAGCATCATCATCAGATGGGCCAGACTTGGGTTTAGTGAGAAACTCAGGCTTATCCTGATTCACAATCTGGACGGCCTTTCTCTCACCCTTGTCCTTACCAGGTTTCACAAACTTTTTGCCCTTCTTGATATTGAGCTCAGCTGTCTTGAGCATATCATGCAGTTCAGTCAACGTCTTCGTCAAGACATTCTTAATGTAGTACTTGATGAACTCATCATAGCTCGTCGGCAGGGACTGCAGAATGATGTCAGTAGCCAACTCTTGGCTAATAGGACAATCCAGTCTCCTCAGGTTATCAATATAACCCATCATCTTCATGACATGAGGACTTACTGGAGCTTCCTTTGGTAGCTTGCACTCAAACAGAGATTTAACCGACTGGTATCTCTCAGTTCGAGTCTGCTCCTGAAACATAGCTTTCAGGCTAGTGACTATCTCGATAGGCGATTCCACGTTCTCATATTGGCCTTGCAATTCAGAGTTCATGGTATCCCTCATCAGACGGCTCACATCGACCACATCATAATAATGCTTATTCCAAGCATCATATACTGCATGTGAGGCATTGGACCTTAGTTTCTCGGGGAGAGCTTTCACAAGGACATTGTCCTTTCTCTCTTGCTTGAGAACAATTCTCAAGTTCCAATACCAATCTAGGAAGTTGGATCCATTTAACTTGTCCTTCTCAAGGACGGATCTCAACGAGAAAGAGTTCTGATTAGACATAACTGTAATAAGAAAGGGAAAAAACAGTTATGATATTCAGGAAATGAGAAATCTTAACAATTAAGAAAACTCGCATTATATTCAAAACAATGTTTCCTCAAATGAATATAATGATCCAAGATCCATGTTTCACCAAAACCCGAGCGAGCCACTGGCTGTCACTCAAATCTTAGCTATATAGGTAAGCAACACTTTGCTAATCATATCCAATATGACTCTTGGTTGTGGATAAGACATCTTATGTTTTATCCACCTGATGTCTATGGGCCCAAAACTTCTGATAGCCCACTCAAGCAAACCAATCTCTTCAGTCATGTAATAGTTGATGTCATGCACTGCAAGCCCATCAACACAATTACCTACTGCATTACTCATGTCACTGCGGACACCTTGCACTGCAAGCCCATCACGCAATGAAACAAGTCTTGACAGCTGACAAGATCGGGAAGACATCCAGAACACTTGATATTTAGTTGAGGAAATGAACTTTTAATCCTTAACACACATCATATATGCATTTAGGAATCCAATTTCATTAAATTTGGTTCGGTTATTAGATTTTAGGTTCACTATCTAAAATACCTACTGCCTCACTCATGTAACTGCAGACACCTTGCACTGCAAGCCTGTCACGCAATGAAATGAGCCTTGACAGTTGACAAGATAGGGAATCGATCGACACTACCTTAGTGTCGATCGACACTTACCTGTCTGTCACAGTTCTTCGAAAACCGATCAATCCAATTGAACCGATTTCGATAACCGACAGAACCAATACAATAACCGATCAGTGTCGATCGACACTACATTAGCATCGATCGACATTGATCAAACCAGATCCAATTCTCGATAACCGGTCAATCCAATTGAACCGGATCGATAACCGGTCAATCTAATTGAACCGGGTCGATTACCGGTCGGTGTCGATCGACACAGCATTTGTGTCGATCGACGCCAACCAAACCGCAACAAACCGAAATTTGCCGGTTTAATCGATCTGTTAACCAAGCGCGATAACCGATTCAATCCAATTGAACCGGTCAACCAATCGCATGGTCGTGTCGATCGATGCAACTTTTGTGTCGATCGACACCAACTTGATATCGATTAATATATCAAACTGACGGCAATTGAAAGAGCGTGTCGATCGACACAGAACAGCGGTGTCGATCGACACCAACCTCTCTGGAAAATTTTTAAATCACGAGTTTAGCCCGTGTCGATCGACACTACCATAGTGTCGATCGACGCTGGCCGAAAACCCTAATTTTTCAATTTTGCAAAACGTTTTTGAAGCAGATTTTGATCTATCAAGCATCCTCTAATCAATTCAACTAATTCGATTATATGCTTTAGATTCAGATTAGTTAAACCCTAAGGCTCTGATACCACTGTAGGAATTCACACAGGATTTACCGGTTTAATCTCTATTAAACAACCTAGCGAAAGTTCCTTTGCCTAGGATCTAGGGTTTGTAAACTATGAATCTTACAAGAACGGATCTCGAATATACCTGGAGGTTATGCAGCGGAATTGAATCAGGGATTCGAGATCTATAGCGCCCCAAGTGTTGCGCCTCTACCGTTAGTCCACACGCACACAAACTGGAATCCGCCGGAATGCTAGTACCGGTAATCGGATCTCCTGGGGAATCACCGAGTTCTAAAGAGGTGGCTGCGACTGACAAGATTTGGTCTCAAGGTCGTGCCTATTATCCTATATATAGGCCCTTGAGAAAACCCTATTAATTCTGAACCGAACCAAAATCAATTGTGTCATTAAACCGAAATCACTATTTTGGTTCTGCCTTCGTGTCGATTGATGTCAGGCTTTTTATACACAGGGCCATCAAAAACCCCTCGTACGTTGTAGCACAAAGGGTTATCGTATCCACAGAGAGGTTTGATTGATACACTAGGATTGCAATGATCCATTCTTAAGCTAGAGCGATGCTTTTTACAAGTAAACAAAAGATGGAACTATGAAACAAGTGATGATATGGTTTTAATTTACAATGGTCTCGAAGAGACAAAGATTAAGCTATGGAAATTCCTTGAATCGAAATCTAAGATAACACAATTGTCGAGGGTTTTGTTAAACGTCGTTCTAGAACTCAAACACGAAAGTATAGCCAGCTAACTGTCGTTACGAAAGCTATCTATCTTTAGAAACTCAAATCCCAAATTTCTTTGCGAATTCGTCGAATCTAAACAAGCATTTAGCACGAGTTCAATATGTTCACAAGGTCCCTAAGCCAAATTTCTTTGCGAATAAGTAACTTTGCCCATTTAGACTAGATTCAGGTTATTAATCCCACTGTCGTGGCTAACCAACAATCCTAAAATCAAGATTCGAGGTGATCAAGCAAGAATCAAGCATTGAGAACAGTCTAAACGAAGAACTAACGGATAAACCTCAACAAATATGCAACCTTAATGATTTCTAGTCATAACCCAAGAAATCCCTAAATCTAACAAGCAATTTCACTCAGAAACAAATGATGAAATCAAGATAACTGAATATAATTGCATAAAAGAGATAAAGTAGGAGATACAGAGGGTTTGTAGTGATTGAATGAAGAACATATGGATCTCCCTCCAAAAAGCTCTTCCAAATCTCTCTCTCTCTCTCTCTAAGTCTCAAAACGAGAATAGATCTAGTTTTTACAAGTTTTCTAGATATTTTACAATGAAAACAAAACAAAACTATTTATAGAAGTGCCCAAAATTAGGTCTGCAGGTCGCCTGTCGATCGACATTAAAGGTGTGTCGATCGACACGGGAATCTCTGGAGATTTTCTATGCTTCGTCATGAATTCCTCTGTTTTAAAGATTCCTGTCGATCGACACAGTTTCCTGTCGATCGACGGGAAATGTTGTTCCAGAGACCCTCCGGTAAAACAGCCATATCTCCTGAACCACCGATCGGAATGACCTCAAACCACTTCCATTGGAAAGCTATCTCCAATACCTACAACTTTCATGAAGACCTCGGAAGCTAAATCCAAATGGAAACCGTTCGTTTAAGTCGATCTTTGAAGCACTTCGGATGGTTTCGGCACAAACGACTATTTTCCTGCAAAACACTACAAAAGACACACAAATACAAAATATACTATACAAAACCGACTTATATCATGGTTAAAAACGGGTAAAAACCATGATATATCACGCCCCCAGACTTAGCATTTGCTTGTCCTCAAGCAAAACATACACCAAGAATGAAAAAGAGGTTTTGAAAACATAGAACATACCTTCCCTCGATGCAGCGGATTGACCTTTCCAAAACCAACCAGAATCAGACCACCATGTACTTCTCCGCAGACGCACACAACCTTCCAAATCCATCCACCACTTCACAGTATAATCCGTTAGTCTTCATCGCTAGACCTCAATGTTCTCGAAGCCATGAACCTTCTAGACTCATTCCCATACTGTACCGTGATAAATGCACTCATACAAAACTCGGTACTCAATCTCTCCCCCAGACTTATTTCGCTTTATATTTACATATATATATATATACATTTATTTCTTTGTGATTGTTGAACTCAAAGCAGTGCATATTTCACTAATGTTGTTCCTTGTTAGGAGACAGGGTCGTGACTCACTACGATTGTTCCTTGTGAGGAGACAGGCTCGTGAGATTGCTCGTCTTTCATCATCCTTTTTAGGGGACTCAGACTGCTGCTTAAAGCTGGGTGATCATCTCGAGTACAAGATTCATTGGATTAATTCCTCATCTCATACTCGAGAACTATCATTTCACCCCAATCCTATTAATCTTTTATATACATGTATATATATATGTTTCTTTTTATATGGGGAGAGGAGTACCATTACTATCAACAGGAGGTTGCATTTACCAGGTACGAATGAGGAGTCAAGCTCAATGGACATTGATCCCAAAGAGTATCGTGCAATAGCTCTGACTTGGCGGATTATACTGGAAGTAGCGGACTTCTCTAGTCAATTGGTCGATCCTAGGATTTTTCATTAGTCTTAACCCTGAAACTAATTCTGGAAGTACGGTCACATGATGAAAAAGACCAAAAGAAGGGATGTTCTACTAATTTTGACTCAATAAAACAAAAACTTTTCCAAAAAATATGAGTCGAAACCAAAATAAAAAGAAATACGTTAGTAGTTCCCTCCCCCAGACTTATCTAACACTGTCCCCAGTGTTATCAAGCCCGAGATCGGTAAAAGAAATAAAATGAAATGTGAACTTGATCAAAGAAATACAGAATTACCATTTTTGGGGGTCCTGTCGATCGACAGGAACATCTGTCGATCGACAGACCATGTTCTGCCTTTTGACCGTTGTATTGTTGAAATCTTTAAAATCCATGTCGATCGACAGAGAGTATTATGTGTCGATCGACATCAATTTTATAGTCGCAAAAGGTTTCTCCAGAGACCTTCGTGTCGATCGACATGATGTTGTGTCGATCGATAGATGAGGCTCTGTCCCAACTTCGCCTTTGTCGACTTCTCGCAAAGTGTCTGGTTCGAAGCCTGAAGTTGTCCAAACCTGCATCTACTGACATTCAACAAACGATCAACGGGAACAACTCATTGCATTCCTTAAATAAAAATTCAAGTTCGATTAGTATTCGAAATTTCAACTAAAAAAAATCAAAACAAAAGTACGAAATTGAAAAGTAAATGGGTTGACTCCCATTAAGCGCTCATTTTAAGTCATTAGCTTGACTATGGATATGTTTGGGGAGGTCCCCAATGGCGCGTTTAACGTCACTAGCTTGACGGTTGCTTCATCCTTGTCACTTCCTTCTAGAACAAAAGAGAAAAGATTAACAACAAAAGGGAATAAAAATAAAACTCTAGCCTTAAGAAGAATCAAAATCCCAATGATCAATGCAAAAACCTCCCCGGCAACGGCGCCATTTTTGATGTCAGGCTTTTTATACACAGGGCCATCAAAAACCCCTCGTACGTTGTAGCACAAAGGGTTATCGTATCCACAGAGAGGTTTGATTGATACACTAGGATTGCAATGATCCATTCTTAAGCTAGAGCGATGCTTTTTACAAGTAAACAAAAGATGGAACTATGAAACAAGTGATGATATGGTTTTAATTTACAATGGTCTCGAAGAGACAAAGATTAAGCTATGGAAATTCCTTGAATCGAAATCTAAGATAACACAATTGTCGAGGGTTTTGTTAAACGTCGTTCTAGAACTCAAACACGAAAGTATAGCCAGCTAACTGTCGTTACGAAAGCTATCTATCTTTAGAAACTCAAATCCCAAATTTCTTTGCGAATTCGTCGAATCTAAACAAGCATTTAGCACGAGTTCAATATGTTCACAAAGTCCCTAAGCCAAATTTCTTTGCGAATAAGTAACTTTGCCCATTTAGACTAGATTCAGGTTATTAATCCCACTGTCGTGGCTAACCAACAATCCTAAAATCAAGATTCGAGGTGATCAAGCAAGAATCAAGCATTGAGAACAGTCTAAACGAAGAACTAACGGATAAACCTCAACAAATATGCAACCTTAATGATTTCTAGTCATAACCCAAGAAATCCCTAAAACCTAACAAGCAATTTCACTCAGAAACAAATGATGAAATCAAGATAACTGAATATAATTGCATAAAAGAGATAAAGTAGGAGATACAGAGGGTTTGTAGTGATTGAATGAAGAACATATGGATCTCCCTCCAAAAAGCTCTTCCAAATCTCTCTCTCTCTCTCTCTCTCTAAGTCTCAAAACGAGAATAGATCTAGTTTTTACAAGTTTTCTAGATATTTTACAATGAAAACAAAACAAAACTATTTATAGAAGTGCCCAAAATTAGGTCTGCAGGTCGCCTGTCGATCGACATTAAAGGTGTGTCGATCGACACGGGACTCTCTGGAGATTTTCTATGCTTCGTCATGAATTCCTCTGTTTTAAAGATTCCTGTCGATCGACACAGTTTCCTGTCGATCGACGGGAAATGTTGTTCCAGAGACCCTCCGGTAAAACAGCCATATCTCCTGAACCACCGATCGGAATGACCTCAAACTACTTCCATTGGAAAGCTATCTCAAATACCTACAACTTTCATGAAGACCTCGGAAGCTAAATCTAAATGGAAACCGTTCGTTTAAGTCGATCTTTGAAGCACTTCGGATGGTTTCGGCACAAACGACTATTTTCCTGCAAAACACTACAAAAGACACACAAATACAAAATATACTATACAAAACCGACTTATATCATGGTTAAAAACGGGTAAAAACCATGATATATCATCGATCGACTCAATTCTTTGTGTCGATCGACACACCCTCTAAACTCGTATATAATGTGTATCTTATACACATTACCTAGATCATTACTCTTAATGATCATTCCCACATAAAGCTCATCCAGCTTGCTTAGGTGTGTGACCCTGTAGGATCATATAATACTAGCAATGAGTTCATAACTCATAGATCATCAGAGGTTTCTAGCAAAACGTCATGACCACCTAGTATTATATGAATGTCTAATCTCGACAGTACAACTATCACTAGAGTGGATACAAGTGTGATTTCAGGACATTCCCAACAATGTTAATAAGAACGGCGAGCTACGACGCTATGATGATAAAAGCGGAAAGCCCCGACACAATTATGGTAAGAAAGGCTAGTCGCGACATAATGATGGTAAGAATGGCGAGCCGCAACGCGATGATGATAAGAACAGCAAGCCGTGACACGATGATGCGATATGTGGCAAACCAATGATGAGCTATGTGGGGGTCGAAACCAACACAATTAGAATTTGTAAGAGTTCGTGAGGGAATTCGGAGATTTCTATGGTAAGCTAGGATTGCTAAGGGTTTGAGAGAGAGATGTTGTTATTGATGAAAAAATTGAGTACAAGGTTTTTCTGTGTAAGAATTCGGATCCCCTTCGGGTTTGTACAAGAGAGATATTTATAACTTTTTCTAAGGCGGCTGCATCTCCCAATCTTCTGCGGAGTCGGTCACATCATCATGGGCTTCGCGTCCGGACCGGGCTGTCATCACACTATTGGGCTGTCGACTCTTGAATAGAAGCTGTGAATGAGGTTTGAAGTGAGCACGTGATCGATCCATTGACCGCGACCCCGGGATTGGCCCATGGCGTGCCGACGGTCGGATCATGAGCGAGCGCACGATCGGACCGTGAGGCGATCGTGCGGTCGGCCCATGCAGCGAGCGCACGGTCGCGCCACAACGAGTGCTCGGTCGCGATCAAGATGAGTGCACGGTCAGCCTTGAGGCGAGTGTTCGGTTGGCCTTGAGGCGAGTGCTCGGTCAGCCTTGAGGCGAGTGCTCGGTCGGCCTTAAGGCGAGTGCTCGGTCGGCCTTGAGGCGAGTGCACGGTCGGCCTCGCCTAGACCCGGTCCTGTCCCGCTTCGCTTAAGTTCCATTTCCATATGCTCCGCTCCGCAGGAAGATTTAGGTTCCGTCAGGCCTTCTTTGTTCAGAGTCCAGAGGGCTATCTCCTCGATTGGTTTGCCTTTAGATGTTAATGCTGAGGGGGTGAAAACCGACCCCAACAGTTAGCCCCCCAGCTCGGTAGTGTTAGAGCTAATAATGGTGCCGAGTTAAAAGATGTGTCGAACATCAGCGTTAACGTTTGAAGTCAAAGCACTTGTCTATCTTCAGTAGTAGAGGTTTTAAGACTCTGTAAACGTTATGAAGATTTTAAGACTTCACGCTTCCTTTGCTGAAGCTGCTGCGTTTTCTGCAAAAAGATTTTTTTTTTTTTTATTCGAAGATTTTAAGACTTCGTTTTTTCCTATGGAGATTTTAAGACTCATGTGTTGCGATTGTCAATGTCAATGATGTTTTTACGAACCGGCAAAGCGATTTTTCGAAGGGAAGAGCGTTGTGTTTTTGAACGGAGGCGGGACCCGTGTGGTGAGAGAAAGAGAAGATAAGGTTTTGACCTAGTCCACTCATCTTCTTCCTTTCTCTTTCTTCTTCCTTTTCCCAAAATTTTTTTTTTTTCGGTTCTTCTTCTCCTTGCCGCCGCGATTCCCGTCTCCGACCGCGAGCTCGTGATACCACCGACCATACACTCGCGACGTTGTCAACATTGAGCCCGGGTCTTCATCTCTTCCCTTTGGTGAGTTTTCTTATCACCTTCTCAAACTCTTGATTCCATTGCTTCTTTGAAAGTCCAAGTTCATAGATCTAAACTTTTTTCATGAGGAATCAAGCTTTGCTATGTTGAATTGATGATTGCTTAGGAGAATCATTGAGCCTTTGTTTGCTATTGATCTCTAGTCTTTGATTGTTGACGGAATTAGACTTGGATTTGCATAGTCTCTTGGAAATTCCTTGTTTAAAGCTTATGTAGGAATAGAGCTTGTTCTTGGTAGAAAGCTGGAAATTCTTGACTTTTGATTTGTCTTGTTGACTTGTGCTTAGGGATACTTGTCGTTATGGAACAAGACACACTTGATTTGGTTGATAGTGGTGAAACGGTGCTTAGAACCGAACCCGTGGTAGTGGTTCCAAGTGGGATCGACCCGTCTTCGTGCGAGACCGACCGTGCGATCGTGATACCACGCGAGATTGATCGTGCGGTCGCGGGCGATCGTGGTCGTGAGGACGAGACCGACCGCGCGGTCGCGGACGGGCGCAAGGCCGACCGCGTGGTCGCACATGGGCGCGAGGCCGACCGCGTGGTCGCACATGGATGCGAGGACAACCGCGTGATCGCGGGTGGACACGAGGCCGATCACGTGCTCGCGACTTCACCGAACCGAATCGGGGATTCGGTTGCGGCTCCGTCCTCACCGAAGATTGCGATGGCCCCTTCGGTGAATCACGTTGGTACCGATACCGGGATCCGTCTCCGTAACAAACTCACCATTCCACGGGTTAGTTTTAGTGGATCCGACGAGGGCGATGATGGAGTTCCCAATGACTTAGTGAGTGTTGAGGATGCGAGGAGATCCAGTGGTGATGAGGATTTGATGGCTCGTCATGGGGGAGTTGGACTTTCCTTCCCCCTTAACGACGAGGATCCGAGGCTTCCAGAGGGAGCAGCCGATGTCGCTGTGTCACTCGACTCTTCTTCTACTTCGGGGTCACCTCCATCCGATGCTGAGGATGGCGATGAGGTGACCCGCCATGTTGCGGCTAAGAAGAGGAGGAGGCGACCGGATCCCCCTGGATCTACCTCTTGCGATGAGGACTCGCTGCAGCGCCTTCGAGAGAAATGTGAGATCTCCGATGAGATTGAGTTGGTCGTTCCTGATCGCACACAGCGTGCTAATGCCCCGCCTCCGGGATACTTTACCATGTATGAGAACTTCATGGATCATTGCCTGTTGTGGTTCCCGGTGCCAGGCTTCCTCCTTCGCTTCCTGGATGGGAACGGTATCTCCCTTGCTCAGATCAACCCCAGGGGGTTGAGGCACATTATTGGTATCTACGTGCTTAGCCGGGAGTGCAATGCAGAGATTAGTACTGAGCAGCTGACCAGCCTTCTGGAGTTCAGGCCTAAGGGCCCTGCAGACGAGTTGCGGTATCTCGTTGCCCCAGCTCCGGGTCGCGTGCTTATTGATGGGTTCCCCAGCAAGGATGATCTCTTTGAGTGCTCATTCTTCTTTGTCAAGATCTCAGAGAGGACCATTGAGGCTGACTGCATCCCCCTTGTCAGGACGAGTTGGGGGAAGAGAGGTAAGTTTACACTTAGAAAAAGTTTATTTTGTATAGTGGCCATGTCTTGCATGCTAATGTATTGCTTTGTCTTTGCAGTGAGACCAGCATTAGTGAGCCGAGGTGAGATGACAGCTATCCACAGCGCTCTAGCCTCTGGAGATGGTGATTGGGTGAAGTCCTTCACCTGTCAGAGGATCCAGAGAGCACTCTCCAGTCGGATCTTCGCAGGGAAGGTCCTTGGACGAGGTGCTCCTAGAGTCTCCGCTTTTCAGCGAGCTGAGTTGGCGAGAGCGGCGTTGACGAGCACCACGGTCTCAGCGAGGGCAGGCTCGCAGGCGGGTGCTCTGTCATCCGCAGCGCCCAAGACTCCCACTGTGTCAGCTCAGCGTTCTCGCGCTTCTGATCTCACTCCTGATGAGATTGCTAGGCGGCGTGAGCAACAGCGGAAGAGGGCCCTTAGATCGGAGGGTAAGGCGGGAGGCACTCCTGATGGAGCACCTCCGAAGCGAAAGAAGGTGGGCCCCTCTTCGGCGTTTGTTAGCGACCCGACCAGTGACGGTGCTGCAGCAGCTCGCTCTTTGACTCCTGGTTCTGGTGAGAGGGCTCTTAAGCTGGCGAGAGCCACAGTGGCTGAGGTTTGCTCTCTTTATCTTCCTCTCTTTGTCCTTGTTATTGTTTCTCCACTTATTCCAGCGTTATGTTTGATTTCCTTTGTATGCGCAGCTCTCCACCCAGCTGGATGGCATAGCTTTCTGCTTTGAGGAGGACTCTCATTCTCGTGACCGTGAGGTTAGCGAAGCCAGGAGGGCTAACGCGGAGCTTGCTGAGAAGGTCCTAGCCCTCGAGGACGATGTCGCTTCCGCGAAGCAGAGGTCGGATGAGTTGAGCGGGAAGTTGTCCAAGGCGTCCTCGCGGCATGCGAAGAACAAGGAGGAGATCACTTCGCTTAAGAGCAAGCTGTTGGAAACTGAGAGTCTTAGGGACGCCCAGATCGAGGAGGCCGTTTCTAGGGCCAAAGAGGAGGCAGACCGTAGCTTTGCTAGCCGGACCCGACAGGTTGCCAGGTCGATCGCTAGGCTTGAGGGGACAGCGAAGGATAACATGCTGGATCTTGCTGAGATCGATGCGAGCTTGGAGCTTATTGAGCGTCTCCGTGGGTATGATGGAGCGTCCTTGGATGCTGCAGCAGAGCTTTTGGTCGAGAGGAAGATCCCGATCTACGACGCTCGTGATGTGTTTGATGAGCTTGTTTCTAGCGTGAGGCAAGCTTTGGAGATCTCAGAGGATGCTGATGTTGCCAACGGAGAGGTGTGACCGAGGAGCGACCGTTGCTCTTTTATTATGACTTAGTCTATTTCTAATCTTTTGTTTTTAATAACTCTTGTTGGACTTGATGATTTTCGGTTGTAGCATTGGATGGTTTGTATCCTTGCTATTATTTTGGAGCCTTGCATTGTGGAGAATGCAAGATGACTTTGCAGCTTTTGCTGATGCTTAACCTTGATGGTTACAGATTCAGGTTTTGCTTTAGATATTGTTGATGTTGTACCTATACTTAGGAATTCTTTAGGCTGTTTAAGCGTTTCTGTCATGTATTTGCCAACACAGACGTTGGGCTTGGTGAACCAAGGGCCGTAAGACCCCGCGATTGATCAGAGGTCTGACGACTTCTCATTGTGCTTGCTCATGTATGAGGCTCTTGTTGAGACTGTGAAAACGCTAATGCGCTCATGCTCTTTATCACCAACGTTGCTGTTGGGTTTCGCAAAATGGTGCTGCTCTTCTAGACACGTCTGTCCGAGAGCAAGTTCACCTTGAATTCGACCAGTGCTTGTCATGGGTTTCAGAGTGACACGCTCAGGGTATAGGCCGAACGGAGGTCACTAGCAGTTGCATTACCAACGACGTTTGCTGGGTTTCTGAGTGGTCAGGTGGGTACATCCGCCCCAGTACTGAACACTGGTACTTATATAGCGCGCTTGAATCCGTTGTGGATGTCAGTGTGTTCGCATCTCCGCATTCATTACTGTGGCCAGCAGCAATGAAAGCGGAACGAATTCTGATTTAAGCCATGAGGCTCGTGACTGATAAAGTTGTTTTTATGCCACTGAGGCTGTTGTAGAAGAGCGGAGTACGGGTACCCTACTCCCCCCCTTCGAGACGAAGGAGGCTGCTGACTTTGTCTGAAAGCAGAGTAAAACACTCACTCCCCCCCCCTAAGGCGGAGGAGATCATAGAGTTCCTTTGGCAACGAGACTGATGAAGCGTAAAATCCCCCTCTGTTGATGGAGGGGGGCAACTGAACCTATCCGAAGACAGGCTGCCTACGTACCCTTTGCAGGGATCAAGTCGCCTCGTAGTTCAAGCAAAGGAGAGAAGACTAATGATAGTACTTCTTCAAATGCCTTGCGTTCCAGGAATGGAGGATTGGAGTCCCGGTCATGGTGGCGAGCTCATAGACACCAGGACGAACAACTGTTGTAACTCTGTATGGGCCTTCCCAGTTGGCGCCGAGCTTGCCAGCGTTGGGTTCCGCTGTGTTCTGGAATACCTCTCGAAGGACTAAGTCACCTGGGTAGAAACTCCTTTCGTTGACCTTGGAATTGTAGTACTTGGAAGCGGCGTTCTGATAGTTGGCGATCCGAATAAGCGCTTGGTCACGTCGTTCATCGAGGAAATCCAACGCGTCAAGGAGCATTGTGCGGTTGATAGGCTCGTGGAGAGGTAGCAACTGACGGCGTACACCAGGCGAACAGACCTCGGACGGGATGACACACTCGGTGCCATAGACAAGGGCGAAAGGGGTTTCGCCTGTTGCTCTGCGGGGGGTGGTGCGGTGGGACCACAATACCCCTTCAAGTTCGTCGGCCCTGCGACCCTTCTTCGCCTCTAAATGCTTCTTAAGGCCATCAAGGATTGTCTTGTTGATAGCTTCCGCTTGCCCATTGCCTTGAGGGTAGCGAGGCGTAGACTTACTAAGCCGGATGTTCCATTTTGAGCAGAACGACTCGAACCGGTTGGATATGAACTGCGAACCATTGTCAGTTACTATCTCGTATGGTACTCCGTGACGGCATATGATGTTCCTCCATACAAAGCTCTCCACTTGAACATCTTTGATGTTAGCATAAGCTTCAGCTTCCACCCACTTCGAGAAGTAATCTGTTAGGACGAGTAAGAACCTCTTCTGCCGTGATGGATGCAATGGTCCAACGATATCCATGGCCCATCTCATGAACGGATAAGGTGAGGTGACGGAGGAGAGCATTGCAGTCGGTTGATGGATTTTCGGAGCGTGCCGCTGGCACTTTTCACATTTGGCTGAGAACTTAGTGCAGTCACCTACTATAGTAGGCCAGAAGTGACCATGTCTCTTGATCTTTATAGCAAGTGCTTTCCCTCCTGAATGATTGCCACAAGAACCACTATGAACCTCTTCCATTATCTGTCTTGCTTTCTCTCCTTCTACACAAGTAAGCATTGGACCAGAGAATCCCCATCTGAAGAGGTTTCCGTCAAGGAGAACATAACGCGCGGCTTGCTTTCGTAGTTTGCGAGCAGCCCACTTGCTGCTGGGAAATTTGCCATCGGCGATATATTCTCGTATCTCACTTATCCATAGCTTGTTACAGCCATACTCAGATTCGTCAGTGTCAGCGTCCATTGGGATTGCTTCAGTATGATGTGGGCTGTTGGCGTCACGCATGTCAGCGTCTCGGATTTCTGGTTCTTCTGCCATTTCTATATCTTCGTCAGTAGCCCCCACAAGGGCGTCTGCTTGCTTCGCTGCTTGGGAACGTGTCAGGATGGCGAGTGCTGCATCCTTCGTGATGCTAGGGAATTTGATGAACTCAACTGGGATAACTCGCTTTAAAGCTGGATCCTCTGGCGCAGTGGTAGCGGAGGCCAAATTTGCCAATGCGTCAGCATCCATATTCTCACCTCTAGGAATCCTTGTGAGGATAAACTCTTGAAATGAAGCAGCCAAGTCCCTTACTATCTTCAGATAAGCTTCCATTCGGTCGTCTTTTGCGACATACTCGCCGCTGAACTGACTGGTTACGAGTTGTGAATCCGAAAACACGTGAATGTGTTTGATTCGTAGCCCTTGGGCGAGCCTCAGACCGGCGACAAGAGCTTCATACTCTGCCTCGTTGTTAGAAGCTTTAAAACAAAGTCGGAATGATTGCTCAAGGACCTCTCCAGTCGGTGACAGGAGTCGTATCCCAACTCCGGAACCGTTCTTTGAGGACGAACCGTCTACGTATAGCTGCCAAATCCCTGGCGGCACCTCCTTGGAATTGCTATCCTCTGGAAGTTCTATGAGGAAGTCCGCCAGTACTTGAGATTTATTGCACGTCCGCCCTCTATATTCGATGTCGTACTCGCTGAGCTCTACAGCCCACTTGGCCAGCCTACCGGACTGACTTGGGCTGTGTAAGACCGATCGTAGCGGGAAGGTACTAAGTATAACGATTGAGTGCGATTGGAAGTAAGGCCTTAGTTTCCTTGAGGCCATGAGGATGGCTAATGCCAGCTTCTCCAATTGAGGGTATCTCGTTTCAGCATCTGTGAGTGTCTTGCTCACATAGAAGATAGGCTTCTGCTCGCCTCTTTCCTCATGCACAAGGACGGCACTAACTGCTGTTTCTGAGACAGCGATGTAGAGAAAGAGAGGTTCACCAGTTACTGGCTTAGCAAGGATGGGGGGCGTCGCCAGATACTCCTTCAGTTGCTTGAAGGCGTCTTCACACTTCTCTGACCATTCAAACTGCTTATTGCCTCGTAAAGTGTTGTAGAAAGGCAGACACTTATCAGTGGATCGGGAAATGAACCGATTGAGTGCAGCCACTCTCCCAGTCAGCCTCTGTACTTCGCGTTTATTCTTTGGTGAAGCCATCTGGATCAAGGCATCGATTTGTTTCGGATTGGCTTCAATACCCCGGCGAGTGACCAGGTATCCAAGGAACTCACCAGAGGTTACAGCAAACCGACACTTCGTTGGGTTGAGCTTCATGTTGTGGAGGTTCAGCTGATTGAAGCATTCTTCTAGGTGGGAAATGTGATCTTCTTCCTCGAGTGACTTAACGAGCATATCGTCAATATAAACCTCCATGGTCTTTCCCAACTGGTCTTGGAACATTTTGTTCACTAGTCTCTGATACGTTGCACCAGCATTCTTAAGGCCGAAGGGCATTACTTTATAGCAGTAGATACCTCTGTCAGTGATGAAGGCCGTCTTCTCACGATCCTCAGGGTGCATTAGGATTTGATTATAGCCTGAAAAGGCGTCCATGAAGCTAAGCAGTTTGTTACCCGCCGTTGCTTCTACTAAGCGATCTATGTGAGGTAAAGGGAAACTGTCCTTCGGGCACGCTTTGTTAAGGTCTGTGAAATCAACACAGACGCGCCACTTCCCATTTTTCTTCTTTACCACAACTGGGTTGGCGAGCCAGTCGGGGTACTTGACCTCGGTTATTGATCCTACTCGCAGAAGCCTTTCGACTTCATCATTCACAGCCTTTGCTCGCTCAGGACCCAACTTCCTTCTTTTCTGCCTGACCGGTTTAAATGTTGGATCTACGTTGAGCTCGTGGCTCGTGACGCTGATGTCTATCCCGGGCATGTCTTCAGCGGCCCAGGCAAAGGTGT
The DNA here is from genome assembly GCA_963576765.1 of Draba incana. NCBI lineage: Eukaryota > Viridiplantae > Streptophyta > Magnoliopsida > Brassicales > Brassicaceae > Draba > Draba incana. The sequence continues at coordinate 43,895,273 of OY755202.1, forward strand.
TGATGTTCTCCCGGAGAAAAACCACCAACTTTGTTTTGAGCTCCTCATCAAGAGCAGCTCCGATCTCAACGCATCTCTCCGGGTGCTGTTCATCAATGCACACAGAGATCACAGGCTCGCAGGTGGGTCGCTCTTCTTCTTCACGACCCTCTGCAATCTGTAATTGCTATAAGAGGGTGGTTAGGTCCTTCACTTGATCGGACCCGGCCTTCGCTTTCTTCCGTTGCCTTTCTTCTGGATTTGATCCCTTGCTCTCTTCACGGTTGCGCAACTTGTGCTCTGCTAAGAAGCACGTGCGTGAATCCCTTTGACTACCAAAGATCGTGTGAACGCCTTGGCTGGTTGGGAATTTCAAGCAAAGGTGGTATGTCGACGGCACTGCTCGCATCTGACTGAGCCATGGTGTCCCCATAATCAGATTGTAGATGGCAGGATGATCGGACACTGCGAAGTTGACCATCTTCTTAACGCCTCCAGCTTGGACAGGCAGGCGAATCGTTCCCCGTGTCCAGGTTGTTTCACCTGAGAAGCCCGTTACAGGCTTTGGCTGTCCTGTGATGAGGGACTGGTCGATCTTCATCTTCTCGAGTGTTTCCCGGAAGATAACATCCACTGAGCTTCCGGTGTCAATGAGGACTCGAGCGACATTGAAGTCGTAGACAGTCAGGTTGATTACCAACAAGTCGTTGTGCGGATGATCGATGCCTTCAGCATCCACTTCGTCAAAAGTGACGGGATCACTAGCACGCCTTGTTGTTGGAGATGTCGAGATGTTGGCGCAAACCTCAGCGCGCCGTTGATAGGCCTTGATCGCAGCTTCGTTATCGGCACAGTATTGCGATCCTCCCAGGATCACGGAGATAGTACCATGGGTGCTTCCGTTTTCGGGGTTATCTCCACGACGCTGTCGCCTGGGGTTCTCAGTCTGAAGCTCAGTAGCATCTTGAAACTTCTCCTCTGGCTTGAAGTCCGACAGACTGATGTTACCCTTGAGGGTGCCTTCGGCCAGCCTAGCAGCTAGCTGTCGACCCAACTCTCGGCACCTCGCGGTGGAGTGCCCAGTTGCTTTGTGAAAATCACAATACAACTTCTCATCATACTCCTTCGGGTCTCTTATCCAAGTGAGATTTCCTCTGCCACGTCCCCGACCACGGCCTCGACCTCTGCCGTAGCCGGGTGAATCGATCTGGTAATTGTGAGCTCCGCCTGCTCCCCCTTCAAACTGAACGAAGGCGGGATTACTTCTTTTAGAAGCAGCTGGGGTCAGAACTTGGGAAGGTTCGCCTATCTGCTTCGCTTTACCACCCCTCTTGGCGCGAAGCTCTTCTTCGCTTCGGGCAAAATCAGCTGCACGGTGAAGGGCGTCCTGAATCGTCGTTGGAGGGTTTATGGTGAGCTCTTGCCAAAACGGGGATGGACATCTCACTGCACCCCTCAACGCTTCCAGTGCGGATGTGCTACTGATTCCATCCACCTTAGACAAGGTGTTCTTGAACCTTGTCATAAAAGACCGCAAGCTTTCACCTTCTACTTGCTTGTTGGTCCACAGGTCCGCATCGTAGATCTTCCGTTCAGCGAAGATGTTATAGTGTTGGACGAACATCTCGGAGAGCTGCTGGAAGGTGTGGATAGAATTCTTCTCCAGCTTGTAAAACCACTGGAGGGCAGGTCCCTTCAAGCTTTCCACGAATAGCTTGCAGTATCCGATGTCCTTCTCGGAATCTCTGAAATTCGCCCTTCCTAGGGCCACCTCAAACTCCATCAGATGATCAGCGGGATCGGAGGTCCCTTCGTAAGTCGGAAGCCTAATCCTTCCCGGGTCAGAAATCCTAGCCCCTGAGATGTTATCTGCGAAGGGGGTGTTCCGTGCCTTCTCCAACACGTAAGCGACCCCGGGAGCCTTCCCAGTGCTCCGATACATCTGCAGCTTAGTCGTCCTTAAATCTGAGACGACATGATCCAACTGGGCCTTCAGGGCGGCGACCTCTTCATCACGGGAACCTCTAGGAGCTCTGCGCTCTCGCTCCCTCCTGCGAAGCTCTGCTATGATTGCATCGCCTTCTGCGGCAGCCGCATCGTGGTCAACTTCAGGGTTGACTCGGGTTCGCCTGCGAGGGGGTTGATTGTCGTCTGACCCCTCCATCACTCGCTCAGGAGTCGGATCGAAATCCCGACGAGGTGGTGGTGGAGGCAGATCCTCCGGATCCGAGCGATCAGTCCGAGGTGGCAGCTCCTCGTGTTGACCCCTCCGAGTAGCTCGCGGTGTATTGAATCTGAGGCGCGTCGGACGGACACGGGACCTTCTGCGCTTCCTCTTCTTGAGCGATTGCAGCTCGCTGGCCGTATCGTCAGTCTTCTTCACCAGAGTCTCAAGCATCTGCTTGATATGTGTGAGGTCAATTGCGGCGTTAGGAGCGGGAGGCACCGTGTTCTCCGTGGAGTTGCTTCTGTCTTCGTCGTGCTCGTGAGACGAAGATCCTTCGTTGCTCATGGTGTTGCTCGACATCGTGATCGTGTGTGGAAAACCCTAACTCTTGAGTGTCAGAAATCTGCGGAAAATCCCCTTAGTCGGCGCCAAATTGTGGGGGTCGAAACCAACACAATTAGAATTTGTAAGAGTTCGTGAGGGAATTCGGAGATTTCTATGGTAAGCTAGGATTGCTAAGGGTTTGAGAGAGAGATGTTGTTATTGATGAAAAAATTGAGTACAAGGTTTTTCTGTGTAAGAATTCGGATCCCCTTCGGGTTTGTACAAGAGAGATATTTATAACTTTTTCTAAGGCGGCTGCATCTCCCAATCTTCTGCGGAGTCGGTCACATCATCATGGGCTTCGCGTCCGGACCGGGCTGTCATCACACTATTGGGCTGTCGACTCTTGAATAGAAGCTGTGAATGAGGTTTGAAGTGAGCACGTGATCGATCCATTGACCGCGACCCCGGGATTGGCCCATGGCGTGCCGACGGTCGGATTGTTAGCGAGCGCACGATCGGACCGTGAGGCGATCGTGCGGTCGGCCCATGCAGCGAGCGCACGGTCGCGCCACAACGAGTGCTCGGTCGCGATCAAGATGAGTGCACGGTCAGCCTTGAGGCGAGTGTTCGGTTGGCTTTGAGGCGAGTGCTCGGTCAGCCTTGAGGCGAGTGCTCGGTCGGCCTTAAGGCGAGTGCTCGGTCGGCCTTGAGGCGAGTGCACGGTCGGCCTCGCCTAGACCCGGTCCTGTCCCGCTTCGCTTAAGTTCCATTTCCATATGCTCCGCTCCGCAGGAAGATTTAGGTTCCGTCAGGCCTTCTTTGTTCAGAGTCCAGAGGGCTATCTCCTCGATTGGTTTGCCTTTAGATGTTAATGCTGAGGGGGTGAAAACCGACCCCAACAAGCTAATAATGCATCGATGATGAGATGCCGATGCGTGATGAAAGAAAAATAGATGTGACGACTGTAGGGGTCAGATTCCACTCCTATGAGATCGATGTAACAACAAGAATAATTCTGCCAAGTGTAGAAGAAGGCTTACAAGGGCCCAATTTGTAATTAGGCCCATAATAGAGTTAAATCCATATTTAAAATAGGTTTAATGATATTATGGGCCTAAAGCCTATTTATTGCTTAATGGGCCATGCCCAAATGTATTATTAACCCTAGTCTAAAAAGCTATATATAGCTCATTGTATTCACCCAGAAAGGGGATCTGCAATTTTTCACAACATGAATAATAAAGCTCTCTTAACAGCTATAGCGACTGTCCCTTTACATCTTTATGCATTGTGATTAACTCAGAAGTCTCGTACCTCTTCTAAAACCCTTATAAATTCAATTGTGCGAGTTACGATTCCTACAATTTGGCGCCGACTAAGGGGACGCGTGAGACGTTTTTACTCATAAGAATCACATCGCAAGTTACATCAGCAAAGGTGACAAGCAGCGCAACATCGATAGCACCAGCACTGCATCGTCGATATATCCAGCAATGCTCAGCAGCACAACATAGATCGCATCAGCGGTAACCAGCAAAACAACATGGATCGCACCAGCGGCGACCAGGAGCGCAACATCAACATCAACAACAACAGTGGCGACCATGAGCGCATCTCCACAGAATCAACGACGATCAGTAATATAACATCAACAACACCAACAGTGACTAGCAGTGCAACATGGATCGCACTAGCAGAAACCAACAGTCAAACGTTACAAAGAATGCACATACTAGGATCATAGCGAGTAGAGTTGAATGAAGCAGTGCTAACACAAAGCAGGAACACTATTCTCTCGAACAGATAGTCGCTCTTCTCATAAGCGAATTGTAACTTCCTCTCCCAAACGGATCATCGCTCCTCTCGCAAACGGATCGTTGCTTTTCTCCGAAGCAAAACTTCACTCCTCTCTCACACGCATCGTCGCTTCTCTCACAAATAAATCGATGCTCTTCTCCCAAGTAAAAATAACGCTCCTCTCTCAAGCAGATCTTCACTCCTCTCGTAAACGGATCGTCACTTTTGTCTCAAGCAGATCTTCGCTCCTCTCGCAAACCGATCATCGCTCCTGTCTCAAGCACATCTTTGCTTCTCTCGCAAACGGATTGTTGCTACTCTTGCAAATAGACTGTCATTAATCTCGCCAACTCACTTACCGACTCTCCTAGTTCACCACATAACACATACGCTAAACGTCCTACATTAACAGACATATCACTTACATCTTTTACGGATCACTCAAAGTCTTATCTGAACAGACATATCACTTACATCCTTTACGGATCATTCAAAGTCTTATCTGAACAGACATATCACTTACATCCTTTACGCATCATTCATAGTCTTATCTGATTAGACATATCACTTACATCCTTAACGGATTATTCAAAGTCTTACCTAAACGGACATATCTGTTAATTGACTTTCTCGCAAAAATCAAACAAAGCAAACTTATCTGAAACAATTTCGCTTGTAAAGTCTAAGTCTTAACAAAAACAGACTTCTTTCAAATCAATTTGCAGTAACATCCCCCGTGGATAACAAAAGTCTTACCAGAAACAGACATAACACCTCTCTGCTGGCCACAACGACGATCTACTTCACAAGCTTCAGATCTGACTATTACATCCTTAGCAGGATTAAAAGCGCGCTATACAAATGTATAATGTTTATTATAGGAGCGTGTGCGTTAGAGGAAAACGTATGCGTAAACCCAAATGTTCATTTCAAAACCCAACAGACAAAACGTTGGTTACATCTCTAAAAGTGATCATTACAGGAGTAGACATGTTCTCGGTAACATGTTTGCAAACCCAAATGACCACTATAAATCCAACTCACAGAATCATTGGTCGTAACGCGATAATATGTTCATTACAGGAGCGGAAGCGTTAGAGGAAAACGCATCTGTAAACCCAAATGTCATGTCAAAACCGAACTAACATAACGTTGGTGACTTCTCTAGACAATATTCACTGCTGAAGCGGACATGTTGAAAGTAACGTAGCTGTAAACCGCAATATTTATTAAAAAATCCAACTATCTGAAATGTTGGTCTTAACACAAAGAAACATACTTGCTGCAGGAGCAGAATTGTTGATGACAATGCTTCTGTAAACCAAGATTCAAGACAAAACGAAACAAAGCATCAAAAAGGTAAACACCACCCAAGCTAAATAAAAAAAAAAACAAAGAAAATAAACTAAGGCATTATCTCCTCATGCTCCATCGACAGTCCTCACAACCTGTCGAGCTTCAATCTCGGTCTCAGAATCTGACGAATCTTCATCACGGGATGAACTAGAAGAACTCAAAACTGGATGAATCACCTTTCGGATAGAAGCACGCTCGTTAGGAGTTCCTTTGTTGAATTTCGGACTCCCAAGAATCTCCTCGAGCTCGCGCACATGCTCAGCAAATTCTTCATCTGAAAGTGATAAGTGTGCCTCCTGCTCTTTAAGAGCACTAAACTCCTCACCAAGACCAGGCACATTGTCACTTTGAAGCAGCTTTACGAACTCAATATTACTTTGAACTTGGGCAAAATCGATAATATTGATCCTCGGCTGATCGTTGAACACCTTAAGCTTCTCTCTAGCTCAATCAAGTTTCGCCTCATATTCTGCAACTAGCTTGGTCTTTGCTTGATCAACAACCCGCTGAATGGCTGCATCTTGAAGTTTAGACACATCGTCTAAACGGATAGTCAGATCAGAGACTTCTTGCTTCAAGCGCTTCCTTTCAGATTCTGACTTCGAAAACAGGCCATATGTCTCTCGACGCTTCTTCTCAGACTCATTCACATTAGCTTCCAAAGCAGCTACTCGAGCCTCCACATCACGCTTTAGCTTCACAACACTAGAAAGCTGACGGCCTTGTGAAAGGGTAGTGTCTTTACAGTCAATCGTGAACTTATTCAGTGAAGCAAAGAACTGCCAAAATAAAACAACTCAGTAGATCCGAAACAAAAAAAATTATTGCAGAAATCGACCAAAAGTTATACCCTCATGCAATGCTGGGCCATGTCCACATACACGTCTTTTTGCAACATATCATTTGCAGAGGGAAACTTAGCTCCTGGGAAAATGATTTTCGACAAGTGCGACGCTGACATACCCAAGCTGCCAAACAAGTCTCTTGAATTAGCATTCTCCCCATTATCTTCTCGGGGACGCTTGCGACCTAACCCTGCGGCGTCATCCTTATTCCTTGCATCATTATAACGCCTCGGTGAAGACTTTGGACGATAATTAGTAGTGACAGTAACGTTTCGCTCTAGCTCAGGACGACACAGTTTGGGTGCAGCAGTAATAATAGTATCAGGTCTAGAGACTGACGATGATATTCTAGCTCGTTGCGGTACCCTTGCACTGGGGTCAGCTCTCGACTCAACAGCTTTTTTCTCGCGCGCAGATAATTTCTTCCCGCTACTCTACATTTCTGCTACACTTCCCAAAAATGAAGACGACACAAAGATCAAATAAGTTTGTCGGAAACTTATCAACACGGCTCGGAACTGCAAGACAACACGAGAAAGGTTAATTGTTGGAATTTGACTAAGTCATAGATTCTGCAGATAATCTCGCTAAAGTCAAAAATAAGCATCCAAAGGAAAAATGGCGCATTTGATTAATAAACATCTCTCCGAAATCATCTAAAGTCTGATAACGATCAACGCGCAAATCTCTGAAAGTCGCTCTCGCCAAATTACGCTGAGTAAAAAGTTAAAATTTGCGTTCAAGTCAGAAACGTTGACTTGTTAACTTCTGTTGACCAGATGGATTTTGTTGACTTTTGTTGACCATAACTTATGTTGACTTCCGTTGACCAAAGACTGTGTTGACTTGTTGACCAGTTGACTATTGACCACTGTTGATCGAAAACTAGGGTTTTTTAATCGTAATATCGGTACAGAACGCTGCCGCCCAAATCGTGTTTCCTCCATAAATCGCGTTTCTGCCGCCGTCAAAACCGCCTACAGTTCATGACCGTAACTGCTGCCGCCGACGAGCTTCGTCCTCCGTTGGATTTGCAGATCGACGACGATGTGGCACTCCTCCTCCGTTTGAGTTACAGCGACGGCGGCGGCAAATCAAAGCTCGATCTGAAGCTACTGCCACTGCGCGATGATTGAAGCCCCACGGCGACGAATCCCGAAAGATGCGAGCTCCACCGCGATGATTAAAGCTCCTGCAACCACGAGTTGAGGCTCCGGCGGTATCGATTCGAACCTCCTGCGATGGCTGAGTGAAGGAGACGACATACTCCGATTGAGTGGAGGCGGAGCGGATCTGCGGTTGAATTACAGATCGGCGACGATGACGGCGATGAACAATGACAGTAACAGAACGAAGAAGACGAAGCGGATAGAAGCTCTGTTTATCGCGGCCGAAGAATTGAAGCAGATCTACGACGGATTTGCAGTTCCATGACGAGCCGACGGTTTGCAGTGGATTTGCAGATCGACGATGACAGTAGGGAGACGGCGGCGATAATGGTGTAAAATCGACAGCGAAGAATTTTGGCGAGGCAGCTCCGGCGATGGCAGAAAAGACAAAAAAAAATCATACAAAACCCTAATCCGCTACAGTACAAAAAGAAACGGTTTCAAAATTTTTACCTCCTTTACGGTAGAAAAAGCGACTTGGTGAAAACAATTTGACTGCCTAGGAAGCCTTTTTATACCAGAGGAATTTCCTAAAATCCCTAGGGTTTTTCAGGGAAATTTCCAGAAACTTTTCAGTCTATTAACCTCATCTCTAACAACGCAAGCTGGTCCAGGAAAACACAGTACCATCAGCTCGACATGGAATATTTGAAACTTCTTGACTTCGATGACAAGACATCAACGCCTGGCTGCTTCAGAGTCCATCACATCAATCTCAAACTTCAACATATTATACATTGGCATCATCTAACTTAATACTACCAAGCTGGGGGGCTAACTAACTGCAGGGGCCAGATTCCACTCCTATGAGATTTATGTAACGACAAAAACAACTTAAGTTTTCTACCTCGGCGACGAAGCAAGTCAAATCTCATCTGAATTTCAAGAGACTGTATCATTCCAGACCGAGATGAAGGTATCAGAAACCCGTCCGCTGAGCAGAACATTAACTAAAACATGGGAGCTCGGTGACATCTACAATAATCTCCATTGGTGAGCTGAACATTAACTTAAACATGGGAGCTCACCGACAATGAAAAAATCTCTATTGACCGAGCTGAACATTAACTGAAACATGGGAGCTCGGCAAAACAAAAACCTTTCAAAGAAAGTGAACTACAACGAGTCGAATCATATCCGCCGAGTTGAACATACACAGAAACATGGGAACACGGCGGCAATAATTATAACTCCAATGATAAGTGTGTGACTTGTGCTATTTTTCCCATTGGGTTTTCTAGACAATGTTTTTACCGAGGCTTGCTCACACACTTACGCGCTTTCCTCATTGACGACAAGTTATTCCAAAACATGGATCTCTAAGGAGTCTCTACCGAGCTAAGCGTTTACCGAAAACACGTCGAACTTGGCAACATTTGCAAATTGGTTGAACAAAGCTTTACGATTTCATCTTGCCAAAACACATCTTAGAGGACAATGGCAATATATGCGACACATCTTCTTGAAGCATTGACCTCACTTGCGACTTCTTCTACCTTGACACTATCATACCAGATACTGCCAAGCTAGGGGGCTAACTGTAGGGGTCAGATTCCACTCCTATGAGATCGATGCAACAACAAGAATAATTTTGCCAAGTCCAGAAGAAATCCTAAACAGGCTTACAAGGGCCCATTTTGTAGTAAGGCCCATAATATAGTTAGATCCATATTTAAAAAGGGTTTAATGATATTATGGGCCTAAAGCCTATTTATTGCTTAATAGACCAGGCCCAAATGTATTATTAATCCTAGTCTAAAAAGCTATATATAGCTCATTGTATTCACCCAGAAAGAGGATCTGCAATTTTTCACAACATGAATAATAAAACTCTCTTAACAGCTATAGCGACTGTCCCTTTACATCTTTTTGCACTGTGATTAACTCAAAAGTTTCGCACCTCTCCTAAAACCCTAACAAATTCAATTGTGCGAGTTACGAATCCTACAACGACCCGTTTACAATGTCAAGCCGACAATCACAATAATGACGATCCAAGCATAACGACGACGATGACCCAATACGTAGAAATCAACAATCTGTGTTTTTTTGAGCCATGTGTGATGATGTGATTTAGTGACGAGCCGCGGTGAGACTTTCACATCTTCGATGATATGTGACGATCTGCGGCTAGATAACTGATAGGGTGTTTTTATACTACCTAATAAGTTTTAACCCTAAATGACCACAAGTGCATGGTTATGTCGTGTAGCATTTAAGGATCGAATCCACAAGGAAATTTATTAGGACAATAAGAATGCAAAGAACTATAAAAGCTAAGTCTATTCAAATGATTTGGGTTTAGTTTCAACTCTAGCAACCTAAATGAAATGATGCAAATAAACTAAACAAAAGACAAAACAAGACTAACCAAACTAAATGAAACCAAACATGAAATTGCTAAATGCAAAGCAAGACAAGAAATACAATATAAGAAAAGTCAAATAAAATTCAACGAAATTAAGCAAATATGATCAACAATGATAAAATCATGGATCTTGGGTAGAAATCATAGATCAGGGGTGAATAACATGTGACTAATGATGATAAGCTATCTAATCAATCATTTCCAAAGCATGAAACCGGTTTATCTTGACTAATCCACTTCCATGGCACTAATCACTTTCTTAATCTTACTAATCATCATTTACTTCTGCATAGATAACTAATCAAATTAAGGAGAATTGTTCAACATGTTCATATAAGCTTACTAATCAACTTAAACATCAATTTATATTGGCTGGGCTAAGAAAAGCATGATTAAAGTTGTCCTAGACATTTTCACAAACACCTTCCAGGCGTGAAAAGACCATGTTCTAGTTCTAGGTTAGCTACTCCTAAATCTAGCATAGAACACACTTTAATCAATGGAAAAACATAGATAATAAACACCCAAAACCTAAACATCATTAATCACCCATTAAACAACCCTAATCTACTATACCCTTAATCCATAAAAAATACTACTCACTAATCAGGATATAAATCATAGTGGTAGAAGTAGATAAAGACATAATGAAAGGATTAAGCAAAGAAATTAAGAACTCGTAAATAAATATTAAATAGGTGAGACTTTATCCTCTAATCATCAAAAACAAAAAGAAATCTACTTTGTTCAATGAAGAAAAGAGATGAGGCAAATCTTAGGGTTTTTAGAGCTTAAAATAAGTATATACATGCAAAGGGAAAGTGTATACGGGTTAAACTGGGATAAACCGGGTCAAACCCCGGATTTTGGACGAAACTGCATCCCCACCGACCACTTAGACCGACCTCTGCACCAAAAATGGTCGGTCGGATTATGGTAGAAGTTTTTCTCTTCTGGACTCCAAAACTACTCCTTTGACCGATCATGCCGATCGACCTCTGCACCAAAACTGGTCGGTCAAATGGTGGAAAATAGTTTTCCTTCTTTGTAGCTTGGTTCTTGAGCCGAACTGGCAGGCATGTCTTCACTAAAAAACACCATATTTCTTGAACCAAAACTCTAAATGACTTGAAACCTTCTCCGTTGGAAAGCTTATTCAATTTCCTATGAGGGCTCCAAATTTTAGATCTAAATACGCGAGAGAAGACCTTCATCCCACATGATCTTCAAGACACTTTGGAACGAGACTACATATGTATCTTTGATTCTTGTCTCTCCTTCACTCCTTTGCTTCTTCATTTGATCCAAGGCTCCTTTGGTACCTAAAAATAGATAAAATATGTAATGCAATGCAAGAAAACACCTAAAGTACTCTAAGACTCAATGCAAACGAAATGGAGCTAAAAGAGAAGGAAAATATGTAAAACCTAATCTAAATGCATATTAAAACCATGTAAATAATAGTTAAAATAGGTCAAAATATGGTTACATCAACTCCCCCGGACTTGCCTCTTTGTTCGTCCTCGAGCAAACAAAGAGAACAAAGAACTGCTGAAGAGGTTTGAAGGTGGAGAACTCATAGCCAGGAGATTAATTTCCAAAGAAAGGCTCATCAATACAAGGTAATACACATCAATATTATGGGTAAACCTTCTACTCAATCAACCATTCCACACTTATCGCTACTCCAATCTTTTGCCTCTAGATTCAATGCCAAGTAACTAATCGAATCATATCCACCAACTTCCTACATTCATTAAGATTATTCAACCGTGTAGTCTCACAAATGGAAATTCGACCTAGTCCAATCGGCTTGGTAAGAGAAGAGGCATAATGTGAAATGAAAATAGGGTTCAAAGTTTAATGGTGACTTCTCTCAAACAAATCACAAGTCATTACACAAAAGCAATGGAGAAAGGAAACAATTTATGCATACAAATGCTTTCTTCCATTTCTCTACCCAACCCAAACACTCTTGTATCTCACTCACCACTTTACCCTCATTCACTTCATCTTTCTTTTTATTCTTAGGATTCAATCTAGGGGATTTGTTTTACACTTAACAACTACTCTTACTATCTTATTTCTACTCCTTTTGATTTCTTTTTCATTCTTTTCTTTTCTTTTCTTTTCTTTTCTAGGAGCTTATTACTTATACACTCGAGGCTAAGAGAAGTGTTTCTTTTACTTTAGATTTTATTCCCTAGACATTCTTTTCTTTCTCTTTTCTCTAAATCATTTTGGTTCACCATTCATTCCTTGCTTACTAACCATTTTGGTTTCATTCTTTTTCTTCTCTCTAACTCTCACTAATCTCTCACCAATGTTCACCCCATAACCATTTCCCAAACCATATAAACCCATGAGAGTCCAAGTACCTCTCTACCCACCTACACTAGCCAATGAGACTACTCTTAGCGGAAGAAAGAACTTGTCGTTCCATCTCTAAAGATTTTATGCATAAGGTGCAAAATAGAAAATGCCTCACTGAACAAATATATGATGGTTTCAAAGAAAGGTTAGGGTATAATCAAGGTCGGGTACCAATTCTCATTCGAAAGAAGAATCGAATCGGAATTGGCCATTCAAACCATTAGAGAGCGGTAAAAAGGTATAAAAATGGTTGAATGTGTATATGGTAACCATGGTTAATGTCAAAAATCCATAAGTGAGAGAATTAAAGTCGAAATTATGGTTTAATAGGTTGAAGTTGGTTTCAATTCAAGCAATCAATTAACAAGACTAAGAGAATCTAGAGCGAAGAGATCAAAGATACGAATAATTATGCCTTTCGCGGTTTACCGAGCCAAAGACGACATTACCAAGATATTCACAATAAATTCTAAGTACTAAAAATCTCTACAAAGCAATTCAATCATTGCCCTTGCCAGTGCTCAAATTGGCTTCTTCTTTGTGTGGCTGGCCCAGCGCATGCTGGTCCAGAGTCGTGAATGTTGAATTCTTCTTAGTGTCATCGATGATTTCGACGATCCGCGGCGTTCCGTTAGCGACTGGCGTGTTCCTTTCTTCAGTTCGTTTAACTGGTGGGCTCTTCATGAGATTCGCGAGCCTTTTGTGCACCGGCGTGTGTCGAGAAGATATTTGTTGGAGATGATTCATGTTCTGCGTACTTAGCTAGCCGCTGACACGACCTTTAGCTCTACTGTCATGGTGTTGTTGAGTTTCTCCTGGTCCTTAAATTTCTTGAGTAGCTCTTCAAGCATCCCTTTGACTTCGTTGAGGAATTTTGGGCTGGCCATAGTGGGCGTTTGAGTCTCTATTGCCCCAAATTTGTCAGCCATCTTTTCGGAGTTGATCCGGTATTTGGCACGTTGTTCTGTCCAATTTTGTTATTGTTTGTGTCCTTCGGATCCGTGTTGTTGTTCGTTTGGTTGTTTTGGGTTGTTTTGGTAGTTCCAGACATCTTCTTCAACTTATCTATGCGGTTTTGTGACACCCCGGTTTTAGAGCATATATGGTATATGCGGTATATGCAGAGAGGCTTAAAAAGAATTGATTTGGCTACCTATATCACCAAAGTGCACTTATCTTTTCAGTCACAAGTTTTGAGAGAACTCCAGAGTTAAGCGTGCTTAAGCTGGAGTAGTTTTCAAGATGGGTGACCTACTGGGAAGTCATTTCCAGTACCGTGTGAGTGATGTCAAAACACAGGGAAAGATCACGTGATGATTTGCAGGGTCAGTAAACATGATTTCTGAGCCTCCCGGACTAACGTACCGACCGTCGGACAGGGTGGACCCACGGGCTTGAGAGTGGACAGGAGCCCATGGGAGGGGCGGTCAAGGCGTTACAAGTTTCTTCGTGTATGAAGCTTTGAAGTCCCTTCCTTCTAGCACCAAATTTTGGGTTATGGATCTTAGAATTAGATTTGTAAGGTTCTTTAGAGAGTTGAAAGCTTCTAGGTTAAACACACAAAGACAAAGATTTAAAGTTGATTTTATTAGCTGAAAAGCTGTAAGCAGAAAAATACAGAGTTTTGGTGCTGAATTTCGTGATCTCCTTATTATGAGGATGTACAAGTGTATTTATACCAGTCTAGGTCGGTTCTACTAAGTCCTAAACGGTTAAGGAAATTTTCCATATTCTTTTAGGTTTCCCATTATTCACGGCGGCAGCTAGGTCGGCTAGACATTTTATGGGCCTTAGTCTTCCAGGCTTAATTTCTGAGCATGATTGAATTGGGCCGTCCGTTGAAAATCCAAAGATTATCGGTTCGGTCTGGTTCATTGGTTAGTAACTTATTCTTCTGGTCTTCTGGTTCAATCATCGGTTAGCCGGTTCATCAGATCGTCGGTTCAGTCCATACTTAGTCGGTATAGGTCATTAAATCTTTGGGGTGGAATTCGACCCCTACAAATGCTTAATTTCTAAGTTTTCTTTCACCTTTGGCACAAAGTTAGAAGACATATATATATATATATATTATCATGTATTCTCTCTAGGAATACATGGGATTCATTCCTAACTTTTGTTGAAACAGCTTTACTTAAGTTTTCCTTGAGAACACGTTTCACATGAAAATCTCCTGATTAAAAAAATTCTGGTTTTTTAGTGGATGGCATTCAAATTTTGCACTTCTTCTCATCATTATTGATCTTGGATGTTCTTGTCTCTCATGCCAGACTTTAAATGTATTAGTAAATTTCTGATTTACTTTGACATAGGACTCAATCATACTTATTTTTGGGCAATATAATTTGGAGGACATCATTGGTAGCTCTTCAAACATATGTTTCCATTATGATTTTATGCTAAGATTTTCAATCCCATTCTTATTCATACTTTCAATATAATATCCATTTTTTATGTTATCCTTGAAACTTACCAAGTTTATATATGAATCGGGGGAATATAATGCATCTCTTATTTCAAACTTCATCTCCCTTGTCATTGAAATTCTGGCTCTTCCATTGCCTTTAATAAGTTTTGCCTTACCATTTATGGAACTCACACTGCCAACATAATTCTTAATTCGAGATTGGAGAAATACTTGTTATCATTAAGTATTGTATGCGTTGTCGCACTGTCTACTAGACATATATATCTCCATTCATGATCCCAAATTGTGACAAGTTCTGGTGTCACTTTATGACAAAAGTTATATTAATAAACCAAAAAGATATCGACTAAAATAGAAATAGTAGATTTCAGACCTAATTCTCTCCCAAGCGAGCTCATCGAGGTAACCGCACAAGAGCTTCTTCCTTCACTGTGAATGGTTCTACGACTATCCTCCGACATCATCCACAAGCTGCTCTTCAGAAGGCCCGTCGCGATTGTCAAGAGGATAAGCCGCCGCATCTGCTCTCTTGTCTCACGCTCTGTGTCTTTAACATTGTTGAAGGCATATGACCTTGTCGCTATGTCGTCGCACTCGACAGATCTGGAGCCGCTAGAGCCCCTCCTCCCACTGGACCGCTAGACCTACTAGATCCGCCGTCGCCTTCCTTGGTTCTGATCATCAACATGTTCTTGTGTTATGCACCGCGATATTAAACATCTCCTCTTCATCGCCCCAACCATACATACTATCACCGGCTTCATCCACTCTTCACCGCCGGTGAAACCATCTCTGCCGCCATCTCCATCCCTCTCCTCTCTAATCGATATAGTCGGCGATGGAATCACATTTACCCTAACTTGGTTTTATAACTTTATGGGCTTGGCCCGTTATATATTTTATTCCTCGTACATTTTACAGGTCCAAATCTGCATTCAAGCCCAATATGTGCTGATTACTCTCATGACTTTGTCGAAAATGCATCATCGGTTTCTATTGATTTAAAATTTGATAACCATATGAGCTTTTCGTTGCTCAATTTGGTGAAATCAAAGTTTTATGGATTTTGAAATCCTGCATGCCCTGAGCCCGATATCTCCTCTACAAAATAAAGATCAAATTTTTCTGGATTCTCAAATCTTGCACCTTTCTCCTTTTGGGAGAGAACTCCTTCACGCTTTCTTCTCTCATTAGGAAAAACTTCCTTCTCGGAGTCAAAAACCGAGCAATTCTTTAACCGTCTTGAGGAAACTCGGAATAGTGGGCAGTCTTCCAAAGGCACGGTTGAAAGAGACTAAACTAATGCTTTTGGGCTTAGCCGTGGGCTCTATACCAACACATCAAAAAAAAAATTATGGTTCGCAGTCGTATAGTTATGTTGTATTTTCTGCTTTAGTGTTGAATGTTTTCATGTTTTTCGACATGATTGATTGTAGTAGCCCGAGAGTTTAAGATTAATGAAAGATGTTGCACTAAAAAAAAAAGATATTTTTGACTGCCGATTAAACATAACACATATAACACAAGCATACAACATAATCATATAGCACAAAACGATAATAAAATTATAACCATGCCTCATCGATCTTGGTCTTATCATTTCTCGTTAATACTCTCGAATCAACGAGGTAATCTATGGACATCGAAATGATCGTCATCACTTAGGTCATTAAAGGAAGTCCAACTTCAACTGAAATGAAGTTCGTTTCTACATCCTTTTTGTCTTTATTTTTGCTTTAGTGATTCTTGATACTGATTGGCTAAATGTTTTGGAGTACGACATGTACAAATCAATGTCCTTTCATGCCGCATTTGTAACAAGCACTCTCAATTTTATCTTTAAAAACGCGGCCAACTTCATTGGTACTTTCCGCGTTTGAATTATGAGACTGGAATCCTCTTCCACGTCCTCCTCATCAACCACATTCGCGTCCTCCTCATCGTCCACGTCCTCTACCACGATATGTTCCTGCCTTGTCTTTGCAAACTATTTTTACTTGACGCTACTGATAAACCTGTATTTTAGCATTTCTTAGGCATATATTTGCATTCATTCATCACTCATACTCCATCATTATTGCATATTTTGGATCATATTAGCCTAGTTTAGCTTAAAATTGCATTTTAGTGTTTAGGGTTAGGACTTTGTATATATTGAATGTTTTTGTCTTCTTTTCAGGGTATTTGGTGCTAATTGGAGCTATTATAGCTTAGAGGAACTTAGAGGGTAGATCGTAAACACCCCTAATCTACTGATGTCAGCTCGTTTTACACAGGGCCGGGGCCATCAAAAACCCCTATGTACGTTGTAGCACAAAGGGTTATCGTATCCACAAGGAGGTTTGATTGATACACTAGGATTGCAATGATCCATTCTTAAGCTAGAGCGATGCTTTTTACAAGTAAACAAAAGATGGAACTATGAAACAAGTGATGATATGGTTTTAATTTACATTGGTCTCGAAGAGACAAAGATTAAGCTATGGAAATTCCTTGAATCGAAATCTAAGATAACACAATTGTCGAGGGTTTTGTTAAACGTCGTTCTAGAACTCAAACACGAAAGTATAGCCAGCTAACTGTCGTTACGAAAGCTATCTATCTTTAGAAACTCGAATCCCAAATTTCTTTGCGAATTCGTCGAATCTAAACAAGCATTTAGCACGAGTTCAATATGTTCACAAAGTCCCTAAGCCAAATTTCTTTGCGAATAAGTAACTTTGCCCATTTAGACTAGATTCAGGTTATTAATCCCACTGTCGTGGCTAACCAACAATCCTAAAATCAAGATTCGAGGTGATCAAGCAAGAATCAAGCATTGAGAACAGTCTAAACGAAGAACTAACGGATAAACCTCAACAAATATGCAACCTTAATGATTTCTAGTCATAACCCAAGAAATCCCTAAAACCTAACAAGCAATTTCACTCAGAAACAGATGATGAAATCATATTAACTGAATATAATTGCATAAAAGAGATAAAGTAGGAGATACAGAGGGTTTGTAGTGATTGAATGAAGAACATATGGATCTCCCTCCAAAAAGCTCTTCCAAATCTCTCTCTCTCTCTCTCTAAGTCTCAAAACGAGAATAGATCTAGTTTTTACAAGTTTTCTAGATATTTTACAATGAAAACAAAACAAAACTATTTATAGAAGTGCCCAAAATTAGGTCTGCAGGTCCGCCGTCGATCGACACTAAAGGTGTGTCGATCGACACGGTGGTGTCTGTGCAAATTTCCTCTGCTTTTAAAGATCTTCTGTCGATCGACAGGGATGGGAGTGTCGATCGACGCTTTGGCTACTGGTGAATCTTCTTTGCTTCGTCTCTTCAGGTGTCGATCGACAGATGCTCCATGTCGATCGACGGGGACTATGCAACTTGATTCCACTTTGATCTTTAAAGCTCCAAAATGCTCGATAATTGTCCAAAATGCACCAAACGACTATTTTCCTGCAAAACACTATAAAAGACACAAAAATACCAAAAACACAATACAAAACCGACGTATATCATGGTTGAAAACGGGTAAAAACCATGATATATCATCTACTAAGCCCACAACTCAATGAGAGTACTACTCACTCATGAATATGTAAAAAGACATAAAGGAGTAGTTAAGGTTCTTTCAGCTGAACTCAACCACTCCTTTATGTCTTTTCGCATAGACTTATATTTACATGGTTAGGGGTGTTTACGGGTCGGCTAATGTTGGTTAAGGATCTATGCTTAGTGTCTTCAATATGGGTATTTCTTAATGGTAGAGATAATTTGAAAAATCGTGACCTTGATCTTAGGTTATTTCCCGCTTGAAAGGTGTTTGTGGAAATGTTTTACACACTTTATATTGACATTTTTCCCCTAGCCAACGAAAGTTGATGGTAGGGTGATTTGTGGACTTAATGGAACTTGACCGATCATGCTTGGAGATCACCAAGTTTGCAAATGAAAGTTTAGCTAAAAGCGGTGGAATTAGCGCCACGAAAGTGGGTTAATTTGTATTAGTGGTCCATGTACAAGGATTGGGCTTTCATGAAGAGTCTTGCACCATTAGTCATGCCATAAAAAGCACCCTTGATTAATTGCTAAGTCCATGACTCAATATCTCTCATAATATCATCAAACTATAATCTTTACTTAATTGCATTTTACATTTTGAACTTGAAATCGTTGAACAACCAACTAACTTACGATTTTGAATAGCTTAGAGTTTGAATTAACATAGTTTAATACTTTGAATCCTAGTTTCCTTGTGTTCAGTCCTTAAGTTATACTTGCAAACGAATCATGTCGTTTGTTGGTGTAGCCTAAGTTATTATTTGGGTGGCACACCATAAATTGCTACATCAATTACCACATTCATTAATGGAAATGGAGCCAAACCAATTGGACGAGCTTGATGATTCATTATCAAGATTTCATTATTTTTCTTATCTACAAGGAGGATTTGCATAAACTCTGAGTATCGAGTGAGATCTTATGCTCGGGTATTGTTGTTGCAAGACTACATTTCCATGATGAAATGCTTGTAGTGTTTTCTCAATCATATCATGATCACCACATAACATCATCCTGGAAGTTATTCCTAATAAATGAGAGTTCTTTTGGCAATCACATTTGTGGTGATCAAACATTTTTAAAGTGATTGCCAAAGGTCTTCTGAGTTTTCTTTTCTTATATATTCTATTTTTTTAATCATTATAGAGGTGGTGAAGCAAGAATTTTATGGTCTTAGTCTTTAATTCTTCAAATGTCACTTTTAACCGATCGATGGTATTAAGAAACCCTTTGCTTTTTTAATGCATCCTTGTATTTGAAACTCATGTCGTATAATTTTTTATGGTAATTTCAAAGGCGGCAATATCAAACTTTGCTAAATTTGATATGATCTCTATAATTTCTAAAAGTTAAATTATCAATTTTACAAATTCATTGGTCATCTTTTTATATCTTAATTACACATTCAAATGAAATTAATCATAATAATAACACAATATAAAATAATAGTTTAGATGTATATATATACTACGAAGCAAAAGATGCATTAAAATATTTTTTATGGTAACATCATAAAGATGCATTACCATGGGAAGCTCCATCGGTGTTCAACTTTAACCATCCCATACTTGGCTTCACCCAAGCTATCAACTGTTTCACTCGTTGTCGACTTCTACATCCTTCACTTTCTATCACATTTGCCTTCGCCACTTCCTTGGCTAGATCCTTGAGAAAAAAAACCCTATCTCTACAAGCTCTGTTTTCACCAAAAACGTTACCACATCTCCATTTCCATGCCCACCAAATTGTTAAAGCAAAATTCGTAGTCCAGAAAACATCCTCGTATCTCGTCTCCTTACCCAAGTTTTCATATATCCACTCAAGTAAAGTCGGAGTAAAAAATACCCGCCTTTGTCGAGAAGCAACCAGCCTTATCCATAATCCTTTCGTTGTCGGACAATCTCTAAGAACATGTATATCATAGATGGAGGTATATGTAATTTGCTTATTGATTTTTGATACAATTTATATATGTATTTGATTTTAAAGTAAACAAAGAAAGAGATTTAGTAGAAGATATGAAATTCTTTTATTTAACTTCTATTTGTTACATTTGTTTCTCCTTGGCATATATATAGAAGTAGAGATTATATAAAAAAGTAACATTTGGACACTTCTTAGAAAATATATGACACTTGCACATAGATAAATCTTGATTAGTGCCTAACTTATGTCAAATTTAAAAAGATAACACTTGTCTATTGGGTAGATAAATTTAGTATTAAGTGATGGTGAAGACTATTTTCTCAATTAATAACATTATGCATATTTTCAAATAAGATAAATCTCACATCAGAAATTGGGAGGGACCTTTAATAATATATAAGAAACTTGGACCTCTCCACTAATTGCCAATTGATTTTGAATAGGATGCCCATAAAACTTAACATGGTATTAAAGCCCGATCCACACACTCTCGTAATCCGGTCCAGAAAGGGCCCGTGCCCCTCGACCCGATGAATGTTGGTCTTGCGAGATTAATGGCCAGAAGAGCCATTATCTCGAGAGGGGGGGAAGGGTATCGGGATATTGTAGAGGTTGATGGGCCAAAAAGGTTAATCTCTAGAGAGTGTGCATAAGATAAATCTCACATCGGAAATTGGGTGGGACCTTCAATAATATATAAATGACTTAGGCTTCTCCACTAATTGTCAATTGATTTTGAGTTGGAAGCCAAAGAAACTTAACATTGTTTTCTAATCGCCTTGATGTAACTTGATTTTTTGACATAATAATTTAAAAATAATAGTTTTCAAAATTGTTATCTTTTTCAAAAAAATAAACAATGTTTATGTGTTTAATTAGATAAGAAAACACTATGATGAACCTGTAAATAAATTTATAGATTATTTAATAAAAGTATAGTTTAAAGTATAAAAATGGAATAATTTTCAAAAGTCCACTCGATTACCATGATGTATCTATCAACTACCGTTGATGTATTGCCACATAGCAGGATTGAAGAAAATATCTTGACATATCACATCCGATTTGAGGCACGTGCGACTTACGACCTCACACATGCGAGTATGAGCAATATAATGTGGGTCAGTGATCTAACGGCTGGGGTTGACTCAAATCTAACCAATTACTATATCTACATAATAATAATCTAAAGAAGATTAATCCATTCTGTGTGATCTCAGAAATACTAAATTACTAATATAACCCTCATTCATATATCCATTTTAAAATTTATCCTTACAAGTGATTTCAAGAGTTACCAAAGGTGTTCCTCTTAACCTTTTCGTCTTTTCGTTCATAAGCATGAGTAACATGTGATTCTCTAGTTTTATCAACAACTTTTTTTTTGTGTGTATATTGTTTGTTTCTTTTCCTTTCTTTCTCGTATCATCCTAACTTTATCAATAACTTTCCCTTACATGAAGCAGAATTAAGCATTTATTAGTACTTTATTGATTTTTTTTATAACTTTTTAAAACCTTGATTTACCTAGATTACCTTAAGTATAAGTAAAAATTCTCCTGGACTAGTATTTGATCAAATATTCACTAATAAAGTTTGAATATTATATAGTGCAATTTATTATTATTTATGCAGACTAACAAAGATAAACTTAAAATGAAATATTCAACGTAATAAAAGTAAAATTGTCAAGGTGTAGATTTTCATAGTGTAGATTTATTTATTGTAGAATCGATGATGTAATAATTTCTATAAATTATAATAATAAATCCGTGTTAATACCGAACTTTATAATTTTCTTTATTTGGTATTAGAAAACTTAAAAGACACTTCTCATATGGTTTTGATATTTGTTTTAGTCGTCGTGAGAAAATATAATATAATCACAAATTTTCATGTAAATTTCTGAAAGGAAAAAAAACTATCCTCCAACAAACTATTTAACACTCCACCTATAAAGAAAGACCACGCAAATGGCCAAAAAACCAAAAGTTTTTGTTTTTGAAACTTTTTCAAAGGGAAAATTATGAGTGGTAACACTTTTTCCAAAATTACTTACAAAATCTAACACATTCCCAAATTACTTACAAAATCTACCATTTTTTGGATTTTAGTGATTACCCAAATTACATAATTATCCTTCTTCTTCATCTCTTTTTTCTCTCTGAACAGAAAAATGGACAGAAACAACGCCGGAACAACGCCGGAGACTGTGGTCAAAAACGAGATCAGAAACAACGTCGGAACAACGCCGGAGACTGTGGACAAATACGAGATCGGAGACAGTAACCACGACGGAGAAGACAGAAACAACGCCAGAGACAACAACGACGGCGACAACGACCACGACAGAGATGGAGACGATGGTCGTAGATAAAACGACGACAATAAACACGATGGCGACGGTGACGATGGCCGTGGACAACACAGAGACGTGGACGACAATGATGGTCGTACACAGAATGGAGATCGGCGAAGATGGCCGTGGACAAAATGACGACGGTGGACATGATGACGACGGTGACAACGACAGAGATGGAGACGATGGTCGTGGACAGAACGACGATGGTGAACATAATGACAACGATGACGGAGGCCGTGGACACGGCGAGGACGGTGGTCAACGGGCACGGTGGTTGTAAACATAATCGGTGGACAACCAGAATCGGTGGACAAACATGGGGTCGTGGACGAAATCCAAATAGATAGGTGATGATCAAGGGCAATTATGTCAATTCACAGTCACTACAAGACAAAATGTGGTAGATTTAACAAGAATGTGGTGAATGTGATAAATTTTGTAAGATGTTTTTTAAAAGTGGTAGATTTTATAAATTTCCCTAAAAACATAAATGTCACAGTCAAAAAAACCAAAAGAGCTGAAGGAAAAACATATGGTTAGATTTGTAGTTAGGAGATGAAGTGTTTTTGTGAGTCTAAAAGATTGGTTAAACTAAAAGTCTACTAAGAGCAGATAACATCATATCCGGGATCGAGTCTCTCTACCTATATTATGTAATAATTAGATTACTGGGCCCGCCAACTGTGACCCAATGTTGATTAAAAAAAAATAATGGTTAAACAACATAGCCAATAAGGTGAGATCTCTAGGAGAAACGATCGAAAAAATTAGTTCTCAATTAGAGACTTATGGTAAAAATGAAGGAAAGAGAGATGGGATCGATATGTAACGCCCGCGAACCAAAAATGTGATTTTTGGTACGTGTGTCAATCGACACAGCGTATTTCGGGTCAGAATCGGTTTGATTTTTAATCGTTCGGTTTTGTGCGGTTTATGTTATAGAAACCCTAGGTCGTGTTTATAACACGAGCATCCGTGTTTTTATCACGAAAGAGAGAATTTGAGTACTTTTGAGGAAGAAAAGAGAGAAAGAGATTGTTGGTGAGTTTTGGTGGTTTTTAGAGAGAAAGAGAAGTAGAATCTCTGAATTTTCGTGTCAATCATGTTCTAGTTCCCATTCAATCCAAAAAGCCAAGGTGAGTGCGCGACCATGACTTATATGGGTGATGAATGTGATCATTCCTTGATTTGTTGGTTTGTGGATTGAATTTGGTGTTGATACTTGTTTATCTGGTGATTTTCGTGTTGTATGTATGAGTTTTGGTGTCTTTGGATGCAGGAGATCGATGGCTGCAACCCAGAACCGAGCCAAGAGAGGAGAGACTCGATTATGTGGTTCTTGCAGTCGGTGTCGATCGATACCAGCGTCTGTCATTATGATTTGTTGTTTGATATTGGTTGTTGGTTGTTGAATTTGGGAATTGTGATGTTCATTTGCATGTGTGTATAGTCGTTGATGGAATGACCGTCTCACTAAGTATTTGTGAAATACTTATGCATCTCTTTTTCCAATGTGATGCAGGTAAAAAGAAAGTGTGGCCGTGGAATCATGGTAAGGAGAAGAGGATGGTTTAGAGTCTCATTTTGTGTTATGTGTTTTATGGAACTTAGAACTTAGTGTTTAGGTTGCTGTTTGATTTCATGGAGTTGTTGAATTAAATTATCTGGTTTAATTCTGGTTTATTGATTAATGATAATTTCCGCTAGTATTTGTGTACTGTGTGGTTTTAATTGACATTGAAATTATAATTTATGGAAATAATAATTTGAATCAATTATTAAAAAAAAAGCGGTTAGATTGTTTCAGGATCTCCTTCAATGACTTGTTGGCTTTGAATTTTAAATTGGACAGCTAAATTTTATGTTATATAAAAACACATAAACGTTGGACAACACAATAATGGCAATGATATAGCCAAGCTAAGATTACCATGGATCTAAAAGTCTTTAGTGCCACCAAACATTTGGAGTTTTCTTAAAGACATGCCAGCGTTTCAATACGTATCACTTCTTTTTTTTAAGGTTGAATATGCGAATTTCAAGCCATTTTAAAAAGACAATTGTAAAAATCGTTGATTATTAACCTAACGTGTTTTAGGAAACAATATTTCAGCACTGAATTGAACTAATACTTAAAAAAAAATTAAACATATAAAGTATGAATTCACATATAATTAAAATATATTTTTAGTAACATATAAATTCACGAAAGACTGTTTAATCAATAAATTAGCTTTACTTTTAAAATACTAATCTTTACATAGTTGTACACATTATGGATATAATTGGTAATCATGTAGGGAAATGGTGTAATGTTTATATGGTTATTTTATTCATATAAATAAGACAAATAGCAGTATAGTACTTTCTAGTTTTCTGGTGTACTTATTCGTTTCTATAAGATTTTAATTTATCATCTTTGTTTACTGTTTCTATAACGAAAATTAATGTTCATGGTGAACATGATACTCGTGTCGTAGGGATAGTTATGTCTTATGTACTGAGGCTAGTTGTTCGATTCATGGGAAATAAATATCAGCGAGACCTTAAAAGCAAGCAATGTAGACACCTTGCCGACAGGGAAACATATGCAAGTGGGTAAATATTTTTCTTGTTAAACATAAATAAATTTGATGAAGAATATAGTGAGTTTATTTTGATTGGATGCGATTGTTGAAATAATATTGACTGGATGTGATAGTTGAAATATACGTTTATGGGTTGTGACTTGCGATTAGATGACTACCCTTTTGGGGAAACAAATGACTATTTATTTGAACTTTTTTTTAATTCACCGTTACAATACTTTTTTTTTTTTTTTTGTCAACCACCATTACAATACCTATTTCAAACGTTATTTTATCTTGTAACTTCGAAAATAGAGTTTAGATTTCTTTAGTCTATTTTTGAGTCACTATTCTTCCTAAGTTTCAGAGACAACTTATTATCAGCAAATTACTAGACCAAAACTCTACTTTGTAGCTTGAAGGTTGGAAATGAAAGAAAAATTTAGGAAGATTAAAAGAATTCTATTTAAAATGTTGATGTCACAGTTTAATTGTTGGATCGTTTTTCTTTCTTTAAAAAGGACCAATTCTACTTCATCTCACCATTTTTTGTTTGTCAACAATAAACCAACATTAATATATATCACTTTTCTAAATACCACTTGAAAACATAACTTCTCACTGACATCAGTTTTACCAATTAACTAGATTCTGACAGTGCGAGAAATTTTTTTGTGTCCGTTTTATTTTATATATTGAGTAACATTAGTTTTAGTAAGTAAATAGTTAAAGCATTTGTTTATTTTATATTAAGAAAACTATTGTAGGCAGTTTTGAGTGTATGGTTTGAGTATCTACACAAATTGTAATTATTATCCATGTGTTGTAAGTTGTTTATATATATATATATATATATATATATATATATATATATATATATATATATATATTCTTGTTCATATAAATTTAGTTGGAATTTGTTGATAAAAATAAATTCTCTAACCAGTATTTTCTGTACAGTTTGATTATTACTTTATCTTCAAAAATCGTAGTAATTAGTGGACATGTAATAAGCAGTTTAGTATTCAACAATTTGTTTCTAAAAGATAAGATATTTGCAGTGACTAGTAATAGAAAAAAATGATTCTTACCTACACGAACTATTACGTAATATGTTATAAATGTGGTATAATCAATGGTTATCTCCGGACACCGAAAAGATTATGGGTCAAAAATCCGAAACTCTAACGGTTTTAAAAAAAACCCTGCATGATATAAAATTCTAAGTGAGTTGACAAAAAAGAAAGAAAAAAACTCTAAGTGGAGACCAAGTTACTAACTATACATATTGAGTATTTCCAATATTTTTTTTCTTTTCATTTTGTCAACCAAAAAATTATTTAAAATATGTCTCTAGAATTGGTTAACCAACTTGACGGATTGTTGCTTATGAAAAAATAAAGATTTACTGTGTGCAACACAGGCAAAACAGTCATTCATTCTGTAAATTAAAGGAATGAGAAATCATAGATAAAGAAAAGTGGGAAAAATGGTCTCCCAATTCTATGAACTTGGCTGATATTATCGAGAAGGCAATCAACACTCCTCTGAATACCGAACTTTTTCTACTAGATCTAAACAATTGTCTCGAATTCTCAATACTCCATCCGTCTCTCCAGCATAGTAGATACAGTACAAGAAAACATGCTTATTTCCGACGGAATTTTCGGCCGTCAGAATTCCCGTCGGACAATTCCGTCGGAATTCAGACGGTTTTCCGACAGAAAATCATTCCATCAGTACTCCGTCGGTTTATTTTGATGGAATTCTGACGACCAGGATTACCATCCTTATGCCGTCAGAAATCCGTCAATATTTACCGACGGATTACCGACGACGGTAAACCGTCGTAACTTTCCGTCGACATTCCGACGGACAACCGACAGAAATCAGATTTTTGTGTCTGACAGACGGAATTCCGACGGAATTGTGACGGGGTCCGATGTCGGCAAACTTTGGGTGGTTAACATATCGTCTGGGTTGGCCGATGGGATTGATGTGTTGTTATGTCGGAGGTTTTGACGGTTTTCCGACGAATTTCTGACGGATTTTCATTCTACATAATTTTTCACATTTCTTCCGACGTTCATAACAACATTTGAAAAACAAAAAAAAATTTTAGAGATGAGTTCTTCATATTTTCGGTCATGGATGGACGAGCCAATGATGGAAGAGGGGTCGAACTTATTAACGACCGAATACGCTCAAGGTATTTGCGAGTTCATGCAGTTACCTAGAAATCAAGAGGTGGCCAACAAAGGTCAGGATATCAAATGCCCTTGTTCTAATTGCTGTAATAGAATTAGTGTTACAGTTCCTAGTGTTTGGAACCACTTATATAGATATGGATTTAGGGCGGGATATAAGGTTTGGTATTTACATGGAGAAAGGAATTTTGAATATGGTAGTAACAGTAGCAATGAACCTTATTTCCGTCTAGTGTAGGGGAACCTACAGTTGAAGTAGATGTTGGGGTAAGTACGGTTGCGATGATTAACGATGCGTTTAGAGAGAATTTGCAGTCGGGTGGGTATCATGAGGGTGATAGGGTTGAAGAACCTAATTTAGAATCTCAAAGGTTTTTCGATATGTTAGACGCATCAAAGCAACCACTATACAACGGTTGTAGGGATGGTCATTCACCGCTATCTTCTGCTAGTAGGATGATGAACCTGAAGACTGATTATAATTTGTCCGAAGAATGTGTTGATGCATTCGCCGAGTTCGTGAAAGATGTTTTGCCAGAAGATAATCTGGCCCCAAGATCATACTACGAGGTCCAAAAACTTGTCGTCGGTCTTGGTTTGCCCTACCAGGTTATAGATGTATGCATCGACAACTGTATGATATACTGGGGAGAAGACGAGAACCGAAACAAATGTAAATTTTGCCAGAAACCCCAGTTCCAGGACACAAGTGGCAGGGTGAAGATTCCATTCAAACGGATGTGGTATTTACCCTTAACGGAGAGGTTGAAGAGGCTGTACGAATCAAACCGCACAGCTAAGGCTATGAGATGGCATGCAAAGCATAGTCAAGATGGAGATATCACGCATCCTTCTGACGCGGAAGCGTGGAAACACTTCTAATCCGTATATCCAGATTTTGCATATGAACGACGGAATGTATACATAGGCTTATCCACTGATGGTTTCAACCCGTTTAGCAAGCATGGAAGAAAATATTCATTGTGGCCGGTCATCGTAACACCTTACAATTTGCCTCCATCTTTGTGCATGCGGCGAGAGTTCCTATTTCTCTCAATTCTAGTTCCCGGGCCAGATCATCCAAGACGGTCGCTCGATATATTCCTCCAACCATTGATCTGTGAGTTGCAGATGTTGTGAAAGCATGGTGTTGAGGCTTTTGATGTTTCTGTCCAACAGAATTTTAACATGCGTGCGGTTCTTATGTGGACTATACATGTACTAATTAACTTGTTTATTTTTTGTTTATAGGCGTTGGTGCATTCTTCCGAGATTTATGTTCAAGAACGCTTATAGTCCACGGGATACGTAACTTAGAGTCCAATATCCCGGTTCTCCTTTGTAATCTTGAGAAGATATTTCCACCGTCTTTTTTGACGTTATGGAACATCTTCTTATTCACCTCCCACGAGAAGAAGCCTTAGGAGGCCCTGTTCAATACCGATGGATGTATCCGTTCGAGCGTTACATGTTCTACCTGAAGAAAAAGGTTAAAAATTTGAGCAAGGTTGAGGGATATATTGTCGCACAAAGCCTAAACGAGGAAGTCTTACACTTTGCCGAATATTACTTTCCACCGGAAGTTCGTACTAAGGCGAGACGTCCTGCCCGACATGATGATAGAGGTGAGAAAGCAGTCTATGCCGTGGTTGTTCCTGAGTTGTTTGTCCAAGTTGGTCGAGCAAGTGGAAAAAGAAAGAAACACAGACTATCACCACAAGAGGTCACACATTTGCATACGTATATCCTCAGAAACAGTGATGAAATTTTGGAGTACGAAAGGTATATCAATTATTATACTAAATTTATGGAATTATTTGCCTTCATCTACTAACGACTGTTATGTTACAGGATCTACGTGTCTCTAACACGTGATTACCATTCTGATAAGACATATGCCGAACTTGCTGTCTTGAAAGATGAAGAATTTCTGGGGTGGTTGAAATGTTATGTAAGTTTAATATAATTACTTACTCTTACTTTTCCAGGTTTTCACGTTCATATGTTATTGATATCTTACTTATATCATTTTTAGGTTTCCGAAAGTTTAGCAAGTGGTCAACCCACTCCCGACATGGTTAGTGGAGTTTGTTCAGGGTTTACGCAGCACCGCGACATCATATCCCAAGTTTTGCACTAGGGGATATTCGTTCAGGGTCCGTAAGGAAGGACGTCAAATGTCAACTTCGGACTATGGTATTTCGGCGCAGTCAGGTGATACCATGTACTATGGGATTTTAAACGAAATCTTGGAAATCCACTATCCAGGAATGTTGGACTTGAGGTGCATTGTGTTTATGTGCGATTGGTATGATCCATCCAATGGTCGAGGGGTTCGAGTTGACCCTCTTGGTGTTATTTCGATAAATTCAAGCCGAAAACTACAGTATTACTATCCATTTATCCTTGCGTCTCAAGCAGACCAGGTATCAATACAATAATATGTTTACCTACGTACTCATACTTAAGGTTTGTTGTTCATGTATATTAACAATATATATCCACTCTTTATTAATAGGTGATATATCATGGTTTTTACCCAGTTTTATACCATGATATATGTTCGTTTTATCGAGTCTTTTGGTGTTTTCGAGTCTTTTAAGTTTTATTTTAGGAACTGGACCGTCTGGAGCATAAAAGATGTTTACTGGAGATTTTGGAGCACTCCCGGAGTGAAGTGGCGAAGATGCAAATTCGGATTGAAGTTTAAGAAGCTGTGTCGAGCGACAGGACTTATTGTGTCGCTCGACACGACAACTTTTGAAGCAAAAGATTACAATTTGAAGATTGGTGTCGATCGACACCATCTATGGTGTCGCTCGACACCCTGTTCGTCCAAGCCCAGATTTTCAGTAGAAAAGTCTGTTCGAAGCCCGAAGTTTCCAGATGTTTACTTTTATGTTTAGGACAGTTCGGGACCTTTATGAATACGTTTTTACAGCCATTGTTTAGGCTTATGCTTTATTTTTATTGAATACTTAGAGATTTCTTTGAATAAAATCATGTTTTCTTCCATGATTATGTCTGAGTAGTTTCTTTGTTAGGTTTAGGGTTTTCAAAGGTGTTTGATGAGTTGCTGATCTGATCTGTTTATTAGGATAATATCTTTAGAAGTTCTTCATCTTAACTTGTTCTTATTGCTGATTTTAGCCTCGCGAACTGAAATCTGATCTTAGGGTAATTAATAGAAACGACAGTTTAATTGATTCCTTGAATTAGTTTTTGATGAGCAATATTCCTATTTGCAAAGACATTTGATTTAGGTTTTTGTGAACAATTGTGCCTGAATTTAATGCTTGTTTAAATTAAACTGATTTTGCAACGACAGTTGGTTTTATAGGATTTAGACATAGAAAATATTCGCAGCAACAACTGGTTTGTTTTACTTTCGTGTGCATGTTCATGAACTGAGCTTAATATTCCTAACAATTGATTTATCTCCAATACTGATTCACTGTAGAATTCCCTGTGCCTAGCTTTTCTCTTAATTGATTTACAACCATTTTAAATTGCTTATTTACTGCTTTCTTATTATTTCACCTAGGATAATATGAATTTGATAATCTATTGTGTTTTCCTAGACTCCCTGTGGATTCGATAACCCTAAGTACTGCAATTGACCTCTTAATTTGAGATAGTAGGTCTAGGGTAAATTTGACCGTATCAAATTTTGGCGCCGTTGCCGGGGAGTCAATAGCCATTAGATTACTACTATTAGGATTTTGTCTAGGTCTTTTTATTTCTTGTTTTTATTTTTGTTTTCTTTTGTTTTTGTTTTCGTTTTTCTCTCTCTGTTTTGTGTTCCAGGTACATGCGAAATCGCAATACCAGGAGCAGCCAAGACAAAGAAATTTTGGAACTCGGACTTGAGGAACTAGCACGTCTAGAACAAACCAACAGAAAAGCGCCGAAAGAAGCTAAGAAGATGGTTGCGCCAGTGATGATCTTTCAGAGAGAAGATGGTTTCTTTGACAGAGAAGGAAACCCGTACAACGAGCTTGGACAGAAGCTCAACGCTGATGGGAATGTGATCGAGGAGGAACAGCAATGAGCTCGCGAGGAAGAAGAAGCAGAACAGGCTCGTGCTCGTGAGGAGCAGCTTCATGTCGAGCGACACATAGAGGACGTCACTCGACACAAACAAAATATTCAAATCGCTTGACATGCTGATCAGATGGCTCGACGCGATGGAATGCTTGGTGTCGAGCGACAGGAGGCTGGTGTCGCTCGACACCCTGTCCAGAATCGCACTTTGGCTGATTTTAATCGTCCTGAGCAGTTTTACGCAAATCGAGCTGCGATTCATCCTCCTGCCTTCCAGCGTAATGACTTCGAGCTCAAGCCAGCGTATTTCTCCTTTGTGGCTCAAGACCCGTTCTGTGGTCTTCCTCATGAACACCCCATGGACCATATCGAAAGATTTGAAGATCTTGCCTCTAACATCAAGGCTAACGGAGTCTCTGAAGACTACCTGTTCTGTAAGCTCTTCCCGTACTCACTGCATGGGTAAGCCAAACGTTGGCTAAAGACGCTTCTTCCAGGCTCGCTAACTACATGGGAAGATACGAAGAATGCTTTCCTAAGCAATTTCTTCGATGATGCGAAGTCTGAGGACCTGAGATACAATTTCACCACCTTCAAACAAAGAGATCAAGAGGCATTCAAGGCTGCGTGGAACATGTTCAAAGGTTATCAGAGGGACTGTCCACACCATGATTTCAACGAGGTCCAACTGCTTAATATCTTCTACAGAGGGACTGCACTGCAATACTCTGTGTCTCTGGATGATGCGAGCAACGGGAATTTCAACACGAATTCTCCAGGGACTTCCACCCAGCTCATTGAAAACATTGCAAACAGCACCAGTGCCAAGAACTTGGACTACGAAAGGAGCAAGTCTGGACAAAGCATCAATGGAAATCAGCTTGCTGAGGTCACAAAGAAACTTGACACTATGACTAGTCTTCTAGCTGGGAAGAAGTCAGTCCACTTTGCGCATGATTCTGAGACTGCAGAAGAAGATGTGAACTACCTTCATCAGAACGGATTTCAGAAGTACGGCAGTCAGAAGCCCTTCCAGAACAGCTACACCAGAGATTATGGATCATCCTCTTATCAGAAGCCTCCTCCTCCGTCTGCAAACAGTAAACTGGAATCTATGATGGAGCAGCTTCTAGAGGGACAACAAAAGTTGGCTGTGGAGTGGAATGGGAAGTTCGATTCGCTCTACACTGATTCAAACGGCAAGATCGAAGCTCTCAGTACTCATGTTAGGAGGCTCGATGTTCAAGTAGCCCAAACTGCTGAATCCGTAAAGCGACAAGAGGGATTTCTTCCTGCAAAGACTGACATCAATCCCAAGAGAGCTTGCAATGCCATTTGGGTGAAGAAAGACGACTATTTTGACGAGTTTGAGGCTATTTTTGGAGCTCCAGAGCCAGTGTCGATCGACACTATGGATGAGTGTCGATCGACGCGTGAAGAATTTGCTATATCTGAAATCGAGACTCTTCTATCGAGCGACAGAGAGAGTAGTGTCGCTCGACACGATGAAATCGGCAGCGTCGATCGACAGAGACCCCACGTCGCTTGACTCTATGCTCAGGCCGAGACTGTTCATCCAAAAGCTTCTCCATTCGTCAAGGAATCCGTCCAAAAGCCCAAGCTGCCATTCCCTAAAGCTAGAAGGATCAAACAAGAGGTCAAAGAAGCCATTTGCAAAAGAATGATACAGAAGATCATGATTGAGATGCCTCTTGTGGATGCCATCAAGCTTTCTCCTGCGATTCGACGATACGTAAAGCAAATGGTAGCAAATGGAGTTAATCCAGAGGAAGGAGCACTGCTGACCAGAGATCTCCAAGCTATTCTCCTGAACACTGCTCCAGTCTCCAAGAAGAAGAAAAAGGAGATAGTAGTTTCTGAAGAAGTTAGTGCCATGATCCAGAATAGGTTTCCTGTGAAGCTGCCTGATCCAGGAAGCTTTGTGCTTAATTGTTCCATCTCCAATGAACAGTTTCCTCATTCGCTCTATGATCCGGGTTCTGGGATTAACTTGATGCCATTGTCTGTTGCTGCCAGTCTTGGGATGATGGATTTCATGCCAACAAGGATGTCTCTTCTCCTAGCCGATCGATCCAGGAGATTCCCAAAAGGAGTTCTGAAGGATGTGTTGATTAAAATTCAGGATTGCATGGTTCCTGCAGATTTTGTGGTTTTAGAATACGATGATGAGCCTCAAGATCCTTTGATTCTGGGAAGATCGTTCTTGGCTACAGCTGGAGCAAATATTGACTGTAGAAGAGGGAAGATCAAGCTTGACCCTGGTGATATTGTCATGGAATTTGACATGGACAATACAAGGAGAAGACCCACCATAGATGGTCATGCTTTTTCTGTGGATACTTCAGAAGAAGAAGAGCACATCAAGGAACCTTCAGAGGACATACCTATCGCAATCGTTGAGGACTTAGTCGTTTCAGAACCATCTTCTGCAAATCCTCAAATGGAGCTAAGGTATGAGTC
Source organism: Draba incana (assembly GCA_963576765.1). Lineage (NCBI taxonomy): Eukaryota > Viridiplantae > Streptophyta > Magnoliopsida > Brassicales > Brassicaceae > Draba > Draba incana. The sequence continues at coordinate 43,929,228 of OY755202.1, forward strand.
TCTTGCACTTAATTCTACACCTCCTGTTTTCATCAAGGATTTAAAATGTGAAAAGCCTGTTACGCGCTTACGCGAGCATCGAGTTCCTTGAAAGCTTGGTTCTTCAGATGAATTTGCAGGAAACAGAAAAGAAGAGGTGCAACCGAAAAAGACTTCAAAGCCTTTTGCAAAGTTGCGAATTCTCATTCCCCAAGAGCTTAAAGACAAAGGAGAAGCAGTTCTTCAGGAGATGATGGAGAGAGCGATGAGAATTTTCCCTGCGATTGCTTCTGATAAGTTTGGGGGAGCTGTCCAGAAGGTTCGATTCATTTGGGGCGGGGTCTTTGGTTCCATTCAGGATAAAGGAAGTTCAATCCTTCCTCAAGATCCACCATAGTCCTAAGTTCCATCACAGTCCAGCTAATGACTGAAAACAAGCGCGTAGTGGGAGGCAACCCACTTGTGAGTCTTACTAACTATCTACTTAGATTTTTATGTTTCTTTTTCAATTTTACATTTTGGTTTTGTTTTTGTTTTGATTTTCAGGAGATTAAACATTGAATTGCAAATGAGTATGAACTTCAGATGAAGGTGTCGAGCGACACCAACAGGAGCATCGCTCGACACCAACAAAAATCCAACAGACGATAGACTTGAACTTCAGTCGCTCGACGCGACCAAATCCATTAGTGTCGATCGACACAGAGGTCGTGTCGCTCGACACGACTCTCAGGTTACAACTCTCACTTAAATTTTCATTCGTTTCATTTCCTGTTTGTTTTGTTTCGCCAATCTTGGATTTAATAACACTGGGGACAATGTCGTTTAAGTCTGGGGGAGGTAGTTGCTAACTACTGTGTTTTATTTTGATTTTTTGAGTCAGTTTTTCAAATTTTTAGAGTCAAAACCTTCATTAAAACTTGCTTTGAACAGCACTCAAGGACTATTTCCAATGCAAGTTGGCTGGTTTTAGTGAGGTGGGTAACTGGAAGTGGATCGGTTTAACGGAGCGAGTTCAGATTTCTGGAGAACGCCAGAAAGGATGTCAAAGACCCCGCCCCAAATGAATCTCTAATCTCTTGTCAAGGGCGTTGGTAATCGCAAGACTTGATTCAGCTTCCAAACACTTGAAAGTGAGGACGGACCGCTCTTGAAACTTCTTCCCGAATGATGAATTCAACTGTCCTAGATCGAAAAAAGAAAAAAGCCTCATGACCCTGTCTCCACAAGAACAATAGTAGTGAGCGCTGATCTAGTGATCGTAGAGATGCCAAGGAAAAAAAAAATCTACAGAAAAAAAAATGCAAGTCCAAAAATCAGAAAAATCTTGAAGAAAAAGTTCTGCAAAAAGGCATTGCATCTCTATGATATCCTTAATTGGATACAGTTTCAGAGGGAAGAGAGAGGGTGAAACGCATGAAAGTGTTCAAGGAAGTAAAAGAATCTAGAAGGTCCAGCGATCGATATTCTCTCGATGAGACCGCACCTAATTAAATGAAAGGGGTTTGTGACTGAAAGTCTGAGATTTTCTAAGGGGTTTGGATTCAATCTGGAGGACTGCTAAGCTTCTAGGGACACATCGTAGTATCACCGGATTAGCTTTGCAAAGGTATGTGGTTCCTAAAGGAGTGATAACACTGTTTTGCTTAGGGACAAGCAAAAAGCTAAGTCTGGGGGAGTTGATATATCATGGTTTTTACCCAGTTTTATACCATGATGTATGTCCGTTTTATCAAGTCTTTTGGTGTTTTCGAGTCTTTTATGTTTTATCTTAGGAACTGGACCGTCTGGAGTATAAAAGATGTTTACTGAAGGTTTTGGAGCATTCCCGGAGTGAAGTGGCGAAGATGCAAATTCGGATTGAAGTTTAAGAAGCTGTGTCGAGCGACGGGACTTATTGTGTCGCTCGACACGATAACTTTTGAAGCAAAAGATTACGATTTGAAGATTGGTGTCAATCGACACCATCTATGGTGTCGCTCGACACCCTGTTCGTCCAAGCCCAGATTTTCAGCAGAAAAGTCCGTTCGAAGCCCGAAGTTACCAGATGTTTACTTTTATGTTTAGGACGGTTCAAGACCTTTATAAATACATTTTTACAGCCATTGTTTAGGCTTATGTTTTATTTTTATTGAATACTTAGAGATTTCTTTGAATAAAATCATGTTTTCTTCTATGATTATGTCTGAATAGTTTCTTTGTTAGGTTTAGGGTTTTCAAAGGTGTTTGATGAGTTGCTGATCTGATCTGTTTATTAGGATAATATCTTTAGATGTTCTTCATCTTAACTTGTTCTTATTGCTGATTTTAGCCTCGCGAACTGAAATCTGATCTTAGGGTAATTAATAGAAACGACAGTTTAATTGATTCCTTGAACTAGTTTTTGATGAGCAAAATTCCTATTTGCAAAGACATTTGATTTAGGGTTTTGTGAACAATTGTGCCTGAATTTAATGCTTGTTTAAATTAATCTGATTTCGCAAAGACAGTTGGTTTTCAAGGATTTAGACATAGAAAATATTCGCAGCGACAACTAGTTTGTTTTACTTTTGTGTGCATGTTCATGAACTGAGCTTAATATTCCTAACAACTGATTTATCTGCAATTCTGATTCACTGTAGAATTCCCTGTGCCTAGCTTTTCTCTTAATTGATTTACAACCGTTTTAAATTGCTTATTTACTGCTTTCTTATTATTTCACCTAGAATAATATGAATTTGATAATCTATTGTGTTTTCCTAGACTCCCTGTGGATTCGATAACCCTAAGTGCTGCAATTGACCTCTTAATATGAGAGAGTAGGTCTAGGGTAAATTTGACCGTATCAATAGGTATGCTACATTCCATATCCTCGAGTTGCTTATCGTACAGATCCTTGGATCACAATAACTCCAATTAACCCGAGAGGAAAAATATATGGAGTTCTAGAGCAAGATGCTTTACAACCATCGAGAAGTATACCAATGTCACCTGTTCAGGAGATGGATAACATTGACCTTGTCGTTGATGTCACACATATCGGGGATGATCTAGTGCATTCGGACGAAGAGGAAACACGTGTCGAATTTGACGACGATTCAGACTCCATCCCTAGTGAAAGTGGATCAGAAGATTCAGATTAATAATTTATGAATAAATGTGTGGTTATGGATGTTGTACTCTCACATCTATGGGTTCCCAGTAATATAGTGTACTGCATATATAGTAGACAAAAATTTACTGTATTTTGCCATTGCTCATTAACAAATCTGATTGTGGAAGACAATCTCAGTATTACGACGGACAAATAAGAAAACAATAAAATTGCACACCACCCCGGATTCGAACTCGGGTTTGATATAGTTTTAAAGGAAGCATAACCATTTAAGCTGAGGACGAATCTTGTTTATCATTGACATTTAATAATTTATAATCAAATCCGGTTACTTATTAACAATATATTTTGATTATGCAACACCAATAAAACATTATATTTAATGAAACTTAAAATTTAAAACAACTTAACACATATGTAGATTAAAGACTTGCAAATATTAAACACACAACGGTTATGGTACAAACACATAAATTGACAATATTAATTTAAAAAACTTATGTCTGTATCCACTCCAAACTTACTATTGGTTAGAACCATTTTAAAATTTTCTTTCCCTTTTTATTCTTTGATGGAGAATCTAAAAATCCATCGCACAATTCACTTTTGATTGCATTAACATCAATATTTAAGTTTGGCATTTCTGGGCTTTGGGGGAATTGAAAATCATAGTACTGATCCTTACATTCTGTTGAAGTACTTCCACCGTAAGTATATGACTGTTCAGTGATTTGATATGGTTGGCCGGCATTGACAACCCGCTTCTGATCAGGACATTCTGTCTGGTTATTGTGTTTGTGATTAGAAAACCGAACCCATCTGCATTTTTTGGAATGCATGAATCATCTGTCCACGAGTATGTGGGTATATCTTTAGTGTGTTTGTCGCACTGAGATTCCGATTCCCACGACAATTTTGGAATGTGGTGGTTGTTTGGCAAGCACAGGCTGTCCGGCACTATTGTTGATGTGGAATCTTCCTGATGGATTGGCGAGCAGGTATCAAATTCCCACGAGTAAGTGGGAATCTCTTGAGTGAATTAGTCGCAATGAGATTCAGTTTCCCACGAGAATTTTGGAATATCCAAAAAATTTACCACGGTTTTTGATATAGATTCTTCGTTAGGAGAGGTAGAAGACATTTTTTGTGTTAGTGAGAGGGGTAGAAGATATCCACTCCGTCATCAGTGTATTTATAGTAGAAGTTATATGTATAAACCGTCAGTATCCCGCCGGTATTCCGTCGGTTTTACCGACGGAATATCGACTGAATTCAGACTACACGATGTCGGCAACGTTTGATTGGTCAGACGAACTGATGGATTTCCGCCGGAACTATGTCGTCAGAATTATGTTGACGGATTTCTAACGGAATTCCAACGGTTTGCGATGTCGGCAACGTTTGAGTGGTTAATAAATCGTCTGCAGTGGCCGATGGGATTGGTGGGGTGTTATGACGGTTTTCCGACGGAAATCTTACGGATATCCGTTCTACATAAGTTTGAACATTTTCTCATTCTTCCATAAAAAAATTTGAACACAAAATCATAACACAACAAATAAATATTCAATTGCGTAATGGCAAACAGAGATCTATGGAATTACTATATGCAAAACCGTGTCCCCGGTCGAAACCCTCCAAACATAACTCATGTTCCTTCAAGCCCTCCTTACGGTAACTTAAATGTTACTGATGCTGAATCGACAATTTCACTCCATCCAACTCAACAATCCCAGAACCAAACGCCCGTAATACCGGGACCTGGCCAAGTCGTTCGGCGAGGACTGTTTTGCAAGAGGTCTCATGATGCAAATGTGGTACGAGGTGAAAGTTCTCAGACACGGCCAACACAAGATTTTATTCGAGAGGTCATTAATGAGGCACCACAGGCCGACCAGGATTTTAGTACTCCTCGGTGGACTTCAACTATCGATTATATAATCCGTGACGATATATATATATATATACTTTAACAATAGGAGCACACCTTTATGGACCCAGGTGGCAGAAATTCAATCCCCGCATTCACAATTTGTGAAAATCAAAAAGGTTTACGTTTTTGACCAATTTTATTAACATTTAGAGATACAATTTATCTGACAAATATATTCTATTTCATTACCAGATTGTGGCTATGCTCTCTAGTTTGACCCCTAATGACCAGGGAGATCTGCTAGTAACCTTAAAAGATCCTTCAGGAAAAATCGAGGGAACCATGCACCATAACATCTTCATGAATAACGAGTACAGACTCACGACTGGTGTAGGTGCGGTGGTCATCCTAAAGAATATTACCGTTTTCCATTTTAACAGGAACTCAAAGTACCTGAACATCACAGAGCGGAACATTGTTAAGGTAGATGTGTATCATACGTTTATAAATATTGCTGGGAAGACTTACCTAAATTCATTTTTCACACAGATAATCGGTGTTAATTCGATGATTGTTGAATACCAACCAACGGAAGTAGCTACCATGGATGAGGAAGATGAAGGTTTGATATAGTTTTATCAATGATTTTGTATGTTATATTAAGTTTTTGTGTTAATGTCATATTCCCGCATATAAATTAAAATATATAATAAATAATCCGTCAGAAATCCGTCAGAATTTATGACGGATTTCTGACGGCTTTTGGTTTTTTTTAATGATTTTTAAAAATCTCCGAATAGACCGAATATTAAATTAATAATCCGTCAGAAATTGTGACGGATTTCTGACGGATTTTGGTGTTTTATTGATTTTTTAATTCTCCAAATAGAACTAATATAAAATTAATAATCCTTCAGAAAATTTTACAATTCACAATTAAAATGATTAATAATATTGCGGATGAATATACAAAATAAATGAAGAGAGAAACTTAAGCACTTACCACATATGAACGATTCTTCACCTCCTGTTACGCAAGAAGCATGGTAAACTTTTGGAAAATCCCCGAAAAAAGCAACACAAGATTTCAACAACTGAAAATGCTTTAACATGCATCAGTTGCGCAATGCGGGTCGAAGGCGTCTGGAAACAAAAATAAAAAACCAATCAATTCATAAAATTATTTCCAAGTGAAGTCTAAATTCAATGTCTCCTTTTATAACATGTAAATATCTAAAGTTTGGTAAGAGTTGTACCAGCACAACTACTACTAAAAACGCAGTATTCCTGGCGCGTCTGCTTTTCGCAAGAGTAGTGCCAGCACGACTCTTTTGGTTTTTTATTGATATTTTAAATCTCCGAATAGATATTATAAGAATTTAATGATCCATCAGAAATCCGTCAGAAATTATGACGGATTTCTGACGGAATATCATTTTTTCTAATCGGAGATAAAAAATTGATAAAAAAATAGAAATCCATCAAAAATCCGTCAGAAATTATGACGGATTTCCGACGGCATATAATTTTTTCTAATCGGAGATAAAAAAATTGATCAAAAACCAAAATCCGTCAGAAATTATGACGGATTTCTGACGGAATATAATTTTTTTAAAATTTTGTCGACATGAGTCTCCGGAATCGGGACCGGTCGGGCTGGTAATAGGAACGGTCGGTCTCAATTCCAGGAGGTAAAAGTCTTCGATGCGTTGGCGAGCAGGTGCTCGGATAGGGAAAATCGGCTTTTTGCTCCAATTTTGTCTCGTTTGCTCCTGTGAGCCCCAATAACTCCAAACCGTGCTCGAGAGCCTCCTAGAACCTCAAAAGACACCAAAAAGAACTTGAAAGACTCGAAAAACAATAGAAAAAAATAAGTAAAAGAGGCTAATTTCCTGCTGCCTAAACACTTCGATCTCAACGTCGAACGTTCTGCCGCCGATTCAGGACCGATTCGGACCGGTTTTCCGATGTTGACAATCCAATTGTCAAACCCACTCACCCACTCAACAATCCACCGATTCGAGAAGATCAACGAGTTCACTTACGAGGTTAGTAATCGTGTCAATTTTAAACACATTTAAAATACCTTTTAATACTAATACGTTTTGAAATTGCTTGAATTGTTTTTCTTAGGTAACCCCTAAGAGCAGAGGTCGTGTCTACGGCCTCCCCAAAGACAGTTGCTCATCCGTTTTGTCGGTTTCCTATCACGGTGGTAGCAGTTTGGTAGCACAAAACGCCGAGCTGACCCAGCGGGTTAGCTCTTTGGAGGAACGATACGAGAGAGAGAAGAAGGAGGCGGTGGAACGGCTGCAGAGACAGCTTGTGGAGGCGGAGGGCCGGCGAAAGAGAGAGAATGAGGAGGCGGACGAACGATATCGTGCAATGGAGGCGAAGATGAACGACTTCTTCCGTGCTCATAGGTCGTAAATGTTTTTGGACATTTTAAATTTATTGTAAAACTTTAAATTTGGTTTTTAAACAATTTGAATTTAATTTGAATTTAATTTTTTTTTTAATTGTTTTTTTCTTAATAATTCATTTATTTTCATATATTTAAATAAAAATAATTTTTTAAAAAAATATTTCCAAATCCGTCAGAATTCCGTCGGTTTGGCCCGATGGATTTCTGACGGGACATGGATCACCGGAATCCGTCGACACTACGTCGGAATCCGGTCGGAGCACAGAATTCCGACTGTATTCCGACGGCTACATAAACGGACGGATTTCTGACGGTCTTGAAGCCGTCGCCTTCCTTGACCGTCGGAATTCCGTCAGAATTCCTTGACCGTCGGGTTGTCCCGACGGATTTCTGACGGATTTGTATTTCCGACGAGATAGAACCGGCAGACCAAATCCGTCAGAAATCCGTCGGAATACCCCCTATTCCGACGGATTTCTGACGGATTTGACCGTAGGAATATGCCTTGTTTTCTTGTAGTGATATAGCCCAAATAAGGTCTTCCACTCATGAATGTAGCGGAGACCTCCGATGACTAATTCCTTGCGCCTATACCAGGATAGGGTACTCACTTTGGAAACAACACCTTCCCAACCTAGAGGTTAAATATGTCTATTTACATGATCCATAGCATGAAGTATGTTGTTGGGGTAAGTTTTCACCTCTCTAACTAGGTGAGCACAATGAGGCCAGTAATCCGCGAGGTGAACAAGGTCAAATTATGTTGTATCAACAAGGTATGTGAGGTGAACTCTCAGCAAAGCAGCGGAGCCAGCGAAGCAACGGAGCCAACGAGTTCAAGTCTGCATCAAAGAATGAACAAGAAGATGCCGAGTCCGCCGGAGTCAAGTCTAGAACTAAAGACGAGGTGGGCTAGGCCCAAAAGCCTTGAAGATGTTGAGCTCGTTGACAAAACCCAAAAACAAAGTCAACAACAAAGAATATTCTACTCCATAGAGGAAAGAAGTTTTCCTAATCCTAAAATAGAAATCGCCGCAACCGCCAGAAGATAAAGAAAAGTCCCACAAGACTAGGAAGTTTTCCATATCTCTTTAGAAGACAATCTAGCCGACCTAGAGGACTATATATACTTGTAAACATCTCTTGAGAAAGGGATCTGAATTTTCGAAGAACAAAACGCTTAGAGTTTTTCAAAATAGCAATAAAGACAATCTCTTTTACTCTTTGTATTGTGGTTTAACCTAGAATCTCTTCTCTCCTCTAATAAACCCTTAGAAATCAAATTTTGCGAGTTGCGACTCCTACATACGTATCACAACCACTACATGTGTTTCCTCCTGTACATTGTTGTCAATCTCCGGTAATCTAATTTGAGCTTCTGTCCAGGCATGAAATTCACTTTCTGCCACTTGAACCCTTGAAAACATGGTATATTTCGAGATTTTCAAATGTACCGCAAAATCTATGGAAAAATCTTACATTCTCCATTCGTGTTATCCTTTCTTGCGATCCCCCGAAAAAGGAAAGTCCATATTTACATAAAATGATGAATAAGGAGATGAGGTTCGTCCCCGATGTGATATGAATAATTTCCAAATCTGTAAATCTATGGGGCCCTCAAATGTTTAGATTTTTATTTAGATTTTTAATCTCTATTAAAACTTTCTCTTATAATTTCCGTTAGTTAATTTTAAAATTTTGTTTCATTGTTTGTAAAATTTATTTTGTGGCTTTTGTATCTCATTTCTAAAAATGTTTTATGTAATTACATCACTAAATTTAATTTTAATGTGATTTTTGGTGATGTGGATACCTTAAGAGAAGAGAAAACTCTTACATATTAGGTTAATTTGCTCAATAGCTAAGAAAAAAAATTATAACTTAAAAACTAACCAAAAAAGGTTTATGTGGCAAAATCATGATTATTGGATTTAGGATTTTTAGTCAATATTTTATTTATTAATTTTTCATTGTTATTGAGCAAACAATCCCTTATATAATAGCTTATGAACAAAAAATAAGTCTATATTTAATATAAAAACAAACGAATTTGGTTAGTTTTCGGAAGGAAACAATTCAACTCTTTCTTTGTTAAATACAAATTATTTTGTTGCAGATAATTTTTTTGAAGCATATGCATCAGTTATTAGTGTTTAGTTTGCTAGCTAATGTGCTTAAGTGAAGTTCTTTTGCAATGTTTCCTCCTAGTTTACTGGTTTTGTTAGGGAGTCGGGAAGAATCATGTGAATTAAAATTGTTATACTTTTTCCTTCCATTATATAATATGGTTTATAATTTTTTCAATTATATATTATTTGTTTTTTCAAGTTTTGTTACCAAATTTCATTTAATTTTGATGATTTACTACTATTTATATTTTACTATAAATTTCATTGAGGGGAATCAACAAAGAAAAGAAAAAGCTCGTCATGTAAGAACTAGCATAACAAAAAAAAAAATGAAGGAACGAGCATAAACTTTTGAAGCGAGTTGTAGTCGTCATCATCCAAAATAAGGATCTTTGAAATAGTCAAATCTCTCTACCTTTTTTTTTTTACTTTGGCCAATCTGAATTCATCTGGTACTAGCAGCTTTATCGGAAAATATCTCATCTTAGTACGAAAGTCCTCAATATCAACAAGATGTCGTGACCGGTGAAGCTAAATTTTAAAAGGTGAACAGATTTTAAAAGGTGAACAGATTTTATCGGTTGATTTACGTTAAGCTATATATGCTAAATGTAAAAAATCAAAATTTACGCAATTCTTAAACTTGATTCTTCTATCTAAAAACTAATATTCAATAGAACAAAAAGAGAGCACTAATTTTGTCAGTGTTTCTACAATGAACGACAATACTTTGATTCATAAGGTCTTTTCAATCATGATCATACATGCAAACTCTACCCATCTAGATTGTCCCAGAAGCAACATTATAGTATATCTACCCTGATAAGGTTCTTTGTTAACAGAAAACTCCAAAAAGCTTTATTAACCAATCTCAGTTGTACAAGTGTAGAGTAAGATGCCAAAACTCTGAATGAATCTAATGGCTATGAGAAAACCTCTTTTTATAGTAGAGTCTTCTTCTCACAACAGCCATAACGACTACCAACTAACTTCTAACTTCTTTACAACAACTAACAACTTCTAACTACTCTCTCCTTCAATCCTGAGCTTCTTCTTTGAATAATATCTCCAAGGCTTGAACTTCCAGGGCTTATCATTACCCCCCGCGGCTTCAGACAACTTTTCCTCAAGCTGGAACTCCGGAAATTGGGACTTCAAGTCTGTCACACTCATCCATGTTTGTTCATGAGTCGGTAAATTGGTCCACTGTACCAATACTTCCCAAACACCTTGTGAATTGTATCTGGTATCCAATACTTCCGCAGGTTCAATGATCAACTCCTCTTCATTAGTAAAAGATGTAGGCAAAGATGTAACCTGATGATCCCTACCCAAAACAGGCTTAAGCTGTGAAATGTGAAAAACTGGATGTATTTTGGAACTCTCAGGTAGCTTCAGTTTATAAGCAGCTTGTCCAATCCTTTCCAAAACTTCAAAAGGGCCATAATACTTGGCTGCAAGTTTCAAGAACACTCTCCTAGCCACAGATTATTGCCTATAAGGATGTAATTTGAGGAATACCTGAGATCCTACTTCCAACTGCAAATCTCTTCTTTTCTGCATTATTCTTCATCAATTGTTGAGCTCTCAAGAGATTGTCCTAAATCTGTTGCATCATCCTATCTCTTTCCTTCAACACTTCTTCCAGCTCAAAGTTTGAGGTTGATCCCACCTCAAATTTAATAACCCTTGGAGGATCTCTCCCATAAGCTGCCTTAAAAGGTGTAGATTGTAGAGACGTATGGTATGAAGTGTTATACCATAGTTCAACCCAATGTAAGTATGAATACCATTTCCTTGGTTGAGCTGAGGCAAAGCATCTCAGAAACGTCTCTAAGCATCTATTCAAAACTTCTGTTTGACCATCTGTTTGTGGATGGAAGGATGTATTGTATTTCAACAACGTTCCAGCCTGCTTGAAACATTCTTTCCAGAATTTACTTAGGAAAATCTTATCCCTGTCAGACACAATTGAAGCAGGATACCCATGTAATCTGACCACATTTCTTGTAAACTTGTCAGCTACATCCTTAGCTGTAAAGGGATGCTTCATACCAATAAAGTGACCGTATTTACTCAATCTATCCACTACCACAAAGATCACATTGATTCCCTCTGAAGTTGGTAATTCTTCGATGAAATCCATAGCCAAATCCTCCTAAATTCTTGCTGGGATTGGCAATGGTTGTAAAAGACCAGCTGGAGATTGAGTTGAAGTCTTGTGTGTCTGACAAATATGACATTCAGTGACATATTTTTGAATTGCAGCTCTCATCTTTCTCCAATAAAGCTGAGACTAAATCCTATTTTGTGTCTTCAAAACTCCTGAGTGTCTCCCTGGTAAACCAGTATGAAATTCAGCCAAAATCAGTGGTATATACGCTGAATCCTGAGGAATCACTAAACTGCCATTATACATCAACAACCCTTGTACAATAGAATACCCTGGTTTAACCTTCTTGCCCAACATTATCTTCCGTTTCTTCTCATTAATCCAAGAATCTTTCTCAATTTCTTCTATAAACTCTTGAACCTGTAACGGATAAGGTACTGTCATAGCTAATAAATTCACCTTCCAATCACCCTCCAAACAACTCATTCTGGATAAACCATCCGCTGCTTTATTCTCTACTCCTGGCTTATAGATGATATCAAAGTCATAGCCTAACAACTTAACCAACCATCTCTGATACTCCATTGAGACTTCTCTTTGTTCCAGTAGAAATTTTAAGCTCTTTTGATCTGTTCTCGCAATAAACTTGCTGCCCAAGAGGTAATGCCTCCACTTCTGCACAGCCATCACAATTGCCATAAACTCTCTCTCGTATATTGGCTTTAGTTGTTCTCTAGCTGATAACACATGGCTAAAGTAAGCCAAGGGATTATGGTTCTGCATCAATACAGCTCCTAATGCAAACCCAGACGCATCTGATTCGACAATAAATGGCTCATTGAAGTCTGGTAACGATAGAACAGGATCAGAGCACATTGCTTTCTTTAATGCCTTAAAAGCTTCTAAAGCCTGTTGATTCCATTCAAACTTATCCTTTTAAGCAAATCAGTCAATGGTTTGGCAATTGCTGCATAGCCCTTCACAAACCTTCTCTAATATCCAGTTAAGCCTAAAAATCCTCTTACTCCCTTCACATTCTTTGGAATTGGCCACTTCTCCATTGCCATAGTCTTACTCGGATCAGTTAATACTCCTTTTGCTGAAATAATATGTCCCAAATAATCAACTTTTGCCTGAGCAAATAGACATTTCTTCTTATTAGCATAAAGTTGAAACTTCACAAAGATCTCCAGAACAACTTGTAGATGCTTCACGTGATCTTGAACTGATGAACTGTAAATCAAGATGTCATCAAAGAAGACCAATATGAACTTTCTCAGATAAGGTCTAAATAGCTCATTCATCAATGCCTGAAACGTGGATGGAGCATTGGTTAAGCCAAATGGCATAACTAGGAACTCATACAAGCCATCATGAGTCCTAAAAGCAGTTTTCTCAATATCGTTCTTTTTCATTCGAATTTGGTGATATCCAGATCTCAAATCCAATTTTGAAAAATTATGTGCTCCATGCAGTTCATCAAGCAGCTGGTCAATTACTGGAATTGGGAATTTATCTTGGACAATAGCTCTATTAAGAGCTCTGTATTCAACACAGAAATGCCAAGTGTTGTCTTTCTTTCTGACTAACAAACGAACTGCAAAACGGAATGTGACTGGGTCTTATCACTCCTGAGTCCATCATTTGCTTAACCATCTTTTCCATTTCTTCCTTCTGATAGTGAGGGTATCTATATGGCCTCACACTCACAGGACCTGATCCAGGATGCAAAATGATAGCATGTTCTCTTTCTTTTAAAGGTGGTAGAGATGTTGGTTCTGCAAAAACCTGATCAAACTCCTTCAATAGTTCTTCAATCCTTGGATCTATTTCGTCTTCTACCTTCTCTAATCCTATCATGTAACATTCTGCTACACCTTCCTTCACTTCTAGCTTAGCATCCACTGTTTCGAAAGTCTTTAGAGACATTTTTGTTTTGTGCAAAGAAGGATCTCCACAAATCGTCATTGGCTTCCCTTTGTATATAAATGTCAATTCATGGGATTCCCAATCCACTTGGCACTTGCCTTATGTTCTGAGCCATTGTATACCCAGGATGATATCTGTATTCCCTAATTCCAGTGTAATAAAATATGCTGTGAACTGAGCCTCTTGTAACGTAAAAGTTACCCCTTTACACGCCCCTACCCCTTCTACTTTGATACCAGTACCCAATAACACTTCAAAGTTATTGTTGTTCCTTGGTTTTAATCCTGTTCTCTTGACTACTGCTGGTGATATAAAATTGTGGGTAGCTCCACTGTCCAGCATCACCACTATCTCATGTTGATCAATAAAGCCTCTCAACTTAGTTGTGGTTGGAGAACTTATTCCTAAAAAATGAATTAAGTGACAACTCCATCAGCTCCTCACCATCTTCCTCCATAGTTTCTTCTTTATTGAACTCCTCTCCACTTTCTTCTAACTCAACCTCACATTCATTAACCACCAACAAGACTCGTAATTCTTTGTTCACATATTGATGACCCACATAATATTTTGCATCGCATTTAAAACACAATCCACTCTTCTTTTTCTCTTCATACTCAGCTGGTGATAACCTCAATCTAGGTCTCTGACCAGCCATCTCTCCTCCAAAATTCTTTCCCATTTGTTTCCCTCCAAATCCAGGTTTCCCTTGCCAATTCCCTCCAGTTTTGGACTTATGTTGAGAGAAAGATGCAACTCTCCCCACTGGAGGATTCTGAGATAAAGCCCCATTCACCATTGTAGATTAGACATTATCCTCCATTTCCAGAGTTGTAGCTATGATCTCAGTTAAACCTTTTGGTTTAAGCATCCGTACCAAGATTCTGATCTCTGGTTTAAGTCCATTTTTGAAGATAGACTCCAAACTCTCCTCATCAACATGCTCTAATTTAGACAATAATTCTTCAAATTCCTCCACAAATTCTTCTACTGGCCCTTGTTGTGTGAGCCCATGAAGACGGTCTGACAATGACAAGTTCTTGGAATTCCCAAACCGTCTTAACAATTTCACCTTAAAAGATTTCCAATCTTTGAAGGGAATCAATCTGGTTTCCTAATTATACCACTTAGAGACTTTACCCACCAAATTCACTGAAACATTCCCCATTTTCTCGTCTTCTTCAAACTCTCCTAGCTTGAAAAATCGCTCTGCTCTAGCGATCCAGCCATACACATCCGTACCATCACACACATGCATTTCTAGTTTCTTAAGCCAATTATCTCTAGGCCTAATACCAGAACTAACCGCCTGATTATCTACATGAGAATTGCTCTGATTTTGTTCCACATGAATGTTGCGTACCTGATTCGGTGGAATCTGTGACCCCGCTTCGTTTTCCTATTGAATCGTGTGATTTTCCGGCAATCGATTCGCCGGATTCATCTCCCGTTGTGCTTCCACCACTGCGACTGGCTGGGTTCTACCATTGAAATGTTTCAGAAGCTCCGCGAGCTGAGATCCCACATGATTGAGACTATCCTTCGTCTCGTTTCTTGAGTGATCCATAGCTCCGACGACTTCATTCACTTTCTTGATGAGTTTCTCCACCGTCATTTCTAACGCCTGAAATCGAGATTCCGAGATCTCCGGTGTTGCTTTCGGCGGCATCTTAGACAACCCATCACACCAATTGGTAAGGATCTTTGTTAACAGAAAACGCCAAAAGCTTTATTAACAATCTCAATTGTACAAGTGTAGAGTAAGATGCCAAAACTCTGAATGAATCTAATGGCTATGAGAAAGCCTCTTTGTATAGTAGAGTCTTCCTCTCACAACAGCCATAACGACTACCAACTAACTTCTAACTTCTTTACAACAGCTAACAACTTCTAACTACTATCTCCTTCATTCCTGAGCTTCTTCTTTGAATAATATCTCCAAGGCTTGAACTTCCAGGGCTTATCGTACCCCTTCTGCATATGAAACATTGTGACATTGAGAACAATTATTGCTCCCGCTCCATTGAATAAATCGTTTCTCACCTAAGTCTTTGGAAACTGGCTCATGTCCTTCCGTGAAATTTAATGGCTTTGATTGGTTGCTCGTTTGGAAGAGAACCTTGTTTCAACCGCTCGTTTGCTACCAATTGGACGTCCGATTGAAACGAGCGATTATAACTGACGATTTGAAACGAGATTATTTGGTAAAAACGAGCGGTTGAAACGAAATTTCCAAACAACCGAATTTATGGGCGATTGACATCGTTTAAAAACGATTAACGTATATATAAGTATTTGTTTGTTTTGTTGGGTGTTTCTTATTTTATTTTTTTATAATTTTGTAATTATAAACAAATGAATCTTGTTTTATCACAACTTGAAAGGTCAATGGTTATTTTTAGACAATTACAATTTTAAAATAAATATGTAATCTATTTTTTAATTAAAAATTCATGTTATTTATTTCAAAGTATTTGTGAATCATTAATATATATATACTTTTACATCATATAACCAATATTTTATAACATAATTTCATTTAATTATACTATTCAATCGCCATAGTGCTACCAATCAAACTTCTATTTCAACCGCTCTTCGTTACTGAACCGCTTTCTCTAACCACTGTTTATAACCGCCTTCTTTCAAACGAACTTCAGTACAACCGCTCAAAACTTTTTAATTGCTCGGTTGAAACGGAGTGACCAATCTGACCCAATATGGTCAAAAGGAAGAATTTTCTCCTTTGAATTTTTGGCCCTAGCTGGTAAAACACAAGTTGAGGAATTGATTAGAAAGTTGAAAAGATTTTTTTTTTCTTTAAATCACATAGATTAGTAAATATATTGGTTATACATTATGGCATACATGGATTCTGAAATATATTGTGTTTTTTTTTTCAAAAAACAAATTCATTCTTTAGTAATTTGAATGATAAATTTTAATTATACATGTAAACTTTGCTAGAAAACGAAAAAATATTGATGAACTAAATTAGGTTGAAAATGATAATTTAACATATATATTACCAAACGGATAAGAATTATGTCTTTTTAGGTATTTTACGTAACTACTAATATTTTTTTATACATAAAAAAATTTAATATTCATTTAGTTCATTTATAAGTTTGTTGAAAAAAAAAATGTTTTAACTAATTTTTCATAATCTTATTTGTAACGCCGTAAACCAAAAACCAATTTTTTGGTAGGGGTGTCGATCGACACTAATAATTTTGAACAGATCGGTTTAGTTTTAAATCATTCGGTTTAGCGTGGTTTGGGGATGAAACCCAAGAGCTCGGGTATAAACTCGTCCAACCTCTTTTCTTTGGGCAGAGTCAAAGAGTTTCGAGATTAAGAGAGAAGAGAAAGAGATTGTGGCTTGTTGCTGTTCAAAATGCTTGATTTAAGGCTTAAGGAACAAAGTCTCAAATTTTTTGTGAGTTCTAAGAGAAAGAGAAGAAGATCAGGCTTTGGGGCATGAAGGAGTCTCTGATTTTTGTGGAAATTCTAGTCCTTCGTTAGAATTCAATCCAAATCAAAGGTGAGTACGTGATCATGGCTTATCTGAGCCTAATAGAATGTTATGATGCATTATTTGTGTGTTAGGATTGAATTGGGAATTGGATTAGAGATTTCCTTGTGTGTTTCTTGTTGTTTTGTGTGTTTTGGTGCTGTTATTTTGCAGGTGATCGATTTGGATCCAGAAAGAATCGAACCAAGAGAAGATATGTTCGATTCTACGGGTTCTGGGAGTAGTGTCGATCGACACCAAGAGCGAGTGTCACTCGACACCAGGTGGGTGTCGATCGACAGGGAAGCTATTGAATGCTTAATGTGTTTGTTTTGTTTGGTGTCTTGGCATTTTATTTGGTTTGTGTGTATAGCCGATAGATGGGATGACTGTCTCACTGAGTATTTATGATAATACTCACGCATCTCTATTTCCTATGTGATGTAGGTTAAAGCAAAGTGTGATCGTGAAATCATGGCAATGAAGAGGAGGATGGTCTAGGGTCTCGTTGTAGTTTGTGTTTTTTAAATGTTGTTTAGAAATGCTAGTTTAGGTTGATGGTTATTCGATGTTATTGAATTGGAATCATTGATGGTTTTTACTTGGTATTGTTGAAATTGGCTATTTGAGTGGTTTAAGAATTATCGGTTTAATTTCTGGTTTAATTGGTTATATTATTTCTGCTGGTTTGATGATTTTGCTTGAGAATTAAGAATTAATATTTATGGAAATATTAATTCAAATTTAATAATAATAAAAATGGGTCAGATTGTGTAGGGGTCAAATCTTCCCTAGAAGAATCGATAAACCAAACGGCTTAACACGTGTTAAACCGGCTCAGCGGTCGAACCCAGAAAACGCAGGCCCGTCAAAGGCCCATCACTGTTCATTCCAGCGCTGTTCAATCCCTCTCAACCGGCCCGGCTCAGAGCGACCGGAACTGTTCAAGTCGCCTCGACTGGAACTGTTCATACCGCCCAATTTTACCTATATATAGACATGTACCCCTTCACTTGTAAGGACCGGTTTTTCTGATAAAAACACTGTTTACAGCTCTGATCTTGGTTAATAAGAACAATCTCAAGAACCCTAATTCTATCTTTCTCTAAGTGCTTGAAAACCCTAAAGAAGCTCTATTTCAACGAATCTTCACAAATTCTATTGTGTGATTATTCCAGCTCGCACAATTTGGCGCTAGAAGGAGGGGAAACTCGCAACACTAGCTTCATACACGAAACAAACGCTTAGACGAACCCGCTACTCGCAACATGTCAATAACGAACCCGCAGTCTCCAGCGGCCGAAGATTCAGGTCCAAGCGAGCCCATTGTGGCTGGGCTAATCAACCAGTCCGCATTGGGGGCGGAAGCAGGCAGACCTATCCCGACAGAGAACCAGGCAACCGCCAATACAAACACGGCCGACCCGTCTAAACCAGGAGATTTCGGTCAACTCAAAGCAATGCTCGAACAGTTGCTCGAGCAGTCGCAAAACCAGGAAACGATCAACAGCAACCTGACTGCTGAAATCAGGGCCTTGTTAACAACTCGTCAGTCTCGAGGGCTACCTCAAGGTAACGCGCTTCGCGTCACCCCGCTCGCTCTTAACTTCTCCCAGGCGGCATCGCCTTCGGCTCGTGGCACTCGCGAAGATCATACGCCAACACCTCTCAGAGACGGAACCGTCCTCGTCGCAGGTGCTCCCGGCGGCATAGCTGCAATCGCAGACAATTCAGAAGGATGTGAATTCGGAGCAGCTCGGCCCAGTCGACCGACTAGTCGTATCCAGAGTCGGGACGAACGCGAAATCGCAGAAAATACGCGATGGATGGAACAAGCCGAAGCCCTAACCGCCCGTAGAGCTGTCGCTTCGCAGGGAACGGAAATGGACGAGCTCAGAGCCGTCTTGCAGCAGAACATTCGCGATCTCAAGGATATGAGGTCACAGGTCCATCGCGCAACCAGCAAGGCGCCGGAACTCGACCGCGTTCTTGAAGAAGCTCGCACTACTCCTTTTACCGAGCGAATAACAAAGGCGCGTTTATCTGACCCAGGGAAGCTCAAGATTCCTATCTATGAGGGAAAGGGCGACCCCACGGAGCATATCAGAGCATTCTCAATCGCAATGGGGCGAGCTAATTTCAGGCTCGACGAAATCGATGTTGGTTGCTGCCTCCTCTTCGTGGAGCATCTCCAAGAGGCGGCCCTCTATTGGTTCACGGGAATGAAAAGGAACTCTATCGACAGCTTCGCCCAACTCTCCGGGCCCTTCCTAAAGCAGTATTCCGTCCTAATCAAACGCAGGTCATCGGAGGTGGACCTTTATACTATAACACAAGCGGTCGGCGAGCCCTTGGGAGTTTTCATTGAACGCTTCAAAGCGATGCTTATTCAGGTAAAAGGGATTGGCGACAGATCCGCCCTAAGTGCCCTGCGAAAAGCTTTATGGTACAGCTCGGATTTCCGAAAGGAGATGACAATTAACGAGCCCTCGTCAATTCAAGATGCGCTTCATCGCGCTAACGGCTTCGCAAGAAGCGAAGATGACACCAAAATCCTGAGCCAGAAGCATGGAAAGGCCAGGAATCCTAGTCCGCAAGAAGTCCCAGTCGCGACAAAGAGGAAGCCGGGCAATTTCGTACAACATGAAGGAGGTTTCAAGGGGGCCCATAACTACCAGGTGGACTCGCCCGGCTACGGTCGAGGAAGAGGGCGAGGCCAAGGAAGAGGCGCCCCTGGTCGCGCTAGCGGCAACACTTGGTCGAGAATATCGCAGTATGACGAGTCGGCTTATTGAGACTTGCATAAGATGGAGGGACACTCGACGGCTAATTGCAGAGTCCTCGGCATGCGACTCGCAGCAAAGTTGGCCGCCGGCGAGCTCAAAGGAAACATCAATGTTAACGATTTTCAGCTCGAGCAGTTCGACGATGCAAGAGAAGGGGACGGTCCGTCGGGAGACAACAGGAATAATAAGCGAGACCGACGAAACGACGAGGCCCACCTCGACCGACGAAACGGTAATGATGGCCGGAGCGCCTCGAAACAGAAAATCTGCAACATGATCATGGGCGGCTCGCGCTACTGCTCTAACACCGTCTCGTCGATTAAAGCCTATCAGAGAAGAGCGGAGGTAGGGGCGAACAAACCCGAACCATCGAAGTTCCCGAACGATGTCATCCAGTTCGAAGAGAATGAGGTCGATGACATTGACAAACCTCATGACGACCCGCTTGTCATCCGACTCTCCGTCGTAGGATGGGACACGGGTCGCGTTTTAATCGACACTGGGAGCACAGTTGACATCATTTTCATAGACGCTCTGAAGCGTATGGAAATTGACCTCGCACAAGTCGAATCCTATCCTAAACCATTGACCGGATTCAATGGTGAGACGACGATGACACTCGGTACGGTCAAGCTTCCTGTAAGTGCGGAAGGTGTGACTAAAATAGTTGAGTTCGCAGTCTCGGACAACCCGGCAATTTACAATGTGATAATGGGAACTCCTTGGCTAAACTCGATGCGCGCCGTCGCCTCAACGTATCATCTCTGTCTTAAGTTTCCAACAAAGGGCGGAGTCAGAACAATCAGAGGAAGTCAGTCGGCGTCAAGATCTTGTTTCATGACCGCGCACAAACTAAGAACTCAGGCGACAGTGCCGATCCCAAGCGAGCCGCGGAAAAAGATTAAGACAGACAGGGAGCCCGTCAAGGAAATCTCAAACCTCTTATAGCAGCTACAGATCGCGGAATCCGCTGAAGATAGAGGAGCGGGCCCGACCTGCGAGCCTGTCATATCGGTTTGTATAAACGACAAATTCCCAGAGAAATATGTAGAGATAGGCGCGACACTTGACAAAGCCGTCAGACTCGACCTTATCGAATTCCTCAAGAAAAACATCGGTACATTCGCATGGTCCGCGGAAGACATGCCCGGGATCGATATCGGCATCATAAGTCACGAGTTAAACGTGGACTCGACCTACAAACCTATAAAGCAAAAGCGAAGGCGACTAGGTCCTGATAGGGCTCAAGCGGTAAATGATGAAGTAGACAAACTCTTGCAGGCCGGCTCGATCTCTGAGGTCAGATATCCGGAGTGGCTTGCGAACCTAGTCTTCGTGAAGAAGAAAAGTGGCAAGTGGCGAGTCTGTGTAGACTTCACGGATTTGAATAAGGCATGCCCAAAAGACAGTTTCCCTCTTCCTCACTTCGACCGCCTCGTCGAGGCGACATCTGGAAACAAGTTGTTGTCATTTATGGACGCCTTCTCTGGCTATAATCAGATCTTCATGCACCCCGGCGATCGCGACAAAACATCTTTCATCACAGACCGCGGAATCTATTGCTACAAAGTCATGCCCTTTGGACTTAAGAATGCTGGGGCTACTTATCAGCGATTGGTAAATAAAATGTTTGCGGGCTTACTCGGCAAAACGATGGAGGTTTACATTGACGACATGCTCGTCAAATCACTCGAGGAAAAGGACCATGTCGGCCACCTCGCAGAGTGCTTTGCGTTATTAAACAAGTATAACATGAAGCTAAATCCGGCTAAGTGTCGCTTCGGTGTAACGTCCGGCGAGTTCCTCGGCTACATGGTTACTCGTCGCGGGATCGAGGCAAATCCAAAGCAAATCGATGCACTCATCCAGATGCCTTCGCCAAAAACGAAAAGAAAAGTTCAGCGACTAAACGGCAGAGTCGCGGCCTTGAACCGATTCATCTTGCGCTCTACTGATAAGTGTTTACCTTTTTATGAAACGCTCAAGGATAAGAAGGGGGCAGCTCGACAAGATTTCAAGTGGACTGAAAAATGTGAAGAAGCCTTCCAGAAGTTGAAGCAGTATCTCGCGACTCCACCTGTTCTGACAAAGCCGATAGCTGGCGAACCGCTCTATCTTTACATCGCGGTCTCGACCTCGGCAGTTAGTGGGGTTCTGATTCGCGAAGACGGCACCGAGCAAAAGCCTGTTTTCTATATTAGTAAGTCGCTAACCGATGCAGAAACAAGATATCCTTTGACGGAGAAACTTGCACTCGCAGTTATTACGTCGGCTCAAAATCTTCGACCGTATTTTCAATCACATTCGATCGTGGTTCTAAGTACTTTTCCACTGCGAGCTGTTCTCCACAGTCCGACTCAGTCCGGGCGACTCGCCAAATGGGCGATTGAACTAAGCGAGTTTGATATCGAGTATCGCAGTAGGACGACGATCAAGGCACAAGTATTGGCCGACTTTTTAATCGAACTGCCGGAGGCGGAAGCCTCGTCCGAAATCGAAGACACACTCGCGGACAGTTCTGCATCCCAAATCTGGCAGCTGCACGTCGACGGCTCGTCATCTAAACACGGATCGGGAGTAGGCATTCGACTATCGTCAGACGGAAAATCTCTAGAGCAATCGTTCCACCTTGGTTTCAAGGCATCGAACAACGAGGCCGAATACGAGGCCCTTTTCGCAGGTCTTCGATTGTCTAAAGCGTTGAAAATAACAAGGATAGAAGCTTTTTGCGACTCTCAGCTCGTCGTGAACCAGTTCAACGGCGAATACGCGACAAAGGACGAGCGCATGGAAGCATACCTCGCTCTCGTCAAAACTTTAACAACTGAATTCGATCTGTTCACCTTGACAAGAATTCCAAGGTCGGAAAACTCCCAAGCGGATGCCCTCGCATCACTCGGCTCGACCGCGAAGCTAGATAAAGATCTTCAAAGAATTGTCAAGGTCGAATTCATTGAAGAGCCGAGTATCGCAATCGCAAAAGCAGTCAATGTCCTAACAAGATCTCTGGCAGCGAAGCAAAAAGCAGGTCTCAGCAATGGCTCGCCCGCTTGCTCCGCTGCAGACCCGATGGACCTCGACCACACCAAAGATAACGTCGAACCGGATCCGATGGATCCCAATCAGTCCGGTACAGTCGGCACAGACGAAACGACGGATGTGATGGCAACAGATAACGAGCTCGACCCGAATAACACATCTTTTGACCGTAGCCTTCTCCCCGAACAACTTGAGGAATCCCCAGAGGATGCTTACCCATGTAGCAAGGAGCCTCCACCTGAGCATGAAGTCATCGACATTCCCATTGACGACGAGACCACAGTCTATGGATGCGACACCAAGTGGATGGCTAACATTCGCGTTTATCTCACAGACGGCGAGATGCCAACCGACAAATGGGCGGCTAGCAAGTTAAAGTCACAGTCGTCTCGTTACGTTTTACTTGATGGAAATATTTTCAAATGGCGACTGTCCAGGCCACTACTCGCTTGTGTCGAGGGGCAGGAGGCTCGCGAGATAATGCACGAGGTTCATGGCGGATCCTGCGGTAACCACTCGGGAGGTCGCTCACTCGCCACCCGAATCAAGAGGCGCGAATATTTTTGGCCAACAATGATAAAAGACTGCGAGCTGTTCGCAGCAAAGTGCGAGAAGTGTCAACGACATGGTCCGTTCATCCATCAACCGACGGAGTTCTTAAGCTTGGTCACCTCGCCCTACCCGTTTATGCGATGGGGAATGGATATAGTCGGACCGCTTCATCCGTCTCGGCAGAAACGATACCTCTTAGTCCTAACGGATTATTTTTCCAAGTGGATCAAGGCGGAAGCATTCGGATCAATCAAGGATAAGCAGGTCGAAAACTTCGTCTGGAAGAATATCATCTGTCGTCACGGCGTACCCTATGAGATAGTGACAGATAACGGTTCGCAATTCATATCTAAACGGTTCGAACTTTTCTGCGATAAGTGGAAAATCAGAATCAGCAAGTCAACGCCTCGCTGCCCGCAAGGCAACGGCCAGGCAGAGTCGTCAAACAAAACACTTATCCATGGCCTAAAGACTCGACTCGACGCTAAGAAGGGTCGTTGGGCAGATGAACTTGAAGGCGTTTTATGGTCTTGTCGAACAACGCCGCGATGCGCTACCGGCGAGACGCCTTTCATCCTCGTCTACGGAACAGAATGTGTGATTCCTCCTGAAGACTATTTTCCAGGAGTTCGCCAACGATTGCTTCCAGAGCAGGAAGGTCTCAATCATCTCCTCATGCTCGACGAACTCGACCTTATCAACGAAAGGCGCGACCAAACACTTATAAAAATGACCGAATATCAAATTGTAGCATCCAAGTATTACAACTCCAAGGTGCGAGTTCGGCGTTTTTACGAAGGAGACCTCGTCCTTCGCGCAGTATTTCAGAACACTGCCAAGCCCAATGCCGGCAAGCTCGGCGCTCACTGGGAAGGACCTTATCAGATCACGAAAGTAGTTCGCCCAGGCGTCTACGAAATCGCCAACATGAAAGGCGAGATGATCCCGCGTTCCTGGAATGCGCGACATCTGAAGAAATATCACTGCTAAAAATACTAAGTCATTAGACTTGAACTACGACGCGACTTGATCCCTTCATTGGGTACGTAGGCAGCTCGTTTTCGGACGAGTTCAGTTGCCCCCTTATTCAAAAAAAAGGGGGGAGTGGGTACGTATATTCATACTCCCACTCGCCGTATGTAACGACTTAAGGTTTTAACCAAGTCTTATTCGCTCAACTCGCAAACGACTCCGGTCTAAACGCGATAATCGATTCGCAATAAGCTAAGGTTTTAACCAAGTCTTATTCGCTCAACTCGCAAACGACTCCGGTCTAAACGCGATAATCGATTCGCAATAAGCTAAGGTTTTAACCAAGTCTTATTCGCTCAACTCGCAAGCGACTCCGGTCTAAACGCGATGATCGATTCGCAATAAGCTAAGGTTTAATCCAAGTCTTATTCGCTCAACTAGCAAACGACTTCGGTCTAAACGCGGCAACTCGCTAAACGACTTAACTGTCTAAACGCGAGATCATTAACAATTAGGCGTCATTATGGTCATAATGGCGACCTGATTAAAACTTCATCATCATTATGAAGTATACTTATACATCCTCAACGGATAAAGCGCGCTATATAAGTTTAGAGTTCATTACTAGGATAGACGTATTCAGTGCGAGTATTGTCCGTTAGCCGGGATGTCCATCTCGCGAGTCCATCTCGGGATAGACACATTCAGTAGAATGTGTCCGTTAGCCAGGATGTTTGACTCGCAAACCCAGTTTTAACCTTAACAAACTGGTCGAACTTAGCAAATATATATTTGTCTGGATAAGATATATTCAGTAGAATGTAACCAGGATGTTCGTCTCACAAAACCCAGTTACACTCAACACTGGTCTAAAATGGCAAAACATACGGCAGCGATATCAATCGCCTCGCCATTAAGCGTCTTAAAACCGCATCGCCATTAAGCGTCTTAAAACCGCATCAAACCTAAGCGTCTTAAAACCGCATCATTTCTATGGCCTTAGACAAGCTCTAACAGGCCTCGTCGACAGACTACTAATCGAAAATACAGTTAAGAAATTGCTTAAGGGCATTCATATAAATCTGCTCGACCAACTCGGCATAAAAATGTTGTTACAAGTTGGATAAAGCCATCCAGGCACAAAAACAAAAATCGAGTCATAAAATCCTTAAGCAAAAACAAAAACAAATCCTACTGTTGCAAAGTCCGGATTAGGCGACAGTCTCGCCATCTTCGGCCTCTTTGTCCTCTGAAGCCAGCTCGCCCTCTTCGACAACTTGTTCTTCGGCCGGAGTAATGATAGCAGCCGAACTCGCAGCCTCGCCGTCCTTGGGTTCTTGTTCCAAAGGAGCCTGTTCGCGAAGAGGTTCAGTTGGTGCAACTGGGATTGGATCAACGGTCTCATCGGCTTTGTCCGACTCACTCTCGGTTAACTCCTCACTCGCGCTTCGTAAGCGCATACCAAGAGAGCCATCGTTCGACCCAAAAGCTGCATTTATACCAACAGACTTAGCAACAACCTCGACTCGCGGAGACGCAACTATATCCGCTACGGTAATGGGGACAACATAGTTCTTACCTAAGGTCTTCCTCAATTCGAGTGCTATCGCGTCGAAGATCTCGTCGGCTTTTCCGAGCGACGCCTTGTTTTCAGCTAAAAGGGCACGCTCGGCCTTGGGATCGAAGGCCTCCTCTGCTTCAGTATTCTCCATGTCGTCAAGGAGCTGGAGATTAGCCTCCGCTTGTGCAAGATAGACCATTTTCTTAATCGGCTTCTTCATCATCTGGTGAAACACCTCGTAAGCCCGGTTAAGCTGACCTTGCACTTCGGCGGCCGCAGATCGCCTCGCAGAAGAAACAACCTCTTCAAGATCCTGCTCGCGACTCGCCTTCAGAGCAGATAGCTCTTTCACCAGCTCGGCGTTGTTCTCCTCGACCTTCTCCTTCTCTTTACCGACTCTGTGAAGGTGCACGCCCAGGTCGTCAGAGCTCTTCTTATACATATCTCGCTCAGTAGAAAGATTTCTCATTTGGGCCGCGACTTGTTCCTTCTCGACCTCTTCTCTCTGCCTGGCCTCGCCTATAAAGAGCTCCTTAGACCTCGAGTCTTGATCATACGAGATGATCAGCCTGTTGAAATGGGCGATGGCCTGCGAAGGAGTTGACAATATGAGAAATAAAGCGAAATGAAAAAGAAAGAATAAAGTGTGAAATTACCTTGGCCTGACGCGACGCGAACTCCTTGTAGAGCTCGCTCTTTACCAGCCTTTCCGGGATCGGCATACGATCACCCGGATATGTAACCTTAGCCATCATGGCAGCTGCGGCTAAGGGATCAGTGTAAAGCCCATCGGAACTTCCGGGAATAGACCGCCCTGGGGACAATGTCGGCAACTCGCGACGAGATTTCTTTTTCTCGCCAACTTTGCCTTTGCCTTTCTCAGAGGCAGATCGTTTTCTTTTCCGGTGCAATTGGGCCTCAGGCTCGGCGGGCTCGTCAGAAATGGTAGTTGGCTGTGAAGTAATAACAGCCAACGCACCACTCGCAGCTACAGCAGCCGCTTCGTCGCCCTCAGCAACAGGAGTATTCTCTTTGTCGACGCTCCGCTCGGACGTCTCGACAATGGAAGCAGTGGCCTTCGGGTCGGCCTTTCTCTTAGCCTTCTCGGCTTTTCTCTTGGCGAGATCGCGGAAAGTGAGCTTGGGAGGCATTATTTCTAGATCGTCGGACTCGCTCTGTTCGATTTCTTCTTCTTCGTCGTATGAAACGAACTCGCGAGCTAGAATAACCCTTCGAAGATTGAAGTGACGATTCCAAAGGCACTTCTGAGCCTTCAACTTATTGACCAAATCGTCGATGTTGGCAACTGGAGTGAATAGCAGTCTGCTAGCTGTAAAAACAAATTGGCAGAGAAGTTAGTATAAAGCATAAAGGGACAGTTCGCGCGTTAAACATTCGAGAAAATCTACCAAGTGTCCCCCACTTCGCCACCACTAAGTGTTCATCCTCAGCCGACGTGGCCGATATAGGCACGAAAAAAAAATATTTTCTCCAGCTATGATCTTTGTTCGGGAAGTCGTCCAGTATTTTATAAAGAGAACGACTCGCCAGATTATAATACTTTATGCCACCCGGGTTGGATTGCTTGCGCCATTTAAGAAGGTTGTGTAGATGGCGAACTCCGATGGGCTCGCGACATTCGGCTGCCCGCGTCGTAATTCCCACCAATTGGCGAATCCCTCTCGAGTTGATTTGCGCGAGCGCGATTTTGTGAACCCGCGCGAACCGGAGAATCAGCGCAAGGATGGGGAACGTGAGGTAACAATCCTTAAACCAACACGCATAGGCGGTAAACGTGCCGGCAGGGGGATCGTCTTCTCGCTACTCGATAGAAGGCGCGATCATTTCGACCGAGTCAGGAATTCGGCACTCTGAGCGATAGTCTTCCAGAAATTCCTCATCGCACCATGAGGAACCTGGAGGCGGGCGTTGCTTTCGCCTCGATTTCTTTTTCTTCTGGACCACCTCGGCCAGCCCGCACGCAGCCCAAGCTTCCAGTCTCTCTTTTTCTACTAAAGAGTTGTACGACCAGTTACCTTCTTCGATCTTTACTTGGAGAGGCAGCTCGGCAGGACTAAGGGACTCGTCGCGGAGTTGTGGGATTTCCACAACCAGTCTTCGCTCGTCAGTGGTCGAGGCCTCGCCAATTTGCGAAGGATGCGAAGTCCCAACTCCCTCTTCAAAGCCAGTTCGTCCAGCTCGCATGGACGAAGCAGACTCCCCTGTCTCGCGACTTTGTCTTAAGGCGGGAGTAGGATAAGAGAACAGTTCGGCAAGAGGAGAATGGCCTCCAGCTCGATCTTCTCAACTAATGGGGCTCGCCTCCTCGCTGCCTGAAGGACTCGCTTCCTCTTGACCACGGAGCCCACTACAACTCGAACTCGCATCTACAATCGACTCGCTATTGGGAGAATACTCCCAGGCCGATTTTCCCTTCTCGGGGAGTTCGACAGACTTTGCGGATGCAAAAGAACTCGTCGACGACATTTTTCTTTGGATCAAAACTTAAGTTTTTTCAGTTTCTCTGAAGAACACTGCGGCGGCGATGAAGAACACGGCGGCGGCGAAGTGATGGGACGGCAAAATTCTTATCTATTACTCGAAAGAAAAACGACAGAAAAGGGAGAGAGAGAGCGAACCTGTTTTTTCGGAGGAATGAGAATAACGAGAAGTATCAAGGGAGCGTTGCCTCTTATAAAGACATTTTCGACGGTTCGACTTTCGAGGTGGGCCTCATTTCTTAATGGGCCCAAAGATTCTGGGCTCAGAAGATCAGTTTCGCGAGATTGATCCAAATCTATGGTTCCACAATTTTTATCTGACTCTAAATGCGACTCCGCGAGCTCCTCCTCGATTTGTTTCGCGACTTCATAGTTTCGATATTCTCAGGATTTTGACCTTCAAAGAATCGCACGACCTCGCGACTTCACTTACGAATAAATCTGCGACTTCAGCATCTCGCAACTCGCGACTCCATCTCAATGGATCAGTCGCGACTTTCTCTCCGTGAAAATCAACTCGCGATTCTATCTCAATGGATCAGTCGCGACTTTCTCTCCGTGAAAATCAACTCGCGACTCCATCTCAATGGATCAGTCGCGACTTTCTCTCCGTGAAAATCAACTCGCGACTCCATCTCAATGGATCGCTCGCGACTTTCTCTCCGTGAAAATCGACTCGCGACTCCATCTCAATGGATCAGTCGCGACTTTCTCTCCGTGAAAATCAAATCGCGACTCCATCTCAATGGATCAGCTCGCGACTTTCTCTCCGTGAAAATCAACTCGCGACTCCATCTCAATGGATCAGCCGCGACTTTCTCTCTGTGAAAATCACCTCGCGACTCCATCTCAATGGATCAGTCGCGACTTTCTCTCCGTGAAAATCTACTCGCGACTCCATCTCAATGGATCAGTCGCGACTTTCTCTCCGTGAAAATCAACTCGCGACTCCATCTCAATGGATCGCTCGCGACTTTCTCTCCGTGAAAATCAACTCGCGACTCCATCTCAATGGATCAGTCGCGACTTTCTCTCCGTGAAAATCAACTCGCGACTCCATCTCAATGGATCAGTCGCGACTTTGTCTCCGCGAAAATAAACTCGCGACTCCATCTCAATGGATCAGTCGCGACTTTCTCTCCGTGAAAATCAACTCGCGACTCCATCTCAATGGATCAGTCGCGACTTTCTCTCCGTGAAAATCAACTCGCGACTCCATCTCAATGGATCAGCTCGCGACTTTCTCTCCACAGAAATCAACTCGCGACTTCATCAACTCGCGACTTCATCAACTCACGACTTTATCTGCATAAAACTTAGGAATTCGGCGACAACGATGACTTGAGTAAATGTGCGACTCGCGCTCTTTTCCCCTTTTCTGTTTTTTCCCACTGGGTTTTCTAGACAAGGGTTTTACCGAGGCTTGTTCGCACGTCTGTACATCTTCATCTCGTCACCTCGCATCTTCGAGCAGATTCATTCAATCAAGTCAACTCGCGATTTTGAAGGCTTTCAGTCAGCTCGCAGATATCGAAACAAATCTACCTTGACACCTCGCACTCTCGCACGATTCGCGGATCACAAGTAAAACCAATTCGCAGATTCGCGAAACTAGAAATCGACTCGTCAATGTCAGCAACCAACTCGCAGTATTGAGTATTTGGGTTTGACAGTATCGCCGCTAACACGCTAAACGGCCTAAGCGGGAATCGATTTTTCAGACACCCTTACTTCAGCACTTTTTAACTAAACTGCTGAACTGGGGGGCTAACTGTAGGGGTCAAATCTCCCCTAGAAGAATCGATAAACCAAATGGCTTAACACGTGTTAAACCGGCTCAACGGTCGAACCCAGAAAACGCAGGCCCGTCAAAGGCCCATCACTGTTCATTCCAGCGCTGTTCAATCCCTCTCAACTGGCCCGGCTCAGAGCGACCGGAACTGTTCAAGTCGCCTCGACTGGAACTGTTCATACCGCCCAATTTTACCTATATATAGACATGTACCCCTTCACTTGTAAGGACCGGTTTTTCTGATAAAAACACTGTTTACAGCTCTGATCTTGGTTAATAAGAACAATCTCAAGAACCCTAATTCTATCTTTCTCTAAGTGCTTGAAAACCCTAAAGAAGCTCTATTTCAACGAATCTTCACAAATTCTATTGTGTGATTATTCCAGCTCGCACAGATTGTTTCATTATTTAATTAGTTTTTTTCTAAGAATTTAGCATGATTTAACCGTTACTATTTAAATTTTGTGTTATCCTGCCAGATTCCGCAAGAAATCACCCAAATGTCAGCCAGATTTAGCAATTTAGCCAAATTGCACAGTGAAGTTACAATTGAGTTTATGTTTGTCACTTTGTTCCATCATGAATCGTTTCTATAAATGCTTTTGTTGGATGAGAGAGTGTTACATCATGAATGTTTTGAAAGCTTATGATAGACTCCTCCCAAGGACGTTGCACTCTAGAGTTGGTAATGGGATAAGCTTTGCATCAAAGAAACCGTAAAGTCTCTAAGACCAAAGGATGTGGAACGAATGGTCGCACAAGAGTTGCGGAAGACTCTTGATATACCGGTTGATCCCTCGGATATGACGCACCAAGACGGATCAATGACTCCTTGGATATGACACACCAAGACGAGCCATACTTTGATTGTGATTCACATTTGATTAATGGATATTACACACCACCAACCGAATCAATCAATGAATATTACACACCATTGAAAGAAATGAAAAAGACTCTCAAAAAGGTTCCAAAAATAACAAGAAAGACTTATCTTTTTATTCATGAATATAAGCTCTATAAAAAGAGAAAATACATCATAAAACATCCATAATTAAAGCTCAACATGCAAAGCACCTAGAAAAACAAAATACAACTTAAATTTGAATGTAAAAGAGAGAACTAGCCACAATTGAATGCAATCTTTCCCATGAACGAAAATAATTATTCCTTGATAGTTTTTGGGCTGAATCCAACTTCATAGGCTTCTCTAATGGATCAAGATTGTAGAGAAATTCGGTTTGTACCTTAACTCCTCCTGGTTCGCTCGGAATCCTTCAATGAATGCACACACGTCTGAACCGGTTATTCTGGAAATCACATGACTTGTAAATTGAATAACTTCTTCGTTTGAACTCCGTTTGCTCTGATTTTTCTTCGAGGTGTTCCGTAAATGAGCTGAAAATATTCTCCAACTGGTTTCATGTGTTAAATCATCGTGGTTGAGTAGATACACTTCGAACAGTAAGCATATATCATTTCGGGTCTGATTCGAAATGTGCATCCGGTTGGATTAAGTTGTGATTCATGTCTTTGATACTTCCCATGATCATATCAGCTTAAAGACACATATGAATCAAATCAACCATTACTTACTCTCTTTAATAAAACTAATCATCCAGTCTCATCATACGTTTCTTAACTATTTACTTACGTTTTAAAAACAAAAGACAAGTGTTTTCCATATTTCCAAAATAAAAGCAAAGGTTTATAGTTTCTATCAAGGTTACAAATTAGAATTTTAAAGAAATATGTTTACAATGCATTTTTTTTACATTTGCAACACGAATCTGTTTCCTAAACAGAAAACGGACATGCACGACATTTCTATGTAACATAGTATTATACACCTTATTTTTAGAAGTTAATTGAAATAAAAATGTTCCTTGATAGAAACGAGGGGGTGCCTGAGGTTTGGGCTGTGAAGACTTTAACCAATGTTTTGAAAACCGGACCGGACACCGATTCGGCATTATCACTGGTTGGCTGGTCGGACTGGTTCAACCGGTCGGACTGGTTCAACCGGTCAGACTGGGTTTTTAATTTTAATAAATATATATATATATATATATATAACAAATAATTGATAACATAATTAAAAACATGACAAAACACATTTAAAATCTTCAATATCCAACCGAAATAATTACTAATTTTATCATGAAAGAAAAGAAACTAGAAAAATAGCAAGATTTTGTAATTTAGATTAACAAGACAAATTGAACAAAAAAAAAAAAAAAAAGATTAACAAGACAATAGAACAAACACTCTGATGACAATGAAATATTTCTTTATTACTCGATAAAATATTTCTTTATTACTCGATAATGTCATCTGTTTGAAGTCCTGTCACTTCTTCTCGGCCAACTAAAACAAAAGAACATAATAAAACAAAATTAAAAATAAAAAAATTGAAAACTTACGTTCCCAAAGAGTCACGCGTGGTCGGATTGAAAAGCGGACAGGTTTGGGGCCGGTTTCATTGAAAACCATAACAAAATTTCATTGAGTTATGGTTTAAAATTTGCGAACCCGGTTTTGACGTCGACCCGAGTCACCGGTTTTGGCGGTTTTTTGCCGGTTTTGGCGGTTTAAGTCAAATCCGGGTTTTAACTGTGACCGGACTCGGTTTGGCTAACGATTCACGGTCCAACCGGTCCGACCGGCCGGTCCGGTCCGGTTTTAAAAACCTTGACTTTAACAAGTTTTACTGTTCTCACAATTACTATTTCTCCAATCAGGCTTTTTTTACTGTACTATTTTCAAATTTTATTCTTTGTTTTCAGATTATTTTTAAAGTCTCATTTTTTAGACTTTTATTCCTTTAAAGTCTCCTTCTCCTAAACCGAATTAATTTGTTTGTTTAAATAAATATTGCTCTTCTTTTTCTCTTTCCCCATCAAAATTAAAAGTTCATTGTGAAGCTAGACTAATTTTAATACAAAACAATTTTGACTAATTGACAATAACAAAAATTTTCCAGTTCTTTTAAGATCCACTTTTTTATATTTTACTGATTTTTTTAATAGGAGTGAAACAACCAAGCTTTTTTTTGTTAATTAATCCGAATTAAGTATTTCCATAAATACTAATTCTCAACGATTAATTCTCAACTATCAAACATTCAACAACTAGCGGAAAATACATAATCAATTAAACCATGAAATAATCAATAAATCCAATACATTATCAAATTCATAAACATTTCTAAAATCCATTCCATAAAATCACTAGAAACCTAAACACCATGTTTTAAATTTCATAAACACATAAAATACAAGAGACCCTAAATCATCCTCCTCTCCTTGCCATGATTTCACGATCACATTTTATCCTTAACTGCATAACTTGGGAAAACGAGATGCATAAGTATTTCATAAATACTTAGTGAGACGATCATACCATCTACGACCTATCACTCAGGCTCAACGAAATTAATACAAATACCAGGACAACACACGGCAATACCACAATAACAACAACAATCGAAAGAACAACGATTCACAAATAAAATAAACTCATTAGACACAGGTGTTAATCGACACCAAGCAATGGTGTCGATCGTCACCAAACGACTCGTGTCAATCGACACCAAGCAATGGTGTCGATCGACACCTGTCGCAGAAAACGTTCGGATCGAGCCGTCTCCTTTTTGGCTCAATCGCGAACAGCGACAATCAATCAGCCTGCACCAGAACATCAACAACACAATCCACTAGCATATATCAGAGAGAAAACAAGTCAACAATCAATCAGTTCCACAAAAAACACATTATTATTAATCCAAATCGCTCAGAAGCCATTGTCACACACTCACCTTAGCTTTTCGGAAATTGGAAATCAATCAACAACACAACTAGCACTAATCACAGCCTCAACGAAACCAACAGTCACTGGTTAACCTTCCCTATCACCTAAAACTCACCACAAGATTTTCCCTAAATCAAATTAGGATATTCTAAAAAACAAAACCGACACGCTGACTTAAAATCAAAGCTGAGGACATATCTTTCCATCGACATAATGATTGGAGATAAGATTCGGAAACTATACACGAAGAGATTTCCATCGACATATAGATCGTCGCCTAACTCCCTCTGGAGCTCTGGCAAAACGCCCTCGAAGTGGTATGATCACAGACCCAATTATGCACAGACCTCTCTCACAAAAACAAGGATATCTCTTAGCATACACATTTGATTGACAAACTGATTTACCTCACGACTAGCTAAGAGAGAGAAGAACTTACCCATAAAATTTCACGATGATCAGAACTGGTTTGATCATCTGATCCTCTTCTCCAACACAAGACAATAGAACTTCCTGATTCTCACAAAACAATTTTTCTTCCTTAAGAACTCTCTCGAATCTCTTTCTCTCTTCTCTCAATCTCCAAAGCTCATGTTTTTCTCTCTGAAAACACTGCTGCTCGTCGTAGTAAGCTTAAATACCACGACATAGGGTTCCCATAACCCGAATCGACCAAACCGAACGATTAAAAATCGAACTGGTTTTAACTCAAAAAGATGGTGTCGATCGACACCTACCAGAGTGTCGATCGACACTCTTACCAATTTAACGAAAGTTGGTTTGCGGGCGTTACAAGGAGAGTAATGCTTAACGTAATTATTCTTGTTTTATTGGAGAGTGAGTCATAGAGGCCTAATTTTTTGGATAAAAAGTTATGAAATGAATGTGAGAATGAAATTTCACTTATTCCACACAAAAATTCAAAGAAAAATATCCCTCTGCAATTTTGTTGTGGAATAAACATGATAGATTTCTTCCTTTATTCATTTTATTAAATCCACGACGTAATGTATATGATCATTGCTATGGAGAGTAGTCCTAATTTTCCTGATGGTAAATATTACTTTGGAAATTCTGGATATGTATTACGTTATGGATTTTTTTTTTGTCTATACAAAGGAGATCGTTATCACCTAGATTGGTTCTGTAACGGGCCACAAGAAAGAAACTATAAAGTAATGTTTAAGTTTGTTAAGAAACTATGCGGGTGTTTACGCAGTCTAGGCGGACGTTTACGCGGTCTAGGCGGACGTTTACGCGGTCATATCAAAAGATTTTTTAAAATCATATTTTTTTTTATTATATTGTAAATTAAAAGTGTTTATCATAAGCAATATTTATTTTTAGCCTCTAAAGATCAAAATTATTAATTAAATTCTATTAAAAATAAGTTTAGAGATTGTATATTTATCTATTTTATTTTATTTTATAAGACTGTTTTTAAATTTATATTTTGGGATCATATGTATATTAAAACTACACGTATTTTAACATAAGAATTTATGAAATTTAATATTATGGAGTATACTTTCTCATTTCTAAGTATAAGATATATTCATGTTTTATTTGTTGTATTATATATTCATTCATTTTTATAGGTATAATAGAAGAAAACCCTCGCGATGCGAGGAATATTTGATTTAAGTTAATAGTTATTATGTTTAAAGAATATTTTGGAGAAAAGTATAGTATATTTTTATTTCAAACCCTAACTTAGATAATGTAGTGATTATAGTTAAGGTTCATATACAATTTGAAAAAGTATAGTTTCATATTTCTTTATAGTTTGAAGAATTAAAAAATCAATAAAGTATATATATATATATATGCTTGATATATGTAAATATGGTTTAAATCATTAATTTATTTGATATAATAACTAAATTATTTTTACATGTTTTGATAACTGTTCTTTGATGCTATTTTGTAAACTTTTAACATGTAAAAACATATCACTAACTAAATTTTCTTTATCTTTGCATCTTCTCGTTGATCCAATTCTCTTTTTAGCAATGGTTAATTATTTTATGTTCTCCATAGATATACATATGTTAAACCTCTCTCTATATATAAGAATAGAAATATGTTTGTTTCTATTTTTAGTTATATAGTTTGCTATTTTCCTTTTCCTAATTTTTTGTTTTATGTTAAATTTTCCTAATTTTCGTTTTATGTTAAATTTTTGATTTATGTTTCTATTTTTCGTAATTTTGATCTAGCTCTCATTTTTATCCATTGCCAATTATTAAATGTTCTCCATAGATATACATATTTTAAGCCTCTACCAAAAATAGCGATA
Organism: Draba incana; assembly: GCA_963576765.1. NCBI lineage: Eukaryota > Viridiplantae > Streptophyta > Magnoliopsida > Brassicales > Brassicaceae > Draba > Draba incana. The sequence goes on from OY755202.1 coordinate 43,965,596, forward strand.
GAAATATGCTCATTTTATTTTTAATGATATAGTTTGCTATTTTCCTTTTCCTAATTTTTGTTTTATGTTAAATTTTTGTTTATTAAAAATCGTTTTCAACTAAATATCTTATATAAATATTTGTATAGAGGTTTTGTGCAATTTTTAAAATTACTCTATGCTTATTTGTTTTTTCCATTTTAACTTCTTTGAGTAATTAACAAATTTGATATTGAAAAACTTACATATTTAAATAATTGACATGTGTTAGAATCTAATCGAGTGCGTAACACGTGTCGCAATCTCGTGAGTTACAATTTTGCGCACTCTTCTTTATATAATAAGATATGTTAAACCTCTGCCTACATATAATGATAGAAACATGGTCGATTCTACTTTTAATTACATATATAATTTGAAGAATTTGGAAATCAATAAAGTATATACGCTTGATATATGTAAATATGGTTTGAATCATTAAATTATTTGATATAATAACTAAATCATTTTAACATGTTTAGACGATCCTTCTTTGATGATATTTCGTAAACTTTACACATAAAAAAATACCACTAAGCAATTTTTATTTGATTTTTACTTATTCTTCTTGATATAGTTCTCTTTTTATCCATGGTCAATTATTTTGTGTTCCTCATAAATATACATATGTTAAAACTCTGCCTATATATAACAATAGAAGCTTGGTTGTTTCTATTTCTAATTACATAGTTTGCTATTTTGCTTTTTCTAATTTTTGTTTTATGTTAAATTTCTCTTTATTAATTATTTTCAACTAAATATCTTATACAACTATTCTTATAGAGGTTTTGTGCAATTTATAAAATTACTTTATGTTTTTTTCCATTTTAACTTCTTCATTTTTTTATAATTAACAATTTTGATATTGAAAAATTAACATATTTAAATAATTGTCATGTATTATAATCTAATCGACTAGTTAACACGTGTCGCGATCTCGTGAGTTAGAATTATGCTCACTCTCCTTTATATAATAATATATTCCTAAAAATAATTATCCGCCTAGACCCCGCCTATACCCCACGTATACGGTTAGGCGCTAGGCCCTCCTTCACCGCCTAGCAAGTGCCTAGCGCGTTTTTGAACACTTCCTAAAATAGTTAGGTCAATTATATAATTAGGTCAATTACTATTTCGGTACCCATTGTTTAGGACAATTTTTTTTTCTTATGTGCAACACTTTGTTTTCATTAATCTCAAACGTCTCGGCTACATCCAATCATGACATAATACATAAAAACATTAAAACTTAAAGTAGTAAATACAACATAGTTATACGACTGCGAAACAAAAACAATTTCTTGATGCGTCGGTATAAAGCTCGTGGCTATGCCGGAGAGTCATGATGATGTAGTCACTTTGAGCGGTGACTTTGGAAATCTACCCTTAGGGTCGAGTTTTGTCGAGACGGTTAGGGAGTTGCTCGGTATTGAATCCGATGAAAAAAGAAAGGGTGAACAAATATATTTCTCTGGTCTGAATGTACTACATTGTACGTTCCGTTTAAAAATAAATATGACAGTACAATTATCCTTTTTTTAGTTATAACTTGTAAGAGGTTTTTTAAAAAACATATCTAAAATATAACAAATTTCATCAAAAAAGTCGATTTAGTAGTTATTGATAAAAAAAAGTAATTATTATTAAAAAATACCGTTAAGATTTACTTCTTCTAACCATTCTGATATTGTTTACAGTTCTGTTTTTTAATCGAATTTTTTTTTATAAATTGAATCACTAATCAGATTCAATTGCTTCATTCATATTAAAAAAAAAAAAAAAATTGTAATGGTTTCACCATCTCCGTCAAAATGACCATCGGTCGACATGAAAATCATAGCTTTGTTTTAGAATAATAAAGAAAGAGAAAAATGAAAATGATTGAAAAAGAGGAATTAGAAATGCTTGTCTTGCTATCTTTAGTCACACGATAAAAATACTTTGTGCCCTTTCCCATCATGGTAACTGGTAACCAATGTTTTGAAAACCGGACCGGACCGGAGGTTGGACCGGATTAAACCAGGAACCGGCCACTGGTCCGGTTCAGATCAATGTAAAAACCCACATGTGATCAAACCGGATATCAAACCGGGTTGAACCAGCAAAAAATCGGAAACCGGTATTGAACCGGAACCGCATCAAACCGGGTTTAATAATTTTTTTAATTATATTTTTGTTTTTTCATTTTGTTTTCTTTAATTTATAAGTTTTAAGTCAAAATTTTTGATAAAACTAATGAAATATTAAATTTTTTCCATATAAAATATTTTAAAATTATAAATGCATAAAGATTTAGACCAAAACGCTTAAATTTGCTACAATTGTGTTAGTAATTATAACTTAGTTTTATTTTGCTATTGATATTCTTTTGTTTTTTAAATGTTTGAAATAATTGAAATGTTTTATTTAATATTTGGATAGATATAGACCTATAAATAGAAAAAAAATATAAGACCAAATATATATAAACTAATATTTTAAAAAAACTATTAAATTTGGTTGAACCCGGTTCGACCCGATTAGACCATGTTAACCCACGACCCGAAAAATTTTCCGGTTCAGTCGCCGGTCCGGTTTTAAAAACATTGCTGGTAACCAAGTCTTCAACCTTAAAAGATACATAAATATATAAAAACCATAAATCTGGAAACCCTAAAAATATTCCAATTTTGGTGACTCCCAATGATGGATCTCCTCGGCTAACCTGCTAGGGCCGGTAAAGCAAACAAATATAAAACTATTTTCTTTATTTAATATAGCTGATAATGTAAAAAATCTTATCTACCCAACTATTTTATGCCATGTGGTGATATGCTAATATATATGATACGATTTTTTCTGCTCTGCTTTGTCCCATGCCCTTTCCTTGTAACTAAACACCACCAGGCCCGGCTCAGTTAAAATTTACAAACATTAGGAACTTTTTTTTTTTATAAAAGCTCTAAATTTGAAGGACTTTTTTTGCGAAACAAAATTCAACCGAAACTTTGGTCCCACGTAGGGTCTTATGCAAGTGCACAATTTGCACAGTGCATAAGCCGGGCCTGAACACCACCATCGCTGATATACAAATTCAGAGTACAAAATTTATCAATCTAAATAATACTAGTGAAAAGGAAAATCGAGGGATTTGATTGAAGCACAATTTGAAGTGATCGAGTTTCTTCAAGAGTGAAATTCTCCATGCTTTACCCCTTAAAAATTTGGTGAATGGGTTACTCGACAACTTTACTGGTAAAAATAATAATAATCCAAAACTAAAATAATTTTTACCCCTTAACGATATGCTTTCGAATATATAAAAATGAAAGAAATTGATTTACAATAATGAAACTAAAAAGCGAAACATTATCTTATAATGTATGACAAAGAATGTAATCGAGTGATATACATCATATATATACAAAAACAAATGTTTTTCCATAACTCTATAAAATCTGTTTAAACTCAACTTTATCACTAACCAAAATACTATTAATTGAATCGGCTTGAGTTTCTGGTATTGTAATGGACTTGGTAAGTATATATTTTTGTTATCAATACCGCATATATATTAAAAATATTGAAATATGTAGATATTTCCACCATGAAAAATTGAAATGTTTTGATTGGTTGGTTTAAGTAATGTGTTCCTTAGTATGTTCTTTAAGACTCTCTTTGAATGACACTTAGGATTTTTAACTTTTAGTGTCTCCTCAATTAATTTTATTCTAGATTTTGACTTGCGCCAAGCGCGGGATTATATTATATATAATAAATAAATAAAATACAATTTTAGATCTAAAATATGTAGACAATAAATAGTTTCAAAAATTTGTTTTGAACCGTTTATTGAGAGGTCAACAAATATACAACAACAAATATATTAAAAAGAAATTAATCATATGTGTCACTAAGATAGGTTCAATATTAACTAAAAAACCAACAAACTAAAACAAAATCAATTAAAAGCCAAAAACGTATGTGAACATTTGATGCAGAGTTTTGATTGGGAAACATGGTATTTAATGTGTATAATGACAGCCAATTTATAACATCAACGAAAATATATATGAAAATATTACATTCAATATATTTTTGGAAACAAATACTATAAAGATCTAATATTACATTTAATATCTAAATCAAATTTAAATCAAACCAAAAGCTTTCTAGAACTGGACCCATAAATGTTCAAAAGCTTTCTATATGTTTCCTATGAAATTTATTTCGAAAGCAGAATGTTAGGAAATAAGTTAGGAAATTTATTTCAAAAGCAGAAATAAATAATTACTACGTTTCTTTCGGAATTATATATAAATTAATGCAAAATGTGAGGAAATGTGAGGAAATGTGAGAAAATGACACATAGTATTTTTTACATAGAATGTCTCCATGAGTAAAACCTAGGATTTTGAGGTTTTAGTGTCTCCTCAATTAATATATATATGATATAATTAGGAGTTCTCTCTCCTTATGGAGTATCCTCATCATAAAAAAAAAATGGTAAAATAAAATTTATAGTAAAAATTCATGAATTCAAGTTTATTTATATTTATTACTACTTATAATTATTAGAGATTGGAAATAAATTAAAACAAAAATAATAACAGTATATACAAAATATAAAATTTTATAGAAAGACAAAACAAAAGTAGATGTACAGAGAAAAACAAAGTTAGGTTGAAACATGACTAAAGCAGTATTAGTGAAAAAGTGTACAAAGAGAATTTGACTAAACAGTAGAAAATATTAATTTACAAGACTAACATAAAATTTTAGATTTCATTCATTGAAATTTCATAAAATATATGACATAGATTATGGATCATGGTAATCAGATTTTAAGATGATATAACAAAGAACAAATTTTATCTAAGACGCAATTCACTACAAAACTTAGCTTCAAGATCGCTTGATGAAATCATAGAAACCACATGAAAAGAATTGAAAACTCTAGAATTGAAACACTAAAGTAAGCACAATCGTAAAATAAGCTTAAAATTAAATCAGCTAAAAGGAACTAACATTAAAAAGGCTTCCTAATGATTACAAACAAAACAAAAGTGTTAGCTAAATTTTTTTAACAATAAACCCAAAAAACTGAATACATGACTAATATGAAGTATTGGGACTATTAGGTGTTGAATGTACTTCGTAAAATCAAAAGTATATGACATAAATAGTTTTTGGTGCAACTAAAGTATTAAACCAACATAGCTTTTTTCTATTGATCTATTACAAATTATAAATATATATTATGGTGGTTAGAGTAATCCAAAATGTATAACAGCTATATGTATCCACTAATATCAAGAAATGGATTTGTACAATCAAAATATTATTAAAACCTCATGTTAATATATTATCTACATATAAGTAATGAAACAACCAAGTTTTTTTTTTTTTTCCTAACAACCCTAATGCGGAAACCTATAACTCTTTAAATCAACAACCAATAAAGTACCATAAGTCAGCAAACAACCAATTCCACAATTCCAATAAACAAATAACATTTCTAACAACCTAACGGTTCTACAAAAATGCAATAACCACAAACATCCTATCATCCTCCTCCTACTGCCATGATTTCGCGATCACACTTTGCTTTACCTGCAACACATGAAAATAAGAGTTGCGTGAGTATTATCACAAATACTCAGTGAAGCGGTCATCCCGTCTACCAGTTACAAAATAGAGAAAATAGAATGACAAAAACTACGCGATCAAACAACAATCAACAATATTCCCAAAATTCATAAGAGAACATATGGTGTCGATCGACACACCACCATAGTGTCGATCGACACTCGAATACGCAAAACACAAATCACAACTAGATGTCGATCGATACCACCACTAGGTGTCGATCGACACTCCCAATATGAACCAACAATATCGTGACACAAAAATGGGTGTCAATCGACACTACCACTAGGTGTCGATCGACACTCCTCGCAGAAAACCTAAATCGAGTCAATCCTCTCGCGACTCGATTCCGTTTCATCATGCGAGCCGATTTCACACAGAAACCACACGAGAATCACACAGAGAGACACAAGAAATCAATCCTAAACCATATCACAATCATCCGATAACCTAACACTCTAATCCCGTAACCACGATCACACACTCACCTTGATTACGCGATTTGAGGAAAGAACGGTTAAGAACACAAAATCAGCGACCTCGCAGCCTCTGATCTCAAACGAAAACACCGAGGAACCCTTCGTCAATTACCTAGAACACAAAATTTGGATTTTCCCAAAACCCTAATTCAGATTTCTAGAAAACACAACGACGCACTGAATTAAAATAATCACAGGGATCGGAGCTTACCTCCGAATTCAGATCGGAAACCCAATATGAAAACTAGACCGACAGGGCTTTCCAACGGTACCTAGCTCGTCCTCTGATTCCCTCTGAAACGCCGGGAAAACACTTCCCAAGGAGACTGATTGAGTCCCGAAACTACGAAAAATCACGTCGATCAGACTTGATTCGATCGTCCGTTCTTCCTTTCTACCAGAACAGCCAAAACTGCCTTCTCTTTTCTCTTGAATTCAACTAGCAAAAAGCTCAAAACTTCTTTCTCTCTTTCTTCCCTCTCAATCACGTTTTCTCTGATAAAAAACACGGCCACAAGGCTGCTAAACCTTTAAATACCCGAGCCCTAGGGCTCTCCCTAAACCGCCTCTGCAAATCGAGCGATTTAATTTTAACCAAAACAACCCGCAGAAGGTGTGGATGTCGATCGACACCCCTTTCCAAAATCCCCATTTTGGTTTCGGGATGTTGCAAGTAATGTTTTAAAGGGTCGTAATATTTAACACTAATTATATTTGATAAAACTATTACATATGTAATTTATTTAAGTATACAATAACATATTCCAAATTGATTAATTACGAAACATGAACCACATTACATAACTTACAAAAATACAAATAGTAAATAAACCCACGCATCGCATGGATCAATCTCTAGTATATATAGGATGACAGTAAGTCATAATCAGTAAAGTAAAAGATTATATAGTTCAGACTTCAGTAGTTCACGTATGGGGAATGTTACTATAATTATTACATTTAATGATTTGTTCCGTAAAAATTAAATAAATAATATTTTTTTTTTTAAAAATATTATCGTCAAATACTACTGTTACCTAAATTTTATTCTACTATATTTTTATTTACCTAATTAACTCTGAATATAAATGAACAAAATTTTGTAATGTTCGCAATAACGGATATGGATTAGTAGTTATCTATTTATTTTTAAAATCGTAAAACAACTTTTAAACGAGAAAAAGCGTCCAAAACGAAACATAAAACGACAATCGAGACCTAACAATAATACATATACTATACTGTTAAAGTTTATGAAACAAAAAGCATCTTAAATATAGCCATACAGGAGACGTTAAACAAGGGACCATTATGCAATTTAACAAAGAGCGTAGCAATATCTTTTGAGAAAATAGCACAATAATTGATGGGGGAGAGCATGTAGTGCACAGCATCCAACATGAATACAATAACAACAACGACAACGACGACAACAAAAATGTAAAATTTAAGTAATTGCTTTCATAGTAATTTAGCCAAGTACAAAAGCAGTGTTTCATTTAATAGTGAGAATATGTTGTCGGCAAGAATAGTGTACGAGGTTTGAAATTTCTATGGGTAAACGTGGACATTTCCTGTCCGCTTATTTAATTTTTTAAAGGTTTTCTTCCATTTACAGCCTTTTGCAATAATTAGCCTTTTGTTGGCAGCAAAAGGAAAGGAGAAAAAAACAAAACATTTGTTTTCAATGAAGACACACTTAGGTCTTCAACAAAGATTAATGATAATATGAATTATTTAAAGGAACTCGAAAATTACGATATATCTGTCTTCTTGGTAAAGAAATAAATAGAAAATGACGATATATATGGTTGATGAATTACATACTGTTTTTTTATCAGCCAATTATTTTATTAAAAATACATTTTATTTAGGGTGATTTGCAACTAACAAAGAAAAATTAATAATTAGCAATCTAACCAAATAAGATTATGTGACTTAATCTAATCCACTAGAATTATGGCAAATAATTATATTTTAAGTTATCATTTTTTTTTGTGTTATTGAGCCTATTTTCTCGTTTTTATGTCAATTTTTTTTTAGTTGATAAAACCACCTCCAAAATAAACAATATAAATTAGATTGAATACAAGAAACAAAATAGGAAACAAAGCAAGAAATTGTTATTTTTACAATTAAAAAAAAAATCGTTTTCCTTTCAAGAGTCTATTATCATGGAAAGAACTATAATTAAAACATAAAAAAATAAATCTAATTATTAAGTCCGTGATCAACCACGCAAACTACAAAATCCAATCACTTGAAATCACATACATCGGCGGGTAAGTTCTTTTTTTTTTTGGACAACAAACATCTTTATATAATCAATAAACGTGTTTTACAAGCTCGTACGAAGACGATTTCACAATAGAATCAACACCAACATGTGCTATTCTTGGGATAAGATTAAAAGGTAAAGATTCGACATGGAGGATTCCACGAAGCTTGGAAGCAGAAGAGCTACTAATGATGGATCTAATCAACTATAAGGAGTCGGATTTTACTGAACAAATCCTTATATCTTCATCGATGGTGTGTGACAAAGCTGCTTTTATAGCCAAGCCTTCATTGATTGTAGCCACCATAACCACATTGGTTTTGGATTTACACTTATGCTTCAGCCACCATAACCACATTGGTTTTGGATTTACACCATGACTTGCTGAACCGTTGGGACATATGCGGTTTGAAACAACTGCGGTCTTCAGCACCATACTTCCATTCAAAGGAATTGTATGGTACACTAGCAGAGCGAAAGCCATTCCAATCGCTAACTCTAGAGAGCCAAACTGCGGCATAAGAAGCTTTGCCGTGAGTGAGCATCTCACATAGATTATGATTATCAGAGGCAAAACCAAGAAAATTCATAATCGAGTAAAACATGGTCCAACCAACAAACACGAGCTGGACCATCATTGAAACTTAGATCTACCCACGACAGTAGAGATTCATCTTACAACGAAAGACATTAAAGAATGATCTGGAGGATATGGTGGTTCGGGAGGCTCGGGTTGGTTTGACACAAACACCATTGTCCATGACGGATTTGGCCATGAACAAGACGATGTTGTTGTTGTTGAATTTGGACACTCTGAGCCAGAGGCACCAACCATGAAGAGACTCGACCTCATCGGACTTGGGTTTAGACCTTTACTGGAACAAAACTCATGGCCAACGACGAGCATGACGGTTGAGAGAGGAACACCACCAGTAGATCTCGGTGAGGAAGTGGGATTTGCATTCACCGGAGCATGAATTGAGGCCTGATCTGGTGGCTCCAGCAGCTCCGGAGAACGACAATCTGATGGTTTTAGAATAGGTGAGGTCGTGGGAGTACTCGTCACAGCTACACTGAGGACGGTGACTAAGTCGCTAAATGAGAGCTGTCTCACCGACGACAAAGATCCAGCTGAAGGAGGAAGGGATCCAAACGAGAGCCGTCATTTTCGAGACCGCACGAGATAACCACTCACTAAGGTAGATATGAGGTTAATACCTGATATGGTCCTGAGCGTGAGAAGCATAGCTTCTCAAATGCAAGCTCGGCGGAGGAGACTGGAGGTGAAGCCATAATAATTGGTGGTTGAAGAAAGAAAAAGGAAAAGGAGGGAAAAAGAAGAGGAAATTCTCTCCGATCAGCGAGGAAAGGGGAATAATCCTAAATCACATTTGAGATCGTCCACAGAAAAGAGAGAACTTTTCGGCGGGCAAGTTCAATCCATGAGATTTCATATATCTTAAATATCTTTTTTTTGCCAACAAAGAAATTTGTTATCACTTAAACTTACGAAACACCATATGAATTGAGGTTTTTTGAAAAATACCCTTTCTAGTTTTGAGAATTAAAAAAATACAGTCTTATTTTTTTTTTTTTTTTTGAAAACTACCTCTTTATGAGAGGGACGCAAGAATCAATACAGAATTTACGGGTTTTTGCTAAGAATAAGGCATAAGAAATGTTCTATAAACAAAATTTAATATTTCCAAACCAATTGGTTTAATTAATATGATTGGGTATAGATGAACAAAAAATGGACTTATTGTCGTACTTGTAACCAAAATATTGGTTTGATCTTCAACCCTTAGTGAGCTAAACATAATGACAGATACAATTTTTTTGATAACATAAAATTTATAAATAATCAAATAAAATTGTGTCACAAGAAAATCGAGATTACAATTTAGAATGATAGTGGAAAATTAGTTTTAGTTTTCAAAAACATACAAATACATACATACAAACATACAAATAGATAGTCTCGCCTTTATGGTTTTGGCTAAATTTTGAACCCAACCATTTTTCTTTTCCCAAAATAGCAAGTTTTCAAACAGAAACCACCATGGTTTGCTTAGTACCGCAATTCCACCCCTGACTTTAAGTCAGAGGGTCCATCTTCCAGACGATAACCCCTCTCTCATTTCCTCTTCTCATCCATCCTACCACATAATCTTTAGGGTTCACCATCTTGCTTACTCTAAGCAGCAACGACCACAAAACCACTACAAGGATGACTCACATAATCTCCTATAAAGACAAAGGTAAATCTCAGGACATCTCGCCGGAACCTCTAAAACCAGTCAGAATCTGAGTTCAAGAGTATGATCACTCTGCTCTAATTTTATAACACCACCTCACCTTGGTGGGTAGAAATACAAACCCAAACCCTATAGTCCAAAGGGTTTGGTCACTTATCCCTTTCTTCACAGATTTGTGGAAGTCTTCAAACAAGCTTATAGGAGCCGAGCTTGGCCTGGGACAATTCTAGTTCCAGTTCAGTTTTGAAAAGGAAATCCAAGTAGTATTAGACAACCAACTTTACCACTATGCCAAATGGATGGTTATCATCCAAAGATGGGAGCCAACTAGAAATCAACGACATAAATTAATCAACTTTACGTATCATTACATTGCTCTAAAAAAAACTTCTTATATTATTTTGTAAATTACATTGTTTTAGAACTTATACTACACTGCCTTTGGAAAGTTTTCACCATTTCCCGCTCCTCCATCCTTGCCATCCTCTGGTCTATCTCCTTGGTCACCTATTCTGCCACTTTGGTAACGGATGAGTATTGAATACTTAGTAAAACGGTCTTCTCCGTTCCACAACTTAACACATCTTAAACTACCCTTAACCATCATAACTTTCACATAGTACCGCAGTAGTATGCATCACGTGACTTCATAAGTGACCTTCAAACTTATCACTTGCACACTTTAAACTTTATACTTATCACTTTAAACACTTAAACTTAACACTTATGTCCTAAGCAGTGCTTAGTCCGTCACTTCTGCCAAGTAACCAAAATTCTTCTTTGGTTAAATGATAATACTTTAAACCATCGTCATTCGGCCCGTCAGCGGAATGTTACTTTAACTGAGTCATCTAACATGTAGCACTGGTCATGTTAGGTCTTCGTGCCAGCCAAACATAAAAAGGCAGAACATATGCCTATACATACGCCCTATGCAATTATATAATTCTGGTGGTCTTGTGAACTAACTATCCTAACATTTTAACATGCATTCGACTCTAGACTCTTTCCTACAGTTTACAAGCAATGTTTCTACTTCCAAATTACCCTAGTCTTTAATACCTCTACGTTCTCAAAAAATAGCTAAAACATTTCACACAATACCTTTGCCCCGTATGGTCGGCCCTAGGTAAGCATGTCTATCCCAATACGTTACCCATGACAACATCTATGGCCATACGTTAGCTGTCTCTACAGTAATACACACACAAGATTATCCGTTAATTGTGGATGACTTAGATACAAAATTGTAACTTAATATATGTTCTTTCACTAAAACTCCAAGTCATATAAGTCTTAGCTTGAGTTTGCGTGAATCTCTAGAGCACTTCTCAAACTAATCTTACCATTAAACCAAATGTCGGGTTGACTAAGGATCGATCGAGCAACATTTACATTTGCTCGGCCCAATCTTGTCTGGGTAGAAAATTACCTTAATAGTATGTTTAACCCGACAAACAAGCGAACTAGTGTAGGGGTTGGATTTCACCCCTAGGAGATTGATGTAACGACTAAAACGATTCTGCAAAAGGCTTGAAGAAATCCTAAACGGGCTTACAAAAGTCCAATTTGTAATTATGCCCATAATAGAATTAAATTCTATTATTTAAAATAGGTTTAATGATATTATGGGCCTAAGGTTATTTATTTGCTTAATGGGTCAGACCCTACTCTAGTACTTAAACCTAGATTAGAAAAGCTATAAATAGCTCATTGTATTCACCTAGAAAAGGGATCTGCAATTTCTCACAACATCAGTAATAAAGCTTTCTTAACAACTACAACAATAATCTCTCTACTTTTCTGCATTGTGGTTCACTCCGAAGTCTCGCATTTCCTCACAACCCTTACAAATTCAATTGTGCAAGTTATGACTCCTACAATTTGGCGCCGACTAAGGGGACATGTGAGACGTTCTTACTCTAAAAAATCACCATGCAGGCTACGCAAACAGAGGTGACAAGCAGCGCAAGGTGGATCGCACCAGCGGCGACAAGGAGCGCAACCTCAACAGCAGCAGAGATGCCAGCAGCACAACATTGATCGCACCAACGGTGACCAGCGATGCAACGTCGACAGCACCAACGATAACCAATAGCGTAACATGGATCGCACTAGCGGCGACCAGGAGCGCAACATCGAGAACAGCAGTAGCGACCATAAGCGCAACTCTACATAATCAGCGGCGATGAACAATATACCGTCAACAGCACCATCAGTAACTAGCAGCGCAACATAGATCGCACAAGCAGAAACCAACAGACAAATGTCACAGCGATTACCGTGACTACTGCGCGGAAACCTAGGGTCGAGCACACTACAAAGAACGCACATGCTGGAATCATAGCGAGTAGAGTTGAATGAAGCAGCGCTAAAACAAAGCAAGAAAAATATTCTCTCAAATAGATCGTCGTTATTCTCATAAGCGATTCGTCACTTCCTCTCGTATAAACGGATCATCGCTCGTGTCTCAAGCAGATCTTCGCTCCTCTCGTAAACAAATCGTCGGTCTTGTCCCAAGCAGATCTTTGCTCCTCTCGTAAACGGATCGTTGCTCCTATCTCAAGCAGATCTTTGCTCCTCTCGTAAACGGATCGTCGCTCCTGTCTTAAGCAGATATTCGCTCCTCTCGTAAATGGATCGTTTCTCTTGTCCCAAGCACATCTTCGCTCCTCTCGCAAGCGGATCGTTGCTTCCTATCGCAAACAGATCATCACTACTCTCACTAACTCGCTTACCGACTCTCCTAGTTCACCATATAACACATACGCTTAACGTCCTACATTAAGGGACATATCACTTACATCATCAACGGATTATTCAGTCTCACCCTGATAGACATATCACTTAAATTCTCTTCGGATCATTCAAAGTCCTACGTGAACGGACATATCACTTACATCATTTACGGATCATTTGATGTCTTATCTGAACAGACATATCACTTACATCCTATACGGATTGTTCAAAGTACTTACTTAAACTAGGAAGCGGCTTGATCCCTGCAAAGGGTACGTAGGCAGCTCATCTTCGGATGGGTTCAGCTGTCCCCCTCCTTAAAAAGGGGGGAGTGGGGGTACTTATACTTGTATACTCCTATCTCTCGTACTTGACTTTCTCATGAAAATCAAACAAAAAAAACTTCGCTGAAACAGTTTCGCTTATAATATCTAAGTCTTTACAAAAGCAGACTTCTATCCAAACAATTCGCATTTACATCATTCGCGGATAATTCTAAGTCTTTTCAAAAACATATATTCAACCTCGCTGCTGGCCACAACGATGGTCTACCTCACAAGCTTCAGATCTGACTATTACATTCTTTGCAGGATCAAACAGCGCGCTATACAAATGTATAATGTTCATTATAGGAGAGTGTGCGTTAGAGGAAAACATATGCGTAAACCCAAATATTCATTTCGAAACCCAACAGACAAAACTTGGTTGCATCGCTAAAAGTAATCATTACAGGAGCGGATGTGTTCTCGGTAACATATCTGTAAACCCAAATGTTTACTCTAAACCCAACTCACTGAATCGTTGGTCGCAACGCGATAACATGTTCATTACAGGAGCGGGTGCGTTAGAGGAAAACACATCTGTAAAACCAAATGTTTGTGTCAAAACCTAACTAACATAACGTTGGTAACTTCTCTAGAGAATATTCACTGCTGGAGCAGACATGTTGAAAGCAATGTAGCTGTGAACCGCAGTGTTTATTAGAAAATCCAACTATCTGAAACGTTGGTCTTAACACAAAGAAACATACTCGATGCTGGAGCAGAATTGTGGATGACAACGCTTCTGTGAACCAAGACGTTCGCGAAGAAAAAAATTTATTTCTAGAGTAGACAACTTCGACATAATGAAAACTGCTTATTATATCATAATGCGTGTTGAAAAGATGCAGGACAAAGTGAAACAAAGCATGAAAAGGGTAAACACCACCCAAGCTGAATAAAACCAAAAACAAAAAAGACACTGAGGCATTTTCTCCTCAAGCGCCGTCAACGGCCTCCACATTTTGTTCGGCTACAACCTCATTTGAAGAATCCCTGTCATTGGACGACCTGGAAGAATTCGAATCCGAATCAATCTTCTCGCAGAGCAGGAGCAGTCGTATCTTGAAGCTTGGCCACGACGTCCAAACAAGCAGGCAAATCAGACACTTTTTGCTTCAAGCGTTTCCTCTCAGACTTTGTTGTGACATCTAATTCTTGGTACTTATCTTCATTTTCCTTAAGCCTTCAAAGTAGCAACTTGATCGTTCGCAGCATGCTTTACCATCTTGAACTCAGCACAAACTCTTTAAAATTACTAAGTGGACGAGTCTGCGAATAGAAAGACACCTCGTAATCATTGGCCAGCTTGTTGAGCGAGGAACAGAACTGCCAAAAAAAAAAAAAAGTTGTCAAGCTCGAAACAAAAGAAAATACTTCAAAATTTTGTCAAAAATTCAGACTGTCCAGCAGTGAAGGGCCATGCTCGAATAAGTATCTTTTCTCGTCGTTTCTCTCTAAGGGGGAACTCTGGGACGACGATATTTGATAAGTGATACGCCACTGTAGCACTAGCGTTTTCCTTGCTATCTCCTCGAGAACGTTCGCGACCTGATTCCACAACATCGTCTATGTTCCCAATATCTTCGCGACACTTCGACAGTAATTCAGGACATCAACCGGTGGCAACAACGATATCTCGCTCAAACTTGTGACACAGCGGTTTAAGCGCAAGAGTAGCAGTATTACCAGCTCAAAGGATTGATGATGAAGATCTTCATGCTTAATCGGCTGCGTACAACGATGACGACGATCTCCATGCTTAATCGGCTGCGCCTAGCGACGACGATGATCTTCATGCTTGATCGGCAGCGTACATCGATGGTTATGATCTCCATGCTTAATCGGCTGCGCACAGCGACGACAACGATCTCCATGCTTAATTGGCTGCGCACAGTGACGACGATGATCTTTATGCTCGATCGGCTGCGTACAACAATGACATTGATCTCCATGCTTAATCGGCTGCGCACAACGATGAAGGCAGTAACGATTGATGGTGATGATCTGGTTCGTTGCGTTACCCTCACGCTAGTGTTAATCTTTACGTCGACAGATCTCCTCTCACGTGCATATACTTTTCGCCCGTTACTCGATATTTCTGGTGAAGAATTCAACAAATGCACTTAAACGACGAGCAAGCGCATCTCTCCGGAACATTTTTCCTGGCGCTTAGCAAAGGCTCAACAAACATCTCTTCGAAATCTTCTAAGTCTAGGACTATTCTAGAGCCGCTTTTATCTATTTGACGATCACACCGCGAATCTCCGGAAGTCGTTCTCTTTAATTTACTTCCTTACTGCGATAGAATCCAGAATCCGAATCAAAGCTCAAAATCGATTTTCGAAACAATTATGTTGACTTGTTGACTTTAGTTGACCAGAAGATTTATGTTGACCATTTGACTCGTTGACAGTTGCTGACTTTCGTTGACCAAACCAGAATGTTGAATTTTGTTGACCTAACGAGATTTCTGTACCAGAACATTTACCAAACCGTATGAGAATTTTGTCGACCTAACCAAACCGGAATGTTGACTTGGGTTGACCGGTTTTTGACCTGTTGACCGTCGTTGACCGGTTAATCAAACCGGGATGTTGACTCGGTTGTTCTAGAGCTCCGTTGCCACTGCTGTGCCGCCGTGAGACACTATTTCCGAGCAGATCCGACAGTGAGACTCCTCTTCTTGAGCAGATTGGAAGCCACAACTCCACATAGGCGATTCCCGAAGCTCCCTCGATTGTAGATCTGCAAGCATCGAGCAGATTGTTGAAGCTCCTGCAGTGAAGACCAAAGCAACGTCAGCGGCGATCTCAGACGGTGAAGCTCTTGCAGCGGTGAAGATTTTGCGGTGAAGAATGAAGCAACGTGAAGGCAGATCTCGGCGATGAAGCTTCTGCGGCGGTAAAGAACAAAGTAATTTTGACGGCATATCTCGACGGTGAAGCTCATGCGGCAGCCAATTGGGGCTCAAGCTTGAAGTGTCGGAGGCTCCTGAAGCTCCTGCGGTGGTAGCGAGCTCCGGTGGCGACGATCTCATTAGATCCCATCTCCTCTTCCGGTGATGATCCCGTGTTCCCGCGGCGGCTGCGTACAGCGAAGAAAGAAGCGAATGCGGCAGCTAAAGCAACGATGACGATGGTGGCATGAAGACAAGAACGGGATTAGTGACCTCCGACGACTTCCGGCGGGAGATGACCGGAGAAGATGAGGCACAAAACGACGAAAAAAAAAAAATTATTTAAACCCTAATTTTCCTTTAAAAAAAATATAGACTGCCTGGGGGGCCTATTTACCTTTTTTACTGCAAAGGAAGCAACTTGGTAAAAAAATATACTGCCTAGGGGGCCTATTTATACCATAAAGATTTCCTAGAATCCCTAGGGTTTTTCTGGAAAATTTCTAAAAACTCTCCTAATGAGCCTCAACGCTCAATAAAAAAATCCATGATGGCCTTTTCAGTCTACTAAGCTCATTTTAAACAACAGAAGCAAGTTCAGGAAAGCACGATAGCATTGTTTCAACATGGAATAACTGAAACTTTATGAAATCGGTGATAAAGACGTCAACGCCTGGCTGCTTCATGGTCCATCACTTCAATCTCAAAACTTCAACAACTTATACCTTGGTATCATCTAAACTCGATACTACCAAGCTGAAAGGCTAACTGTTGGGGTCGGATTTCACCCCTAGGAGATTGATGTAACGACTAGAACGATTCTGCAAAAGGCTTGAAGAAATCCTTAATAGGCTTACAAAAGTCCAATTTGTAATTATGCCCAAAATAGAATTAAATTCTATTATTTAAAATAGGTTTAATGATATTATGGGCATAAGGTTATTTATTTGCTTAATTAGTCAGGCCCTACTCTAGTATTTAAACCTAGATTAAAAAAGCTATAAATAGCTCATTGTATTCACCCAGAAAAGGGATTTGCAATTTCTCACAACATCAGTAATAAAACTTTCTTAATAGCTACAACAACTGTCTCTCTACTTTTCTGCATTGTGGTTCACTCAGAAGTCTCACATTTCTTTACAACCCTTACAAATTCAATTGTGCGAGTTACGACTCCTACAACTAGCAGGTAATAATATTTCTCTCGATTGAAGTCCTTAATTTAGTCATACTTAACCATACAATGAGTCTCCAGATTTAATTCACATAGGTCAATTTTCATTCTATCTTGCGCTAGAGTAGTTTCTGTGTAGTAGAACTTATGATCAAATACTCCCTTAACTTAGAAAATCCTCACTCGATCGTTTATCTTACCATAGCTCTATTTCCATGATTTAATGATGATCGATCAAGCCACTTACTATTGACCACAATCGTATCAACCACTTGGCTCATGATAGCTCCCTGGGAAGGGTATAGCTACGCCCATGCAAGACTCTACTTGGAAATGATAGTAAACCATCATTTCTCAACTTCTTAAACATTCCTAATAATGAGAATGTGAGTTGTACCTTAGAACCCTTTAGAGTTTCTGTCCTTCTCACTAATCAACGAGTCACTCTTGCCTTAGCCTTAGCCAAGACAAGTTTCCCCGTGCATATGGTTGAATCCCATGGCGTGCCCTCATCGCATGTATTCAATCCATAGCCAACGTGTTTAAAGATCAAGTCTATGCTTAGATCATATACCATTCACAACCTACGACTCCTTAGCTGAATCACCATGATCCAACCGAATGCTGTGTTACTGCGCCTATGGCTAAGTTTAAGCTTATCCTTATAGCCTTGTGTTTTTTTTCTGGATTGAGGTCGTATTGATCTCTCATCAAGACCTTCCAATCTGCAGACAGCTGCTTTCTAGGTTAGTATTGATACGATCTCTGCTCCTACAAGATACTGCCCATCTTGACCTTAGACAAGATATAGCGTGGTATCCCCAAGGCCATACCAATAACATCTCCAGATCTTTCTAATGAGGTAACCCCGATGCCATACTAGTATACTTAATACATGAACACTTCACGTACCAGACCATTATCT
This sequence comes from Draba incana, assembly GCA_963576765.1. Classification (NCBI taxonomy): domain Eukaryota; kingdom Viridiplantae; phylum Streptophyta; class Magnoliopsida; order Brassicales; family Brassicaceae; genus Draba; species Draba incana. Next base: position 43,984,314 of record OY755202.1, read on the forward strand.
GTTTTGTCATACCGCATACATACGAATCACATCCGTCATCATACCACAGATGTACGGATCATCATCCACTCCATCGTACCGCGTACTTAAGGACCACTGTCTGCCACCGTACCACGGACGTACGAATCATCATCCGTTCCATCGTACCGTATACGTACGGACAACTATCCCTCACCGTACCATGGACGTAAGGATCACTACCCGTACCATCATAAGCATACATCCGGATCTCTTATCCGTACTTACCACTTACGTACTTGGATCGAGCCCTCGGCCGGTTCTCTTAACAACACCGAGTTTCTCTCGAGCCAACTCTACTCCACCCTTAACTCATACTACTAAACTACTACATGAAAACTATAATGGAGGAAAGAAGAAAAAAAAATATTAAGTACGGATCGCGCCTTACCTTGGCTTTGAACCGCTCTCCTAGGGACGTGGGGGTGTTGAGTTCCTTGTAGATCTCCTCCTATTCTCTTGCTCCTATGCATTTATATTTGGCTCTAGAGGGAGAATTATTTTTGGTGTGTAAATAATGAGCTCTCCTTTGTTCACTATATATAATACACTGAATGGTCTAGGAGAATATTCACTTTCTTAAATTTTCTCCACCTCCCTACTTTGTGGGCCAAGCCCGATTACTTCCTTCCTCTCCAAGTTAGGTCCTTGTCAATGTACTTTCCTCCTAATGGGTCGTAGGAGCGCCTGTCTGAACCATTTTCCATTTAAAGGCCATTTTTTATCCATGAAAATTCTTGGTTATTTCTCTAATTATTTATAACCAATTCCTATCCAGGTTATGGGATGTTACACTAATACAAGAACCAGGCGTATCGTAAATTCCCAACCAATAGATAAAGGAGGACAAATTTAACGACTGCAAACCGGAATTTTGGAAGTTCGATGGTGTCAAACGACACCCTGTGTGGTTGTCGATCGACACAGGTTTGGCGAACCTATTTTGGTTGTTTTTAGGCGGTGTCGATCGACACTCACCCTCTGCGGTTCGGGATGGCTCGATTTTAATTATTGGTTTTGCTCGGTTTGGGTTTTTGGAACCTTAGGTCATCGAATATAAGGTTATTCACGACGAGCAACCGTGTTTGAGGATAGAAACACGTGAGTTTAGGAAGAAATGGAGATTGGGAGTGTTCTTAAGGGATTTGTGATTTGTAGTGGCTTGTTGTGGCTCAGGAAGGATTCAAGGAGGGTTATGGAGATCGCGTGTGGTGTCGTTCTTCGTGTTTTAAGCTGTGATCAGAGGCTTGAGCATGGAATCGAGTCTGTTTCATTGTCAATCCGTTATCCATTCCGATTTACCAAGGTGAGTGCGCGACCATGGCTTATCTGGGTAATAGAATGTGGTGTTTTGTGTGATTTGATGATTGTGGATGATTTGTGTTGAGATTATATGTTGTCTTTGTGATTTTTTGTTGTGCTTGGTGTATGTATTATTTTCTTTACAGGTGATCGACTCGTAGCTGGCTTGGAATCGAACCAGAGAAGAGAAGGTTCGCAACTGGCTATCTGCGTGGGTGCGTCGATCGGCACCAGTTACTGAAATTGTGATTGAACGTGTTGATGATTGTTTATGTGTTATGTTGTTAATCCATATGCATGTGTGTATAGTCATAGATGGAATGACCGTCTCATTGAGTATTTGTGGTAATACTTAGCATCTCGTTTTTCCATGTGATGCATGTAATAACGACTGTGATCGTGGGATCATGGGTATGAAGAGGGGGATGATCCAGGGACTCGGTTTATGTGTTTTATTCAATTAAGTTTAGAAACTGATTTAGGTTGCTAGAACTGTTGGAATTGGAAATACTTGGTTTAATTGGTTTCTTGTCTTTCGCTGGTTTATGTTGGTTTGGTGGTTTATTGTGGTATTGAGAATTAATTATTTATGGGAATAATTAATTCGAATTTAATTGTTTTTATTTTTTTTAAAAAATTATTGTTTCATTTATGTATTAGAACCCCAACGGTTTTAGGGCGGTTACTGAATGGTTTAAGATTGTTGTTTGAATTGATTATGAGTAGTTAGTCGGTTATGTGAGTTTGGAGTCTTAGATCATCCTCTTCGAGCCCTCAATGAGATTCCACAATAAGTATTGTTTGTCTTCTATTTTTGAATTCTAGTATCTTAGTTTGTGCTTTTTGGGAAGTGCAAAGAGTGTGGCTAGAATTCTGAGAGATCGTGGTAAAGGTCATGGTCATGGAGGTCGAGGACGTGGTTGGGGAGGTGTGAGTAAGTCCACCGAGATTGTGGTGCGGAGTACTACTTAGGAGCAGGTGGCTGATTTGCAGACGTATGAGGAAGGGTCTGTGGGAGATACCAATGTGAGTGCCAGCGTGAGGACTGGTAGTTAAGTAGGCCTGGGTACGGGTGCTGCTGCTGGTAAAGCCCAAGGTCAAGATGATTGTCTGGCGGATATGCTAGCCTTGATATTGGAGCGGTTACCGGGTGCGGTGCCAGTGCAGACTTCAGTAGCACCTCCGGTGGCTTATGTACATCCGAGGGCTGCAGTAGCAGAGGAGCATCCAACCTATCTGGTGATAATGGGGCAGATGCAGAGGATCGGGCAGAGTTGGACCTGAGGGAGCCGATGAGTAGAGGATTGAAACAACCAACATATTTATTTATTTATTTATTTTTATATTTAATAGCCGAATTAATATTCTCATAAATATTTAATTCTCTACAGCTATTCAACAATTCGCGGAAGTTCTCATAAAAATAATTCCATAAAATATTAAACCAAAATATCCAATTCAACAAACCATTTCCAGAATTTAATACTAGCAACCTAAACCCGGTTCGCTAGAAACAGAATAAATAAACTAACACCCTATCAACATCATCTCTGGCCTTGATTCTGCGGTCATGCATTTCTGTTACCTGCAACTCAAATGGAAAAACAGAGTTGCGTAAGTATTTAATAAATACTTAGTGAGACGGTCCTCCCGTCAACAAGCTAAGTACGGATAAATCAAAACCGAATAATAAACAATTAAAAACACACACATGATTCAACTGGGTGTCGATCGACACTACTTCTATGTGTCGATCGACACCTCGAAAATTCTGATATCGTTTTCAACGTGGTGTCGATCGACACTACCTCAAGGTGTAGATCGACACCCTGTTCTACCACCAAGAACATAATAAAACATTCGATCCAAAATCGAAATCAGACAAGTTCATCTTAGAAATTACACAAAAATCATAATCACACGCAAACAACAACCAGTTCAACCACCATGAACAATCCTAATCGTTTATCAATCGAATTTTAACCTACCCGAGCCTACGGTCGCGCACTCACCTCGATTTCGCGACGGAAAAGGGAATGAACACGAACGCTTCGGAAAACAGGAACGAACAGCGACTTCTCTCGCTGGAAAACGCCGGATCAAATCAACAAACTCGAACACACAATCACACGAGCCTTGGAGACGAAGAACGGATCACAAATCCTCTTGAATCACTCTTGAATTCTCAAAACACAATTTTCCTCACTAACTTTTCCTCTCCAAAATGTGGTTCTGCGGCTGGAACCTTTTATCACCCGACCTAGGGCTGCTTTCCTAAACCGCGCAATAAACCAGATGATTTTAAATCATATCGATTTTAACCGAAACATTAGTGTCGATCGACACCCTACCTTGGTGTCGATCGACACCCCTGACCAAAATCTTTACTTTGGTTTCAGGATGTTACAACTCTCCTCCACTAATCTGGATTCGACCTCGAATCCCGCAAACCGTCTATCCAAAGACCGAAACTTGACCCCACTTGGTCAAAAACATTAGGGATCCTCACCCGACCCCTGTATCTAATCCTATGTTGATACACACATTTTCCCAGACATCTATTACTCCTAACTCATTACCTTGCTCTCAGGACGCATCCTTAGCAACAATCATACCAGCCACTCATGGTATACCGGGAATCCACCTTTCCCGTTAGACTTATATTGAGATCCACCTGTCTCAAATAAGTCTCTGGAGGCAACTCACTCCAAAGAAATGCAGGGAACTCTACTCCTTTCAAGAGACCTACCCGTCTCCCGATATTTATACTGAGATCCACCTGTCCCAGATAAATAAGCATCCCACAATAGTGCACCGGGAACCACCATCCCGGGTACGTATAACCAAGTTACTACACTGAGACCCACCATCACAGGTAGAATATCGAAGACCTACTGCAACGAGTTTTTCGGGAATGCCCTTGTCCATAGAGTAATAAATTCCAAAACGTCTATAAACATCTATGACTAGATTTGCCCCACATGGCCAAACTCGATATTTCCCGCCCGAAATATCCTCCAAACCATGACCCGTACTGGCCAACCAAACACGCTTATAAGAACCACTTATCTTATAATAATACTTGAAATAAATAAGGAAACTCCATCTTACAAATTGCAGAAAAATATATATCGTTACAACAAAAACGAAAAATACATGAACCAAAACAACAATAGCCCACCAGCTAAACAAAACCGGAACCACAAAGATAAAAGTAAGTTCAAGCTGCGACCTGCTTGTCGAACCAATTCCTGAACTTCAACTTCATCTTTGCCTCTGGCTCCCACGTCTTATCCTCTGTACCGCTACAGTCCCACAAGACTCTCAGCAATGGTATCCTCTTCCGGCGCAGAACCTTTTCTCTCCTCTCGAGAATCCTCACAGGAACTGCCAGAACTGTCAAATCTGGCTAAAGATCCGCAGGGATCTTAGGCACTAACTCCTCCGACTTATGCAAGCACTTCCTCAACATCGACACATGAAAAACCTTATGAAATACCTTCATGATCGGTGGTAACTCAAGCCGATACTCTACCGGTCCAACTCGTTCCACTACCGGAAACGGACCCGTAAAAACGCGGACTCAGCTTGTTCTCAGAGATGGATCTATTAGGACCCCTCAACATAGCCATCTTGAGATACACGCAATCTCCTACCGCGAACTCAAGCTCTCGCCTCCGCTTATCAGCGTAACTCCTCTGATGATCCTGAGCTTCCTTCATGTTCAACCTCACAACACGGATCTTCTTCGTTGTCTCCTGAACATAAGTAGCTCCAAGTATGCTGCGCTCCGCCACTTGGGTCCAACATAAAGGCGTCCGACATGGCCTCCCATACAAAGCCTCGAAAGGAGCCATCCCGATACTCGCCTGAAACCTGTTATTATAAGCAAACTCGACCAAACCCAAGTGGTCAGCCCAATGACCACCCCAATCCAGAATACACATCCTCAACAAATCTTCCATAGTCTGAATAGTTCTCTCTGACTGCCCATCAGTCTGCGGATGATAAACCGTATTCATATGGACTTTAGTGCCCATCTCTGCTTGAAACACTCCCCAAAACTCCGATGCAAAACGGGGATCCCGATCAGAAACAATAATAGCTGGCACTCCATGCAGCCTCACAATCTCCTGCACATAATTCTTAGCCAACTTAGCCGTTCCATCGGTCTTTTTAATGGCCAAGAAGTGTGCTGACTTAGTCAACCGATCCACGATCACCCAGATAACATTATACGTCCGCGACTCAGGTAATCCTACTATGAAATCCATAGTGATCCTGTCCCACTTCCATTCAGGAATGGGTAAACTCTGCAGAAAACCATTCGAAACCTTATGCTCTGCCTTAACCTACGAGCAAGTGTTACACTTAGAAACATAAGCCGCCACATCTCTCTTTATCCCGACCCTGTGATAATACCGTTTGAGATCACGATACATCTTAGTCGCTCCCAGATGAATCAAGAACTTACTCGCATGAGCCTCTCGCAGAATCTCCTGCTTCAACTCCTCGACCTTGGGTACACAAACCCGACCGCGAATAAGAATTGCTCCATTCGGTGAAACCTAATACTCGGAACCCGCTGCAGTCGACACAGCCACAAAACCCTAATAGCTCGCTTGAGCCACAAGAATCCTACTCAAAAGATTTGCCTGATCCACAACCTCTAGACCCAAAGGCTCCTGCGAAATAGCACATAAACGCAAAGTGCTAATCTCGCCCATTAAGGCCTCAACCCCCTGCTCCTGAATCGAATCAACTATTCTCCAACTCAGAGCATCAACCACCTGGTTGGCCTTACCCGGATGATAAAGAATCTCCAGATCGTAATCCGCCAAAAACTCAACCTAGCGCCTCTGTCTCATATTCAGCAACGGCTGACTGAAGATATGCTGGAGATTCTTATGGTCCGTAAAGATCTGCACTTTCCCACCGTAAAGGTAAGATCTCCAAATATTCAGAGCGAACACCACTGCTCCTAACTCAAGGTCATGCGTAGGGTGATTACGCTCGCTACCCTGCCACTGCCTCGAAGCATACGCGATAACCTTACCTTCTTGCATTAGAACATAACCCAGACCAACTCCTGAAGCAACAGTGTACACGGTATAACGCTTCTCCAGCTCGGGTAATGCCAGTACCGGCGTACTAGTCAACATTTCCTTGAGCCTCGCAAAGCTCTCTTCGCACTCTGGCGACCAAACAAAACGGAACATCCTTCCAGGTTAACTTTGTCATCGGTTGCGCCATACTCGCAAAAACCTTGACGAATCTCCGTTTATAACTTGCTAAACCCAAGAAACTCCTGATCTCGGTAGCACTATTCGGTCTAGGCCAATCCCTGATAGCCTCTATCTTTGCTGGATCGACCGAAACACCCTCTGAAGACATGATAAGTCCAACGAATCCCATGTGCTTCTTCCAAAAACTGCACTTACTCAACTTAGCCTACAGCTCTGGCTCCCGAAGCTTCTCCAAAAGCAATCTCAGATAAGCCTCATGCTCCTCGGGACTCCTCGAATACACCAGGATGCCATCAATAAAGATGATAACGAACGCGTCGTTCATCAATCTCATGAAAGCCGCCGGTGCATTCGTCAAACCCAAAGGCATGACTACAAACTCAAAATGTCCGTATCTTGTCATGAACGCTGTCTTACGAATATCCACCTTATCTATCGGAATCTGATGATAACTCGACGCCAAGTCTATCTTGGAGAACCAAGTAGCACCCCTCAGCTGATCCAAACGCTCATCAATTCTCGGGAGAGTGTACTTGTTTTTCACAGTGACATGGTTCAGACCTCGATAATCGATACACAAACGGAAACTGCCATCCATCTTCTTCACAGAAAGTACCGGCGCTCCCCACGGTGAAACACTCGGTCGCACGAAACCCTTACTCAACAAATCCTCGAGCTGCTTCTTCAGCTTCGCTAACTATGCTGGAGCCATCCTATAAAGAGCCTTAGAAAATGGAATTGTCCGGGCTCTAACTCAATCGTGAAAGGATCTGAACGAGACAGCAATAATCCCTGCAGCGACTGAAAAACATCCACAAAATCCCGAACAACTCGGATCTCCCCGATAGCAACCTCACCACTAGACTCCGAGATCGAAATAGTAGCCAAATAAGCCCCGTAACCCCGCGCTATCAGCTGCTCTGCCTGAATAGCCGAGATTAGCAGACTCTCGGAAGTAGGTCTCACTCCTTGAAACACAAACTTCACTACATCTCGCTCAAAAGGAACTCTGCCTCAAGAACAATCCAGATGAACCTTATAAAACGATAGCCAATCCATTCCGAGAATTATGTCGTAAAGCTCCACCGGACTAATCACCAAATCTGCCTGCATCGACTGCCCAGCAATCTGAATATTTAATGCTCTAGCTCGGCCGGAAGTAACCAAGAATCCGCCTCCACCCACCTTAACCCAGCAGACAGCTCACCAGCACCGCTCCGGATGCCACAGCTCTCGGCATGCCTAGGAGTAATGAAACAGTTCGATGCTCCACAATCAAAAAGAACATGGGACTCGATACCTCCCACTAATAAGGTTCCTACACAATTCACATGCGTTGAGAACCTAGTAACTACCACCACAGGCAAAAATAGAAGAACAAAAACAAAATTCAACCACTAAGAATTTGCAAAGTTCATCCGCCGGCCCATAAACACGAGGTACTGGCCCGATCTGGCACAAAGGCTACACTACCGTCAACTGGACCCCAGGCTGAGCTGCTACATGCTGAACTGCTACTGGCTGAACCGCCGCTACTGCCATCTGATGAAGCTTGGCACACATTGGCTTGATATGCCCCGGCTCCCTGCAATGGAAACACACCTTGGCATCCCAAGATGCCTCCCTCTTGGGACAGCTCGCCGCCCGATGCTCAGTGCTCCCGCATACAAAACATCCACGACCACTTTGGCCGCCTCCTGAAACCTCATCGAACCTCCTCTTCTGACCCTGCGCAAGCTTGTCGCCTTTGCCAGAACCAGAACTCCGAGAATGTTGCTGCTGTTGCTGTCTCTTTGGCTGAACAGCAGGAGCAACCACAGACGGAACCGCCACGGGTGGAACAACTACTGAACCAGCCTGCTCACGCTGATCCTCCTCTATGGAAGCAGCAAGCTCCACCAGCTCCGCCCTCGAGACGTACATAGAACCACGACACTGGGTCCTAATACTCAGACAAAGTCCCTGAGGAACCTCTGCATAAGGATCCGCTCATCATCCCTGCTACGGCTAGCATAAACCAGAAGCATGCTGAACTCGGTATCATACTCCCGCACTGATCTCGCTCCCTAAGTCATCTCTATAAATCTCATCTGCAGGCGGTCCAAAGCCTCCCGAGGGAAGAACTTGGCATTGAACTCGCCCAAAAACTCATCCCAAGTCCACACAGTCCTCCAGGTCTCAGTCGATCTCCACCAACTATGCGCATCATTGCTCAGATAATGCACGGCCACCTCTACTCGATACTCTGCAGGACATCGAATCGATCAAAAATTGCACTCCACTCGCAAACGCCACTCATCGGCCCAACTCTGCCAGTGAAGAAAGGTGTACCAATCTTATGCATCTGTACCATCATCACAAGATAGGGAGGATGCTCAGCAACCACAGCCCTCGGCTGCTCAACCTCTGCAGCCCTCTGCTGCACTTCCACCACCAGAGGTCCTGCTGGAGCCGGTACCGGAGCCGCCGCCGAAAACCGCTCCAACAGCTGCGTCAAAAGCCCCACGATAACATCATCACGACCCTGAGCCGGAGCAATACCCCTACATGGGCCCACTCTTATACCAGCACCTCTCCTGACACCCCTCCCGGCACTAGCTACACCACCACGAGCAAACCTCTCGGCGCTCCTCCCGGTACCAACAGCCACACTGGCACTGTCACTGGTCTCACTCGCGGTCTCCACCTAATGTGTATGGGATGCAGCCACACTGCTAGACGACTCTGGTACTTGGCCACGACCACGACCACAACCTCTACCGCGGCCTTTGCCACGACCTCTCGCTCCAGTATCTATCTACCTTACAGGACAGGAAAACCTGAGCAAACGAGAAGTCACAAACAAATAAAAACATAACTTACCGCATAATCTCTTTAAAGGCCGAAGAGAATGATCTAAGACTACTAATTGTCTAACCACCAATAAACAATTAAACACATAGTCTCAATTCATCCAATTACCAAGTCCTAAAAACGTCTAGGCTCTGATACCAAATTGAAACAACCAACATATATATATATATATATTTTTTTTTGTATTTAATAGCCGAATTAATATTCTCATAAATATTTAATTCTCTACAGCTATTCAACAATTCGCGGAAGTTCTCATAAAAATAATTTCATACAATATTAAACCAAAATATCCAATTCAACAAACCATTTTCAGAATTCAATACTACTAGCAACCTAAACCCGGTTCGCTAGAAACATAATAAAGAAACTAACACCCTATCATCTTCTTCTCTGGCCTTGATTTTGCGGTCACGCATTTTTGTTACCTGCAACTCAAAAGGAAAAATAGAGTTGCGTAAGTATTTAATAAATACTTAGTGAGACGGTTCTCCCGTCAACATGCTAAGTATGGATAAATCAAAACCGAATAATAAACAATTAAAAACGCACACATGACTAAACTGGGTGTCGATCGACTCCTCGAAAATTCTGATATCGTTTTCAACGTGGTGTCGATCGGTACTACCTCTAGGTGTAGATCGACACCCTATTCTACCACCAAGAACAGAATAAAACATTCGATCCAAAACACGAAATCACACAAGTTCATCACATAAATTACATAAAAATCATAATCACACGCAAACTAAACCCAGTTCAACCACCATGAACAATCCTAATCATTTATCAATCGAATTTTAACCTATCCGAGCCTACGGTCGTGCACTCACCTTGATTTCGCGACGGAAAAGGGAATGAACACGAACGCTTCGAAAAACAAGAACGAACAACAAATTCTCTCGCTGGAAAATGTCGGATCTAATCGACAAACTCGAATACACAATCACACGAGCCTTGGAGACGAAGAACAAATCACAAATCCTTTCGAATCACTCTCGAATTCTCAAAACACAATTTTCCTCACTAACTTTTCCTTTCAAAAACGTGGTTCTGCGGCTGGAACATTTTATAACCCGACCTAGGGCTGCGTTCCTAAACTGCGCAACAAACCGGATGATTTTAAATCAAACCGATTTTGACCGAAACATTGGTGTCGATCGACACCCTGCCTTGGTGTCGATCGACACCCCTGACCAAAATCTTTATTTTGGTTTCGAGATGTTACAAGGATGAAGGTGGAGCGATATTTTTGTTTTATTAAATGTCCTGATGAGTTTTGGGTGGATCTGGCGGTGCATTACCTGGAGGGTGTCGCACATCTCGTGTTATGGCCAGGAGGAGGCGGATGGTGTGAACTTGGGGAGAATTCTTTGCCGAGTTTAATGGTAAGTATTTTCCTCAAGAGGCAGTGGATTTGTTGGAGACGCAGTTCTTTGAGTTTGTTGAGGGAGACCGGTCAGTACGTGAGTAGACTTTCAATGTATGTTGGTAGAGGCAAGGTGGATATAGGAGACGCATTTGAAGAGGTTCTTGAGAGTACTTCGACCTTGCGTGAGGATGTAGTGTAGAGCGTCCATGTTTGCCTCGAGGGCAGAGTTAGTTGACGCAGCGGCAGCGATCGAGGAGGATATGAGGGAGCAGGTTGATGGTTGAGCTGTGTTCCTTTTGTTTTTCAGTTTTAGAGTTTAGCTTTGTGCTATATTGTTTTTCTTTTATGTGTTTTCATTTGGAGTTGAGCTATGTTGTTTTATAATTATGACTTGTGTTGTCATGGTATTGAGATTTGTGGAGAGTCTGGAAATGGGAGTTTTACGAGGTGTTAAAACTGTCTATTTTCCAGGGAACTCTAGTGGAACAACCTGGGGGATTGGGTTGTTCAAGTTGACCAGTGGTTGGTCATGTTTGAGATGATATTCTTGGTGGTCGAATATCATGATAGAATCACAAGAGGTAGTACTAGACGATAGATGCTTAAGTTTTAGAATTTATTGCTTTAGGGGCGTGGTGTCCCCGAATAACTCATTATCTTTGGAGATAGTTTTGTCCTGTTTACTTATTTGGGGATAGTGTTTCCCAGTATAAGTAGTGAGAGATAGTGTTCTCTTTAGGGGACGGTGGTTCCTTGTATACCCAGAGCTCAACGGAGTGGTTCTTTAGAGTGTGAGTGGTATGATACACTATGGTAGTGTGATTAGAAGTGAAGCGTGGAAACCTGGTTATAAGCATCATACTGGATGTGAGCCTCTGAGATCAAGAGTGGTGATCTCGAGTGGTGCTGGCTGGGTTTGGGCCATGATGATATTCTATGGTAGACAGTTTTGCAGGATTCGAAGACGAATCTAATTGTAGTGGGGGACAGTTGTAACGACCGCGAACAAGAATTATAGAAGTTCAGTGGTGTCGATCGACACCTCGTTGGTTGTCATTTGACACAGGTTTGACAAACTTGTTTTGGTGGTTTTTAGGTGGTGTCGATTGATACTCACTCTCTACGGTTTAGGTCGGTTAGATTTTAATTGTTGGGTTTGCTTTGTTTGGGTTTTAGGAACCCTAGGTCGTCGAATATAAGGTTATTCACAACGAGCAACCGTGTTTATGGAGAGATATACATGAGTTTAGAGAGAACGAGATTTGGGAGTATTCTTGAGGGATTTGTGATTCGTAGTGGTTTATTGTGGCTCGGGAAGGATTCAAGGGGGTTTTGGAGATTGCATGTAGTGTCATTCTTCGTGTTTTGAGTTGTGATTAGAGGCTTGAGCATGTGTTCTAGTCTAATTTGTTGTCAATTCGTTATCCTTTCCGATTTGCCAAGGTGAGTGCGCGACCATGACTTATCTGGGTAATGGAATGTGGTGTTTTGTGTGATTTGTTGAGATTATGTGTTGTGTCTTTGATTTCGTGTTGTGTTTGGTGTTTGTGTTGTTTTCTTTGCAGGTGATCGACTCGTAGCTGGCTGGAATCGAACAAGAGAGGAGAAGGTTCGATTTTGGCTATCTGTGTGGGTGCGTCGATCGACACCAGTTGCTGAAATTCTGAATTGTGATTGAACGTGTTGATGATCATTTATGTGTTTTGGTGTTATTTCTTATGCTTGTGTGTATAGTCGTGGATTGAATGACCATCTCACTGAGTATTTGTTGTAATACTCACGCATCTCATTTTTCCATAAAATGCAGGTAATAAAGACTGTGATCGTGAAATCATGGCTATGAAGAGGATGATGATATAAGGACTCGGTTTGTGTGTTTTATTTAATTGAGTTTAGGACCTGGTTTAGGTTGTTAGAACTGTTGGAATTGGATAAATGCTTTGTTTAATTGGTTTATTGTCTTTCGCTGGTTTATGTTGGTTTGATGGTTTATTGTGGTATTGAGAATTAATTATTTATTGGAATAATTAATTCTAATTTAATTGTTTTTTAAAAAAAAATTTTGGTTGTTTCAACCAGGACCAACCAGTATCAGGAATACAAACCTTCTTGGATCATCCACTACCACCATAATACCATTGATTAGGAAATCTAGGACGTATTTTCACATAGTCTCATGTCTGATTCCTTAAAGGTGGCGAGCTGGAACTGCCAAGGGCTGGGGAACCCTTAACAGTTCGCAAGATCAAGGAAATTTGGCTTGGGATTTTTTTTGAAAAGGTTTGATGGATGAACGAAGACGACTTTGTGCTTGAAAACGAAGACGACTTTGTGCTTGAAAAGGTCTGATGGATGAACTATGGACACCATCACCTTGTTCCCCCACACAGTAGAGGAGGAGGATTTGCACTATTATGGAAGAAAGATATCAATCTGGAAGTGCTCTACTCCTGTGGTAACTTCATCGATATCAAATTGACTTACGAAGGAATGATGAGCTTTATCACTCTGGTATATAAAGACCTAGAAAGCAGCAAAAAAAAACACAAGTGTGGGATCGACTTACAGTCGTTGCTGAAGTAAGAGGGTCCCCGTGGTTTCTCACGGGGGACTTGAATGGTATCACTAACAATACCAAAAACACAAGGAGGTCCAGTGATAGCAGAAGAAACTTTCGTTGACTTCCAGTCATTCATGTTGGAAAACAACATGTACGACCTATAATTCTTGGGATATCTACTGTCTTGGCGAGGTTCTAGGCATGATCATTTGGTTCGTTGCCACCTTGATAGAGCCTTAGCCATGGGTTGAATGTTTCTGAGTGGCCATATATTAATACCTCTGCTTCAGGGCTCGGAGCACCGCCCAATCGTCTCACATTTTGACTTATCCCGAAAAAAGAAAAGAGTGGTTTTCCGGTATGATCGGCGACTCTTGGACAATGACGAGATCGCAAAATTGGTTTCGGAGACCTAGAGAAAAAAATTGAACCAAATAGTGGCCCAACGTCTTTCAAAATGTAAATGGACCCTTATACAATGGAATAAGGCCCACCATACCAACTCTTAGAAAATTATCTGCGAATTAAAATTGAGGTTAGAGGAGGCGATGACTTCGGATCTGAATGATGGAAACCAAATTTCCTAAATTAACGATGAGCTTTGTCGTGCTTACCTCGCCGAGGAAGAATTCTGGAAACAGAGAAGCTAGGTTATATGACTAAGTTTGGGTGATCAAAAAAACATTGTATATTAACACAGTAACATAGGGAAGAAAGGCAATTACTAGCTTTTCGGTGATAAAAGACGACGAAGGATTACCAAAATTTGAAGAAAATCAAATCGTTGAAGTAGTTGTCTCATATTTCACGAAGCTATTCACATCGAAGGAAGGTGCTAGAGCCCAAATCATCGAGAGAGCCATCTATCCGATCATCTTTGATGAAACACACACCCGATTGATACAAGATCCAATATCGGAGGAGATAAAACAAGCGGTGTTCTCCATCCATGCAAACAAGGCCCTTGGGCCGGACGACTTCTTAGTCTCCTTCTTTCACTCCAACAAGAGTGACATAGGAGAAGAAATTTTCAAGGAAATCCAAGTATTTTTCTCTACAAGAATCCTACCTCCCTCTGCAAATGAAACCTTTATCTGATTGATTCCAAAAGGCGGACCTAAGATAATGAGGGACTATAAATTGATTGCTTTGTGCAACGTCTACATTAAGATCATCTCCAAGTTCTCTCAAGGAGATTACAACCAATCCTCTGATCTTTGATTTCAGAGAACTAATCGGCTTTCATCCCTAGACGTGCAATCAATGAAAATGTGATGATAACACATGAAATGCTATAGTATTTAAAGACTTCAGGGGCTAATAAATATTGCTCTATAGCGGTGAAAACCGATATTAGCAAAGCATATGAAATGATTGAATGGAGTTTCATAAGCATGTTTAAAAAGAGATTTGGTTTTCATGAAAAGTGGATTCAGTGGATTATGCAGTGCGTAAGCCCAATGTCTTACTCATTTCTACTCAAAGAAGGACCTAAGGAGACATTTGAAATAACAAGAGGTATATGTCAAGGGGAACCCCTCTTTCCCTACTTGTTTTATACTATACAAGTTTTGACTGATTTATGTACAAGATCAAGAGAGGTGGTAGACTCATGGGCTTAAGAGTGGCTAGGGGAAGTCCCCGCATCAATCATCTGTTATTGACAGATGATACGATGTTGTTCTAACATACTCGTGAGGAGTACATATAGAACTAAAACGCATCCTACAACAATATGAAGAAGCTTTTGGCCAAGCCACCAACCTCTATAAGTCATCCATCACATTCTCTCGGAAAACCCCACTAGAGATCAAATAAAGAGTCAAAGAAATCCTATTGATTGAAAAAGTAGGAGGTGTTGGCAAGTACTTAGGGTTACAAAAGCATTTCGGAGGGAAAATTGGACTTATTCACTTATATAGTGGATAAGATCACACAGAAAGCCATTAGTTGGCCAACTAGGTTCTTATCAGGACTTGGCAAGATGGTGTTATTGAAAGGTGTCCTATCACTTATGCCCACTTATACTACGACGTGCGTCAAACTCCCTTGCTCACTATGCAAGAGAATCCAATCTGCTCTCACAAGGTTCTGGTGGGACTCAAAGGCAGATCATAAGAAGATGGCTCAGATTTCTTAGGAAAAACTGACACAACTCAAATGAAGGGAGGATTAGGATTTAAAGATATCAACTGTTTCAACAATGATTTGTTGGCTAAATTGAGTTGGAGAATCTTTCAGATGCCCGGATGCCTTCTAGCTAGAGTTATTGGTCAGAGCCAATAGTCCTTCTAGAGTCTAACTAATTTGCCACTTCCTATGGCCAAACCCACTTTTCTTACCAACACAACATCCCACAAGAATGCTTCGCCATTCATGAGAGGCAGAGGAGGGGCATTCACTGTGTAGGAATTAAGTGTCATAGCTCAGGGTAGCAGATCTGATCAATGAGGCCATTGTATGAGTTAAAACTCGCACAATTGAATTTGTAAGGATATTAGGTGAGGTGTGAGACTTCTGAATAAATCACAATGCAGAAAGTAGAAAAGACGGTTTAATGTCTGAAAATTCTGATCTCCTTTCTGGGTGAATACAAAGTGCATTATATATAACTTTTCTAGTCTAGCCTTAGTAATAGATTTGGGTCTGGCACATTAAGTAATTAAATAGCTTTTATGACCAAAATTATATTAAATCCATTAAATATGGGCCTAATATAATTATGGGCCTAATTCTAAAATGGGCTTTTGCAATCCGGCTAATTATTTCTTTAAGCTTTTTACAAAAAACTTTTTATCGATATCAGAAGGGTGTAATCCGACCCCTATAGTTAGCCCCCCAACTTGCTAGTATCGAGTTATGATGATGCCAAGGTATAAGTTGTTTAACTCTGAGATTGATGTGATGGACCGTGAAGCAGCCAGACATTGACGTCTTGTCATCAAACTCGGGAAGTTGTAGTTATTCCATGTTGAGCCGATGCTACCGTGTTTTCCCGGACTTGCTTATGTTGCTTAAAAATAAGTTTATTAGACTGAAGAGACAGTCGAGAGAACTTTTGCTGTATTGAACTTTTGAGGCCCGTTAGGAAAATTTCTGGAATTTTTCTCAAACCCTGGGGATTTTAAAAAAACCTCTAAATATAAATAGAACCCTTTTTCCCATTATTCTTATCAAGTGACTTTGCCAAAGTAAAAGGTAAATATTTTTTTCGTCTCGTAGTGCAGATATATTTTTTATTATTATCTTTTTTTTGGGAAATTTTTTTTGTCCTTTTTCGTTAATAATTATCTCCGATCGATCTTCACCTCCTCCAATCGTTTTCTCCGGTTGTCTTTGTCGTCGATATGCTGTGCCGTCGCCTCTCTATTCGTCGTTGCTACCTCCGTCGCTGTGGGCAGCCGATTAAGCCTCGTTGATCCGCCTCTGTCGAGATCCGCCTGGTTCGTGATTGTCGTCGTCGGAGGAACCTCGCAATCATGGCGGAGCTGCCGACAATCCTTGCTCATCAGTCAAAATCTTCGTAGCGGAGAGGAGCTTCACGGATCTGTTCAAGGATCTTCATGGTAGAGAGGAGCTCCACGGATCTTCGCAGCGGAGAAGAGCTTCACGGCTGGTCGTGACTAGGACAAGGACGTGGCTGTGTCGTCGAAGTGGTTGCTATGGTGAGGCTTAAGTTCGGGTTTCCGGCGATGGTAAGCTTTGATGCGTGACTCCGTCGATGGCGAAGTCCGATTGTTAGTTCGGTCAACGAAAGTCAGCACAGTCAACATGTCAATGGAGGTCAACTGGTCAACGCATCACGGTCAAAAGATGTAAACAAGTAACGATGGGAATTCGATCAAAAGAAGTCAACAAGTAAATGTAATTGTTTCTGATTTTGAGTTTTAAGTTTTGACTCAGATTCTTTGCACTCATCGTAGTAACGATGGGAATTTCAGATAATAACTTCTGGTTCTACGGATTTGCGGCTTAATCATTAGCATGACGAAAACGGTTCGGGAACAATTTTAGATATAGATGATTATGGAGAGATGGTTGCTGATCCTCTTCTACTTGGCCGGAGAAAGATTATCCCTTCAGGGTGGTAGTGGTAGTTTGATAGATGCAGTCTCCAACAATGCATTAGAAGTAGTTGACGACCCCGATTTAGGGACTTTGCAGGTTCTTAAGAAGAAAAGTCTGAAACGCAGAAAACCGGGATCATCCAAGTCTACTTCAGAGGCTTTAACGGCTAATCTTGCGCTTTGCAATGCTTTTGACGAGATGATTGGCCTGATCATCCTCCAAAAGGTTTCTTTACGTTGTACAAAGCATATACCCGGACTTGTTTTCTATGGTTCCTAATTCCTCCTTGCCCTTTCTCAGATAATACCCCGAGGGGTGCGCTGTTTAGTCAGGATCATGGTTCACTATTATGAATACGGCTGTGAACTTGGAGTAGACCACCTGCTGAGTTTCTTGACGGTTAAGAAAGTTGGTTGCAAAGACAAGTTTCTTTACTCTGTTGATGGGAAAGTAGACCTTCACGTCATCAAGGATTTTCCCCGTTTAGATCGCTCATGGGAGAAGAAATTTTTCTTTGCGTGAATAAATGGTGCTTCTGTCGGACTTGAGCATCTTTCCAAACTTCGGACAGAATGGGGGATTTGTGGTAGCTGACTTAGTTGTGCCGTTCTTCATTTAGATGCTTATTTCTAGCTTTAGAAGATATTGTCTTGTAGTTCTAAACAGCGCTGACAACTTTCCGCCGGATTTATTTGATCTTCATGCTGCTTTTATTTCTGGGAGGTATAGCTGGAAGAAAGATTTCTCTTTACTCCGAATCAGAGACGTACTTGTTCGTCGTTTTGGAAAACATCTGCTAACATCTTTGCCAAAATATCGAGTAAAGGGAAGAAATTATCTGCGTGCGAGAGGAGAACTGCTGAGGCGAAGGCGGACACTAGTGCGAGAGCGTCGCAGCGAGCTGAACCATTGCCATTAGCCATAGAGATGGTACTACTGCTGCCCTTGCGCCTAAGTCACGTCGTCTTGAGCTCAAACAAGACATCGCTATAGGCACTCATCGTCATCCTGGGTCATCGCTGCGAATTCCATAGACAACTTTAAACAATTGTCTGCAGAATTCCTGAAACATTTTGCTATAGTCATCGAGCCTGAATCATCTGACGCAGATCTCTAGACTCTGCAGCAAGGTCAGAATGAGGCTTTAAGGAGCTTCACCGAACGCTTCAAGACAGTGTTTTTGAAAGTGGAAGGCATAAGCAACAAAAACGCGCTCGAGGTGCTGAAGAAGTCATTGTGGTGCGACTCTGATTTTCGAAGAGGTATGATCTTAACCGCAACGATTTAAGATGCTCTGCACCGAGCCACCAACTTTACGATAATCGAGGACAAAAGAAACATTTTTGCCCAAGCTCAAGGAAAAACAAAGTCCAATCCTTACCCTACACCTACTCAGAATCAGTTGTTCAGCGAGCTATTGATCTGGCAAAGCATGAACTAAGGGCGGAGTACAAGGGGAGTGTTGGGCGAGCTAGAGATAAGCTTAAGGTAATCAACGACAAACTGAAGACGAATATTATTGATCTCTCCCAAGTTCAGAGTAATATCGAGTTCATGGAGCTGCTTCAGAGTGATGAGGTGCTTGATCTTGGTGATGAGCTTGTCGCTCTCAATGAACAGGAGGAAAGACGATGTGTTTGCTAGGCATGTGCGCAAACTCGAGGAGATCCTCAGAGGTTTGGAGTCCAACGTAAGAGCTCCTGATACATTTGATGCTGCTCACAAGGAGGATGAGTTGGACTCGAGTTCATCTAGTTCTTCTAGCGATGTGGATTCGTCAGAACAGGTGATTGAGATGATATATGAGCAAGTTGAAGATGCTTGAGGAGAAAATGCCATAGTTGTTTTTGTTTTTAATTTTTAGTGTTTCATTCAGCTTGGGTGGTGTTTACCCTTTTTATTTATTTACACTTGTTGCTTTGATAACTTTATTCATCTTTTGATGCTTTATTTTGCTTTGGTTAAAAAATAATGATATAATACATACTTTTTTGTTATGTTGAATAAGTTTGTTCTGTAAATGAATCTTTGCGACTTCCTTGCTTTGCAGAAATGTTGCCATCAATTTTTCTGCTCCAGTAGTGAGTATGTTTTTGCGTTAAGACCAACGTTATGGTAGTTGGGTTTGGTAATGAACACTTTGGTTACATACACGTTTTCTACACGTTTTTGTTAATAGAGAAGTCTGTTTTTGCTAAGACTTAAATATTATAAGCGAAATTATTTAGAAAAGTTTGCTTTGTTGATTTATTCTTGCAGAAAAAACCGAGTGAGAGAGATGGGAGTATATGAGTATATGTACCCCACTTCCCCTCCTTTTAAGGAGGGGGCAACTGAACCCATCCGAAAATGAGTTGTCTTTGTACTCTTTGCAGGGATCAAGCCGCCTCGTAGTTCAAGTGAAATACTTAGTGATAGTACTTCTTCAGGTGAGTCGCGTTCCAGGACCTGAGAATTAGAGCACTTACAATGTTGGCGAGTTCATAGATACCTGGTATAACCACCTTAGTGACTCTGTAAGGTCCTTCCTAGGTGGCGCCAAGTTTACTAGCGTTGCGCTCTACCATGTTCTGGAAGACTTCTCGGAGGACCAAGCCGCTATTGTAAAAATGTTTGATTCGCACCTTAGAATTGTAGTATTTAGCTGCTGACTGTTTGTAGTTGGTAATCCATGTCAATGCTTGGTTACGACGTTCATTGACTAGATCCAGCTCGTCAAGTAAAGAAGATGGTTAACTTCATCTTCCTGATAAAGTAGCATAAATTGTACTTCGACTGGAATGACACACTTCGTTTCGTAAACTAGAGCAAATGGATTTTCACCAGTGACTTCTTTAGGTGTAGTACGGTAAGGCCAGATGACACCATCTAGCTTGTCAGCTGAGCGAACCTTCTTCTCGTCGAGGTGCTTTTTGAGACTGGCAATTAATGTTTTGTTAGTTGATTCTACCAAGCCAATACCCTGTCGCAATTAATGTTTTGTTAAGGCATATCTTTCATTTTTTTACAGAATCCTTCAAAACATCCCGATATAAACTGGGATCCATTGTCTTTGATGATCCCGTAAGGAACACAATGTCTGCATGTGATGTTTTTCATACAAAGTACTCCACTTGCACATCTTTTATAGAGATAAAAGCTTCTACTTCAACATACTTCGAGAAGTAGTCTGTTAGCCCAAGCAGCGAGTCTCGCTGTCTTGAAGGGTGCAAAGGTCCTCATGAATGGATAAAGAGAGGTGATCGAGGAGAGCATCTCTGTTGGTTGATGGATCTTGGGAGCGTGGCCTTGACACTTATCACACTTGGTTAAAAATTTCACGCAGTCTTTGATCATTGTCGGCCAGTAGTCTCAAGCTAACGCGTATCACAACCATATTCCAACTCAGGTAAATCTTCTACCATTGCAGTTGCTTTGTTTACTTTGGAGGGATTCGCGTTGGCATCGAATTAGTCTGACGGGGAGTGGGAATCTTTGTCCACAACAACCACCTCTTGCTCGATTTGAGACAAAGTCAAAGGATTGCTGGGTCTAACTTTGCATGAATCGACTGAGTCATTTTCTACGTCGACCTTGTAATACGATTCTTGTTGTCCGTCGAATAGAGGCTCGCTATCTTCGACCTCGCTTATCAGATTATTTTCAGTTCCTTCTTGGGTATCCATGTCGTGAGCTGTTTCCTCAGAGGCTATTGTAGGGAATTTTTCCTTGGCTTTCTTGGCTCGTTGAGATCAAGTCAAGACATTAAATCCTTCTGGAATAAGAATATTTGGTTGTTCAATAAAATCCACTGGGATGATTAGCATCAATTCTGGGTTGGAGGTTGAGGCGAGGACTGCGAGGGCATCAACGAGAGTGTTATCTCGTCAAGGAATCCAAGTATGTGTGAATTTTATGAATTGTTTGGCCAACTCCTAGACAGTTTTAAGGTATGCTTACATGCGTTCATCTTAGTAGCGTATTCTAAGCTGAACTGATTTGCAACTAACTGGGAGTTGCAAAAGGCGTGACTATGATCGATTTTAAATGCGTGGGTGAGTCTCATACCGGCTATAAGGGCCTCATACTCTGCTTTGTTGTAGGATGTTTGGAAGCCTAAGCGGAATGACTGCTCCAAAATTTCGCCAGTTGGTGATGTTAAACGAATCCTGACTCTTGAACCAGTTTTGGATAATGACCCGTCGATATGAAGTTGGTAGACTTGGCTCATTATTGACTGCTTCCTCCGGAAGCTCGATCAAAAGTGAACTAGAACTTGCGATTTTGCACATGTTTTTCTGCGGTATTCATTGTCATACTCGCTCAATTTGATAGCTCATTTAACCAGTTATCTATAGTGACTATGGCTGTGCAAGATGGAGCGTAGTGGGAAGGTGCTGAGGACCACGATTGTATGTGACTGAAAATATGGCCTCAGCTTTCTAGCAGATATGACGACTGACAAGGCTAGCTTCTCCATCGCGGATATCTTGTCTCGGCGTTGGTAAGAGTTGTGCTGACATAAAAGATTGGCCTCTGCTCGCCTCTCTCTTCATGAATTAACACTTTGCTTACTACACTGTAGAGAAACAAAGGTTTCCCTTCTACTGGCTTTGCGAGCAGTGGCAGACTTGCTAAGTAACTTTTCAGCTGCTGGAATGCCTCTTCGCACTTTTTTGTCCATTCGAACTTCTTGTTTCCACGTAGGGTGTTGTAGAAAGCCAGGTATCAATCTGTGGATCGCAAGATAAAATGATTCAGCACAACTACTCTTCCCGTTAGCCGTTGCACTTTTCTCTGCATTTTTGGAGAGGCCTTCTCGATAAGCACGTCGATCTGCTGTAGGTTTGCTTCAATGCCTTGGTGAGTTACTAAGTAACCTAGGAACTCGCCATATGTGATAGCGAATCTGCACTTTGTCAAATTCAGCTTCATGTTGTGCAAATATAGTTATTTGAAATAGTCTTCCAGGTGTGCTACATAATCCTTTTCTTCTAATGATTTGACAACTATGTCGTCTATATAAACTTATATAGTGTGCCCAAGTTATTCTGCGAACATCTTGTTGATAAGTCTTTGGTACATTGCTCCAACGTTTTTAAGGCCAAAAGGCATCACCTTGTAGCAGTAAATCTTGCGATCTGTGATAAATGTTGTCTTCTCTCTATCCTTTGGGTGCGTTAAGATCTGATTATACCGAGGGAAAACATCCATAAATGTCAGAAGATTGTTTTCCGCTATGGCTTCTAACAATTTGTCTATGTAAGGGAGTGGAAAGCTGTCTTTCAGAGAAGCATTATTGAGATCTGTAATATCCATGCACACTCTCCACTTCCCTTTATTCTTCTTTATGACGACAAGGTTTGCCAGCCAGTCAGGATACTTGACCACGGTGAATGATTCAACTCGCAAGAGCCTTCTCTCCTCGTCGTTCACTGCTTTTGCTCTCTGTGACCCGATTTTGCGTTGCTTTTGTTTGACAGGTTCAAAAGTTGGGTCAACATTCAACTCATGGCAGGTAACGTTTATATCGACTCCTGGCATATCATCTGCTACCCATGCAAAAGTGTTGATGTTCTTCTTCAAAAATAAGACGAGGTCATCCTTGACTTTTTCGTCAAACTTAGCTCTAATTTCTACGCATCTCTCTGGGTGGTTATCGTCTATGTACAGCGAGATAACATGATCGTAAGTGGGCTGAGGTTCCTCTAGGCGATTCTCTTTGAGTTGTAGTTGCTATAAGAGCTTAGAGAGTTCTTTCACTGGCTCACGATCTGCCTTCATCTTCTTGCGTTGTGTCTTCGTACTAGGTTCTGTTATCGGATTTCGGAGATTATGCTCGACGAGGAAAGAATTGTAGGATTCCCTCTAACATCCCCAAATAATATTCATACCAATTAGAGTTGGGAACTTGAGAGAGGGGTGATAGGTAGATGGCACCGTACATTGAGTTGATCCAGGGAGTGCCTAAGATCACGTTGCAGACGGCTGAGTGATTGAACACTGAAAATTCTATAATTTTCGTTATCATGCCAGCTTTGACAGGGAATTTGATGGTCCCCATTGTCAAAGTCGTTTCGCCGGAGAAACCAGTAACCGGCCTTGGTCCTCCTTCTAGAGGTCAATATCCATCCTTTGGAGCGTTTCGCAGAAAATGACATCCAAAGAGCTTCCTGTATCGATGAAGATGCGGGACATGTTGCAGTTGTTGAGAACGAGCTTGAGTACCAGAGGGTTATAGGGGCGGTAAATACCCGCTGTCTCTTCTTCTTCGTAAAAGATTACGTAGTTTGGTAGCATAGATAGCTTAGATAGATTTGCTGACCTCGGCTCTCCGTTGGTATGCTTTCATAGAAGCCACAGTATCCGAACAATAGCGGGATCCTCCCATGATCATCAATATATCGCAATGAGCTCTGCCTTCTGCTGGTTTGTCGTTTCTCCTTCTTGTTGCTGGTTGTTTGCCCTTTAAGCTTCCCAGCGGTAAGCACATAGGTAAGTTTCAAAACGAGGATGTGACACTTCCCCGTAGAGTGGCCAAAGGGTTTGTGAAGCTTGCAGTATGCCTCTTTGTTGAAGCTTCTCTGCTCTCTCATCCACGTGTTTTACCAACTACCGCGGCCTCTACCTCGGCCTCGTCCTCCGCTGTAACCTTTGGATTCTACTTGGTAATTGTGAATGCCCTTGGATTCGTGATGTACGAATTCGGATCCTTGGTTACTCCTCTTAGCTTACAACTTAGAAAACGATTGAAGAGCTGCTCCTTTGAGGTGTTCAGCAAAGAAGAAACATTGTCTAGCGTCTTCTTCACCTTCCTTGAAGTTAGCTCGACCCAGCGCTATTGTAAATGCCATTAGGTGCTCTAACGGGCCAGTCTTACGATCGTAGGACGGTACTTTGATTCTTCCAGGATCGGAGACTCTGACTTGCTTGATGTCGTTTGTGAAAAGGGTGTTCGTGACCTCCTCGAGTACCCGATCGAGCTTGAGTGCTATGTTGATTGCTTTATGTAGCTCGGATCGAAATTTCTTATGTCAACAGTTGCTCACTCTATGCTAAGCCGCATTTCAGCCAACTCAGCCCTCAGAGCCAAAAACGTTGTGAGGAATTCCTCTTCAAACTCATATCGTTCTGACAACGCCAGGTCGTATTCTTCATCTTTGAAACCTCGCTCTTGCTCTGCGTTGGCGTTGCTTCGCTCAGTGTATGTGGTCGCTCTACCAGTGGCGACGTTCTCTAAATTATGTATAGCTCTCGAATTCTCTGGATTTGTCGTCGTAGTTACCGCACTGTTTGGTTGTACAATTTTAGCTTGAGCACTTACTCCTTGCCCGCTGCACGGAGTTGGCAAAGAAGGAGGCAGAACTTGCCCTCTTGGTGCTCTGAGTGGAGTTGTGAAATTCAGGGATATCGGAATTATTCGCGAACGGGTCATCTGCAGATACCCGCTCTTTTGTCGTGGACCCAATCCACTGTTGCGAGAACGCGTAGTTCTTGATTAATCTTCTCCTGCTCCTCTAACTTCTTGAGCAATGTCTCTAGCATTGCCTTCATGCCAGTCAGGAACTCAGGCGTCACTACTGCAACTGCTGCTGCTGGAGTATCGGGGATGATTGTCGTGTTCCCAGTTCTTATGTCTCCACTTCCAGATCCGTCCCTGGTGTTGTTGATGATTGGCATATATTTGTTGTCTCTGGGCATTGTTGCTTAGCTTGCACAATGATTTTTTTGAGTAAGACCGTCTCGCGAGTCCCCTTAGTCGGTGCCAAATTATATGAGTCAAAACTCGGACAATTGAATTTGTAAGGGTTTTAGGAGAGGTACGAGACTTCTGAACAAATCACAATGCATAAAGTAGAAAAGACGGTTTAATTGCTGTTAAGAAAGCTTTATTACTTTTCTGTCTGAAAATTTTGATCCCCTTTCTACGTGAATACAAAGAGCTATATATAGTTTTTCTAGTATAGGCTTAGTAATAGATTTGGGTCTGCTCCATTAAGTAATTAAATAGCTTTTAGGCCCAAAATTATATTAAATATATTAAATATGGGCCTAGTATAATTATGGGCCTAATTCTAAATTGGGCTTTTGCAAGCCTGCTAATGATTTTTTCAAGCTTTTTACAAAATTATTTTTGTCGTTACATTGATTTCAAAGGGGTGAAATCTGACCCCTACAGCCATAGGGGACTGGGATACGGTAAAGATAATGGATATTCTACCACAGGTGAAGCAGGACATCAAAAGAATCAAGATCAATCTTGAGGGACGAGAGGGCTCGAGGGTGTGGCTAAGTGAGAAGTCACGAGAGTACTCTTCAAAGCCTGGCTACTTTGTAGCTCATGATCTTCTTAATCAAAGATAAGTCACCAGTACTCTGAATTGGACACATGACATCTGGTCTTTTCACACTGCGCCAAAGATTAGAACAATCTTATGGAAGGCTGCAAGTGGGGCACTCCCGGTGGAAAGGAACATGATGGATAGAATCCAGGAAACTGATCTCTCATGCCCCAGGTGTGGAGGCTGTGAGACCGTAGTACACCTCATCTTCCACTGCCCATTTTCAGGCCATGTGTGGAGTTAAACCCCTTTTAGCCAGGAGATAGATATATCAGAAGGTAGAAGCTTTGAGGAACTCTGGCAGAGAGTAAAAAAACATGAATGCCTGCCACCAACAGGAATAAGTCAAGGTTCCCTAGTTCAATGGATTGCTTGAAACGTGTGGCTTGCTAAAAATAACAAAATCTTTAAATCTAAAGAAATGACTGCTATGGATTGGTGTCTAAAGCCATTAAGGAAGCGAGAGATGGGTAGAATGGTCAAATGAATGAAACCAAAAGGAAACCCTTAGGAATTCAAGCAAGAATCTCCTCCTGAACACCCAGTGATATGATTACTTGCCCAACGGGTGCAACTTGGAGGAAGGATCATGAGAAAGCAAGACTAGGCTGGATTTTGAAGAAATCTAACATGAACCTATCATAAACCTACTCCCAACTCCAAGACCATGTGACCTCCCCTTTAGTGGCAGAAGGTTTGGTGATTCGAGCTACAATTCTCCAAGCAGCAAATGAGAACATAAGGGCTTTATCGGTTGAATCCGATTCCTTAACCATCATCAGAGCTATTCGAACCGGCTCCAAAATCACTGCATTTCATGGGATATTAGCGGACATAGCTAGTATTTCAAGTCGCTTTGATTCTATCCTTTTTAGCCACATTCCTAGACTAGACAACTCTATATCTAATATGTTAGTTAAAAATGCTTTGTATCAAAATGTTGTAAACGGTTAAGGAGTGAATAAAGTCTTATGCTGTTAAAAATAATAATATATATATATATATATATATATATATATATATTCAGTTTTATCAAGGTTATTTTTGTAAATTTGATATTGAAAAAGTGTATTTTTCAAAAATTAAGAAAATAATACTTTTCAAATTTAAAAATGCAAAAGAGGCATTTTTCAAATTTCCGTTTTAACTAAGCAAAGGAGTCAACCATCAAGTTCCATCTCTACACTATACATTGGCATGGCCGGTCTTGCATCAAAATAATACTATTTTGTTAAAAGGCATCAGATTTCGGAAATTTGCTGTGGTATTGTGGTCTAGGTGCACAAGATTGACTATGAGGCGCCGGGGTCAAACTACATAAATGTTTTAGATTTTTTTTATTTAAAAAGTGTTAAGTTATTGGGTTCTAAACTTTTCTTTTGCTAGAGACATCACATACTCACAAGTTGGGCCTGTACATGAGAAAGAGCGAGATAGAGTTCGAATATCTTGTAGAATACTATAGACTTATAGTACATGAATAAGTAATTTTTGGTAAAACATGCAGAATGGTAACATATCTAGTGTAGCTTAATTTTGTGAAGCATAGAAAATGGACATTAGAGGGACAAATGATAGCGTTGTATTATTTTTATTTTTTACATAAATTATAGCTTTTCATTCCAGCATATATAGTGAACTAGCAACATATAACTTGACTGGTTTAAACGCAAAAATATGGTTATGAGATTTGTAGAAGTGAAAATTGCAGTTTCAAACGTTATTAAACGATTTCAATGAATAGTATACCATTTGGAAACGTATGCATTATTTTATTTATATATATAAATTGCAATTTTTCATTAATATTCAAGATAATTAATAAATTTAGACACATGCAATCGTAAATGCTTGCAGAAAATACTTTTGAATTTAGAACTATTCCAAGCAACACAAAATATTACCAAGCAGTTTCCGTGATGTTGTTAAAAGCTACCAACCGCAAACACGATAGTTGGAAAACCAATCAATCCTTTTAGGATTTGATTGATATAAATGCAGCGGATGCGAATGCGATTGCAAGAGTTTGTGGAAGAATGTTTACTGTTTTCAGTTCTATTGAACAATTTATATAATTGGTATAGCAGTTGAAAACGGTAGGGGTTACAAACATAAAATCATACACATAATTTGAAATATTTTTAACAGGTTTAGAACAATTTTTATATACAATATCAAGCATATATAATTTTATATGGTAACTTTTGATAGAAGAGGATGGAAATTTTTGACAACCGCAAATCGTTTTGATAAATATGTAACCATCCATCACCGACAAAACTTTTGATTTAGAATGGTTCTAAGTGATAGAAAATGCATTTAGTATAAAACGATTTATGTGATTGTTGTCAAACACAAATAACTGCAACCGCAAAGTTTACATGTGATAGCGGAAAAACCAACCAATCCCTAGTGCTAATAGAAAAAACATAGAATTATCTTTTCATCTCACTTAAAAGTTTAAAATGGCTAAAGAGAGTATATATATATATATACTTAATTTGGATTATAAAGATGCTTTCCTCAACAAAAGAAAATTGGATTATAAAAGTTTAAAGAAAAAGATAGATCGGTTATTGGTTCACACCAAACATGT
Organism: Draba incana; assembly: GCA_963576765.1. NCBI lineage: Eukaryota > Viridiplantae > Streptophyta > Magnoliopsida > Brassicales > Brassicaceae > Draba > Draba incana. The sequence continues at coordinate 44,012,650 of OY755202.1, forward strand.
TAACATCACAAACATTTATATCATCAATTCAACTCATTGCCTCTAACGACATTAACGCGTGAGTCTATTATATACATCTCTATAGACGTTTCATTTATTATATATAAGACATGTGAATTTAAAATAGATTATTAGCTCCACAAATCGAATTGGTCAATGGATGCCATTACTTAAAAAATCGTATCCAAATTAGTGTTTCTCTATCTAGTATCCATGAATTTATCTAGTGACTTCTTAAACTAAAATAACCATAAAAGAAAGATTCAAATAATAATATTGGGGCATGGAATAGGATGCCCATTGAATTAATTCTAATTATCTGGTTAAGAAATATCATATTCTTAGTACCACATTATTTATAATTAGTGAGGAATTTTTTTTTAGTTATGGAATTTAGAAGATTAGATTCAAAATTACAAGAACCGACAAGTGAGGAACTAATAGAAGATTAGATTCAACACATGGGTTTTCCAATAAATAAACAAAAAATCAATAGATTTATTTATTTGACTTCCTATTTCGATTACACCAATTTTTACAAGAAATAAACTTCAATTAGTTTAAAATGCAATGCCATCAAAATCAAGCTACCTATTAATGTTTGATACTTTGCGAGCGTACAAAGAAGCAATTAGCATTTAGACCATATCCATCAGAGAGATTTTACAAGTTTCTTAGAATTAAAAGAAATGAAAAAATGGAAAATAGAGAAGAGAGGTTGACAAAAGTTTCTTCAACAAGAAACTTTTCCTATAGTACAAGAAACTTCACACACATGTGTTATGCTCTTATTGGTTTACTTCTATCAATTTAATTATATAATTTAGTTTTATTAAAAATATTAATATTAACTTGGTTAGAAACTTATTTAAGAATTTTACCAATGGAGATGCTCTTTCCTATTGATGATACTATTTAGAAGATCCAATTAGATTTATGATTTTTCGGTTTTCGAAACATTATTATTATTTTAAGAAAAATTTACCTAGAATAACCTACTTTTTAAAAAGAATAACTAGAATAACCTATCTAATATTTTATTGCTCATTTTTTTCAAAATACCAAAAATATCCTTATGAACAAATAAATATCATCAACAAAAATTTTTAGTTAGTAAATATCTCAGTCAAATATTTACCACTATTTTCGCAATCATTCCAAAAATCTTCCAAACGTGTTAACAAATTTAGGTATTAAATCTTTTAGTCTTCCAATATTTTTTTATCAATATCTTCGCATAATCTATAGAAGCCTTCCAATAAGTCTGTCAATGTCTTAGCAAAGTCTGTAGATTTCTAGTAGACACTCCAAAGTCTTCCAAATAAGTTTGCAGACTTAGAAATCAATCTACTATCTGCGAACATCTTGGCAGACTTGGTAGAGTCTACCATTTTCTACTAAAATCAGCCAATATATCGGCAGAGTCTACCAATATTTTGGCACATTCTGCCAATGTTTTGGTAGAGTCTGCGTTTTATTGGCAGAGTCTGAGAATATCTTAGTAGATTCGGTAGAGTCTGCGCTTTCTAGCAAAGTTTGCCAATATTTCAGTAGAGTCTGCTAAAACTTTGGTAGAGTCTCCCAATACTTCGGCAGAGTCTACCAAAGTCTGCGTTTTTTAGTAAAATCTGTCAATATTTCGGCAGAGCCTAAAAATATCTCGGCAGACTCTAAGTTTTCTTAGTAGAGTCTGCCAATATCTATGTAGAGTCTGCTCTTTCATAGTAGAGTGTGCCAATATCTCGGCAAAGTCTTTCAATATCTCGGCAAAGTCTTTTAATATCTCGGCAAAGTCTGCGTTTTTCTAGCAGACGTTCTAAAAGCTTTCCAAACATATTGGCAGACTTAGATATTAATCTATTAGTCTGCTATTGTCTCGGTAGAGTCTGCCAATGTTTCGGTAGAGTCTGCCGAGGATAATTTTGGTATTACGAAAAAGATAAAATACAAAGTAGGTTATTTTAGCAATAAAAAATAAGATAGGTTATTCTAAGTATTTATTTTTAAAAGTAGGTCATTCTAGCTAATCTTCCTTATTTTAAACATAATACGTGGTGGAACCTGAGTTGCGTAAGCAGTCTCGGCCTCCTCCAAACAAGTGGGAGTTTTGGTTTATGAGCAAAATACGGTCGAAAAGCTTAAGAACAACAAAATGTTTTCAATAATGTGTATTATTATTATGAGTTACGGATCCCCTTCTGGACAAAATGTGTTACATATTTATACTCTCTTGAGTCAAACGAAGTAACCCTAAAAATGTATAGACAATATCATAACTAAGAAGATTTACTCAATGTTCTCAGATAACTCCGGCTTATTCTCCAAGTATCCTAAGGTCGGCGGACTGAGGTATATTGCCTTTAGTCTTCATAACAGGCCTAAAATAGCTCCTTACAGCCCATCTCATTGTTTTTGACTTGATATTTGGGTCGGTTAGATCTTGGGTCGGGACATGGTAACTGGTACTAAAACTGGTACCACCAACCCCCCACCCCCCCCCCCTCGGCCAACAACCGAGGTTCTGTAGGTTGAATGTTGTGCTTGACGGCAGTTGATTTGACCCAAGTATCGAATCGACACGTTCTTGTATAATCCATGTGGCATGTTTTGAACCTTTCGATTACGAAAAGACATGACGGTTTTAATGCAAAATAATTGTGCACATTTAATCAATGAAGTAATGTGATTAACCCCTACGAAATAAATGCGCCATTAACACTTGGTGCCTTTGACCGCTTTTTTTGGCGAATCGCGAAAGAGACGCTCCAGTTTCCTTTTTTCTCTCCCTTAGTTTTACTATAAATAACGCAGCATGGGTCCCTCTCTTTCTCATATTATTCAATACTGAGTATACACCCAAATTTTCTACTTACTTATTTCTTTTGCTCGTTCGTCGCCAAAAAATCTTTTTTCCTAAAGTAGAATATGGAGAACAACGGTCATTGTTGGTGCAGAAAAAGAAAAATGTAGATTATTGTTGTTGAGGTCTTGGCGGACCAGATAGCCGAGTTGTCTGATCAACCAGAAACGCCTTTCTCAATGTCAGATCCTTCGACCTATCCTTCGTTAGTCAGGACAATCTTTAGAACTTTAGAGAATCTTCCAGATCTTTAGGATATGGTGCTCTCGTCGCAATACAAAACTGTTGCCGCTAATACCATTAAGGTTCGACGATCTTTTGTCTTCCTTTAGATATACTCTCTTAGCCTTTAATTATATATTGAACCTTGTTTGCTGATATGCTCAAATTTACCCTGAGCTACTCTCTCAAATTAAGAGATCAGTTGCAGTACTTAGGGATCAAATCCACAGGAAATCAGGGACACAATAGATTATTAAATTTAGACAAAGCTAGGCAAAATATAGTATAACGAAAAAGCATGTAATAAAAGCAAGATAGATGATAGTAAGCTTTATAACAATAAAGATAAAAGCTAGGTTCAGGGAAATCTCAGGAGAATCAGAATTGCAGATAAATCAATCGATAGGAATATTAAAGCTCTGTTCCTAAACATGAACACGAATGTAAAACAAACCAGCTGTCGCTGCGAATATTATCTATGCTTAAACCCTAAACAACCAACTGTCGTTGCGAAATCACATTGATTTAAACAAGCACTAAAGTTCAAATTCAATTGTTCACAAAACCCTAAACCAAATGTCTTTGCGAATAAGAATTCTGCTCATCAAAGACTAGTTCAAGCAATCAATAACACTGTCGTGTCTATCAATTAACCTAAGATCAGATTCTAGTTCATGACGCTAAAATCAGAAATAAATACAAGTCAAGATGAAGAACTCTAATCATATTATCCTAACAAGCATATCAGATCTAGCAATTCATCGAAACCCTTGAAAACCCTAAACCTAACAGAGAAATTACTCAGACATGTTCAATGAAGCACAAAACATCTTTATTAGAGATATCTCTTAAGAGTAAGTTCTAAGACAAAGTAAAATAAAGCTTAAGCCTAAACAATGGCTGTAAAAACGTATATATAGAGTACAAGGATGGTCATGGGCCCAATTGCAAACATCTGGGCTTTTCTGGCGCGAAAACGGAAATTTTCCAAAAAATAAGAATATGTCGCCATTTAGTCGTGTCGAGCGACGCAGAATGTCGTGTCGCTCGACACAGACATCAGATTTTCACTCCGAACTTGCGACTTTGACTGCTCATTCCGTTATGCTCCATAATGCTATAGTAAACACCAATTGAGTCCAAAGCATCCTTGTACCTAATATTAAACACCAAACACTAGAAAATACCAAAATACTCTATAAAACGGACATATATCATTGTATAAAAATCGGTAAAAACCATGATATATCAACTCCCCCAGACTTAGTTTTTTGCTTGTCCCTAAGCAAAACAGTATACTCACCCCTTTAGGAACCACATACCTTTACAAAGTCAATCCGGTGATACTTCGATGTGTCCCTAGAAGTATAGTAGTCCTCCAGATTGAATCCAAACTCCTTAGAGAAACTCAGACTTTCAGTCGCAAACCCCTTTAGTTAATTAGGTGCGGTCTCATTGAGGGAATATCGATCGCTGGACCTTCTAGATTCTTTTGCTTCCTTGAACGCTTTCTTGCGTTTCACCCTCTCTCTTCCCTTCGAAACTGTATCCAATTAAGGATATCATATTGATGCATTGCCCATTTTTGAACTTTTTGTTTCAGGATTTTTTTGATTTTCGGACTTTGACTTTTCTGCTTGAACTACACTTTTCTGTAGACTTTTTTATTAGATCCTTGGCATCTCTATGATCACTAGATCAGCGCTCACTACTATTGTTCTATGGGGGAAGACAGGGTCATGAGGCTTTTTCTTTTTGATCTACGATAGTTGTATTCGTCATTTGGGAAGAAGTTTCAAGAGCGGTCCGTCCTCGCTTTCAAGTGTTTGGAAGCTCAATCAAGTCTTGCGATTACCAACGCCCTTGACAAGAGATTAAGAGTTCATTTGGGCGGGGTCTGCAACGTCTTTCTGGCGTTCTCCAGAAATACGAACTCGCTCCGTTAAACCGATCCACTTCCAGTTAACCACCTCAGTAAAACCAGCTAACTTGCATTGGAAATGGCCCTTGAGTGTTGTTTAAAGCAAGTCTAAAGGAGGTTTTGACTATAAAAATTTAAGATTCGACTCAAAAATGTCAAAAGAAAACATAAAAGTCAGCGACTACCTCCCCCAGACTTAAACAACACTGTCCCTAGTGTTATTAAATCCGAGATTGGTGAAACAAAATAAACAGGAAACAAAACGAATAAAAATCGAAGGAGAAAGTGGTACCAGGAGGTCGTGTCGAGCGACACGACCGTAGTGTCAATCGACACTGGAGATTTGGCCGCGTTGAGCGGCTTGAAAAGCTTGTCGATCGACTGTTGAAGTTACCTAGTGTCGAGCGACACTGCCTATGGCGTCGCTCGACATAGTGGTCTGTCACTCATTCTCTTTTGCATTCAAACGCTTATTCTCCTGAAAATCAACACAAAAACGAAAACCAAACATAAAATTGAAAAAGAAAAAGAAAAATCTAAGTAAAAGTTAGTAAAACTCACAAGTGGGTTTCCTCCCACTAAGCGCTTGTTTTCAGTCATTAGCTTGACTGTGTTAGGACTAGGCGTTTGGATCTTCGGGAAGTATTGTACCTCCCTTATCCATTAAGATGGTTGTAGCTATGTTCTTGGTTTGACCTTTCTTTGCAGCTCCCCTAGACTTATCAAAAACTATTCCAGGGAAAAGTTTCATTGTGTTTTCCATCATTTGCTGAATGACTTCTTCTCCTTTCTCCTCTAAGTCTGAAGGGATGACGATCCTGATTTTCGCAAAAGGTTTGGAAGTCCATTTGAGCTTCACCTTGGTTTGATTACTTCGTTTTCCTGCAGAAACATCAATAGAAAAACCAAGCTTTCGAGAAACTCGTTGCTTGCATGAGTGCGAAACAGTTTTTTCACAATTTAAATTGTTATTGACGAAAGCAGGAGAATTTGAATTAAGAATAGGAAGTTCATACCTTGGCTCTTTCAGAGGATTCTCAATCATGATAGTCATGGATAAAGTCTCTTCAACTTCCTGTGATGACTTTCGAGCTCTGGAGAATGGAAGCTTGGGAGTATAGATCTTTTCCTCGACTGATTCGGACGATTCGCGAAGATTTAACTTGGACTGGGAAGGGTGTCGAGCGACGCTGAGGTGGTGTCGCTCGACACCACTATCAAATTCAGCTTCTGCGTCGAGCTTACTGTTGGGCGATGCTGCTTCATCTTCATGTGTCGATCGACACATGTGTTTAGTGTCGATCGACGCTAGCTCCTCGACATCGGATTTTTTATTTTCTTCAAGTGTCGATCGACACATGTATTTAGTGTCGATCGACGCTTGCTCTGCAACTCCGAAAATTGCTTTAAACTCATCGAAATAGCCCTCGTCTTCCACTGGAATGGTATCGCAAGCACGCTTGGAGTTAGGATCGGTCTTCGCATTAAGAAACTCTTCTTGCCACTTGATAGAATCAGCAGCTTCAACAACCTGAACATCCAACTTCTCCACATGAGTTCCCAAAGCTTCGAGCTTCCCATTCAGATCAGTGTACAGTGATTCCAGCTTTCTGCTGATGTCCTCGGTCATCTTCTGCTGTCCTTGGAGGAGCTTCGCAAGCATAGCCTCCATCCTGCTTTCTGATGATTGAGGTGGAGGCGTTTGATATGTTGAAGCACCATAGTTCCTCTGGTAGTCACAAGGCACAAGCAGTATAGTTTGACGTAGCTACGCCGAGCTTCCTTTCTTCAATATCACCTTAGAGCGTAGAGGAATTGTTGGATGAAGCTCAGAGAAACATAGCTAATGAGTAAGGTAGGGCAAGACCTATGAGATATATCTCTTAGGGCATCTTTCTATTGAAATTGTTGTGACTTTGGTCGATGTTTTTTATGCTGCTTTGATTGCTTTGTCTATTGCAACTGTTGGTTTAGACTAAGCATTTGTTCCTGTTTGCGACTTTAGTCGTTGGTTTTCTTTTATGAGATTGACTCTAATAGTTTGGATTTTATTAATAAAATCGGCATCTTCTTTTCTGTTTATTGTTACCTTTTTAAAGAGAGTTTATCCTCGTAATCATAGTTAAACTTTATTTTAATGTTACTCAAAACGAAACGAACCTTTTGGTTTCAATAGTCAGATTCTTTCGAACTTTACTTATTGAGTACGTAGGATCGTACAAGCTTACCTCGTTTTATGATCTAAGTCGTTGAAAAAATATGTGATCTAGGTCAGCGTTTGTTACTTTAACGATCATAGAATTTATGCAAAACTGATGCCATCTTTTAAAGTCTAGGTTTTTATGGGAACACTACAAGAAAACACCCCCATTTGCGAGGGCGATTTTCGTCGCAAAACCGTAGCAAATTGCCATTTGCGACGAAATTGCGACGATTTTTCGTTTGTCGCAACTAGCTCGTCGCAAACCAAAAATCGTCGCAAAATCGTCGCAAATATACCCATAGTCGCAAAATCATCGCTAATATGGCGAGGCATTTGCGACAGAATTGCGTCATTTACTGTTCAGCGCGGTGTTGCGTCGAAATAGCGACGGTTTAACAGAGTAAACATTTGCGTCGATTTAGCGGCAATTTTTTTGCGGCGGTTTTGTGGTGGAATTGCGGCTATTATTTTGCGACGGTTTTGCGACTTGTATTTTGCGACGGTTTTGCGACGAAAATTGTAGTGATTTATAAAAAAAAAAACAAATAATAATTTAAAAAAAATAAATTAGAAAATATTTTAAATTTAATAAAACTTAAAATAAAGTTTAAAATAAAACATTAAAATACATAAATCTAAAACCGAAAACAAATCTAATCGAATCTGAAATTATCGAGCGGATCCGTGGTCGATGTGCCTCCTTCGTCATCTTGTCTCCTTCTCATAATCCTGGCAATGGCGGGGTTCGTCTTCGCTAACTCCGAGAACATATCATCATAGACGGTCACAGTCCTCTCTAACTTTTTCTCTGAGTCGTTGTTTTGTTTCCTCGAGCTCCTTGACGATTTGCGGATCAGAAGCAAATCTCGAAACGGGACAAAATGGCACTCCCTGATCATCCGTTCGGATAGATCTTGTAAATGCCATCTTTCCCTTACGGGTTCGAGGAGCCATCTACAAAATAAAATTAAAAGTTTACAATTTTACATAAATAATAATAATATAATTTTATTTTAAAAAATGTTAATAGTATAATAATTATTTAAAATTGTGAATAAAATTAGAAAGGAAATTAAGTTTTTACCTGTGATGCGACACGGTTGATCGCCATCAGTGTTATCTGAGTAGGTTGACCATCGGGAGTAAGCAGGGTTGAGAGTTCTTCGACTCAGTCAATGACATCGTCGTGGAGCTTGTGGACACGTTCATCAACCCATGTCCCGTCCGGCCTGCGGTGGGTCTTCTCCCAAACCTCTGGCATCGTTGCGAGAGTTGAGATTTTTGTGACTGTAAAAATTGAAAGTAAAAAAATTAATAACTTACAATGTCAACAGCATGCTGAGCATAAGAAATCTGTCCCGAACAGTGTTTTGAAGGCTGGTCACTACCGCCAACCTTCGTCCATCGAGCAGCCGAGCACTGGGCAGACTTCTCCTGAGTTGTTTCCAACTGCCAGAAGGTGACAAGGCCAGCCCAAATATTGGAATCGAAGAAAGATGGCATGCATACTTTCAGATCCGGATTCTTTTGCCACTTTTTCTTCCACCGTCCTATTTGGTCGTTGAGACGGTTCTTCGCTTTCTCCTCAAATTCCTCACGAACTAAACAATTAATCGCGGGGTCCCAATAGTATTTTGGCTGCAAATTGTCATAAATTAGAACATAAGTTAGAAAATTAAAAAATTGAATAAATAAATAAAAGTTAAAAAAAAAAAAAAAATTACCGCGAATTGTTTGTATCACCGATCCTTGATCTCCTGGGTAACATACTTCCAACTCGTGTGGCATATCTTGAAATCCCGCTCTACGATCTTTCTAACATCCCTTCCAACCGAATTTTTGCAAAACCTAAAAAATATATAAAAAACATATTATGTGTAAATATATTAATAATTATTTAACACAATTAAATAAAAACTATGTAAAAAAAATTACTTACCTCACAGCGTTGCCGGTAGGGCCAGGTTGTAAATGGGGAAGAACTTGCCGTGCGGGACTAACGAGAAGCTGCCCCAAGGTCATGTCATCCCATGAAAGAACTGCTCCAGGGTTTGCCTCGGGAGGTGGCGTTGGCTGTGACTCAAGAATCCCGGAACCATAGGGGGAAGCAGAGGGCTGCGCGGAATGTGTACGCTGTCCTGGTCGTGAATGACCTCTATCACGACCAACACCGGGTTGTAAGTACTCGGTATACTCGTTCTCCGCCATCTAAATAAATTTTATAATTTCTGAAATTAGTAATAGCATATTAAAAAAATATGTAATCTAATATTGATTTTAACAATTTTCATGATAACATTAAATTATATACGAAAGAAAAATTTAAAATTCATAAAAGAAAAGAAAAATTTAGAGATTTACCTTATAAGGTCGGGAATGATTTGGAAAGTCGAGGGATCGGAAATGATTTGGAAGGTCGAGAGAACTTTTTGTTAGAGAGAGAAACGTTTTTTGTAGAGAGAGAAGAGAGATGTGAGGAATGAGCGAGGGATTGGAATCGTATATATAGGGAAAACAATCCCTCGCAATTTCGTCGCAATTCGGTCGCAAAGTAGGGCCATTTTGCCGCCCACATATTTTCGTTTCCCGCCCAGGTAGCGTCGCAAATGCCTCGCAAATATTAAAAAAACCGTCGCAAATGCCTCGCAAATTGTAGCAAACCATCGCAAATGCCTCGCAAAGTGTAAATCCCAAGGTGAATTTACGATCAATTAATAGAGTTGACCGTAATTCTGGTCGCAAAAGTGTAGCAAAATTAGCAACAGATTTGCGACGAAATCGTCGCAAATACCTCGCAAATAAACAAATGCTACGCATTTGCGACGTGTTCGTCGCAATTCCCACGCAAATGAGGTTTAGGATATACTTAGGGGTTTGGATTTTTTAGACCAAAATTACGATTCATAAAAGGTAAATATACACTAGTTTAGGTCATTTGTGCATGTATGAAGCAATGTTAGTCTACTAATTGAAGTTTTTCGTAAAATCGGCAAAAATGATAGATTGATCATATTCTTAGTATAAGTACATGTATGTGATACTTCGTTATATATGTTTCTCGATAATGTTTTGATAAGTTTTATTTAAATAATTATAGAGGGATTGTTATTTATTAGACGACTCATACATTTGTATTCGAAGAAGAGCCAATTTAAACCGTATAAATAATGTATTAGTTAGAGTTTAGGGTATAGGCATTTGCTACATTTTTGCGAGGGAATCGTCGCAAATACGTCGCAATTTTGATCATTTGCGATGAATTTGCGACGATTCCCTCGCAAAAACGTAGCAAATTCCTATACCCTAAACCTTAGTGTTTTGTACTTATTCTTATTACTTGGAATAAGTGATTTGATGCAAATAATTTTATATATCAATTAGGGCCTCTATGATATGTTTTTATATTCGAAAAAGAGCCAATTTAAACCGTATAAATAATGTATTGGTTAGAGTTTAGGGTATAGGAATTTGCTACGTGTTTGCGAGGGCTTCGTTGCAAATCCGTCGCAATTTTGATCATTTGCAACATAGTTGCGACGAATTCCTCGGAAAAATGTAGCAAATGCTTAAATATCTTGTTTAAAAGAATATTTTTTTTACACCACATTCGAAAATACGTACTTAATATATGCACATAATTAATATTAAATTTATTAATCTTCTTCATCATGATCAGAAACATAACGTGCCCTACCATCTCCTGTTAGATGCAACTCAGGCCTTATGCATAAAGCCGCGAGATCCAGAGGAGATTTCCGATTGTCTTTTGTTTTCCCTGCAACATTCAACAATGTGTGTATAATATTCTCAAAGAAATTGTTCTCCACATACATGACATCCAAGTTGTGCCTCAGCAGATGCTCCTTCCAGTAAGGCAATTCCCAAAATATACTTTTCTTATGCCAGTTATGGTATACCCCATACCCAACAGGCATATTTGCTGGATTACTTTGCCAATTACCTTCAACTTTTACTGTTTCTTCCGCACCATATCCATCCATTTGTTCTTCCAACTCCTCACCTGAGAGGTAAACCAAGGGGGACGTTTTAACAACTCGATTTCGAAATAACGTCCTACTCTTTCTATAAGGATGATCCCTTGGAAGAAAACGACGATGGCAGTCAAACCAGCAAGCTTTCCCTCCTGCAAACAATTGAAATGATTCGGTCTTATCTAAACAATAAGGACATGATAACTTTCCGTGCGTTGTCCATTCAGATAGCATACCATACGCCGGAAAGTCGCTTATCGTCCACATGAGGACAGCCTTCATGTTGAAGTTCTTACGGCTCGACGAATCAAATGTGCGTACACCAACATGCCACAACTGCTTTAGTTCTTGGATAAGAGGTTGTAGGAAGACATCAAGTGATCTTTTTGGATGCTTTGGCCCTGGAACCAAAATGCTGAGAAATAAAAATTCTCGGTGCATACACATTTCCGGTGGGAGATTATATGGCGTCACTATGACTGGCCACAACGAATATTGCCTACCAGACATCCCAAAAGGACTAAACCCATCAGTGCAAAGACCCAAATACACATTTATATGTTCTACAACAAAGCCTGGATGTAATGTGTGAAAGTGTTTCCACGTCTTTGCATCTGATGGATGGGCGACCACCCCTTCCTCACAATCGTGTTCTGCATGCCACCTCATTGTCCCTGCTGTCTGCTCTGATTTATATAATCGCTTCAGCCTATCTGTTATTAGAAGGTACCACATACGCTTGAATGGGACTTTGGTGCGACCACTAGTCTTCTTATATCTTGGATGAGAGCAAAAACGACATTCCTGCAGCTGAGCATCATCTTTCCAAAAATCATACAATTATCAATGCAGACATCAATCATCTCAGACGGTAATCCAAGACTTGCTACCAATCTTTGTATCTCATAGTAACTCTCTGCAGAGTTATTACCCTCTGGCAAATACTCTTTAAACAATTCACCCCATTTATCCATGCAATTTTCACTAAGGTTATCTTCGCTTTTAATTGTCATCATCCTAGATGCTAACGACAATTTTGAAAGCCCTTCTCTACATCCTTCGTAGATAGGTTCGTTAGCAGCATCTAACATATCATAAAAGTATTATCACTACACGAAGTAGTAGTTTCTTAAAATGCATCATTGACCATATCATTAAACCTATTCCCATCTGTATTTCCATATGCAGATTCATTAAAATTATAATGACCATACTGATAAGTACTATCCTCATAATTGCTACCACCTTCTACATTCCCACGATAATTACTCGTACTTGAACTACCCGGAACATTGACAACAAAATCCTCCCCATGCGAAAACCAAACATAGTAGTTAGGTAAAAACCCCCTCGTAAATAAATGTTTCCAAACAGTTCGCGTATCATGTAGAGCAGAGTTTTTGCATTTCACACAAGGACAGAAAATTTTCACGTTACCGTCGTTGGTATATCCTGCGACAGCCCCTTGGTTGTTTATCGCTTGGGTCAAAAACTGGTCAAGCTCTTCTCTAAATTCTCTAGGCACTTCGCCAGTTTCTGGATCTTTGCGGTCGTTGTACATCCATGCTCGAACCATGTAGACCTCATGATGCGAAGACATCTTCGATTATCAAATTTTAATATCTTTCTTTGGAAAAAATAGTGTGTTTCTCGGATTTTAATGTTTTTAGAGAATGTTTTGAATGTTTATTAATTCCGTTCTTCACATTCACAGAATTTATAGAACTTTGGATTCTTTTGCTACTCATTTGCGACGTTTTTGCTAAAGTTTTGCGACTCGTTTGCGACAAAAAATATTGTACCCATAAACCGGTAAGACTCATTAAACAAGTTTTGTAATAATTTTCGTTGCAACTGCGTAGCAACTATTATTTCGTCGCAAAACAGACGCAAAATTATCGGAAATATCTTAAAATATCTTGCCACGCAAACCCGCCGCAATTTTTGCGGCGAAATTGCGTCGAGATTTAATAATCGACGCAAAACCGTCGCAAATGTTGCGACGGTTTTGCGTCCAAACATACAAATCGATGCAAAATCGTCGCAAATTTGTATTTATAGTTTGGTAAGTTATTACGACGAAACTTTTGTATTTATAGTTTGGTAAGTTAAGAGCTAATTTGTACTTTTTTGTTATTAGTATTAATGTGTTAGGGTTACAAGTAAATTTTTGGAAACTTATATATATTAATATAATATTATGATATTTTAACATTAACATCGATGTTCATAAACGTACGTACAATCGATATATATATAGTACATTATTGCTTAAAAACGTAATATAAATAAACTCCTAACATAAACACATATTTATTTTCATTTCTTTTATTGCTGATGTAATGTATTACTCATCATCAATTTCTTCACCACCATTCGTTGTTGACCCTTCGTCAGATTCCTAGGATAACCAATTGTTTGGATTTCGATTAACACGACTGCTACTACTTTCTTCTATGAACGTTGTAGCCATGTTTTCTTTAGATATAACCTGTGAAATCAAATTCTTGAGTTATGTGTAAGGATACTACTTAATACAATACCTTTAAAATATATATTCTACTTAACTTACATTGCTTATGTTCTTACGAATAATGTTAAGATATGTTGTCGTCCTATCAAACTTAACAACTACAACCTCCTTTAGGACCAATACCGAACCCTCCTTTATGTGCGGCTCATATTTGTTATCAGATATGGCGGACCTATGAATGCTCGCTTGTACAGTCCCGGTAGGATCCTTCAAGGAAAACAAATAACATTTATCGATTACTAAATATATAATTTGTTAAAAACATATTTTCTTATAATTTATATATACATTTTACCTTTAGTATGACCATCGCTTCCCCCAATCCATTAGGTTCCATTTTATGAATCACTGCTACCACATATGGTACGTGACGCCATTGTGGTTTTATTTTATGCAACTCTTTTACCAGTGTCCACCCACATGTGTGTCCACCTGTATATATTCAACGCTGAATAAGTAAAATATAATTACATGTCAATTAAACAATATACAAACTTTGAAATATAATTATTTCTGTTTCTTACTAATATATATTAATAATAATAACATTTCAGTATACCTGTTAATTTGTTGACATTTCCAATAGTCGTCTTCCAAAGGACATCGGTGAACGATGGATCTTCTGCCTCAACAACACAGTTAACCATCTGTACATGTCTCTCATAAGAATTGCATTCTTCCAACATCGATTCTTCAAATTTTTTCTTTGCCCGTTCTTCTGCTTGTCTCCCACTAGCCGGACCCGGAATCAAAGATCGATTGTTATCCATATTTGTTGAATTATAGAATGTGAGATAATTATGTGGATTTTATAGAATGTTCATTTCAGTTTGCGACTAATTTGCAACAATTTTCCAAGACTTTTGCGACTGATTTGCGGCTAAAATATTACACTCATAAACAAGTAAGACTCAATAAAAACGTGTTCAAACTACTTTCGTCGCAAATCCCTCGCAACCCTTAAATCGTCGCAATTTCGACGCACTTGTTGCGACGGTTTTGCGTCTAAACGTACAACTCGAAGCAAAACCGTCGCAAACTACAACTCGACGCAAACGCGTCACAAATTTGAGTCGGTTTTGCATCCTACGCAAATTTGCGACGGTTTTGCGAGTTATTAAGACTGTTCGTCGCAAACCTGTCGCAACTAGAACGCAAATTTGCGAGGCTTTAATTCCGTCGCAAAACCACCTGTTTTCTTGTAGTGGAAGTACTTATGGGGATCAAATACCTGGCCAGGGCAACGATGATCCATTTATGGGTTTTCACGTAGGTCATGAATATGGATGATTTGGTCGCACCAATATTATATTTAGAGTTAAGCTTTGTGTTGAACTTTTGAAATTATTCCATTTTTGGATTTTGTGTATAATGCGTGTACCAAGAATATTTATTTTTATTAAAGTCACAACTGTGTCGTTTTGAGGGGCTGCCTACATAACCCTTTTAAAGGGATCAAATCACTCGTAGTTCAAAAACAAGAATGAAGGAGACATAAATGCCGATGTGTTTTTTTTACGTGATGCTAACGAGCTAGTAGTAGTATCACTTTAGGTTCCATTCATTCCAAGAGTTGTCCACTTCTGAGCCATTCATCTCGAGCAATTCGTAGACTCTGGGTTTAACAATCTTTGACACTTCATAGGGTCCTTTCCATTTTGCCCATAACTATCTAGCATTTAATTCTTTTTTGGTGGCGTAAGTTTTTCGTTAGACGAGGTTGCCCACCTCGAAGAATTTGTTACGAACGTTTTTGTTGTAATACTTTACGGCGAGCTGTTGATAGTTTTGTACTCGTAACAAGGCTCGATCCCTGACTTTCTCCAGTTCATCCTGCCACTCCCTTATCTTGTCTTCGTTCCGAGTCATGAGTACTTGTCGCAAGCTGCCTACATTTACCTCAACGGGCGTCATGGCTTCCACTCCATGAGATAGGAAGAAAGGCGTTTGCTCGGTGGATCGCCGAGGCACCATGCAATGTGACCAAGAACTTTATCAAACTCGTTAGTCCTCATTCCCTTACTCTCACCAAGTCTCTTTTTGAGTCCGGCAATGATGGACTTGTTGGTAGATTCGGCTTGCCTATATCCTTGTGGGAAATACGAGGTTGTGGAGCTCAGTCAAATTCCCCACTTTTGACCGAACTTGTCAAACACATCGCCTACTAAGTGCAAACCATTATCAGTTACGATCTCGTAAGGTACTCCATGATGGCATATTATGTTTATCCAAACAAAATTCTGCACGTCTATTCCCTTGATTGTTGGGAAGGCTTTGGCTTCGACCTATTTGGTAAAATAGTCCGTCATTATCAAAATGTGCTTCTTCCCCTAGGAAATGTGTAGTGGACCCACAACATTCATTGCTCATCGCATGAAAGGGTAGGCAATCGTGGCGGCCGAGTAGTCTTGCGTCGCTGCTTACTTCTCTGGGCATGGTTCTTACAGGCATCACATTTTTCCGCGTATTCTTGGCAGTCTGCCATCATGGTCGGCCAGAAGAAGCCGAGCTTTTTCAATTTGAGAGACAGAGATCGTCCCCTGAGTGATTACCTCTATCATCATCGTGAGTGTTGGCCAACACTTTGTAGACTTCCTCACCGCCGATACATCGCATCATGACCCGCGAGGCACTTCACTGATTTAGCTTATCTTTGAAGAGGATGTAATGAGCGCTTTGAGCTCGTTACTGCCGCGCTGCCCATTTATCCTTTAGCTGCTCTCCGTGCTTTAAATATGCAATAATTTGTTCTCTCAAATCTATTGGAGGTTCCTCCCTGGCTTCTATCGATGTATCCGTTATTGGTTCTGAGTTGTTAACCATTTATCGTTTGCATGTGGGCCGATGCTCGGGCTTGATATGTTGCTTACCAGAATAACTTGTCGAATATCCGACTTTGATGCTAATGCGAGCAGCGCATTGGCTATGAAATTCTCGTTTCGTGGGATTTTTATGAGTTCTAAATCGTCGAACCGTGTGGCGAGCTCCTTGATTATTTAGAGATAAGCATTTATTTTGTCAACCGTTGTTTTGTACTCTCCGTTGAACTGACTGGCTACCAGTTAAGAGTCAAAGTTCACTTTAAGGCGCCTTGCTCCAATGACCTTGGTTAGGCGGAGGCTCGCAATTAGAGCCTTATATTCCGCAACATTATTATATGCCACGAAACTATGCAAAATGATTGTTCGATGATCTTGCCAGTTGGAGACTCTAACTATATCTTTACTTCAGATCATCGTCAAGAAGGGGAACCATCAACATGGAGGATCCAGAATTCTTCGTCACAAGCGATCTTGATATTTTCTCTTTCGGAAAGCTCAATTATGGATTCGGCTAAGACTTGAGATTTTGTGCTTGTGCATCCTTTGTAGATGATATCATATTAACTAAGTTTGATTACCCACTTTATTAACCGCCTAGACTGGTTTGGACTGTGTAATATGGCTCGGAGCGGATAATTGGTCAACACTTGGATGGTATGCAACAAAAAGTAGGGTTGCAATTTCTTTACTGATATTAGCAGGTCTAATGCCAGCTTTTCCATTGTGGTGTACCTTACTTATGCGATACTCAATGCTTTGTTTACGTAAAAAATCGGTTTCGGCTGTCCACGATTTTATCTTACGAGGACTCCGCTAACAGTTGAGGTCCACACCACGATGTAAAGGTATAACGTCTGGCCTTCTTCTAGTTTTGACATGATGGGTGGTGTGGTGAGATACTTCTTCAGATCGAAGAACTCCCATTCACAATCTTTGTTCTTTTCAAACGTTTTATTGGCTCGAAGCAATTGGTAGAAGGGAAAGCTCTTTTCTTTCGACCTGCATATGAATCGAAGGTCGATACATTCCATTGGAGCAGTTCCATGAGTTATTCTTGGATCGGATCGCTCAGGTCGGTACCAATCCCTACACACCAATCCGCCTTCTCATAATCGAGTATGATCTGTGTGATCATTCTACCAGAAAGTATATCCTTCTTTGAGTTCCTCGGTGCTCTCTTATCCATTTCTTGCGCCTGATCAAAGATATGGAGTCCTAGCGCCGCTCGATCTCTTTATTTCCTTTCCAAGAGGAAGTAATTTTTTGCCTCGCCCTGGTTACCGCGAATCATATACGTCCCTTCAGCAGTCTGTATCTTTAGACACTGGTGGTAATGCGACATAAAACCATGGTGTCCTGAGGATTATATTATACACCGAGGCAGTGTGAACCACCACGAACTCGATCAGTCGAGTGATGCCTGATACGCAAATTGGGAGCTTGACGGTTCCAACTGTGGTGGTCGTTTGGTTGGCAAAACTGGTCAGGGGTTGAGGATCTCTCCTTAACATGTTTCCCTCGACCTCCATTTTCCGGAGAGTGTTTAGGTAAATCAGATTTATCGAGCTTCCTGTATCTACTAGCGTCCGGTTGACTTCGCAATCGTCTACCATGATTTTAATGACAAGGGGGTCATTATGGGGCCGACTTAGGTTTGCCTCCTTTCATCGAAGGTGGTGGTTAGATTCTCTTTGGTCAGCCATAATCCTTCGTTCTCCTGCTGGATAGATTTGATGTCTCCTTCTTCTCCGATGGTTCCTCCCATGATCATGAATGTTGTCATGATTCTTCGCAGTCGTTCGACTGATTTGTTTTGATCAAATTGTGCGCCCAAAAACCTAAAGATCCCACGGTGGGCGCCAATTGGTGGAACCTGAGTTGCGTAAGCATCCTCGACCTCCTCCAAACAAGAGGGATTCTAGGTTTATGAGCAAAATACGATTGAAAATCTTAAGAACAACGAAATGTTTCCAATGATGTGTATTATTATTATTAGTTGTCCACCCCTTCTGGGGAAAATGTGTTACAAATTTATACTCTCTTGAGTTAATCGACGTAACCCGAGAAATGCATGGAAAATATCCTAACTAAGAACATGTACTCAATAATCTTAGATATCTCGGCTTCTTTTCCTGAGGTTGGCGGATTGAGGTAGATTCGGCCTTTAGTCTTCATAACGGGCCTAAAATAGCTCCTTACGGCCCATCTCATTTTTTTGACTGAATAATCTGGGTCGAGTCGGGTCATGGTAACGGGTGCTAAACCCAGTACTACCAATATGTGTTATCATATTTGACACAAAATTTTAATTCACATATACTTTTGTTCAATATACAACTAGTCTAATGATATCAATTCAATTTTAATTAGAAATGCAATATTGCAAAATAGGATAGTGAGACGGGAATAGGAGTTTTGGGTAGTGAGCTACCAGAGTGGGAAGGTTATCCTTCATAGTAGGAGAGCGTTTGAAACTATGAGTTGCAAAGAGGAGTACAAACAAATTGGAAAGTTATTGTGGGCGATGACGTGTATGAAAGCTTATCACTTTGAGAAAGTGTTTTGCCTCTCAAAACTCAAACTTAGTAGAAACTGTTACCAGACCGTAGGTACTGGAAGTATCAGAATTTAAAAGCTCAAGTAAGTATTAAACTCTTTTAGGGATTGGAAGTTTCAGAATGAATGCATTGATGCAAACATAGGTGCAACTCTCATTGCACATAGTACGTCGGAAGATGATATAAGACAATCATGTGTGGCATCACTGGCATGTGACCCTCCATGGTGGCTTCTTTGCCTCTGAAAGTGTTAAAAACCTCTGTTTTATTAGTGTAAATAGATTGTGGTTTAGTGTTAGTATAGTTAGTTAAGCTAATGGTTTAGTTCATACTTGGTTTAGTGGTCGAGTTCATTAGTCGATTGTATATAAACATACGCTTGGTCATCTTTTACACTTAATGAAGATTAAAAACAAATATTGAAATGTTTGTTTATGTTTTTGTTTTGGTTCTAGTTTGATCATGTTGTGATCTAAAGAGTTTGTTAATCTGCCCGTTTTGTAGGCCATAGTTTGAATAAGAGTGGGTATTAGTTTTGGGCTGTAAGGTTGGGTTTAATCCCTTTTAAATCAATATCCAGATGAAAAAAGGAAAATTACATTAATAGAAAATAAAACCAACAATTAAAAAAAAACTTTACGGCAAAAAAAAAAGAAAACTTAATATGATAAAATGACACACTTTGAATGCATTATATTGTACTCTATGATTGACATGTGCCCAACTTTTCAGAGGAAAATAGAAGGGAAATTATGTTCCTCATCTCCGTTAGCACTTCAGTAGTAGTTTCCGCGGTTACCGGCGCTGGATGCCCTTCGTCCGGGGAGGTTGGCTCCGATATCTTTTTGGTCGTCGCCGTTGTTAATCATCTCTTTAGATTCTCATACCAAATAATTTTTATGAGTCCGAAATTTTTATGTTCTCTTCAGACGGTATCAAAATATGGAAATCAAAATTCGTATAACTAAATTTGGTTATGAAGAATGAGGGAACAAATATTTTTTTATGAACGAATTGTAAAAGCAACAATTTGAAGATAAAATTTATTAAACTGTTTCAAAAAGCTCTCAAAGTAATAAGGGTTTAGCCAAGTAAAATTGCGGATCCCTTTATGTAGAGATGTACATGAGTATTTTTACTAGGCTAAATCTATTAGGAAAACTCTTAAAATGATCATGAATTAATAGTTTAAGATCTATGTTAATGTTGTCATCTCTTTGCGGTACTTTGGAGTGACATGGAAGAAGCATTGATGAGCTAAGTAGATGTAAAAAGCTTTGAAATTCAGTGTGGAGTAAAAGATCAGAAGAAAATGTGAACAAATAGGTTTCGAATCGTAAGAGGCAGCATTTCAAAACATGGGTCCAAATTCCGATTGATAAAAAGTGGAAAACATTGCACATGACATGGAGAATGTTGGTGTTTATATATTCAAGGCACAATATATATATGTATGAACTTAATATCTTTGGTGCAATAGTGTTGTAGCAATTTGCTTAGTGTGCTAACTAAATAAACCTAAGTTACACTAACAAATGACATTATTCGTTTGTAGCATAATATATGGATAAAACACAAGGAAGCAAGGTCCTAGAGTACTAAACCATGCAAATTCATCAACGAAGCTAAGCGAAATGGTAAAGAATTGATTGGTTTAGTTCCCTAATGTAAAGATTAAAATGCAACAAGTAACAAGTGAGAAATTATAGATTTGATAATGTGATGATAATATTGGATCATGGACCTGGCAACTAATCAAGGGTGATTGATATACCCGGTATTTTAGCACTTTTACTATTCATTTTTACCTATTTTATATACTATTTAATAAACTTTTCTATCAAAGGAGGTAGTTTTCTCGTATATTTGGTTTTTAATAGTCATATAGGTCAAATCATCAAAAAGGGCGCAAAAAGGAGCAAAATGAGTATTATTCATCTCACAACAACTTATCAAAGTCAAGGAAGCCAATCCAAGCTCTCAAAGTCCAAGATTTCACAATTTCCCAAGTTGGACAGAAAACATGTCTCCGAAAGATAGCCACGGATGGATTATCAAATATACTTGGACGGAGATGAAATTTCATAGGAGTTATCCCTTTGAGTTATCTTTCTAATGGAATTGGAATTATACAAAATGGAGTTGTGGTGTGGAAGATATTCAAGTTTTACTCAAGACATGTCGTTTTGCCTCGAAGATGAATCAAGTCCAAAATGGGCCAAGACACTGATCAAACCCATGGGCCGGCTCATCAAGCTGAAGCCAAGCACAAGAAGAGCACTTTGGTCAGACCCCGGACACGAGGCCGTGGCTGGTGCCACCGTCCGGTGCCGTGGCCAATTTTGGACAGTTTTCGACAAAAAGACGTTTTTGGCCGAACTGAAACCCTAGAGCCTTTGCCGACCCACAACCTCTTGCTACATCTATATATACTTGCTTTAGACTCTTGAGAGAAGCAGAGCAGCCCTAGGCACCACAAATCAATAATAAACATATATTTTCATTATTCTCTTTAATTCTTCATCTTATGTCTTGTTAAAGAGCGATGAAGTCCATGATGTTCTTCTCAAGCTTTGTTCTTCGAGATCCATCTATGCCGAGAACTTATCTATCACGAATCTACTGTTTTATCAACTTCTCTAGTTGCTCCATGTTTCATAACATGTAGAATAGTTATATGTTTGATATAAAATTATTTTAAAGTTCTTTTGTTGCATATTTTACATCTTTAGTGAGCCTGTTTCTAGATTGATTCTCTATCTTTAATTATACTCAAGGCGTGATCTAGATTAGCTACCTAGTGACCTATTTTAGGTTGGTACCGATTCCAAAAGCTTTTGTACCGACCGAATCTAATATTTGATAGGCTAGACGTCTTAACAATTCAAAAGGTTAGTTAAGAAGTTTAGTGAGCAATCGAATCTTAATCTTACAGCGTGATTGCACCTTGTAATAAACATTGAAAGTTGAGTCTATTAGAGTAGGAATTATAGGTTTCGGAGCCACTACAGTGGAAAGATTCTACCTTAGTGATTTGAGTTCTAGAACACTAGTTTCATCTCTTTAAAAACCGTGTAGTTTATGTTGCATTAGTTCCTTTTGATTTCTTTTATCTTGCGTGTTTTGATTTATCGACCCCTAAGTACTACAATTGTCAATTGTACACTTGCAGATTATAAATTTAAAAATATTTTGCATCCCTAATTTAGGATCGCATCAAATTTTTGGTACCGTTGTCGGGGACTAGTTTGCTTACTTACAAATTTTTGTGAAAGAATAAGTCTAAGTTTCTATTTTTCCTTTTTCCTTTTTTCCTTTTTGCTAATTTCATTTTTTGTTTCTTTTATTATTTAAGTGTGTTTCAGGAATTTATCAACGGAACATCACACCAAAAACCCTAGGAAGATGACGCCAAGAAGGAGATCTAGTGGGGATTACATCCCTACCTCATGAATTCCATCAACCGCCTTTTCCTTAAAACAATTGGTACAATCACAACTTGTATCAAACAACCATCTTGGGAGACACAAGGACGTGACCACCATCATCATGTGCAACCAAATCAACCTCCAAAGCCCCACAACCGTTCCAATTCAACACCACAAGGAGACCTAATCAAAGCCTCGATGCGTAGATTCATGGAAGATAATCAAAGTATTGTCCAAGGAATCGAAACAAAGATCGAGACCATCAATTCATCCTTTGTAGAGACACGTTTGATCCACCATGAAGAAGTTCAAAAACAACACGCCTTAGATCTTCAAAGCAACGCGAGAAAAATCCATAGTTTCGAACGTAGTTTAAATGGTCTTTGCGAAACATTCGAAGGAGAGATCAAGAGCAGTAATGACCACGTTGAAGTGATTACTACTAGCCTTAGCATCATTGAAATCAAAGTTCACAAGGTGGAGAAAGCTTTGGACGAAGCCAAAGATGATCACCGAGACTTGTATTCTACTACTCTTGTTCTAGCGGAAAGTCACAAGCACCACACTCAAGCCATCAAAGACGTTCAAGTCTCTCTAGACAAGAAATTCAACCATCTTATGGGGAAGTCTGCTGTCCTACAGAAGAAAGAGATTGAGATGTCCAAAACACTTGAGAAGATTGACAAACGTTTGAGAAGTATGAAAGAAACGAATAAGTCGGAAACGAATGAAGAATAGCCAACACATTTGGTCCATTCTGCACCTTAACACCACTTGAAGAAGACTTCTCCATCTCTGATCAAGAGGAGAAAGACGCTCCAAGACCTTTCCTAATGGCCAAACTGAAGAATTGAAGATTTACGGCAAGGATGTCGACAAGATCGTGTGAAGAAATTCGTATAGCCAAACAAAACATCAAGAGACCACGTTAGATAAGTGATGAGATGCTGGAGGTATTCAATTCTCCAGTTAGAGAACTCCCTCCCACCCTCACCTGTGAAGATGCTTGGAAAACCAAGCAATCATTACGACAATGCTTAAAACAAAGCACGAAAGAAGACTTTATGATTGAGGAATTGTTCAACCAAGCTAGAAATCCTTATAGGTACCTAAGGATCCTTCCTAAGACTCATTATCCAGGTTCTTTCACTATCCCTTGCTCAATCCGTGATTACACCTTTGAGACCGCTCTTTGTGATTCGGGAGCCGGAGTCAACGTTTTGTCGGAATCTCTTATGAGAAAGAGAAGGATAACCAATATTCGTCCTTCAACCATGAGAATTTCACTTGCTAATGGTGCATCAACACTCTCATTGGGTGAAATATTCAATTGACCCGTAAGAATTGGTGATTGCATTGTTCTGACGGACTTTGAAGTGGCCAATATGCAAGATTGCTCAACACCTTTCATCATTGAAAGACAATTCTTGGCTACTGCTAGAACTATCATGGATTACACCTTGAAAAGGTTATCTTTTCCTAAGATATATAGAAACATCTTCTATTACGCAGCACTACCTGGTTTTCGAGCCAAAGTTACAAGATAGATTCCTTCAGAGAAAAAAGAAGTTGAAATCAAGCATCCGTTCCATTTACATGATGAAGACGACGACCATGGAAGCATTTATTCACATCCTAAAGGCAACCTCAACCCTTTAGAAGACCATTCCTCCGTCAAAAAACTCCAAGGAGTCGAGCTAAATGACTTTAAACAAGCGCTTTATGGGAGGCAACCCATATATCGAGTCTTTCTTTTCTTTTGATTATTATTCAATTTTTTATTTTGATTTTTTATTTTATAAACTTTGTTATTCATTCATCTATTTATTTATGAATTTTTCAGATTTTATAAAAATATTTTTGGAGAAGAAAATCGAAGTTCAAGAAAAAAAAATATGTGTTTGGGTCCTAGACACAGGATCACGGCACCGGACACGCGGTTCCGACCGGTGTCCGAGTGATTTTGGTCCCGAACATGTCGTGGATCGACACGCGGTTACGTCTCGGGTCCCAGACCCCGAACACGAGAATCCGACTGGTGCCAGGACCACCCAATCCGCAGTCCCCAGTCCCAGAGCAACCTCATCCCGCGCCCCATGTTCGCTGTCCCGCGGATCCATCCGCCAAGGAGCATCCTCGTCCCACGCCTCCAGCGTCCCTCGTCCAAGCCTCAACCCGCACCTCCACATCCCCAGTCCCGCACCACTAGTCCTGCATCCACCTACCCGCGTCCCCATCCTTCCCGCGTCCATATAGTCCCACATCCACCTTCCCGCAGACTAGCCTGGACCTGACCACGACTCGAACCACGGACCACTGTTCGACCATCGGTTGGAACCACGAGGTAAGTTTTTCTTATTTTTCTTTTTAAATTCATTTAAAATGGTTTTAATTTAAATTAACTATTTTCACACCAAAAGTATTTTTAAATTGTGATTTTCTTAAAATAAATTTATTTAATTTTTGAATTTTCACATTGCACTTTTAAAATTTTGGTTTGATAAAGTTTGCTTTTTAAATGATTTTCACATCTTACACTTATCTTATCACTTCTTCCAGCAGCTGTTGAACAACCAATATTCTAGAATTTCCAATATGATTTGGGGAAGAGTTCCACGATGCAAACTACGGTTTGTGGTGATCTTATGATCATTGTTGTAATGTCCTACTCGGTTATGGTGGAATGCATTGGTGAGGAAAATTGAGAAGCACTATTTCTTGTGCCTAGAAAATGTTTTGGGGAGTTTCTTCACCCTTCTTTGAACACCATCCACATCGATTCAACTTTGGGAGAATTTGAGTTTCTTTATCCGATAACGTCGTTCTATTCTCCATATCTATCTATTTATTTTTATATTTATATTTATTTTCCAACCCTTCACCCTAAATTTGATTTGATTTACACCGGGACGGTGTAAGTTAAGTCTGGGGGGATTGTTGCTACTAACGCATTTGTTTGTGTTGGATATTTACGTTTTTAAAAAAGGGATTTTCAAAAAGTTTTTCAATAACTGTTTTATTGAGTCAAAATAAGTTGGGAATGATGACACATTTCTTTGATCAACAACGTTTTGATTTCAAAACTAAGTGACCATTATTGCAGGGTTTGTTCCGGACAATTGATTCAGACACTTAGTGACCGAATGGAGTCCAAGGAGATTGCTACTTGCACTATTTTGATGGATATGATTTCGATTTTCAATTTGGTTTACTAACATGATTTTTGACTAATTCTTATTAAGCATATTAGATCAAGGAACAAATCACATTCATGACATCTTATCCTCTTCTTACCCCTCTCTGTTGTCATGGATGGTCATCTCACTTTTAGTTGGTACTCTACCTAAAACACTTAACCTTTCTTTCAGACCTCATGCACTTCTTTTGCTATGTTACTATGCACATATGTGTAAAAACGTCGGAGAGAAAAGGGTCGACGCAATTTTCCAATCACTTGAAGATGTGAAGATCAACAAAGAAGGAAGGAGTACAACAACATCAACGAAATTTCAGAAGAGCTTTACCATTCCTTGGATGCTTAAATCATGGTAACAATTTCGTGCCTATAATTGATTCATATCTTTATGAGACCATTTTCCCCTTAAAAAAATGAAAAGAATGAAAGAAAAAAAATTTGATATAAGGGAAAGGAAAACGGTTTTCAAAGAGTCAAATGCCAAAGAATACCCAAGGAATGTCATGATACAAAGGAGAGATGAGTTCGACAGTTTTATTCGCGATTCCCGGAGGAACGACTAAGTCTGGGGGGAGAAAGGCGAACAACAAAGTGGTTCGGAAATTGTGGACTTCAATAGATCGATTCTCTCTTGCGATTTTGCATAATGTCGCGCACCTAGAGTTTTTGGTAACCCTAAACACTTTTAACCTCACCACTAAAATTAGCCTTTCCTAAACACCTAGCCGTATTCCTTGTATCATGGATCAGAGATTTTTGTGAATCTAAGAGAGTAAAAGAATCGATTGATTTAAAGTTGAGATTTTGCAGGGACAACAGTTTATGACATACTTTAGAATTCATGATGGGAGACGATGAAAAGCGTCCATGAACTCACTTTGTCTTTATGTGGATTACTGGTTTAGAGAAAGAAACAAGATCCAAAGAATATGTGAGTTCTCGTGTTTTCAAATCTTCTTTCCTACTTAACCGTTTTTTGCTTGAGGACAAGCAAAGGGTAAGTCTGGGGGAGTTGATATACCCGGTATTTTACCACTTTTACTATATGTTTTTACCTATTTTATATACTATTTAATAAGCTTTTCTATCAAAGGAGGTAGTTTTCTCGTATATTTATTTTTAAGAGTCATATAGGTCTAATTATCAAAAAGGGCGCAAAAAGGAACAAAATGAGTAATCTTCATCCCAAAACAACTTATCAAAGTCAAGGAAGCCAAGCCAAGCTCTCAAAGTCCAAGATTTCACAATTTTCCAAGTTGGACAGAAAGCATGTCACGGACGGAGTACCAAATCTACTTGGACGGCAAATAAATTTCACAAGGAGTTTTCCTTTTGAGTCAGCTTTCTAATGGAGTTGGAATTATACAAAATGGAGTTGTAGTGTGGAAGAGATTTAAGTTTTACTGAAGACATGTCGTTATGCCTCGAAGATGAATAAAGTCCAAGATGAGCCAAGACACCGATCCAACCCATGAGCCGGCTCATTACACTTAAGCCAAGCACAAGGAGAGCACTTTTGTCAGACCCCGGACGCGGGGCCGTGACCGGTGCCATGGCCACTTTTGGACATTTTCGACAAAAAGACGTTTTTGCCCGAATTGAAACCCTAGAGCCTTTGCCGACCTAGAACCTCTTCCTACACCTATATATACTTGTTTTTAGCCTCTTGAGAGAAGGAGAGCAGCCCTAAACACCACAAATCAATAATAAACGTGTATTTTTGTTATTCTCTTTAGTTCTTTATCTTATGTCTTGTTAAAGAGCGATAAAGGCCATGATGTTCTTCTCAAGCTTTGTTCTTCGAGATCCATCTATGCCGAGCACTTATCTATCACTAATCTACTGTTTTATCAACTTTTCTAGTTGCTTCATGTTTCATAACGTGTAGAGTAGTTGTATGTTTGATAAAAAGTTATTTTAAAGTTCTTTTGTTGCATATTTTACATCTTTATTGAGCTTGTTTCTAGATTGATTCTCTATCTTTATTTATACTCAAGGTGTAACACCCGCATTTTTTTTTAATCCAGACTAATGTTCCCATAAACATTAATCCTCAACGATTAATTCCTAACAGTACTACGCAGAAGTTCTCACGAAATAATTCTAAGGAACAAATAAATTCAATAAACCATAAATACAAGATTCAAGATTCAATAAACCATAATTCAAGATTCAATAACCAATTCGATCAACACCCCCTTACCAAAATCATAATTTTGGTTTCGGGATGTTACAATTCTCCCCCACTAAACTGGATTCGACCTCGAATCCCAAGATACAAGTCTACACAAGACTCCACTCTAGGCCGTACCGGCCAATACCACTGGGGATTCTTACATAATCCCAATAGTCCACAATCAACCCACGCTATACACACGTTTTCAGACATTTATTTCGTTTTAACTCATCCTCACACACACACACTCTCTAGGGAAAACACTGTCCCTTCGAGAGAACTACCGTCTCTCAGCACTATAGAGGAAACCACCATCCCAATATAGGCTCTCAGTACTATAAAGAAAACCACCGTCCCAGTATCAGTACACAGGAAAACCATCGTCTCCTAAAGAGAACCACCGTCTCTCAGCATGTATACAGGAACCCACCGTCCACGATACATACTCTAGAAAGCCACTGTCTCCTGCTAATGAGTTATCCGTAATAAATTCTAAAATGCCTACCCATATCATCCATAAGAACCTAAATCTACTCTAAACAGCTTAAATACGCACGGCTCCTGACTCGGAATATACAAATGCAACGTTTACTAATCCTGGCTAGGTCTGCCCAACTGATCGCACAACAATCAAACAAGAACATGCACGACCAACTGTAGGCCCATAATTGGATCGATCGATTGCGCAACAATCAAACAAGAACATGCACAATCAAAGACACTGCATCTGCTAATCCCAAATCGGCGGAACCGAATGAAAAAAATATCTTAGAGGTCCGTATCCCGTTTCATTCTTATGCCACGGTCAGATATCGATTACTCATACTTATACCGTCATCATCACACTCTCAGGACGTCTCCTTCGAGGTAACGATGCCGATGCCACTCCACTCTCAGGACGTCTCCCTCAGGCTCTGGCTCTATATAGTAAAAATATTTTCTTAGAGTAATCAACACATACGTGATAAGCACCTGAAAATTGGAATACTTTCCATGATATTGATCCGACATTAATACTTCGACATTGTAACTTTGTTCCTACCGAACTCTTGGCTAACACAATTGACTTTCCTGAAGATTCCCACCTTAACTTTCGAAGCACATCACAAATCCAAACTCCTCGCACGCCCCAAATATCTATTACTCTTAACTCAGTCTATACCTGACACCCATAGGACACATCCTGTGGCCCATCTGGAAAACATACCGCTCGTACTCTCGGGATACATCCTTCGAGCAAACGGTATCTGGGAAACTCACATCCCAACGATACACTTACCTATACCTCTGAATGTCCCATTCGAAGAGACCAGAAACTGAACCAACTGCCTCAAAACAACTCGCGAACTTGGATTCCTCTCCTGAGCCACACGAGACGTTCTATGCACTCCTACATGCGTGGCGTTATGCAACCTCCGCCAACCTTCCATAATTCCAAGCTTAAACTGATCCTCTGAAACTCCTTCCGCACATTACGTAACTGAGAAAATACCTTCTCTCGCCGCCACAACTTACTCTTACTCAAAAAGCAACGCTTTTATTCCAGAATCTTTCCAGTACCAACCTCCGTTGCACTGCCAGACCCTTAGGGCTTCTCAAGTACATCTAAACATCGTCGATGACCAGAATCACCAAGACATCTAAGTACTCTTGAAATACGCTATTCCCCAGCCTCGTGAACTCCGCTCCTTTTGATAACCCAGAAAACCTCCTGATAAATTGAAATGCTCCTTGCTCGTTCTGCACACTATCCTCCGAGTATTTGCTCCCCTTGTCTGGATATGATGATAACGCGAGAGACCAAAAACTCCTCAAAATACAGGTTTGCCATCCATGACGATGAACTTTAAACCTCCAGATACTCCACTCTGCCTTCTTGCGACCAAAATCGGCGCTCCTCATGACAACACTTACTCGACTCCGTATACAGCTTCTGCTCTCGAGCCTCTCCAGAACCAAACGCAATGAACTTCATGCTCCTCAGGATTCCTCGAATAATCCAAGAAATAAGCGTTGAGTATGAATGTTGCATCTGTTACCAGGACTTTATCCATGGCCTAGCCTGACCAGCGATACTTCGGCTCACAACTCGAGCCTCCCGAACCATCTATCACAGACCATCCTCTTAACCTATCTAGTTAACACCACTCGAGATTCTCACTCGATCCTCATTAATCATCAAACATGGACTAAAATCCTAACCTGGCCTGACCAATACTACCCGAGATGCTCCTCTGATCTCAGAGGCTCCGTCTAATCCTCACAGAACACATACCACTCGTACTCTCGGGACGTATCCCTCGAGCCAACGGTATCTGGGGAATTAACCTCCCCGCAAGAGATCTAACATCCCACACTACTTATTCTGGGAACTCACTCCCCAGTAAGTACACAAGAGAACTCACATCTCCTCTGATTAGAGCCGCTTCACGTGATATAATCTCGATATTCCCAACCTGGAATATCCTTATAGAAACGACCAACATTGGTCCGCACATATAGCAATATATAAGAAACCACACACCTTAAAAAAAATCGAATAAAATTAAATAAAGAACACCATCTTATAAATTTCTAAAATGTATATCGTTTCAACACCAACGAAAATACAGCAAATCCAGATACACAACACCAAAAGCTAAAACTCTGAAACTAGAAACAAAACCGAAAAGAAACGAAAACCAGCTCAATCCTCGACCTGCTCCTCTAGGTCCTCGATTGCTGCAAGTGCCTCCACTAATTCCGCCCTCGAGGCGTACTTGGAAGCTCTGCCGCTCTTCCTCAGCCCAATCTGATGTCCTCCCACGAACTTGCCCATCTGGGCCCGCTCCTCATCCATGCCGCTACTCGCATACACTACCAGCCTGCTGAACTCAGCATTATACTCACGCACTAATCGGTTGTCCTGAACCAGACTCTGGAACTGCAACTCTAACTGATCCACAACTTCTTGAGGGAAATATCTGGCATTAAAGTCATCCAAGAAATCGCCCCAAGTCCACACTATCCGTCTCCTCCTGGCATGAACTCCTGTCCACCATAGATAGGCATCTCCATCCAAGAACCCTGCCACCAACTCCACCCGATACTCATCAGGACATCTAATAAAACGATGCCTACGCTCTACCCTCCACCTCCATTCATTGGCTGCCCCTGGTCCTTCTCCACCTGAGAAAGACAAGGGCTCTATGTCTCGTATCTCATTATACATCGCTAGATACTGCTCTCTTGGGGTCATCACTGGAGCCTGTGCTGGTACCGCACCCGGTAACCGCTCAAAAATCAATGCAAGCGTCTTTGCCAAATGATCTTGAGGATCCTGAACTCCGCCTGTGGCAATACCCGCATCTGGGCCTCTTGCTGCACCAACAGCTCCGACACTACCTCCAGCACCGGCAGTACTATCCGACACACTGATAGCGCCCACTGAAACCTCCTGATACGTCGGCGAATCAGCCACCTGCTCCGACGACTCACTCTGAGTCTCCTACTCAAACAATGAAGACACACGACCCCGGCCACGACCCCGGCCACGACCACGACTCCGGCCTCCACGGCCACCAGCTCCACAACCACGGCCTCTCGGAACTCTAGACATCGCACGCTGCACTTACGAAAAGTACAATCTAAGATACTAAAATCCACAATCAAAAACACAAACAATAACTTACCGCGGAATCTCTTTAAAGGCCGAAGAGGATGATTCTAAAACTAAAAATGACTAAAATCAAACACATAGTCTTAGTTCATCTAATTTACTACTAGCCCTAGAACCGTAAGGGCTCTGATACCAAAATGTAACACCCACATTTTTTTTTTTAATCCAGACTAATGTTCCCATAAACATTAATCCTCAACGATTAATTCCTAACAGTTACTACGCGGAAGTTCTCAAGAAATAATTCTCAGGAACAAATAAATTCAATAAACCATAATTCAAGAACAACTCATAAACTAGCAACCTAAAAAACCGGTTTGCTAGACAAAATAACAACTCATAAACCCCTAATCATCCTCTTCCTCTACCATGATTCCGCGATCACGCTTTCTTTTACTTGCAACACATGGAACAAAGAGTTGCGTGAGTATTACCACAAATACTCAGTGAGACGGTCATCCCGTCTACCAGTTACATAATAAGGGTATAAAATGCCAAAAATACGCAGTCATTTACTGTCAACAAACAATTTACCAAAACGAGAACAAACAATCGAAAATCATCAAATCAACGATCGGTGTCGATCGACACCACAATTCTAAAACCAGAATTTACAACAGGGTGTCAATCGACACTACCACTAGGTGTCGTTCGACACCACATTCACATAACCAAAAATAACACGATTTCATAAGTGGGTGTCGATCGACACTACCTCTAGGTGTCGATCGACACCACTTTTACAGAACCAGAATCGAGTCAATCCTCACACAACTCGATTCTGTTTCATCACACGAATCGAACACGATAATTCAATACTATAATCACACGAAATCACACAGAGATAACCATCAAACTTCACAAAATCATCATACAACAATCAATCGATAACCTAACACTCTACACCAATAACCACGATCACGCACTCACCTCGAATCGATGAAGGAACCGGATCGAAAACGACAAACGACTAGGAACGACGAAAATCAGCGAATAAACGACTGCGAACGATCCTCTAACGCAAAGAACTAAAAAGAACAATGGTTTCTACGATCTAGAAACGAACGAGAAGATTCCTGAGGGATTTCTTGCAACAATCCTACAGGAAATTCTCTAAAATCTCTCTCTGTCTAAAAGATTTCTGTTTCTGCCTCTGGAAAACACGGCCAAGGCTCAAAAATCTCTTTTATAGCCAAGCCCTAGGGTTTTCCTTAACCGCGACGCAAACCGAGCGATTAATTTTAAAATCGACCACACCGCAGAACTTGGTGTCGATCGACACCCACAGTTGGTGTCGATCGACACCCCTTTACCAAAATCAGAATTTTGGTTTTGGGATGTTACACAAGGCGTAATCTAGATTAGCTACCTAGTGACTGATTTTAGGTTGATACCGATTCCAAAAGTTTTTGTACCGACCGGATCTAATATTTGATAGGCTAGGCGTCTTAACGATTTGAAAGGTTTGATAAGGAGTTTAGTGAGTAATCGAATCTCAATCTTACAGCATGATTCCACCTTGTAATAACCATCGGAAGTTGAGTCTATTAGGGTAGGAATTATAGGTTTCGGAGCCACGACAGTGGAAAGATTCTACCTTAATGATTTGAGTTCTAGAACACTAGTTTCATCTCTTTAAAAACCGGTGTAGTTTATGTTGCATTAGTTCCTCTTGATTTATTTTATCTTGCGTTTTTTGATTTACCTATCATTTACTTTTATTGCTTTGCTTTGTTTCATTAAAAACCCCAAAACTAAAAATAATTTCCCTTAGCTTATTATGCATCATATAGATTTGTAGCGTAACAACATAGTTTCCTGTGGATTGACCCCTAAGTACTACAATTGTCAACCGTGCACTTGCATATTAGGGTTAACAAATGAAGAAATACTTCTAATTAAAGCTCAATCCTAGAACATGGATCATTGATACAAACTAGTCCATTTTCGTGACACTAATTACTTTGTTAATCACCTAATATAGCTAAACTTTCGTTTGCAAATTACATAATCTCCAAACATGATTTATGAAGTCCATTAAGTTCGCAATTCACCATAACTTCAACTTTCATTAGCTAGGGAAGAAAAAGCCAACATTGAGTTGTTCAAACATTTCTATAAAAAACCTTTCGGGTAGAAAATAACCCATTATCAAGATTTGATTTGGCAAGCCAAATACTAACTTTAAACACTACCAATATTAAGGAAAATAAACGTGGATCCTAAACTTCATTAGTCAACCCTTAATATCCCTAATCTACTTGGTCCATAACCCAATGAGACTACTATTCATGCATAACTATATTGAAAGACAAAATAGAATCTAAACAATGTTTTCAGACCCAAACCGGACCGGCCTGTTCGGCCTGTCCAACTGCGACCCGGCAAGATTTCCGGTTTGGGTTTCATTGAAAATATGGGGTTTCATTGAACTGTTTTGACCCGGAAAAACCTGCCTAAACCCGATGACCCGACAAAAACCCGACCGGATAGTTCTGGTTTAAGTAAAATGAAAGATTTATGATTTTTCATGGATGATTCTTTTTGCATTAATGGGATAGTATCTTTGATATAGTTTGTTTTGCATCATTTTAATGAGATATGATTTTCCATGGATGATTACTTTCGCATCAATGAATAATAAAGATGCAGAAACACAAAATGGATAGAGGAAGGAGAAGAAGAGGCGGCAACCAAAATAAAAAAAAGTACCGTTTGGGTTTTGACTTTTTATGAAAATTTCATAAATTTTCAAAATTTGCCATTTTTGTCCAAATGATCTTTCAAAATCTGCCATAAGTTGAAATTCCTTTCAAAATTCGCTACAATCTGTAAGAACGTCTGCTGTGCAAAGACGGAATTACCCTCTGAAATAATAACCAACTATTATAGACGTCCATCGTTCACAGTATATGTCTTGTATTTCTCATCCTCCGATGGCCACCGTCTCGTCCTCCGATAGTCACCGTCTCGTCCACCGTCTCCGGTTATGTCCATCATCGTCTCTGACACCGTCGACAACCGTTTTTGCCACTGTCTTTTTGGCGGATATCGGAGGACAAGAGATACAAGACAAAAAAGACACTAGACGTCTGTGTCACTACGTCTGTGTCACTGCCTTTGTCATTATCACTGTTTTTTGTCACTATCACTGTCCACACACTAGACGTCCGTGTCGGAGATTGGAGGACAAAAAATACAAAAGGTACCACAAACTAGTCCGTTTATGAGAGAGAGAGAGAGAGAGAGAGAGAGAGAGAGAGAGAGAGAGAGAGAGAGGATTGGGTAAAATAGTAATTTTGTTTTTCACTAAAATTTTTTAAAAAATTAAAAACATTATATTTGAATTATTTATAATAAAAATAAGGGTAATATTGGCAAAAATTGGTAAAAAAAAAAAGAAAAAAGATCTATAGGGACATTGTCCAAATCAATGTGACCTATTTTGGCAAATCCCCTTTCTTTATATCGCATGATCATAATAAAAGAAATTCACGAGATTTCTGAGATAAACACTAAAATTGCTTTTGTCATATTGTTGTACAAATCCTTAGTATTTAAACTAATGATAATCCTTAGGATACTGGCATACTGTTCTACAATTATATTTGATACAATGCAAATTTAGGTTTTAAAGAGTTTTTAAGATGGTTCGAGGATTATGGGAACCATTTATGGAGATTATGTACATAAATTTAGAAAACGTCTTGAAAAGGGTTTTTGGTATGAGATTAGTGGTTTTGATGTTGTTTGGAGCGGTATTATTATTTGGGTCACACCAAGTAGTTACCAGATTTGTTTTGGGAATCAAACCCAAATCACACAATTATTTATCTTATCCTAGTTGTATATAAAATACGAAGAGGAGTCGCACAAGCATACCATATACAGTAATATGATATGTTACACAAACAATAGAACTCTTAAGATTTCATTAAGCAATAGAGTAGATAAGTTTTGGTTTACATATAGCCGTCAATGTCGAGGGAGTTGGTATTAGGGATATACTACATTGATCACCGATCGACTACAATAAAACAAACTCTTCCAACAAAACTACCTTAAATAAAAATGTCATTCAATCTTCCCGGGAGGTAGCAAAAGTCATGGAAAAAATGTGTTTGGTTCCAATTACAAAATAAAAATAAGTTAGAAGATACTTAAAAGAAATTGCGAACAAGAATGTTGTAAGGTAACTACGTGAGGATTAGTTACAGAACGAATGCATGTGAAAGAGACAAGATGATGATAACATCTATGCAACTTTTAGGATACAAAATACATATATATCGAGATGATTTACACTTCACATGAGGGTAGGAGGGTTTGCTCACTCTTTGCTCAATTTCGTTAAACAAAGGAATACGAAAATGTTATATGTAATCATCCATTTATATTCAGGTTTTTTTAAAAGGGTATCGTCTAATTTATATGAAAATTTTGTGATATATTGTAGGAATTATTGAACAGTGAAAAGTTAATAACGGACCATGGAAATACGAAAAAAAAACACGAAAACATTATTCAAAATACAAAAAAAAGTAATGAGATAATGAAAACAAGTATGAGTTTAAGTTCATTTTGTATTATCAAATTATATATTGAAAATTTCAAACAGTGGCATGTTTGTAAACAAAATAATTCAACAATTGCATTATGTTTGTAAGTTTATTTTGTATTAAATTTGTAAAAAAATAATTCAACAGTGGCATGTTTGTAAAAAAATAATTCAACAATAGCAATTTTGGAGCCATTGTCCCTATTATATTTCATTCAAGTAGGTATGAAATTGACTATAGTATTAATTAAATGAGATAGTTAAATATTTGTAAAGCTAACTTCTTCTAACCTAAATACTTATACGACACATTTGATTGTCCATTCTTTCATGGGAAAATTCCATAAAAATATTCTAACTAAATTCGGTTAAGCTTTTTAATACCCCAATTTTTTGGCTACCCACTCTAATACCCCAACTAATTATTTTGTCCATTTTAATTCATCAACTTTCAAATAGTGCCCATTTAGCTACCTCGACTTAACGGAAAGATAATCCGTTATCTTTCTATGTTTTAAATAATTTAAAATTTAAAATTTATTTAAAACAAAAGAAAAATTCCAAAAATTCCAAAAATTCCAAAAAGTCAAGAAATATTTTCTAAAAGTAAAACAACACAAAAACTAAATTTTCGATGAAATATATTTTATTATACTTTCAATTTTGAATTCAAATACCAAATTAAATTTCAAACAAAATCAAAAGTTTTAATATTAAGAAAGTTCAAACCAAAAAATTCATAAATTTACAACAACTTTTTCTGAAGTTCAAGATATATAGATATATATTTTTAATTTATATTCAAAATCCTTGTCTAAGTTAATTTAGAATAAAATAGATAAATGACATATATAACACTTTTTTGTAAGAAAATTTTGAGTTTTTTGTAAAATCCTAACTTGTTTTTTGAATTCAAAACTTAAATTTTTTAATCTAAAATTCATAGCTTTTTCATAATTTATGATTTTTAAAGTGTTTTTAAAGTTTTGAAGATTATAAATTTGGAAATTTAAAAGTTAAATTTAGGTTTTTAAATTTAAAACCGAATGTATTATTTTTTAAAAAAAATATTGTAAAACTAATTTTTTTTTTTAAGTTTCCGAATTTTTTCACCCAATTTTGTTTTTGAATTAAAAAAATTATTGTGATGTTTATTATTATTTTTAAACAAATATTATTTTCTGAATTATTTAAAAAATAAAAAGATAACGGATGTTATCTTTCCGTTATGTCAAGGTAGGTAAATGAGCACCGTTTGAAAGTTGATGAATTAAACTGGAAAAAATAATTAGTTGGTGTATTAAACTGGGTAACCAAAAAGTTGGGGTCTTAAAAAGCTTAACGGAATTTAGTTCGTGTATTTTTATGGAATTTTCCTTTCTTTCATTAGATGACTAGAGTAAGACCCTCGCGATGCGAGAATTATTTGATTTATAGTAAATAGTTATATTTTAAAAATGTTTGGAGAAAAAGTATACGATATTTTTTTGATAATATTTTGTAAACTTTACTCAGGAAAAAAATTCTACTAACCAAATTTTTTTATTTTTGCTTTTTTCTTCTTGATATAGTTCTCCGTCTATCAATAATAAATTATTTTGTATTCCTCATAGATATATACATAAGTTAAACCTCTGCCTACATATAATGATAGAAATATGGTCGATTATATTTTTAATTACATATATAATTTGAAAAATTTGGAAATTAATAAAGTATATACGTTTGATATATGTAGATATGGTTTGAATCATTAAACTATTTGATATAATAACTAAATCATTTTTACATGATATTTCTTTAATGATATTTCGTAAACTTTACAAATTAAAAAAAATACCACTAACCACATTTTTTTATATTTTTGTTTGTTTTTCTTGATATAATTCTCTCTTTTTATTCATTATCAATTATTTTTTGTTCCTCATAAATATATATATGTTAAATCTATGCATATATATAACAATAGAAACATGGTTGTTTCGATTTTTAATTACATAGTTTACAATTTTTCTTTTTCTAATTTTTGTTTTATGTTAAATTTCTCTCTACTAATTATTTTCGTCTAAATATCATATATAACTATTTTTATAGAGGTTTTGTGCAATTTGTAAAATTCCTTTTTATTTTTTCCATTTTAACTTTTTCTTTTCTTTGATAATTAACAATTTTGATATTGAAAAATTTACATATTTAAATTATTGACATGTATTATAATCTAATCGACTACGTAACACGTGTCGCGATCTCGTGAGTTACAATTTTGCGAACCTTCCTTTATATAATAAGATTCCCATTAATTAGAGCCAACGAATAAAATATATAACGAAAATAAAAAGGGAAGTAATATTATATATGAAAAATCTTGACGGAGAGAAAAAAGAAAACCTTTGCCTCTTCATCAGGTAACTCATTAGCATTAATTAAAAAAAAAAAAAAAAAAAAGAGAGAAGATTTTGACTTTACAAGAGATCAAGAAAGATAAACATCTTCTTCATACATTCTCATACACTAGCAAAAAAGATGGTTCCAAGAAAAACAAATAAAAATGATATACCAATTGTGAATTTAATCGCTAATCATCCACTGCAATTCATAAGTAGCATGTAAGCCTATATTGATATCTAAATATTAAACTTTCCTAAGTAAACTGAATTGAACTAATGACTTACTATTGAGGTAATTTACAGCATTTGGAAGTTGAGATTCCTCTGGTTGATTTTTGAATCAACACGACTTTGCTCCGTCCTCTACGAGCAGTCCCCGAGAAAATTAATCATGTCGCTGTGCCCTGCATTCTCCTCAATCCTCATCATTAGTGTCAAGCTTTTTTATATTGTAATATTCAATCTGCCTCAAAGCTTATCAAATGCATCAGAGGGCTTATTTTATGACTTGTTTAAGCATATTCTCTTTATTTCTCAACAATCAATATACATACTGTGATCAAGCTCAAGTTGGATTCATGCTAAAAATTGATCATGATTCATGAATACATGGACCAACAAAATCGAGAGCAAGTATACCTCGAGCGTGAATGGTGTTGATTTCTGGGCCTTTTAGTTCAGTTCCCTTGTCACTCAGCAATGAAATTCCACCTGATGTTATATGGAACGGGAAAGCTAGAGGAGGGGACATAGGAGATTTTGCAATCTTAATGATTCTCTCACCTGCAAAGCGTGAAACCAACCACATAAACGGACATTCTAGTTAGTAACTGTCATCTTAAAAATGCTTTTAACTTTTCATCCCATGAATGGGTGAAGCCTTGCCTGACTTGGCTTCAAGAACCAGCCGGATGGTTACAGCATGAGCCCAGTTAATCCCCAATGCAGCAACAAGGTGAGAATCATATGTCCTTGCGTGTTCTTGAAATCCATCTTTTAATTTAGCTGTTACAGACGATTGTGGTGAACGGAAATCAACAAGGATCGCTGCATTGATAAAGTAAACAAAACAGTGAAAATATACTTCAGTTACTGTTAAATGTACCTTGGAAAGAATACTGACTAGATTCATCTCGGTTTCGAGATCGAACTTGATTAGTAACCACTATAGGAATCCGTGAAAATTCAGCAAGAGATCTGGCAAATGTCAAACAATCAATATTAATCTACAGATGAAGCGCTGATGTTCAAGCTTTGAGGTTACTCGAGACTACAGTTCATCATACTTTAAGAAAGAAATATGCCAACCCAACTGATGATGTCTTTGAGCTCCTGGTTTGTTTTCTCTGACAAATCAATCAATTACTAACGTCAGTCACCGAGGGAACAAAAATGACATGAAAAATGGTCAGCTAGAACAGAAATTAGACTAACCCTGAAAGAAGAGCTGTCATACTATCAATCACTAGTAGCTTTACTTGGTTTTGAAGAATTGAGCCCTTGAGTTCTTGTATACTGCTCATTACAAAGAAAACAAATTGAACTACTACAGCACAATAATAATTTTACTGCAAAGTTGAAGGCAAGCCCTTAATACCAAGCAAGCTGACAATATTAAAGTCATGGACTTTGGTGTTTCCTACAAGCAAAAACGACGAGTAAAGTCTTACGGACCTTTCGGTAAAGTTAGATAAAGATGTTGGCCGCAAAACCAGGATTCTTCCTGCCATCTACACTGCAAATAGTCTCTTATGACTTTACCAAAGGCATAAAACAGAAAATGAACCAGGATAGCTTGTCCCACAACCTCTTGTGCCATTCCTTTAAGGTGAAATACTTGAGGAAAGCTTTTAAGTCCCATCTCTATCACCCTTCTAGAACTAAATTTGGACTCCACGTCTATGTATATAACACGACCATCTAATCCTCCATACGCTACTGGAAACGAAGCTGATAGTGCAAGTTTCATGCAAAACTGCAAAGTAGAGTAAACCATTTACACTGAAGCAAAGGTAACCAATTGCAACTTAACTATACAACAATGCTATTCTAGTTTGACACTAAACATTCTAAATGAGAAGAAAGTACCTGCGATTTCCCGATACCGGGAGGACCGACTAACTCGGTGAGAACACCAAAAGGAATTCCACCACATAGTGCTGCATCTAATCCTTTCAAATGTGTAGGAAGATGACCTAATAAGTGTTCCTTTTCGACTTTTTGATCCAGTAATGATCGAGCCTTAACAAAAAATTATGATCAAGAAGTTGGATTGAAGATGATAAAAGCATAGTCACATATGTAGTAAGGAGAGGTTACGGATAGGCATGGCGGAGAAGCAGCTTCGCTGATGAGTGTAATCGCAGATCTGACCTCTTTCATACCAATATCGAGCAACTCCATCAATTCGAATTCCGTCATCGATAAAGCATCCTGAAATCGATAAAGCATTCCTGAAATTTCACAAGAAGAAATTAGGGAATTAGGGATAGGATTGAATGGAAAACCTTGGCGGTGATGATGTTTCGTGCGGCGAAGATATAAGAGATTTTCATCGGAAGGGGAATTTCTCCGATGAGCTTGTTCGCCATCCTCGCCGGGACTCTTTGGAAACCCCGAATTCACTCACTCACCAACTACTTTGGGCCTCACCAACTAATGGGCATTAAGAAAAAAGCTTCGCGTAAAAGTTGTGAAGAAAATTCATTTTGCTCTGTGATATCTCCTAGTCCGTATACATAGAGATAAGTAATATCCCGAATTCTAGAAGATAGGGGTGAAATGAAGTGTCGAACAAAATAAATTAAAAAAAAAAAGAGAGAAGGATGATATGGAGTAAGAAGGGTGAATTTGAGAAATAGCAAAAAAAAAAATTATATTTACAAAAGTAACAAAAAAGCCTAGATCTAACGGGTAGGGTTAGACCACATATAAGGGTTTTGGTTAGATTGTAAGATATATTTTTTTTAATGGCTATATGACCTAATTTCCCTTTTCAAAATTGATTTGATCATCTATATTGATTTAAAAAGGATAACAATGTGTTTTTCATATTCACCAAAAACAATGTGTTTTTTATTATTTTCAATAACTCATAAACATTTTTAAAACTAGAATATTTTTAGTATGTGTGACTTATTAGAAATGATTTTACATATCGAGCGAGGACAAGATACAAATTTTTCTTTTTGTGGTGGTTTGCAGAGATAGTCCAAAGCACCAATAGTTAGAGATGTAGGACCAAAAAATAGACCACTATGAATCAGTGATAAACTGCGATAAGAAAATAATTAAGGGAAAAAGAGAGTTGCAGAGACGAGACAAATCTTTTTTCTTAACATTTTGAATCACTCGTAATGCGACGAGAAAACTGATTCAAGGATCCGAGGATACAACCACAATTAACTATATTCACGATCACTCGAATCACGATTCTAACAAACTAAAAGATCTATGATACTCTCGAGACACACACTTAGTTTGAGAGAGATTGATGGTTCAACTTTTGTTTCTGATTTAGTTTCTTAGTGAATAAAATGAGAATAAAAAAAATGGGCCTTAAGAAAAATGTATGGCCTACATTAATAAGAACCCTGGAAAAAGTTAAAGAAAGTTCATTTTGCTTTGTAATATCAAATAGTCTCCGAGTCCATACATAAAGATATCCCGAATTCTTGAAAATAGGGATGTTATGAAGTTTCGAACAAAAGAAATAAAAAACGATGATATGAAGTAAAAAAATTGATTTGATCATCTATATTATATTATTAACAATGTGTATTTATTATTTTCAATAACTCATACACGTTTTTTAAACTAGACTAATTTAAGTATGTGTGACATAATGGAAATGATTTGGAAAAATTATAAAATTTGCCATAAATCCCACAAACCTTTCAAATTCTGCCATAAGTTGAAATTCTTTTCAAAATCTACCACATTTTTGTTTTTTAGTGAAAACCAAAATTACTATTTTACCCAATCTTCTCCACCACATAATCTCTCTCTCTCTCTCTCTCTTTACATTCCGAATGG
The DNA here is from genome assembly GCA_963576765.1 of Draba incana. Classification (NCBI taxonomy): domain Eukaryota; kingdom Viridiplantae; phylum Streptophyta; class Magnoliopsida; order Brassicales; family Brassicaceae; genus Draba; species Draba incana. Next base: position 44,055,199 of record OY755202.1, read on the forward strand.
ATGTCTTCTTCTATTTATGGAGAGGACAGAAAGATTACTTAGTTCAGTGTGTACACTGTCCGTCTCATCTAGTTTGTGGTAGATTTTGTATTTTTTGTTCTCTGATATCCATTACAGAGACAATGACGGAAATGGTGGTGACGGTGTCGGAGACAATAGTGGGTATAGCTCGAGATGATGGACGAGACGCTGACCATCATAGGACAAGACAACAAGTTCAGTGTGTACACCGGCGACCGTCTCCGACACGAACGTCTAGTATTTGGACGTCTTGTATTTCTTGTCCTCCGATGTCCACCACAAAAACATTGACAAAAATGGTGGTCAACGGTGTCAAAGATGGTAGACGAGACGGTGGCCATCGGAGGACAAGAAATACAAGACGTCTACTGTGAACGATGGACGTAAACTGACTAACTAGTTGGTTATTATTTATGAGGGTAATTTTTTCTTTGCACAATAGACGTCCGTACAGATTGTGGCAGATTTTGAAAGGAATTTCTACTTATGACAGATTTTAAAAGGTCATTTGGGAAAATGGGAGGTTAAGAAATTTTCTCAAATGATTTTACATATCGAGTGAGGACAAGATACAAATTTTTATTTCTGTGGTGGCTTGCACGGATAGTCCAAAAATCGAAAGATTTTTGGGTAAAGCACCAATAGTTAGAGATTAATGAAACCCATATCCAATAGAAGCAGGGAGGTCCACAAATGATGGGAGTTAAAGCATAACAAGATATATAAAAATAGAGTTTTTTTCATAGCGATAACTTTTTTGTTATACACAAACGGACCTAGCACATCAAAATCAATTGTTACAAGGTAAAACATTTTCATGAGGGTCTCTGATCGCATGAATGTCTTGCTTTACAAAGTATTTTCAAGAGATATGACTAAGGAGTAAGATAGAATGATTCCAAAGGAAAAGAATGATGGTGTAATATGAATACACCACTTATAAGTAGGGTTTTGACCCTTGTTAAAGTTTGAACTAGACATTTCTGTTGGGAGATTTTCATTACCATACCGTCATTTATCCACCTTTGGTTGCGGAATATTGTTTGTTGGATCTAGCTTGTCCAATTTGTCACCTAAGTAACCGTTTGCCAATCACTACAAGAAAACAAGGCATTTTCTGACGGATTTTACGGCCGTCGGAAAATCCGTCGGAATTTTATGACGGATTTATGACGGATTTCTGATGGATTGCGTTTTAAAAAATTAAAAAAAAAAACGCATTCCGTCATAAATCCGTCATAAATTTATGACGGATTTATGACGGATTTAGTTTTTTTTTTTTTCTTCAATTTAAATAAAAAAGGCATTCCGTCATAAATCCATCGGAATTTTATGACGGATTTATGACGGATATCGTATACCGTATACCGTATACCGGATGTGAGGTATATGGATACGGTATCCGTCAAAAATCCGTCATAAAATTCCAACGGATTTATGACGGAATGCCTTTTTTTATTTAAATTTAAAAAAAAAAGAATCCGTCATAAATCCGTCAAAAATTCTGACGGATTTTTGACGGATATTTTTTTTAATTTAATATTATATTTTTATTATAAAGTTTCCGTTTGAATTAGTAGTGGAGCCATGGAGAAACTATATTGGTTTCTAATAAAATAAAACATGTTATTGCAAACAACTTACAATTAAGATGGCTCCATATGCATGAATATTTTGGTTTGCAGTATTCGGATTACATGTTGCGAGCTTGAAACATGCTAAACAATCACCAATTTTTTTTTTTTAATTATCAACTTCAGTTGTATTCTAACAAAAAAAAATTATTGTATGATAAAACAGAGAAATTTAATCATTTTCTTTTGTTTTAGAACTTACGTTTTTGTGAAGTAGAACCTTGTCTGCAATATATAGTGTCTACATAATACAAAAAAAAAACATTTTCAGCTCATAGATTATGTATATAAACAACATTCTTACCCTAAACATTCTTATCCGTCATAAATTTATGACGGATTTATGACGGATTTAGTTTTGTTTTTTTCTTCAATTTAAATAAAAAAGGCATTCCATCATAAATCCGTCGGAATTTTATGACGGATTTATGACGGATATCGTATACCGTATACCGTATACCGTATACCGGAATTTTATGACGGATTTATGACGGATTGAGTTTTTTTTCTTCAATTTAAATAAAAAAAGGCATTCCGTCATAAATCCGTCTGAAATTTATGACGGATTTTCGCATTCCCGCCCATTTTAATTAAGCCGATGTGTAGGCGGTAAAAATTCCGACGGATTTACCCTAATTTTATACCCAACCACACATTCTCTTATTTGGTAAGAAGAAGAAGAAGAAGAAGAAGAAGAAGAAAGAAGAAGAAGAAAGAAGAAGATGAAGAAAATAAACTAACCGGCGGAAATTCTCCGGCGGAAAAATTGCCGCCGGAAAAATCTCCGCCCGAAAATTCACCGGTGGAGAATTTGTTTAAAAAAAAAAATTAAAATTTTCCGACGGATTTCCGACGGATACGGTATCCGTACACGGGGATATCCGGTATACGATATACGGTATACGGTTACGGAATCCGTCATAAATCCGTCAAAAATCTGTCGGAAACAAATTTCCGACGGATTTCCGATGGTTTTTTTTTAAATCCGTCATAAATTTCTGACGGATTTATGACGGAACTCAATTTCCGACGAGATAGAACCGACCGTGGAATACCGTTGGAATACCGTCGGAAAAGGAGCTTTTCCGCCGGAATTCCGACGGTTTTGGCCGTCATAAATCACCATGTTTTCTTGTAGTGAATATACATAATAACTTTAGATTTTGGATCGAAGCTCCCAAGTCGTGTGGCGCTTGTCGCATGAGATATCATTTTGATAGTTTCTTAGGGGGACCCGTACCCGTTCCCGAATTTCCGTCCCTTATATTTCCCGTATTCCCATATGGGACAAGCTTTTAAGTCCCGATTGGGACCGGGACGGGACGGGACGGGAACGGGATATCCCAAAATCCCGTTTGAAAATCCCGTTTGAGATAAATATAAATATTAGTTTATATATATATTAAAAAATGATGAATTGTATTATGTCATATATTAAGTAATAATTAACGTCAATATGCCAAGATTATTTGACAATGAATAAAATATAAATAAAGAGTAAACCTAATTACAACAAAACAATTTTTAGAGTTGGTCTTCTTTACTCAGAGCTACACGAAGAGGCAAGAATCCTTTCACTTCACTTTGATTATGATTCTTCTCTATCTCTTTGTTTATTCTTGTTGTTTGATTGTTGTCGGTGCTTTTCCTATAAAGCTTTTGTTCTTTTGATTTGAATATACTTTGTTTCTGTAGTTTGAGACTTTGAGTTCCTCTGTTTGTATTATATAACTTGTTTTTTCATTGATCATTTTTTATTCAGTTTTGTTTTATTCATGATATTTGTGATATTTATGTGGTTTAAGTTTAATTCAATTTGAAGATTATGGTTTTATTTTAAATTTTTAACTTTTATGGAATACAGTTGAATTTTCTTTAATTCGAACATGCTTTTGATAAATTGGAAAAGCATGTTGTATACATATTTGCAAATTGAAGCATCGTTTAATCTAATTTTTGAGTCCGATTATTCTATGGGACTTCCCGTCCCATTCCCGTCCCATCCCGTTCCATCCCGTTCCCGTCCCGAATTTTAAATGGGACATAAATAGGACGTATTTTTCTAGTCCCATAAATCCCGTTCCCGTCCCATATTCCCGTTTGTCCACCCCTACCTTTAACCAATAAAAAAAACCAGGAAACAAAAGCAGGAAGAAGAAAAAACTTTTTCAAAGTTGTACGTTGTACAGTACAACCAATAATGGGTTGTAGAAGATAAAGATAAGGTGAAAAATCTGTGAATGGTTGGTTGGATAGATTTTTTTGCTTTAAGAATTTAATTAAATTTGAAAATATATATAAAATTGAGTGATGAAAAAATGATTATAAATAGAGCTAACTTGAACATTGATACACAACTTCATTCGTTCTTTAAAAAAACAAATTCACCGCTACAAAATCTTTACATATCTAAACTTTTGTGTTAACAGCTCACTATATAATTAAGGTAATATTTTTTTGCATATAAAATTTTGCTTATTGTAAGTTAAACTTTTATTTTTTCTTTGATCAAAATTTTAGTATTTTTTGTTTAATATATAATAGATATATTTCTGCCAATTTAACAAAAACATAATTGCATATGTAGATTTATACATAAGGTATAAAAACAATGAAAACTCAATTAACGTGTATATAAAAGAGTACGTATGTGATAAAAATGCATGCAATATATTGTTTATTTAATTGCCAATAATCTTTACAATATGTAAACTCATAACGTTTGTGAAACAACCAGGATTAAAAAAAAAAAACCTAACAATTCTACTGCGGAAATCAATAACTCAATTAAATCATTTAAACCAACAAAACAATCAATTCAATAAAACCAATAATAAATCCATAAAATTCAGCAACGATCAAATCTAGAATTGAACTAGCATTTCTAGCAACCTAACAGGTTCTACTAAAATGCAACATAAAATAAACATCCTATCATCCTCCTCCTACTGCCATGATTCCGCGATCATATTTTTCCTTTACCTGCAACACATAGAAATAAGAGTTGCGTAAGTATTATCACAAATACTTAGTGAGACGTTCATTTCGCCAACAGGCTAAGTACATCTCAACAATTAACCAGCAATGACCAATCGACAATCAACAACAAGATTTTTAAAACATCAAAACACAATTCTCATACTAGTGTCGAACGACACTCCTCTCTGTGTCGAACGACACTCCTCTTTGTGTCGAACGAAACTAACAATACATGGGTGTCTATCGACACTATCACTAGGTATCGATCGATACCTCGATCGCAGGAACCGCAGAACGAGCCTTCTTCTCTCATGGCTCATTCGCACGATTTCCCGAGATCGAACATGCACAAAACTCACAAATACCATGCTTATAAACATGATTTATTCAGCAGAATCATCAACGATCATCACCATTATCACAAATCATTAATAGCTAATGGCCTCGATGAGCCTACGATCGCGCACTCACCTTAGCCTATGATTAAAAAAGGTTCGAGACAGCGATGAACACGGCGAAACCGAGACAAAATCCTCTTAATTCTGAACTCAAACACCAAGGACTCGCCGCACAAACGATTATACGCTCTCACCCTCGAGAAATAACACTTCTTATGATCCTAAAACTCTCAAACACTAAGGATTATCAAAACTCTCTCTTTTCTAATTGATTTCTGCCTCTTCCCATGAAAAAAACGCGACTGCTCATAATATAATCACGAGCTTAGGATTTTCTTTCCCCAAACCGCAATAAACCGCAATTAAAAATCAAACCAAAATCGGCTCAACAACTGCGGAAAACATAATCAAATAAATCAACAGAATAATCCAATAAATCGATAACATAAATAATCAATATTCTAAAACAATTAATCAATATCAAATTCATGAATGCTCAAATAAATAATCTAGCAACCTAAGACATCCGGTTTACTAAACTAACAACAACAACACAAAACCCTATAATCCTTTCCCTAAGGCCTCGATTCCGTGATCACATTTTTCCTTTACGTGCAACACATGGAAATAAGAGTTGCGTAAGTATTTAATAAATACTTAGTGAGTTGGTCATTCCGCCTACTGGTGTAACAAGCAGGCTCAGATAAACATTACCACACATGTTAAAAAACAATTCAACACATAACATACAAACTCAATACATTCGGGTATTTCAGACTACGTGTCGAGCGATACCACACAGACGTCGATCGACACGACCAAAAGCCTGGTGTCGAGCGACACCACAAAGGTATCGACCGACACTCAACAAAACCTCGTGTCGAGCGACACCCTCCTGGTGTCGATCGACACGCCTCTGTAATTGCACCAGAATCGAGTTCATCCTCTCTCAACTTGATTTCGGTGATTACGAGTCACAAATCTGCACAGAAAACAACACAATCCAATATATACCACCACATCAAACATCACAATCCATATCAAACGAATTCACATCAAACAATCACCAAAAACTCATCGACAATCCTCATTGCCTAGAAACCAACGGTCACAACTCACCATAGTCTACAAACGAAGGATTGAGAACGAAAAGAGAGCGAACGAACGAACAAAGCCTCTACGCACTAAAATCGATTGATCCTAGTGATTTTGTTTGCAACAATTCTCACAAAACATTAATCACCCTCTCAATTCTTTAAAGTCTGCACTTTTCTCTACGGTAGCTCGCGGCCACGAATAACACGAGTTTATAAACTCTAACCTAGGGCTTAACTCCCCTAAACCGAGCCAAAAATCATAATTAAAAAGTTAATTACTCGGTTCAGGAAATGTAAGTGTCGAGCGACACCAAGACTGTGTCGATCGACACCCACAAAAACTTCGTTTCGATCGGCACACTACTTGTGTCGCTCGACTCGACCACAAGAATCAACATTTCTGGTTCGCGGATGTTACAACAACATTGGTGTCGATCGACACACCCCTAGTGTCGATCGACACCCTTAACCAAAAACGACATTTTGGTTTGCGGATATTACAATGTGTATAACTATTTTTTTATATAACAACATTTGGTATGACATAAACTATTTTAAATTACTATCATGATAGTATTTTAGTAAAAATAAATTGCAGTCAAAGTAATTACTATTAGTTTATTAATAGAACTAGGTTAATCTGAATTTCTATCAATTATTTAATTTTTAAAAGTATGAGTTTCAAAATATAATTTATTTATTTATTTAGTAGTAAAGTCAATCCGTATTCAGTCAAGTAAAATGCTTACACACAATATTTTTATTTGAGAAAACAATTAACATATTTTTTTCTTGTAGTATGGCTTCAAATGATCGTCCGGGACCTTCACCCATACGAAGAAAGCGTAAGTTATTCATTTATCATTTTAGTATACATTATATAATGGTGTGTGCTATTGTACATATATGTACATAAATATGTGATATATATATATATATATATATATATATATATATATATATATATATATGATTTGGTTTTGTTTTTTAGAAAGAAACTTGCAAACCTACAGAAGAAAGTAATTTGGTCGAATTATATGAAGTTGGGCTTCAAAAACTTGATTATAATATGTGTGCATTAAAAGGTGCGCAGAGAAACCGTATTATGCGTGAATTATATAATAAAACGGGGAAAAAACTTGATCAGTGGAAGATGGTGAAAAATAAAATGGATACATTGAAAAGAAACCATAAGGAATGGATTGAACTTATGGGTAGAAGTGGTGCTAGTGCGGATCATAGGACAATAGTCATTACGATGGATCCTTCGTGGTGGGAATTACGTGAAGCGGTATGTTGGTAACCAATATATTATTGTGTTCCCTAGTTAGTTTTTGTTTCAAAAAATTTAAAATAATAATTTCAACTAATATTTTTTTCCTATTCTTTTCAGGAAAGTAGATTTATTAGTGCTTGTCATCGTAAATCGCTAAAATATTGGGATGCAATGCAACAAATGTATGGGTGGTGTGATGTATTAACTGAATACATGTATGACGCGGATGGAGCTCGTAGAGAATTAGAAGACGATTATTAAAGAGCCGATGACAGTTCAGATTCTGGTCATGGTGGTAGTGATGATGATGGTAATTACGAGGCGCCTACAAATGAAAACATACCTCAAACCCAAGAAGAAAATACTCATTTACCATATACATCATTGATTGATCCTGAAGAAACATACAGAGATATACCTGATGAAGCAGTAGATGAAACGAAAGGAGTAGAAATGACACAACAAATCCATGGTCATTCGGGCAGACATGGTAGTCGTGCAACTCCGTACAATGTTGGACGGGGAGGAAGTAGTCCAAGGAGAAGCTATTCACGACTATGTTCTGCTAGTAATAAAAGTCGAAGTAATCGATGAAGGCGAGCGTTTGAAGGCTCGGTTACCACGGCATTTCAAGATATGGCTGATGCACGAGGCGCAACTGTATCAGCATTGCGACCCGGTGATTTTAGTCAAGAAGAATATAGTAAATTCAAAGAAGCATTTTTCATGTTAAATGCTTTGCCGATAGAGAAGTACAAAACGTTTTGGAACTGAAGAAAGATGTATGGTGGCGTAATACATTTGTGGACACCCCATTTCAATCAGATGATGATAGAATTGGATTTTTGGAAAGTATAACTGGAGTAGATCGGGTAGGCACCAGAACTGGCAAAGCTTATGAGAACCTTCAACCATTTTTAAGTGGTTCTAGCGGTAGTAGTGTCAGATCGTCAGGAAGTTCAATGGGATATTCATCTGGGAATTCACAGTACAATCAACCTGATACTCTACAGTTTCATCCCTTAGCTGGCATGGGGCAGTTCTTTCCATCACAGGGACTCGGATTTAACATGCCCGGGCAGATGATGGGTGTGCCTTATTTTCAAATGATGTTTCCTCAAGGACTTGGTAGTTTCCCCTATATGCCCCCATCGTATGCTGCTCAAATGATGCAAACACATGCACCTTCTACAGTCTTTAATGCAAGCACATCTTCAACGTTAAGTGGGACACCACCAAGACAAATAGGGAATGCTAATCGTGATCCAAAAATTAACGTATCTCTTGGTTTTGGAACACCATCAAAACGGACGACACATATTGGTTATAGGTTTGGTGAACCTTCGGAATTTGGAGCTCGACCACGACATTTGAATTTTTCTGATGACGGAACAGAAAATCAGCCAATAAAGAACCCGAGACAATGATTTTAGAATTTTATTTGTTCATGGTTGTTTGTTAAAAGTTATGTTTCTAGTTTGTTTAAATATCATTTAATAACAAAAAAATTCCTTAACTATCTTTTTAAATATATATGTTAGGCAACCCGAATTGAGGAGTTATATTCTTCTGGACTAAACAATCTAACACGTGAAGAAGTTTGCGAATTATTTATGCTTGAAGACGAACAAGTCGATCAACTACTTGTAGAACCAACAATGCAATATTATGAGAAATATTTATGTCGGCAACCAATGCATGGTGGAGGAGGATTAGGTTGGTTAAACATTAAACGGCAAATTGAGCGTGATGATGTGGTATGATTAAATGCACTTAGAATGCGTAGAGGAACATTCCAACTTTTGTGTCAAATGATAAAAACGAGTATGGTTTAAATCCAACAAAAATATTAGCATTAAAGAAAGTGTTACAGTGTTTCTTAGCGCATGTGGGCATAATGAGGTTCAACGGACAGTAGCGAGAAATTTTGGGCGTAGTCAAGAAACTATTAATCGAAAGTTTCATGAAGTGGTGGATGCGATGGAGCGACTTGCTTGTGATCAAATGAGGACTCCAAGTACTCGTCAACTTAGAGCAATTCCATCAAGACTTCGTAATGATACTCGTTATTATCCATTCTTTGAGGGTTTTATTGGTTCTATAGACAAAACACATGTTCCCGTCATTCCACCACCAGAAAATCGAAGAGCATATTGAGACCGTTTTGGTGAATCAAGCCTTAATATTTTGGCAATATGTGACTTAGACATACTTTTCACATATGTGTGGAATAGAGCACCATGTTCAGTTCATGATTCCAGAGTTCTATCGATAGCGCAACAACAAAGCTAACGGTTTCCGAGACCTCCTACAGGTAAATACTATCTCGTCGACTCTGGTTATGCAAATAAAAAAGGATGTTTAGCTCCCTACCTAGGAAACCAACATGAAGAGGTTAGATATCATTTGCGGCAATTTGACAGTGGTCCACCTCCAAGAAATCAACATGAGTTGTTTAACAGATGGCATGCATCCCTCCGCTCTGTTATAGAAAGAACATTCGGAATATGGAAAAGAAGGTGGAGGGTCATGAAAGAATTACCAAGATATAACCTAGAAACGCTAAAAGATTGGTTTTTGTTACAATGGGGCTTCATAACTTTATTCGACGGTTAGACATTACAGATGATGATTTTGAAGCCAACCCAACTGTAGAAAATGAAAAATGCTCATGGACAACAAGAAGAAAATGAAAATACGATCGAGGAGACAGAAGAGCCGGAAACATCTACAAGTGGAGCATATATGGCAGCTCTCCGTGATGAAATAGCAAAATTTTTGTGGGAAGAGAGTGGTTAATTATGAATTTTTATTTTTATATTTCAGTTGCTTTTAAGTTATGTGTTTACCATAATGTCTAAATTATTTTGCATTTAATTTATACTAATATCATTTAAATTTCGTTTATAAAATTAATTTTATCAAATATTCTCTCAAAAAAATATTGTCACAATTTGTAAATATGTAATTTTGTTTGATATTCTTGACTATATAATTTGTATTCTTAAAAATATTTCTTATTTATTTAATATGAATTAATATTCGTACCGCTTTCGGTTACCAATCGGAATACTATTTGTACCGCTTTGTTTTTTGTACAGCTTTAACTGAAATCTTTATTTATACAGCTTACCGCTCTAGCTTACAGCTTAAAAGCTCGATTAAAAATCGGACCCATTATGTCTAGAGCTTTCTAAGAGAAGTAAGGCTATATAACTCACATGAAAGGAAATTTGATTAGGACACACTTCCTCTGTTCCACAAAAAATGGTGTTCTAGTTTTTTTATCTGTTACACAAGGATTGACTTTCTAGATTTTTTATATATTTTTATCAGTTAATATTAATAAATTCTAAACTTAAAATAATATTAAATGACAAGATTTGAATACTATTAGTTCATAGTTATGGAAAAGTGGTTTTTTGAAAGAATTAATTGTTTATTATTATTATTATTAAACATAGTTAATAGTTAATGTATTTATTATTAAACATTAATTGTTTTTTAATAAGTGTGAAAAATGGTAACAAATCAAGTTTTGTGGAACTTGGAATGAATGGAGTATATCATAACTTATATAACTATTTTGTAGTGTACTATCTAATGATATATTTACGTGATTGATAATTGTACGGGAAAACGGCTTATTGATACCTTTATTCTGGGTAACTGCGAAAATGTCTAGCTACACTTTTAGAGAGTGCCTAATAATACTTCAACTCTATATAATTTGAATTTTGATACCCAAACTAATAAAATTAGGCTTATAAATACCTCGGAAATTACGGTGTTAGTTTTTCCGTTAACAGAAGTGACTAGGATGCTTAGTTAGCAAATCGGAATATGTATATTTGATGTATATTCATTTTATATATTTCTAATTTTAGAAATCGAATATGTAATATTGTTTATGATAATAACATTTATTTATTGTAGTAATTTTGTATTGACAACAATAAAATATTCAAATAATTTTAAATGTATTATTTTTAATCATTTATAGGCTTATTTTCGTTTTTTATTTAATTCAAAAATTGTGTAGTTATAAGTAGCGATAAATATACACAAACATGAATTAAATGAAATTTAAAATATGTGGATAGCTTAGATGGAGAGAAAACTTTGCTATAATATAAGCATCCTAGTTACTTCTGTTAACGGAAAAACTAACATCGTAATCTCAGAGGTATTTATAAGCCTAATTTTATTAGTTTGGGTATCACAATTCAAATTATATAGAGTTGAGGTATTATTAGGCACTCTTTAAAAATGTAGGCAAACATTTTCGCAGTTACCCAGAATGCTGGTATCAATAAACCATTTTTCCGATAATTGTACAAATCTTAACTATTTTGTAGTGTACTATCTATTGTTTTTTTTTTTTTTTGACGTGTATTATCTATTGTTTATTTATCAATATTTCAGGTGCACTTTTTACTTTTACATGTATACGTTGAAAAAGACTCATTTGCTTCTTCTTTTTTTTTTTTTTTTGTCGAGACTCATTTGCTTTTAATGGGGAAAATGGGACCAGAACAATTAAATTAGGGCGGTGGATTAAATCGAAAGTGCGTTTGTTTGGCCCACTTTTGTTTATTTTAGTCTTACTCTGAATTTCCTGGAACATGTTATTCTAGTGACATTACTGAGATTCGGATTTCCCTTGATGTAACAAAATGAACTTTATTGTTGACCTGACTTAAAAGAAGAACCTTGCTACCACCAAAAATATTAAACATAGTGAAAGTTTTCTTTATTACTATAGTTCTGTCATTCAGAATTATTGTCTTTAAGAACTAAAGTGAACGATTTAATGCTATCAGAAATCCTTCAAATTTCAAAAGCTGTAAACGAATCACAACAAATTTATACAACTATCAATTTCGAACTAAGATTGATTAATTGATTGTCGTCCAATAAAATAACATTTTTCCAAAGGTTTGCAAGAATACATGTTAATTTTTATCCTTATTTTAATGTTATTCACCATTCTCCATTATTCTCCATTTCATAGTATGAGAAAACGAAATAAATGTTTTCCTCTGACAATGTAAAGGTTAGTATAATTTGGTTTGAAGCATGTAAGTATGACCCCTGTTGACATGGTTCAACTGCCAGGCCTTGCATCCCTTTCCATATTTGTTTTTCATTTAATCGTTTGTGTCTTACATATACCTATATTCACAATCTCGAGAATCTTAGTTCTCTCTAGTTTTTTTTCATTGATTGTTTAATATTTCCTAAAACAAAATTGTTTTCCATAGAAATGATGAATAATATAAGACTACGGTATAACCTCCATAAATTAATACTCTATAAATTAGTAATCACCATAAATGAATCAAATTCTTTCGGTTCTAAGTTGGGCTAATGTAAAAATTAACGAAATTCGATAAGATAATAAGATAATATTTTTTTGAAACTCTCATATAAAATATGATCCCAATAATAGTATAAATTAATAGTTATATATAGATATACATATATATAACTATGATAGTGTTCAAAACATGGGTTTTTGTTTTGACTAAAAGTTGAAATTTGTTGGAACTTATCTCAAATTTTACTTATTGCCTCAAAAACATGTAGGACTGATTTACATATATGTATTCAAAATTTGTGAAAAAAATAGATGCAATAATTTTTTTTATGCTAAATTATCTCTAATAGTATTTTATATATCGTTTTTAACTTTATCATCAATATTTTTTATGAATTTGGTACCCAAGACCGTGTCTAATTTTTTAAAATCTAGATACTCTACTATGATATTAAGTAATTAACATCAATTTGATTGAGATAACCGCTAGCGTTAATCATAAATTCAAGTTAATACATTTTACTTTCACTCATGGATTCAATTAGATTATGTAACATAAAATTATTTGAATTTTTTTTCCAAGAAAATCATTACTAATAAAAGATCTCTCTAATTAATAATTATTAATTTATCTATAAATTAATATCTCTCTAAATAAATAAATTTTTTAAGTCCTAACATTATTTATTTATGTTTTACTGTATTTGTATATTTTTTATGGAAAATTAACAATTCGGTACAGCATAAATTTAACAAACCGGTATAGCCTTTTCGATATTAAGCCGCTGGTGTGGGCCACTTATGCAAAAAGACCATATTGCCTAGAGGGAATTGAACAATCGAAAGTTGAGAAACGTGTAAATCTTTATAGACTCAGTGCAAATATTCCCGTAGCCCCAAACCTACAAGGTAGGTCACCTACGGTACCGTGTTCTACACCACAAAACTGAGTTGTCTTTTCAATTCATTAAATGCGGCGCTACATACACGTTTTTGTATGTAATGAGTGAAATGGTTAGCTCCGTTCTGTAATACTCCTTTATAAAAAGCCATAGCCTGAGCTTAAAGGCTTTTAACAAAAAACGATAGTAAGCTTTTACTTCATAAAGTCGCAAACAATAAATCGTTTAATCATCCAACTTCAGGTCTGTTCACCTACCTCGGCAAAAGGTTGGTCCCCCATTAATATTTTTTGTTTCCTTTTTCACAACCTGAAATCCTTTAAATAGCAAAAACAAATTTATTTATCCAACCATTATATTCTCCGATTATAACCACAATTGCTGACTCGTTGTATTACTATAAAAGTACAGAATCGTTTGTTTCCTTATAAGTCTTACTCTATTTACTGACTAAAATTATCAACCGCAGGTATGTCACGTTTGGTCCGTTTGTTGCAAGGAAATTGGGTGATTGGTCCATATGCTCAGTGGGAATTTGAGAGAAACCCAATAGATCTGGGCTTCGGCACTTTTCTTCGGGACAATGAAACCTTTGAGTCTCTCCAGGTTCATGTCAGAGGTCGTTACCTCATACCCACGATGCATCTCTTCAGGTTAACCTACCGTATCCCAGATAAGACGCAAGGAGCTGACGAAGAAACCGAACCTCCGTCAAACATATGCTCAGACACATATGTTACACTATTCATGGCCCTAAGGTTGTGCTACCCAGCATTAATCCTCTGCATCACCATGGGAGCCGAAGACGTAGCTAGGTACGACTTCCAATGTCGCAGCCCTTTCGTGGTCGGTCAGAAACTATACTAACCGGAGAATCCAACTGACGACGACATGGCCGAGTACCACGGTGACTTTCCAAAAAACCCTAATTTTCTCTTTAATCTCATAAATCAATTTACCCACATACTTTATTTTTTAAAAATCAAAACACCTTTTTGTCTTCCTTACAACTATAGAGCTGATAGCAAGTCGCTAAGTACCTGTCGTTCGTAGTATCTTTGGTTCTGTCTTCACAGAAGACCAGAGATTGGTGCTTTGGAGGACTCATCTGGAAGTATTGTACTCGAATCCACTAAACAAAGCAGGCAATCGAGTGAACCCCGTCCGAGATCTAAATAACCCACTGGCGGTATTGCGGTTGTGCTCCTTGACGACGAAACTGATATGGATCTGGGTATGCCAGTAGAGGGAGAGGATTTAGCAGCCAACATATTCGAAACCCATGAACAAGGTAAACAATCAAATCATCTTAAATCCCCTAGATTTATCTGGATTTATTTATTGAATTAATTTAGAGCTGGTTTAGAATTATATACAAAACTAATGTTTATATTGAGGTCACACATTTGACATTTGATTATGGATTAGGATTTTATTTGATAATGACGTAACCAAGTTCAGTATGAAAGATTTGCTAATGTGTAATAAAATAGTTAGCCGGGAGGCCGGTGTAGCCACTATATTGATTATTTTAACTTATAAGTCCAAAGTTTGCGGATAATGATTCACTTAGCCGTATATCTATGTTCGTTACCTGTTTTAAAACTGAATTTGGCTAACAATATGAGTTAGCCTATATTATATCATTTAGCTGACAAATATTACATTTGGCCGTGTGTTTTTTACCATTACCTAATATTATAAATTTACTATTGTTTATCCATCGCATGCATCAACATTTCCAAGCCGATGATACAATGACCAACAGCCAAGCTCCCAGCAGTCTTATGGGTAATACTCGTAATGGTGGAAGCAGCCTCTTATAGTATTCATGGATTGTAATGATGCAGTCATGATGGGGGGATTTAATGACCAATCATAACACTGCTGAGATACAAAGACTCCAAGGAAAAATATATGCTATGTACGAGTCAGAAACATGACCTCTAACACAAAACACAATGACAGCTTATACAAGTGACGGAGGTAGCTCTTCAAGTGGTTCTTATGGAGATCTATGTTATATGACTAACTTTGATCAGGAACATGACACAACCCTCCTCCCACCATAACCACAAGCAGAGGTTGTTCATCAATCAGGCCAAGTAGGAAATGGTAAGTAATTTTACCCACTCACCTTACATTTGATTCACCAAGGGTAATACTATGCTAATTCACAATTAATTGCAAATTGAATTTGTAGCTGCTACACATCCAGGTATAAGAGTTCTAGTGCCAATTACTGCCCCTTTTCCTTTCGAATTAACCCCTAACATAGGAGCCAGTTCAAGCACTCCGCAGAGACCACTTACAACGCCTGATGTTGATAACTCTGTAAGTTCTTCCGATGAAAGCCTTACCATTGGTGGGTTTGGATTCTAGACTCAATATGATTTCGTTGTTTGTAATAACTCTTTCGTTTCATGTTCAAAACTAGGAGGTTTTATATATAATACTTGCCACTTTTCCGGTTACGGCCAAACTATATGTTCAAGTACTTTTGCGGATAAGACCAAATCATTGGTTTATGTTTAATTACTCTTTTTTTTTTAATTTCCTTACCATGTTTTAGTACTATGTTTCCATTATAATGTAAAATATCAATTATGTTTATTTGGGCTTTTTGTGTGCAACTGCTAAGTAAGCACTACAACTAATGTACATTTTGAACATGTAGTAAATGAAACTAACAACAAATTCTCATTAAGTGTCGAGATGACTTTCTCAAACCGTGAATCGTTTAAGCAACATATGGCAATATACGCCATCCACAACAAATTTTGTTACTGTAACGAAATGACAAGTCCCGATGTTATGATAAGAAAATGTTGGGGAAGGAACTGCCCGTGGAGGATACACACAGTCTGTCACGACGGAGCATAAATGATCAAAATACGCAGGGCAACACTACAACACAAATTCACCGTCGATGAAAGAGCAGATTATCAAAGGCAAGCAACAACTAGAGTCATATGTGAGCTGTTGATAACTAAATTCGGAGGAGCTGGATCCGGACCAAGCCTAAAGGATATTAGGGATATGACGAGAGGTGACCATAATGTCCGAATTTCCTACTGGAAAGCTTGGAAATCAAGGGAGTTAGTAATAAACAATGCCAAAGGATCACCAAATAATCCTTATATCTCATTACCAATATACCTTGAGAAACTAGTTGTGGCCAATCCAGGGACACTCATCGGATTGGAAACCACATTCGAAGCCAAGATTGGAGATATGTTTAAGTACCTTTTTGTGCCATGGGAGCATCAATCAAGGGCTTTGTGTACATGAGGAAAGTTGTCATTATCGATGGAACGGATTTAAAAGGCAAGTACAGAGGGTGCCTTCTAACCGCCTCAGCCCAAGACGGCGATTACAAAGTATATCCCCTTGCCTATGTAATTGTTGACAGCGAAAATGATTTAGCATGGGAGTATTTCTTTACTAAACTCCTTATGTTCATTCCTAATTCTACTGATATGGTTTTCATCTCAAACCGTCATGCTTCAATATATTCATCCCTCAATAAGGTAATTCAACTACTCTTCATATATTTAATGATCTATGTTACATTACTCATCATAAATGATGACCAATCAATATATATGTTATCCGGTAATGTGCAGGTTTATCTGGATGTTAAACATTGTGCCTGTATTGTTCACTTGAAAAGGAATGTTAAATCCATCTTCAAGAACAAACATCTAGTTGGCCTCGTTGCCAGATGTGCAAAGACATACACACTTGGGGAATTCTATCGTCTATTTGACGAAATAAAGACGATGGATTATCAATGCTCAACATACCTAAGGGACATGGGTTTGGAACATTGGGCGCGATCTCACTTCCAATGAGAGCGCTATGATGTTATGATACCAAACGTAGCGGAATCTTGGAATTTTGCTCGAAGATGTGCTAGAGAATACCCAATTATGTATTTGGTTGTGTAACATCCCGAGAAAAAATTGTGTGATTTGGTAAGGGGTGTTGATCGACACCAAGTGTGGATGTCGATCGACACCAGTGTTTCAGGACAATTGCGGTTTAAGTTTTTAATCGTTCGGTTGGTTCGATTTGATTCGGTTTGGGTTGAGAACACTAGAATCATGTTTATAAGGCTGAGCAGCCTCGTTTTTTTGTGGTTAAGGTCAGAAAAACATGTTAGAGTGATTGAGAGAGGTTTTGGTGATTCCTAAGAGGTTTGGTGATTAAGAGAGAAGGAGACAATTCTGTTTCGTTCTAGTAGAAAGAAGAAACGGATAGGAAGATCGGTTCGGATCAGAGTGAAATTTCGTAGGTATGCTCTTCTCTCTGTTATCTATTGGTAGGAGAAATCGGATTACCTTTTCGTTCTGTAACTTATGAGTTATGGTCGTTTTCCCATGAGTGGTTTGTGCAGTTTCGGGTTTTGATCAGTCTCTTTGGGAAGCTTTTTCCCGGCGCTTCAGAGGGAATTAGAGGACGATCTAGATACCATTGGAAAGCCCTGTTGGTCTAGTTTTCAGATTAGGTTTTCGATCTGAATTCGAAGGTAAGCTCCGATCACTGTGCCCTTTTTAAATCAGTGCGTCGTTCTGGTTTCTGGAAATCTGATTCGGATTTAGGGGAAAACCCTAGTTGTGTGTTCTAGGGTTTTAGCGGAGGCGTTTCTCAGTGTTTGCGTGTGTGATCAGAGGCTGCGTAAGCGGCGAGTCACTGATTTCGTGTTCAAGTCCGTTTCTTTCGTTTAAGCCAAGGTGAGTTCGCGACCATAGGTTTCTAGGCTATGACGGATTGTGTGATGATTTTTGTGATGATTATGTGATGGTCTTTCATGTGGTATGATTTGTTGATATCGTGGAATGTGTGTGGATGGTTTTGGTATTGATTGTTTGCAGGATTGCGACTCGTATCGCTCATAATCGGGTCGTGAGAGGAGAGACTCGATTCTGGTGCGTTACAGAGGCGTGTCGATGGAGGGTGTCGCTCGACACAACCTGTTCCAGTTCGAAAACTTTTTATAAATGTATTGTTGAGTATGTGTTGGTTTGTGATATATATACTATTTTTTGTGTTGTTGCGTGAGCCTGCATGTTTCGCTTGTAGATGGTATGACCGGCTCAGTAAGTATTTAAGAAATACTTACGCAACTCTTATTACCATGTGTTGCAGGTAAAATAAATGTGTGATCGCGGAATCAAGGCCAGAAAAGAGGATGATGGGGTTGTTAGTTTTATTGTTTAGCTTCTAGTGAACCTGGTGTTTAGGTTGCTAGAAATTATTTGAATTATAGAATTGATTTGGTATTTGGTCTAATGGTTTAATGAAAGATTGTTTGAGAATTTTCGAATTTTTAGAATTAAAAAAAAAAGTGTTGGTTGTTTCGTTTTGGTATCATAGCATATATGGTTTTAGGACAGTAGATTCGGATGAGTTGAGACTATGGTTTTAATAGTTTATTGGTGGTTAGACAATTAATAGTCTTAGATCATCCTCTTCGGCCTTTAAAGAGATTCCGCGGTAAGTTGTGTTTTTGATGTCTGTGACATCTATTTTTGAATCTAGCTTTGTAGTCTGTATTTTGGAAATCCAGAGAGTTATGGCTAGAGTTGCTAGAGATAGAGTCTTGGTCAGTGTTTTTGGAAAATGCAGAGGGTGAAGGCTAGGGTTGCTGGCAGTATAGGGTGTAAACGGGGATGGATGTATGAGTTTGCCGAGAGTGTGGTCTTGAGGACCACGGATGAGCTGGTTTCAGATTCGCAGACGCTTTAGGAGGGATCCATGAGTGCAGCCAGTGTTAGTGCTAGTCCAAGGAATGTTGGTACCAGAGAGGGCACGAGTCTGAATGGTAGTGCGGGAGGCCCAGGTGGGGGTGCGACCGCCGGTGTGACTCTGGGTCGAGATGATCGTCTGGCGGTTCTGTGGCTCAGTTTTTGGAGTGGTTATCGAGTGCGGTGCCAGTGCAGGCTCCAGTAGCGCCACGAGTGGCAGAGTTGGTAGGGGACGTGGTCGAGGAAGAGTGAGCGAGTCTGTCGACAGAGCAGCGTAGAGTGCGTCGTAGAGTTAGTTACAGCTTCACATACGTATCATGAGTAGAGTGAGGCCAATTTGTGTACTAAAGGGAGTACGGGTGGTGCCTGGAGGGGTATCGTGTTGTCTGGCAATTTAGGGGGGCAAAGTGGGGTTGCTGCTGCAGCTCTGGATCGTAATGATCGTATTGTGGACTTACTGACGTAGTTGTCAGAGCGGTGTTAGGCAGCGGTTCTGGCACATGCTCCAGTACTGGGTTGCAGTTTGTAAGCAGCAGAGTGCTGCAGTGTTTGAGCAGCAGAGGGCTGTAATGATTGCATAGCAGAGGGCTGCTGCGTTTGAGCAGTCGAGGGCTGCAGTTGTTGACCAACGTCTGTCGTATATGGGGATGACGGGATATTTTGCATTTTTTTAGTTTTGTGTCCTTCTCGAGCGGAGTTGGACCTGAGAGAACCGATGAGTGGTGGTTGAGGGAGGAGCGTATCCTTCACGTAACTAGAGGTTATGTAGAGTATTTGATGGGTGAAGTATTTGAGGCACCAAAGGTTGCTCATACGGTTCAGCAAAAGAGTCAGCACCAGTATTGGGGATTCTGATTCTAGCAAGGGTGGTAAGCTTATGCAGGGTCAAAGTAGGATATAGCGAAGGTCTCGTTCTATCAGATGTCCTAATGAATACCGTGTGGATTTAGCGGTTGAGTGTTTGGATGGTGATGTTTTTCTCTGGTGGGCTGGTGTTCATGCTACGAGGAGGTGGATAGTATGGACTTGGGGTGAATTCTTGGGCGATTTTAATGCCAAGTATTTCCTTCAAGAGGTAGTGGATTAGTTGGAATTTCAGTTCCAAAGACTGGTTCAGGGCGACCAGTCGGTTCGCGAGTATGATGCTGAGTTTAGCAGGACTACTGGTCTACGCGGGTAGAGGCATAGTTGATGAACGAGATCAGATGGGTAAGTTTGTGGGAGGACTTAAGCTTGGGCTGAGGAGGGCATGCAAAGTTTCCAAGTTTGCCTCGAGGGCGGAGCTAGTGGAGGAAGCTGCAGCGTTTAAGGAGAACCTGGAAGCGCATATCGAGGATTGAGTTGCGGTTTATTTATTTGTTCTTTTGTTTTTCATTTTTAGAATTTTAGCTTTGGCTTTGGTGTTTTGGATTGTGGTTATTTTTGTTTGGTGTTGAAACGATTATTTCAATTTAAAATTAATAAGATGAGATTTTATTATCTCTTTGGCTTGAGACGGGCTTCCTAATTAGTTTGGGAGAGTTATCTGATGACATTTTGGGGATGGACTGGTTGGAGCGATACCGGGATCATCTAGATTGCCATCGAGGTTGCGTGTTGTTTCTGCAGAGGGAGTTCTTGTAGATCCGGCTCAGATTGAGGCTATCAAAGATTGGCCTAGACCGTCTAATGCTACTAAGACCAGGAGTTCTTGGTTTAGCGAATTATTATTGGAGATTCGTCAAGGGATTTGCATGTATGGAGCAGTTAGGACGTAGCAGTCTGGAAATTGATGGTTCTTCGGCATGGTCTCAGGAATGTGAGGCTGAGGCTTTGGGTAGAAGGTTGCAGTTTTTGATCTAGGCATTATCTACCATCTTGGTCAAGTTAACCTGATGTCAGGTGCATTATGTCAACGGAGGGTTTGACTCAGCTCAGGAGCAGAGCGTTGAGGTGTTGTGAGCTGGATTAGCGTGTTGCGGTTAGGTGCTATTTTGCAGGAATCCTTTGGTTTGGAGGCAACTGATCAGGTCTCTTTGAAGGGGACATCTCAGGTGCGTTGCCGAGTGGGTGGTTGTAGATGGTTGCTCTAAGGGTTCAGAAGTTGATTTAGGCTTCTTGAGGAAGTCTTAATCTTGTTGTTTATAGGCGTTTTGGTATTTATTGTTCTATGGGCTTTGGTCTCGAATAGCTCATTCTTTTTCGGGGATGTTTAGCTTCCCAGATATCGTTGGCTCGAGGGATGCGTCCCAAGAGTGCGAGCAGTATGTTACCTGACAGCTCTAGGATGCGTCTTACGAGTGTCAGGGTGTTGCTGGCTCGAGGGATGCATCCCGAGAGTGCAAGCGGTATGATACCTGACAACTCATGGATGCGTCTTGCGAGTGTCAGGGTGTTGACCTGATAGCTCCAGGATGAATCCTGTGAGTATCAGGGTGTGGGTCTGACAGCTCCGGGATGAGTCCTGCGAGTGTCAGAGTATGAAATGAGTTAAGAGCAATAGCTGTCTGTAACATTCGTATAAACACCGGGTTATTGATGAGCTTTGAAGGTTATGCACAGATCTTGAGGAGGGTCATTCCAGTCTTTTGGTGCTTGTACACGTTATATCCAGAGCTTAAGGGAGACGTCCCGAGAGTGGAGTGGCATCAGCATCGTTACCTCGAAGGAGACGTCCTGAGAGTGTGATGGTGTCGGTAAGAGTATGAGTAATCAATGTCTGATCGTGGCATAAGCATGAGATGGGATATGGACCTCAGAGGTTTTTGCGTTGGAATTTTGGGTTCCGAAGACCCTGTTAATGGATGTAGCGTCTTTGGTCGTGTATGTTCTTGTTTGATTGTTGCGCGATTGATCGATCCAATTCTGAATCTACAATTGGTTGTGCATGTTCTTGCTTGAATGTTGCACGGTCAATTGGGCATACCTAGTAAGGATTAGGAAATATTGCATTGTAGATACCTCGGGTCGGAAATAATGTGTATCTCAGGATGGTTGCGTCGAGAAGTGCTTGCAAGGGAATTGGGGACTAAGATTTTGGGGATCTTCAGCCCATTATATCTTCACCGGCGGGACCGGGGAGGATTCTCTAACCGAGAGTTAAGGCGCTGCGCCAGAAGATGTTTTCTTTGTTGAGAGCTTTGCGGGTTTATGTTGTTTTGAAAGAGGAAACTTGGGAGCCTGAGGCAAAGTGAAACTAAAGTTCAGGTAGTAGTTCGACAAGCAGGTCGCAGTTTGAGCTTTGCTTCCTTTGTGGTTCTAGTTTCAGATCGGGATTTGGCCGTTGTTGTGGGTTTTGTGCTTGTATTTTCGTTTCGTGGTAGCGATATGCATTTGTGGGGAAATTGATAAGATGGAGTTCCTTATTTATTCTCCTGTTTATTATAAGATGTTTGATTCTTATAAGTGATGATGTTGGTTGGCCAGTGTGGGTCGTGTTTAGGATGATATTTTGGGTGGGGAATATCGAGTTAGCCGCGTGGGGCAGATCTAGTCATAGATGTTTTTAGACGTTTTAGAATTTATTACTCTAGGGATGGTAGCATTCCTGAATAACTCATTACCGTTTTGGGGAGACGCGTGGGTCTCCGATGGATCTACCTGTGACGGGTGGGTCTCAGTGTAGTATGGTGAGATGCTTACTTATCTGTAACGCTTGGGCCTCAGTATCAGTATCAAGAGACGGGTGGATCTCTTGAGGGGAATGCATTTTCCCTGTATTTCTTTTGGAGAGACTAGTTCTCCGGAGACTTATTTGAGATGGATGGGTCTCAGTATAAGTCCAGAGGGGAAAGTATATCCCTGAATACCATGGGTGGTTGGTATGTTGGTTGTTAAAGGATGCGTTCTAAGAGCAAGGTAGTGTGATAATGAGTTAGGAGTAGTGAATGTCTGGGAAAAAAACGTGTGTATAAGCATAGGACAAGATGCGAGTTCAGGGATAAGTGGGGTCGAGTTTTTTGGTCTTTTGGTAGATGTGTTTTACGGGATTCGAGGTCAAATCCAGAGTAGTGGGGGAGAATTGTAACATTCCGAAACAAAATTGTGTGATTTGGTAAGGGGTGTCAATCGACACCAGGTGTGGGTGTCAATCGACACCACTGTTTCGGGTCAATTACGGTTTAAGTTTTTAATCGTTCGGTTGGTTTGATTTGATTCGTTTTGGGTTGAGAAGCCTAGAATCATGTTTGTAAGGTTGAGCAGCCTCGTTTTTCTGTGGTTAAGGTCAAAAAAACGTGTTAGAGAGATTGATAGAGGTTTTGGTGATTCCTAAAAGTTTTGGTGATTAAGAGAGAAGAAGGCAGTTCTATTTTGTTTGGGTAAAGAGGTAAAACAGATAGGAAGATCAGTTCGGATCAGAGTGAAATTTCGTAGGTATGCTCTTCTCTCTCTTATCTATCCGTAGGAGAAATCGGATTGCCTTTTCGTTTGGTAACTTATGAGTTATGGTCGTTTTCCCGTGAGTGGTTTGTGCAGTTTTGGGTTTTGATCAGTCTCTTTGGGAAGATTTTTCCCCGCGTTTCAGAGGGAATCAGAGGACGATCTAGATACCATTAGAAAGCCCTGTTGGTCTAGTTTTCAGATTAGGTTTTCGATCTGAATTCGAAGGTAAGCTCCGATCGCTGTGCTCTTTTTAAGTCAGTGCGTTGTTCTGGTTTCTGAAAATCTGATTTAGGTTTAGGGGAAAACCCTAGTTGTGTGTTCTAGGGTTTTAGCGGAGGCGTTTCTCGGTATTTGTGTGTGAGATCAGAGGCTGCGTAAGCAGCGAGTCACTGATTTTGTGTTCAAGTCCGTTTCTTTCGTTTAAGCCAAGGTGAGTTCGCGACCATAGGTTTTTAGGCTATGACGGATTATGTGATATTTTTTGTGATGATTTCGTGATGGTTTTTCATGTGGTATGATTTGTTGTTATCGTGGAATGTTTGTGGATGGTTTTGGTATTGATCGTTTGCAGGATTGCGACTCGTATCGCTCAGAATCGGGTCGTGAGAGGGGAGACTCGATTCTGGTGCGTTACAGAGGCGTGTCGATCAACACCAGGAGGGTGTCGCTCGACACGACCTGTTGTGGTTCGGAAACTTTTTATAAATGTATTGTTGAGTATGTGTTGGTTTGTGATATATATGTTGTTGTTTGTGTTGTTGCGTGAGCCTGCTTGTTACGCCTGTAGATTGTATGACCGGCTCACTAAGTATTTATAATATACTTATACAACTCTTATTACCATGTGTTGCAGGTAAAATAAATGTGTGATCGCCGAATCAAGGCCAGAGAAGAGAATGATAGGGTTGTTAGTTTTATTGTTTAGCTTCTAGTGAACATGATGTTTAGATTGCTAGAAATTATTTGAATTATGGAATTGATTTGGTGTTTGGTCTAATGGTTTAATGAAAGATTGTTTGAAAATTTCCGCATTGTTAGAATTAAAAAAAAAAAGTGTTGGTTGTTTCAAGCCGAATATATATGAGCAAAACTGATGAATTGGTTTGCAGAACGTAGAAAGGAAGCTACCATTTACCCAGAAACACTTTGACAAATCTTCGGGATATGCAGTTCACGAGGTCAACGGTTTAGAATTCGAAGTTAAAGACAAAGATGGTGTGCAATATAAGGTGGATCTGTCTAAGAAGGTTTGTTCATGTAATGAATTCCAAGCCCTAAAAATATCATGCCGACACGTCGTAGCTGTTGCGGTTTGTTCCAAAATGCGAGTAGACCAATGGGTTGTTGTCGAATACACCACGATTTACTGTAAAAACGCATACACAGAATCAATTAACCCCGCCACAGAACCTGATGGTGTCGCAAAACTGTCAATTGCATTATCAGAGCTTAACCTACACCCACCGTCCACAAGACGTCCCCGAGTAGGCCACGCAAGAAGCACTATTATTCTCGTGGGGAGACTCTAGTAAGCTTACATACTTAAACAAATAACACTTTATATGAAATAAATTCCTAATTTTATACGTTGTTTAAACATTTGAGAAGCCTTAGACGTCGAACAATGTGCAGCAGTTGCAGTTGTTTGGGCCACAACAAGGCTAGTTGTAAGATGCCAACAACATAATGTATTTAAGTACCTTATAAA
The DNA here is from genome assembly GCA_963576765.1 of Draba incana. NCBI lineage: Eukaryota > Viridiplantae > Streptophyta > Magnoliopsida > Brassicales > Brassicaceae > Draba > Draba incana. The sequence continues at coordinate 44,080,646 of OY755202.1, forward strand.
GGAGGTAACAAGTTGATGAGATGTCGATGTTATCAAGGTGTACATGGGTCAGCAAATTTTTATGTGTCATAATGTTTATAATCTACCATCCTAGATGAGACCTAAGAAAAATAATGTTGCTCTCCTTATAAAAATAAAATTTGCAATATATTGAACTACTCGTATGTTAATAAATTATGCAATTTTAATACCAATTCCAAAGAGTACCGCCTTATGTAATATACATTATTCTCACCATACACTATCCGCTAGTGTTTCAATTAACCAGCTAATAAATTTATTTTTTGTACTAGTTAATTCGGTTATGGAATAAGGATTGGTGTAGAAAATAAAAATCAATCTTCATTACTCCAATTAATAAGAGGCTTACGTAGCCACTTAAGCTTTGAAATCAAGAAAATCCCAAAGTATTGACCCAATACAAGATTCTTATACATTGATACACAAAGAACTAACCACCTATTTGCTTCATTGAAAATCATGAAGTCCAAAAAAAAAAAAAAATTTAAAACCAATAAATTATAACTACTACAAGTCGTATCTGGTATTTTGATTATTAGCTGACCAAATACTAAGATGAATTTAAATATGCCCGAAAGACTATACCAATACAATCATACCGAGAGGTACAAACATTAAATAACAATTCAAATAACATGAAAATATCAAATAACAATAGTTATAAGATTGTTCACATGCTAACAATCCAACATACACAACCACACTTAATAGAAACATAAAGGTACCACATTCCCACACATAACACCTCAAAACCAAATATATCACAACCGACCAAAGTTTTCTTATTAAATCATCACAGAAAATCTCTCAGCTTCCTTTTGTAACACATGAGGGGTGATGGAACAACAACCCTCAACACCACCAATGGCATGAGATTGTATAAGTAATATATAAGTAACTCCATAACAGACATGGTTCCCATTTTGTGGTACACCCTTGGCCTCTTAACACTAAATTCCTTATGCTCCCATGCAAAACCATTACGCCCAATTTGCTTAAGCAAGAAAGGAAACAATTGTGCCAAATGGGTTAACTCTTTTGCAATAACACAATCTTTCTTAATGGCAACATATGGATCCAATATGCTAATAGTCGATGAAGTACAATCAACGCATATACCCACCCAATATTTTTTGTCAAAATAAAAGGAAGGTAGAAACGATCAGCTTTTATACTCTTGGCATTCTCACCAGCAAAAGCATCAAGCACATGCTTATGAACACGTGCGAATCTTTGTCTTCCATCTTGTTAAATTTTGTATAGTTCTTAACAAGATGTGCCACGAACTTCGAATAAAAAAACTCAACATTCTTTTGCAACTGCAAATCAGGTTTCTTGAAAAGAGACCTAATATGTGCCATTAGCACATCAACCATCTACAAAACATTAAAAAACAAATAATTACACACTAGATTATAATTATTAAATATCAGAAATTAATATATATATATATATATATATATATATATAACACAAAGCATACCTTGGGAAGCAAATGTCGCTTCATTCCACAAATATCTAAAAAGTCTTTAACTGCAACACTTATTCCGTCAAGATTAATGTTCCTAGTATACACACAAATTGACCATTAATATCACTATACAAGAAGCAACTAGTTTACCATCATAAAGGCCAGTAATCTGGGAAAAATAGAACTTAGTCATCACGTAGCACATGTAACCAGCAACGAAAAATACGCAGCTAATTCTAGTCAACCATCTATGATTTATGGAATATAAAAACCATATGTCAGACCCCATTAACATGTCAATTGTTAAAGGCACTACTTAACCGGATAAATTAGCAAACCAGCGACCTTACACAATAGCATGCAAAAAAAATTGTAGAGTACAACTTACGTAATTTCAGTGACTTTTTCCACAAGCTTCCCATATCTCACACCACAGTCTTCAACATTTTTCCCACCAAGGCCACAAAATATTGAACCCCTTATACGAGATATCATACACTTGTCAACTTGATAATCTTCCTAGAGATTAGATGGAACAATCTTAGGACGCTTGCTCCTCTTTAAAAGATTGCCACTATTGCGTGCTTCATCAACAGTGTCGCTAACAGTTGGGTTGGGGTTACCCAGACATTGTTTAGCAATATGATTTTCTTCTTGGGTAAGACCAAGTGAGAATGTTGGACTTTCCATTCGAATATTTTGGGTCATTCCCTTATACAAAAAAAAAAAAAATTAACATTATCCAAAAATGCCACTAAATCAATATAACAACCAGCTACAACACTTACATTGCCTTCTCCCATATCAACAGCATCATTTTCCCCCACTATTCTCCCGTTACAAGCCTACAACGCCAAAAACAGAGTTAATAACATTGATATATTAAAGCAAGGTATTACATAAGCACAAAGACAAAACCATACCATGTGCATACTCGCAAGTCTGATATCACCAAGGACACCACCAATTATATGATCAGCTTCTTGTGCTCCAACATTTAAATCAACAGGTCTAGCTTCCTCATTCTCAATTGCCCCATCAGATTGAATTGAGATATTAAAGTTCACCTCATCATTTGTGTTACTCCTCTGACACTCGGTCTCTCCCCTTCCATTCAAAGACAAAGCCTTGTCCAAATAGGTCACAATTGAATCTATAACACCAGATTTAATCTTCAACATATGTTGTGCCATCTCAAGAGATAAGTCAGTCTCCATTACCACCATGGCTGACTTCAGCTCTTCAATTAGACCAAGGGATGCTTTGAGCTCCAGTAGTTTACAGTAATTTGCCTCAATCTTTGCTTCCATACTACCCAACTCATGTTTGATCTTACCAACAACAATGTCACCCACAAATTGAAGGTCTTTTTCACTTATAGAAACACCCGCGGACCCACCTCTATGTTCATCGTTCGTATTAACCCTCTTAACTTTACTCTTCACATTTTTCTCTTTCACCATATTGACTATACGAGCAACATCGAACTTCGTAACGCCACCTTTAAAAATAGAACCGGAAAAGAAAAAAATCATCGTTAATCAGACGTAACATGTAATCCAGCTTATCATCCTCCTCCTCATCTGACCAGCAAAGTTTACTTTCATCAATATCAAAATCACCATCTCCTGGGATAATACAATCAACAACAGTCTGCAAAAAACACAAAACAAAAAACACACAAGATTATTAACTACATACACTCTATACAACCTACGATTAAAAAAAGCAGCATTTACAATTTAACATACATGTTACAAAATAATCTATAATCAATTATATATAGCCACAAATTCTCAAACTATGACAATTAGCGTCTACAATTATTAGTGTGACATAGATGTATAATTAATATACATATAAATTACATAAATTACTTTGATAAGTATTTATATGAGTTCAATTATACATAACCGGTTAATCAAAGATGTTATCATATACATATATTATCCGTAAATATGTTAAATTAGCCGAATAAGAAAAGATGTAACAACTATATTGAATCTACAAAACAAGTATGTTACACATACCTTAACAAACAAAATTCAAACAAAAATACTACCAAAATAAAATAAAGACATAAAGCATTACCTCCTCAGCCTCATGCAACTCCCTTGCATGAGCATGATTGAGAGATATAGTCCTCTCCATATCATCTTCCTTATCATTTTCTCTTTCAGACTCAGACGACAAGGTAGAATTGTTCTGTACTCCTTCTAATAGCGCAGGAACTGCCTCCACCATCACCAATTGAAGTGCATGAACAAAACCTTTGACGGCTAATGTGTTCTGGGACAGAACAACCACATTCTTTTCCTTGATACTATTAACCAGCATTTCAAAAGCTAGCCTCCCCCAAGGATACTGAAAAAAGGCTAGTAAGTCAACTATTACCTATGTGTGTTCTTTGACAATTTTCGGATTGTGTGTAGTTGGCATAAAAACAGAGGCAAGCAGAGCCAAACATCTGTATTTAGCCCTCGTCTCAGAGTCAGTAACAATTTTCCTCTTCAACATCTTGATCACGGCAGAAACAGACACAGATTCCATCTTGCCAAAAAGAGAAGGCCGGTAAAGAGTTAAGTTCAAGTTATTGATCAACCGAACCTTGGATTTCTTGGGAAACTTCCCGCGGGGCAACCCAGTAATAATGGCAAATTCCCTTAATGAGAATCTTACTGGTCTCCCGGCAAATAAAATCCAAATCTCGTGTTTCTTCTTTACATTTAGTTGTCGAGATATTACAAATCTCCCAAATCGACCAGAATAAGCACGCAAGTCAGCGATCGAAACAAACTTTCCAAATGTTGACCGGCGAATTGTATCCCTCTCACTTTCAGAGAGAGCGCTCATAACAGCTCGGATTCCGCTAGACGGTCCATACGCAGTAACCCTAATGCCAACAGGTTGCTCACCCGCAACAACATTCAAAATGGTTATTTGGCCGTACTTTCCATTTAACACCTTCTAAGGATGCAAAACAAATAAAAACGAGAAAACCAGATCTGACTTACAAGCAGCGGATGTAACACCCGTGAACCCAAAATGGGATTTTTGGGGGTGTCGATCGACGCGATGGGTGTATGTCGTTCGACACCGGGTCGTTTCCTCGAGAATTTGGGCAGGGGGTGTCGTGTCGATCGACACGGTGTGTCTGTCGATCGACACGAGGCCATCGTTTCTCGAAGGTTTGGGCAGAAAGTGCCCCGTCGATCGACACAAGGAGTGTCTGTCGATCGACACGGGCAAAAATAAAACCTAAATTGTAAAAATTAGGGTTTTCCTATAAAAAGGCTTCCACACTCTCTTTCTCCTGGGTGGTCGTGGGAAAGGAAAGAAAAAGGGGAAAAGAGAGAGAAAAGGGGGATTTGAAGGATTTGAGAAGTTTTTAAAGGAAATTCTTGTGGATTCTCCTTAGAACTCAATCCTAGATTGTGTGCCTTCGTGGGGAGAGCTTGGGGTGTTGGATTCGAGCGGGAAATCGGAGATTGAAGCTCGTGTTCTTCGTGTTCTTTGTGTTCTTCCTCTTCTTTTCTTCAGATCTAAGGTGAGTGCGCGACCATAGGTTCTTGAATTGAGGATTATACGTTGTACGTTGTTGTTGTGTGTTTGGGTGGTTCTTTGTGGATTGAATTTGCAGGTTTTGGTGTTGATTTGGGGAGATTTGGCCATGAGAGGATAGGCCAAACTCGGACAGAAGGCTCGCTGTCGATCGACAGGAAGCAATCCTGTCGATCGACACGTGGTTGTGAGCCGTCGATCGACAGGGTTGCTCCCCGTCGATCGACACGTGTAGTACTGTCCTGTTTTCTCCGTTTTCTGTGTTTGCTTGTTCCGTGCATTGTCTGATAACCCTGGTATTTCGTGTATTGTTTAATTCAAGTAATTGGCCTGTAGATGGGACGACCGTCTCACTAAGTATTTGTTAAATACTTACGCAACTCGTTTTTCCCAATTGTGTTGCAGGTAAAGATAAGGTTTAATCGCGGAATCAGGGCCTGAGGAGGGGATGATAGGTTTTTGTGTGTACAGTCTAATTCGAGAAAAACTAGTGTTAGGTTGCTAGACTTATTTTGAGTAACTCCGGATGTATTATTGACTCTATCATCTGGATAATTGTACGGCTTTTTGGTGTGAATGTATGGTTGAATGGTTGTTAACCTTTTATGAAAAAAAAAAAAAAAACTTGTGCGTCACATTTTGGTATCAGAGCCCTTACGGTTCTAGGGCTAGTGGTGGTTGTGTTGAGCTGAGACTATGTGTGTTAATTGATTTTTGTGTGTTTAATCAATTCTAATCTTAGTATCATCCTCTCCGGCCTTCAAAGAGATTCCGCGGTAAGTTGTGGTGTTTGTTTGTTTTTCCTTGGGTACTTATCTGCTGTTGTGTTGCAGTGAGATGGATACCCGAGCTAGAGGTCGGGGTAGAGCAGTAGCCCGTGGGGGCAGGGCAGTGGCCCGTAGGGGCAGAGTGGGTGGCCGTGGTCGTGGTCGTGGTCGTGGACCAGTCGCGGAGTCGGCAGAGAGCGCGGCGCAGAGTGCATCCTCGGGTGGGGCAACCGCGTCAGAGTCCCAGTCGCTTGGTGCCAGTGTGTTGGCTGGTGCCGGTGGAGGCGAGGGAGTTCTAGTGGGCCCAGGTGAGGGTGCTGCTATAGCTCCAGGTCGTGATGACCAGGTTGTGGGATTGCTGACTCAGTTGTTGGCACGTTTTCCGCCTGTGGCTCCTGAGCAGGCTCCAGGTGTTCCTCTAGAGGCAGGGTTGCAGCAGGGGGCTGTAGTGGCTGAGGGGCAGGTGCCGTCTTACCTAGAGATTATGGGGCACATGCAGAGGATCGGTACGCCGTCGTTTGAGGGCTGTGTGGGTCCTGCGGAGGCGGATGAGTGGCGCTTGAGAGTGGAGCGTAACTTCAGATCGATTCGTTGTCCCGCGGAGTATCAGGTAGAGTTAGCCATTCACTATCTGTGTGGTGATGCGCATCTGTGGTGGCGAGCTATCGAGGCTCGGAGAGCGGTGTGGACCTGGGGAGAATTCTTAGCCGAGTTCAATGCTAAGTATTTTCCTCAGGAGGCTCGAGATCGTCTGCAGCTCAGTTTCATGTCGCTTCAGCAGGGAGGCCGTTCTGTACGCGAGTATGATGCCGAGTTTGGCAGATTGTTGGTGCATTCGGGCCGCGATATCGAGGTTGAGAGGACTCTCATGCAGAGGTTTTTGCATGGACTTCGGTTGAGTATCCGGTCTCAGTGCAGAGGTGCTAGTTATGCCTCGAGGGCAGAGCTGGTAGAGCTGGCGGCAGTGATCGAGGAGGATCAGCGCGAGCAGGCTGGTTCTTTAGTGGTTCCGCGTGTGGTTGCTCCTGTGGCTCAGCCGAGGGGCCAGCGGCAGCAGCAGCAGCAGAGTAGTTCCGGTTCTGGTTCCGGCAAGGGCGGCAAGCCTGCGCAGGGACAGAAACGGAAATGGGATGGTGCTTCTAGGCCCAGTCAGAGGGGCGGAGAATGTTATGGTTGTGGCAGTTTAGAGCATCGTTTGGCGAGTTGCCCCCGTAAGGGTGATCAGCAGCAGTTGTCTCAGCAGCCGCCGCAGTTGCAGCAGCGGGACTTGAGGGTATGTTACCACTGTCGCGAGCCGGGGCATATCAGGACGTCGTGTCCCAGGTTGCAGCAGCCGAGTGTTGCAGCGATTCAGCCAGTTGAGGTGCAGCCTTTGAGTCAGGTTGCGGCAGTGCAGCAGCCGATAGGCCAGATTGGACCTGCACCGCGCGTGTATCCTTCGTCAGAGTCCGGTCAAAGCAGTGGAGCCGGGCAGATCACAGGTAAAATTCTAGACTCAAACTTCGTGAATTCTTAGAAGTAGAATTTTCCTTGTTGTTGTGGTTTGTGTTCTGTTATTTATTTGTGATCGAGTCTCAGGGTTCCCAACGCATGTGGTATGTGTAGGGACCTTGTTAGTGGGCGGCTTTGAGTCCCACGTGTTGTTTGATTCCGGAGCATCGCATTGCTATATTACCCCGGAGCGTGCCGAGCGTAGTGGCATCCGGAGTAGCGCGGGTGAGCGCGCAGGCGTGGTCGAAGTGGCTGGAGGTGGATTCCTGGCTACTTCGGGCCGTGCTAGGGCAGTGGATATACGGATAGCTGGGCATTCGATGCCAGCGGACTTGGTGATTAGCCCAGTGGTGTTGTATGACGTAATCCTAGGTATGGACTGGTTATCGTTCTACCGGGTTTATCTGGATTGCTTCAGGGGCAGAGTGAT